>OY728167.1:205187432-205873810 GCA_963277665.1 Viscum album | reverse complement strand
ATCTCAGTTTAATTGGTGCCTGGATACCTCAGCCACAACCACCACCACCTCAGCTTGATCGACTGGTACTGCTCCAACCCCTGCCTGACATAGAACTGTGAAAGCAGCTCCTAAACCTCATGTCAGATATGAACCCCTACCACTCAATGCTGGAGGGAATTTCCAATAGAATTTTTTCATGTGACCCATCCTTCCCTATTATTGGAACTTTACTAGATCACGATTTTACTAATTCTTCATGTGTCCCTATCTTCCCCACTGATTATAGAAAACTGTATTGATAGTACTAGCAGCCTGGATGGTACCCATATCTCAGGAAGCCTGAAGACGATACTTTCAATCACTAGGATTCAAACCACTGTGTTAAGAGACTGCACTTACTTTCTCTACTCCACTAGCTTCCCCAAGTTCCACTCTTTAATCAACAACTGATTTAAAATTTCAGTAATAGAGGTCAATCTGAAACATTGAACTAACATTGAATGACATATTGGAGACATTCCTCAAAGTGTCTCACCCTCGATAACTCATCATCAAGGTAAGTTAATGCAAAATGTTTCAACTCTATAATGCATGATGAGTAATTCATAACTGTCACAGTGCCCTACCCCAGACATATGAACTCACTAGAACACTCTTTCCTCAGAGTCTCAGGGTAAAATTAGCCATATAACCTAGTTTGGAAGTCATCCCAAACCATATCTCACATCCTTTAATCCCGATTCAGAACATCAAACATGCAATTTTCTTCTTCTTATTTCATATAATTCATGAACTTCACTCTTCTCTTTGGAGGTGTATCCAGATGCTCGAATATCGATAGAAAAGTCTCAAGCCACATCTCAGTAGCATGTGGACTATCATCCCTTAAAAATGTGGGAGTATGCTACTATTGGAACAGATGTTTCTACTTATCCATAGACAACATCATATATTGTACTCCTAAAAATTCTACCTTAGGTGAAAAAACCACTCCAAAACTATGCCTTAGCACCTGATTCCAGTAAAATGGCTAGTTCCATAGCTGGAGCTATTGGTGGATCCACCGATAGTCCATGTACCACCACCTCTAGAGCGTGGTCATCTCTACCCTCCTATCACATTAATGTAGTTATTCATAGTGGTATGACTCTATAATTCCAAACACATGACTCGAAAAATAATGATATCAAATCTCGTATTTAAAAGTGTAGGATAGGAGAAAACATTCATATAACCTGGTCATACCAGACAACTAGCTCCGAAATCAATGACTATATAAAAATAAACAGATGTAAAAGTCACTAGAGGCATTACCTCTTTTCCTCTCACAAGATAGTTCTAGGTGATGTTTTCTATTTATCATGTTCAATGTTTCATTTGAATTTAAAATTACTTCACATTTCATTTAAATGGTTAAATAAAATGGTGCATCACATTAAATCCATAAGGACCCATACTCCTTATAAATCAAAATATGGAATCCACCTATTCCATAGCATAACACGTTCCAACCCATGTGAATCATGGTCCATGACTCAATGTGCCACAATTGGAAGCTCAGGGTGTCTATTGTAGCTTAATCAAGAAAACACTATTTAGGTTACGTTAGGTACTATATGTACCAACCATGTTTTCCCATCCCCTATGAAAAATTCTATCAATACAGAAGCCATGTATTTCACAGAACCTATCACTACATCATGAAAACATGAAAAGCATCCTATATGGCATAATACAATTCATGAAATTTGAATTCTATTTGGTTCCTAAATTATTCATGATCTTTAATACCCTCATATCATTGGGTTTCAACATAATATAACCCAAATTCGTATCAATAATAGTATCACAACTAATGTGAATCACCCAATGGTTGAATCAAATCAACAATGATAGAAAAAATCCATAAAAAAAAATTCCATTTGAGTCAATTTTGATTTTTCCTATACGTGGGTTAGTTATTCCCTATCCCAACTCATTTCCAAATTCCAATTCCTTCCCACACCATAATATTGTCTCAAAATAGTTAATAATACTAGAAAATTAAATTTATGTGATACCAATTTGTAACATCCTGGACCTGGATGCCACTGAATGGTGACCCGAACCTAGTTGGCCACATGGCCTCAGGAATATCTCCCCAAACGCTAGAGGCTACTAACTAGTAGCAAGGGCCTATGGTGCATCTATGGGGAGACTATTCCCTCAATAATAGATCATAATGAAATGGAAAACAATAATAATCAATAGTATAAGTATTTTAATAGTTAGATAACATATATAACAGAAGGAATAGATAATAAAGATAGAATAAAACTCATATACCAAATATGATGATATAAGTCATGTTTCTACAAAGCTATCAAAATAGGTACATAGTAGTAACATACAATACATGTGTCATAAAACCAAAAAAACCCAAAATTACTATCTCTAGGCAGCATCAAGAGCCTTGATATAGTACCATGCTCCCATTTTCCTAAGCATGGGACAAATTCAAGCATCGAACTGTGGGCACATTCCCCGGTCCCTGCCTACATCCATATAGTATTTTCAGGTACCCAACGGATGCCTAAAAATGGTGTGAGATACAATCCCATTAGGTAACCACCCAAAGCTCTATAAAAAATCCAGGATATGAAAAATAAGATAAAAAATGTGCAATGTATATCACATTGAAGTAGTAAATAAGAAGGAAAGGGATCATGGAATGTTTACTAAAAAATATATGATACTAAATCTTCATATAAGGACCTTTCAAAACATGGTTTAGGATCCTATAATAAGGAATCTATAATAATATAGATGTAATAATGATGTCCTTTCTATATATCCAAACATATCATGTCATCCATGACCTTGCTGTATAACCTATGTGTCAAACAATCACGACATTTTCATATAACCATAAGTGTCATATCAATCATGGACACACTGTAAAACCAAAAATATCTCTTTTACCACATTCGAGTCATATAATTAAAGTTTCAGACCCCATGGGGTTGGATCCAAGGTATAGTAGACTATGTAATCCTAATTAAGTATTAAGAGAAACTTTATAGAAACTTAGTTAGGCATGAATTGGGGTCCAAGGACCATGTTTACCGACCCTGTCCACTGTGATCCGAAGACAACCCAGATCCAAGGGGTATCAATGCCCAAAGAATCCTATGGAATCATAATCCAAGGCATTCTCTACTAGTATCATGATCCATGGTGCAACACAACCATTTCATCCTTTATAACCATTCATCAATCAATCAATTCAATTACCATTTCATACCATGATTATACCCACACATTTCCACAATTTCCAAATGAACCATTCAATCAATTAATGTTCCACATAACAAATATAATCAACGCCTCAACATTAAAAGGAGGAAAACCATCTCTTAATCATTCAATTCATTTCATTTAATTTTTTAATAGGATTCCACTAACTAGGAAAGCACTGACACACACCCCATGGGTGATATAAGAAAGGGAAATCTCAAGTAAATTACATGGATCGCCCCTTGGGTGAACATGGTTGGGGAAACAAACTCTAATTCAACTCAAAGGAACTAAAGTTCATCCCCAAAATGTTCCATTTAATAAAATTTAATTAATAGACTCAATTTCAAGGTTGTGTTGGAAATCATGGTGGGAGGTACAATGACAACTAGCATAATAAAGAACCAAACCAAATAAGAAATGTATATGCCACCTATCATAGGTCCATAGTTGAGTGCTCGTCCAGTTTAGGCTTTTGATTTGACTTAGATCAGGAGAAAAATAAAGAAATAACAAAGAACATGAAAATAAGGAAAATGATATTTCACCTAAATAACATCATCGGTCTAAAGTTAAATGAATAACTTAATAAAAGTATTTAATTACTCACTGATGTGGATCCAATAGGACCGACGACACTTGATTCTGATTTAGACATAGGAGAGAGTTCAAAGTATGCAATTTATCTCAAAGAGGATCTATCAAAGGAGTTTTTGTAAAATGATGTATAAGAGGATAAAAAAATAGGTTATTACATTAAGTGAGTGAAATTTGGTAATTTTACCCTAAAAAACAGGGCCACTAGGTTTTGCTATACAATTTTCCAAACTGGGCGCTAATTATGTGTTTTCTTCTTTAGGAATCTTAACCCCACACGGTTAGTGTGCACATTTTTTCAAACCATGTGAAAATTATGTGATTCATCTCTACAATAAATTGAAGATGCCCCGTATGGTAATGCACCACATTTCACATGGTTTTTCAAACTATGAGAGATTCCCCTACTCTCTTCCCAGGTCTCGCATGGTAATTAGTAACTATGTTCATGCCACGTACAATTTCTATTAACCGTGAAACAGGCCTGTTTCTCCCCAAAAGTTGGGTTTCAAGATCTGAACAATACTTTTACACCCCAAATACCTCCATTATCTAAAAGGGTATCCACATTATGCCATATTAAATCATTTAAACTAAAAAAGGATTTGTACCTCATATGAAAACCCGGCTTCTTACAAACTATTTGAAAAAATATCATTTTTATGAAAACATTTCTATTTAATTTAAATTATTATTATTTTATTTCTAATAAAAATATACCTAATAAATATGTGTTAACTACATATTTTCATAATTTAGTTAATTATATTCATACCCGTCATTCCAATGGGTAGGGAATATCTGTCATATAATATAACTGTATTAATAGTATAATATTTTTTTGGTAAAAATTGATCTTATGTGTAATGAAAGCTTTAAAAGAAACCCGTTGTTTTTGAATCATAAGGTATTTTATAGAATGTTATTATTTTATAATTTCTGGGTATTATAGTCCAGATATAGCTAATATCTTTTTCTACCAAACTCAAGGTAAAACCATTCCTTCCCTCATCTATCATTCAGAAACAGAAAAAAGAGACACAAATAAAACTATATTAACACTCAATTCCATGATTATATTGTAAAACTTCTCATAAAATCTCTATGGTAACATTAATCAACACTCAACCACTACAGACCATGAAAAATTAAAGCATGAACATTCCTGTGATGCTATAACTATCATCTAAAACTTCATTTTCATAAGAACAAAAACATGAAAAATTTGTGGGAATCCATTTAAATCATCACATATACGTATATGGGATTATTAATGTCTAAATCTTCTTAAAATATCCATCACAGTGGAAATCAATGATTAATTGTGCTATCCTAGGGTTTTAAGCGGGTCAAAATCTTTGACCTATTTGAATTTCTGAGTTTGGTGGTCATTCCAACATCCTTATTTTTATTAGAAACATAATTCAGAGATTTTCCTTGACCTAATTAATTATTTTTATATGGGTTTAAACCATAAAAAATTTCATCATATTTTTGGTTTGGTTTTGGGTGCATCATTATCCAAAAACGCAACTTTTTGAGCTTCATAGACTAGGGTACATGATTTGGAAAAATCATGCGGCACCCAGGTGAAATTGTTAGACCCTCCCTTGGCTCTATGCATGGGTTTTCAAAACATGAGGGGGGGGACGAATGTGTGAGAAAATACGTAATTTTTAATGGAGGTTTCACACATAGTTTGTGCACAGTTTTTGAAATCATGCGAGGACATCTGTAATTTTTAATTGAGGTTTCACACATAGTTTGCGCACAGTTTGTGAAATCATGCACCATGACCATGAGGGGTTTGGTAATTATGGAGTGTAAGTATCAGGGTTGGGAAATATTTATCCAAACCATGCATTCAAATAATAAAGTTCATTAAAGTGTGTGAAATGATAAAACTATACCTACCTCATTTTAGTTTCTCCTCTCCTTTTTTTCTTATCCACCCATGTAAATAGTGCAGAAGAGCCTTCTTCTCCTCATTCCTTAGGATTTTTTCATTATTTTCCATCCTAACTCTGAATCAATCTCATTTGGGTGAGTTAGAATCACATAGGTATGGTCTTAGATCATCTTCGTTCACTTCTTCCTTTCTCTTTCCATATGGTGTGCTAAATCCATGTGAGCTGATTTACCCTATTTTCAGGGCATTCTTATAAAATGAAAATTTCTTCCAAATCAGATCAAGTTAGAGGCCAATATCTGATGAGAGTATGTCTACCAACATGTGGTAGGTGGTGTGTAGTTTTTTCTTTGATTTCACTCAAAGTTTGGGTGTTTTTATGGAGAATTATATTCGGTGGTTCGAGAGAGACCATATAAATGAAATTATTTTATTATAATTAATTAAATTGACCTTGTGAGATGCCTATAGGAATGCCCCTACTTGTATACAAATGGTATGAGCCTAGTGAGAGGCTTCATCCCTTGGGAAGATTAAGTTTGGGTGTTTCCTTATTTAAATTAAATTGAATATATTAAATGATTCTTGTGATGGTTATATGGGAACATCACAAGTGCGGTCTGAGGATTGAAATGGTATTGGAAATCTAGCTTGATGAGGCGTTGGTTTTTAGGTTTGTTTTAGACTAGGTACTTTGGGTGATGTTGATCACCATTTTGGCGACATGGTCATCAGATTGAGGCTATGAGGTCGTCATGTTAAGGGCTTGGACCATGTGATATTGGATGGTTTTGAACATCAGATTGAGTGACACAGTCGCAGGGTAAAAGGTTACGTGATGTTGTGGATTAGGTACTTGGTTGGTGATTACCACTCTTCGTGATTGGTTGATTCTCCATTAGAGTGTTGTGCACACAGAGATAGGAATCATATGATGTGGATGTTTTGACCATATTTTTGGGTATATTAATCTTTTATATGTGTCTTAGGGTGGTTTTGATCACTATTATGGTTGGAGGTTCTTTCTATAGAAATATGTAGGGATGGTGTGGAGCCATCAGTTGATGGAGTTGACCTAGTCAGTTGGGGAATAAGGCTCTCTGTATACTGAGGTCATTGGGAGTGTCTTATGTGGGAGGAAAAATATAATTGTTCCCCATGACATCTTCTATTGAACCAATGGTGTTACTATTTTTTAGGATAGATGTCGTTATGCATCAAGATGTTAGGCTTCGACCCGACAAGAGCTTTCAAGCAGGGGTCCTAGGGACCGGGTTTTTATTGGTTGGGAATACCTTCGGGACAACAACAATGTGATTGATTACATGAGGTGTCAGGTGACACATTTAGAGGTGGAATATGAGGGTTAAACTAGGATGATTATTCCTTAGGGGGTTCTTTTGAATTATGGTAATGATTAACTCCACTATATTTATACCATCAATGGTCAAAGATGGTGAATTTCATCCTTATGACTGTTTAGAACAGGGGAAGAATATTATTTATATTTATTTTCAATGACTATTTTATTCATTTTTATTATATACATACTTTATAAAAAAATTAAGTTAGGAACACGTTGGTGGTGGCCAACTGAGATTATTCTCACACCCTACATAGGCACTTAGGGAAGCGTGTAGACTTTATGATCATTAGATCAGGCAAGGTACTAATCTTAGGAGTTGGACCTTCGATTTGGGAACTCTTATATGGATGGATGGAAGGGGACCTTGAAGGTTCCTGCATCATCTAGAGTTTTTCTTTTGAGTCTTTATTTTGTACCATCATTCTTGTTATATATATATGTGTGTGTGCACTAGTGGTCGGCCATGGGTGGCCCTATTATTTATTGAATTTTATGGCCTAACCTGGATGCATGTTTTTATATATGGTATCTTTTAGTTTCTATTTATATAAGTGGTATGTTTGGTTCATTTATTTATTTATTACTGTTGTCTCTTATGCTTTATCAATTGTATGATATCACTTCCGCTACAACAGGTCAATGGTCTCATCATCTTATAGTCTTTCTCTTATGCTTCTTTACTTTTATATAAACCGTTATTATTAATATAATCACAACCATAGGGTATAGTCTCCCCAATATCACCTCTTTACACCATTTCTTCTAGTCATCTGCCTTTAGTATATGGGTAGGCATGCATAAGGCTCATCGGTCCTCTAACTCGTTGCACTATTCGGGTAGAAAATTGAGTTGGGGCACTACATATGGTATCAGAGCAGTTCATGACTGGGAATTTGTAGTATCATTCAGCTGGATACTTATTTTATCAGTCTAATTTTCTTTTCAATTGGTCTTATTATTTGGGATATGGTGGATCAGACACTAGGATATTGTCAGAACTGGGTAAATAGATCAGGATTGGGTGCCCAAAGCCCCATTAATGGGGGAAAGTCTATGTTTCCAGAGGTGGGAACTGCTATTATTCTTTTCTAATTTTATGTTTTATATGATTTCCACCTCATGTGTTGCACATGGGTGTTATTCTTTTCTATTATGATATGTGACGCTTATCTTGGTATGGAAAGGGAGGAGATCCGAACCCTTGGCCCAGTATGGAAAGGGATATTTGTTTCTTCTTTATTTATAGGAAGATAGGATTGTATTTATATTTGTGTGTAACCCTCTACCCCAGAAGCCCAGAGTCAGGGCATTATTACGTATCACTGGCATGATCACAAAAGATCAAGTCTCCAAAGACCGATTAGTTTAGTAGCCTTGGAAGTTCTAGATACATTCATAATGTTTACATTACATCATAAAATGTAAAACTACAACAACATTTTTTCCATAGACAACACTAAGATACCATAGACTATACCTACAGGTCAGTCATAATATACATCTTCGCATCCTGGGAAAAATAAAACATCGAAAGTGGTGAGCTCAGATTCTCAGTAAGGATAACAATATAGCAGAAACTTTCATAAATAAGCATAAATATTTAAGGCAGTGTATAAAACTAAAAAAATACTTTTAAACATGAACTTTAGCATAATATGGAAAGATAAAATCAAAAAAAATCTTTTTACTTACTCACATGGATATTCTACTAGTCGAATAATCACATGCAATATCAATAACCACTTTCATAATTATAGAATGCATAATGCCATATTTTATAACCACATAGTCAAGGCCTTGTTCCAAGACTACAGATAATATTTAGTTAAGGATTTGTGACAAGTCACTAGTTTGTCTCATGAGACCTACCTATGCATTGAGGAGTTATAGCGGGCTCCACCCGTCACTTATTAAGTCCAATTCATTCCTCATATGAAAATGTTTAAACATAACATAAATATTCGTACTAAAAATAGCATATGAAATATCATTACTTTATCCATAAACTAAGAATTGTATAAAAATTACACATCCATAGTCAAACATATCACAAAACCTTCAATACAATATGGAATTTTTGTATCATAATAAATCAACTTCAAATAAACTTAAAATCCATCAAAGGATGTTGACATAGATGAAATAAAAACTTTTTTAGAGAAATATCTCTTTCTATTTTGAAATCATTTAAAAGTCATGTAATTATAAATCAAAACATTTATATTTGAAAATATTCTTATAATCTTGTAAGGGAAGCTTCGACGAAGTTATAACGGTGTAAAATAACTGCACCCGCTGTATAAGTTAAGAAAAGGCATTTTTAACTTAATTTTTTCGAAAAGGTTATAAATGACCTTTTTTGGAAAATGATAGAAATATTACTTTATAAATATCTTATAAAAGTCAAACAAGGGTATTAATAACTTTAACCCATAGTCTATAAAATATTTATAATGTTTTAAAATACATTTTTAAGAAACATGGATGTGGATGATAAAGAGGTCCGAGTAGATAATTACATATAAACAACCTCGGATAATAACGAGATTGTGAAATTAACCCTTACCTTGTACTATTCCTTGGTCAAGGGTAGGTTAACCTCATTTATAAGGGTGAAATAATTTTTATTAAATTATAAAATAATCATATACATTATTTTTATATCATATATGATCTTTTAACATTGCTTTATCAATAATATCTTAGTATTGTCGTCATTTTGGGTGTTAACAGATTCGTTTTCCTTTAAATTCTCTATTATGTGAGTCATATTTGTTATGGATGCGATGTATCTTATTCATATCCATAATGATATCAAGTCTTTAAACATTATTTTTAGACATAAAATGAAAATTATTCTTGAATGGATACGATGGGGAATGAATCTCATCGCGTTCGTGGAGGCGGTAATCCATACGTACGCACGACCGACAATAAAATTCTTAAAAATATATATAACTTGATTGTATATCATATATAAAGAATTATTATCATGTTATATTTATTATTTACATGAATTACACATCATTATTATACCCATCCAAATAATAATGTATTGAATAACAATTACAGCATGACGTGAAGACGGTAAGACGTACGTACACACATATGGTGACATGTCATTAAAAGGATGGATAGAATAATGAATATGGTTGTTACATATTTATAATAAAATCACATTATATATAATATACTGGAGTTATTATTTTATAATGGAAACAACAACAAAAGAGGAAGTGGAAGTAGAAATGAACTTGAAAGAGGTGATGAATTATTTATCTCTTCTTTGGGTTCTTCCATTTGATTTGATCAAAAGGGATCCTTAGGTTGGCTTTTTGATTAAAGGAAGGCCTCTAGGATTAAGGTAGGATAGTTGAGAGGGTATTTGGGTAGGTTTTGGCCGATCTAAATGGCTTTGAAGGTGTGAATTAGAGAGAAGGGGGAGTGCCCTTTTATAAGAGGGGTGAGGGGCACCTTAGGAAAAGATAGAAATATTATTTTATAATAAAATAATTTTCAGTTTAAAATGGATAAAAAATGGATTATTTAATGTATAAGGTGGTTATGTGTCGAAAACCACTCAAATAATAGGTTTTAGATAGATTTGAGTCACTATATTAACTTTATCTTTTAGATTTAACTTTTAGTTAAATAGTTTGACATTTACCATGTCTCTTTGTATTTTTATATTATATGATTAATAAAGATACTATATACTTATAAGAGAACCCCAAGTGGTTAACTAATGATACACCTATCATTATATAAGTCTTTTGGGTGAATTTTATATTTTTAGTAATAAAATATCAATTAATAATATAATTTTTAAAAAAACACTTTTATGTCAATTTTGACACTATTTGGTATTTTGTTTTCGCTAAATTCATAACAGTATTATTACATAAAAAAAATTAATCTAATCAACTATAATATATCATATTATCCTAGAAAATTAGTGTAATTCATAAAAAGTCTCAAATTACATGTACTGGGATATTCATAATATCAATTATTTTAATATTTCATTAATTAGGTAATTATTGCATCATCATTGTGTAATTAATAGATTAAATTATATAATGTCTAAAAAATATAAATAAAATACCATTATTTAGGAAATATTTTTATCTTTATAATGAATATTTATAATCAAATTTATTTTATGTTTAACCTTATATTAAAAATGTTTTAGTTATTAAACATTGAATTTAATACTTTTAACTCTTCTTTGAATTAAATAATTATAAATGACCTAATCTAATCCAAGTGGACCTAAAGGATCATATTTTATTCCTAAGGTTTTTTTGGTCAAATTATACTTAGCCAATAGAATTATGACATGTGTTAGGGTAATAATAATATCATTTTACCCTTAATTACCCTATTTACTTTTAATCGTGTTAAATAAAAGTAAAAAGATACCATTCACAAAAAAATTATTTTATCTTATTGAACCACATTTTACTTACTGATATCAACTTTTTCCCTCAGATTTTTGAAATTCAACACACCGAAGTGGTAAAATTATGTTTTATGTGAATCCGCAAATTCTCCTAGGAGGTGGGTAAAAGACGGTGAAAAGTTCTATAAAATTTTTATATATCTAAAATTATTATAAATTGACACTAATGAATTACATTGAACTTATATAGGTATTATGTATCTATTTTGACCTAAAATAAATTTAAATAAAATAAATAATTATTTAAATAAAAATTCGGTTTTAAACTATAACTTAGTGTTTTTCACTATTCATAAAAAATTGAAATTTTTCAGAAAAATACCAAAACTTCACCCTGGGTTAATTTCGACATTCCGAATCCAAAAATGAAGTCCATTTTGAGAGATAAAATTTATAAAATTTCAAAAATTAGGTATTACTATTCATAACGACTAGTTTGATTGGTTGTGGTGTGTTAGAACTCGAAGATGCGTACAACACACGCTACTCTATTATTCAATGAGAAGCATACCGTGGAAGCTTGGGGTGTTACATTCTACCCTCCTTCAAATAATTTTTTCCTTGAATTTTATAGAATATTACTGCATAAAAAGACTTGTTTGGTTCTTCATCATAAATTCCTCAGGTTCCCACATTGCCTCATCCATCTTATGGTTTCTCCATAGAACTTTTACCAGCCGAGTCATCTGGTTTCTCAACACTTGTTCTCTTGTATCAAGAACCTTGAGAGGCTCTTCGCAATAAGACAGATCCGGTTCTGGTTCTAATTCCTCATAGGTGAGTACATGCATTGGGCCAGGCATGTATTTTCTCAATAGAGATACGTGGAACACATCGTGAACTTTGGAGAGACTTTCCAGCATTTCAAAACAGTAAGCTAAAACCCCAATTCGTTCTAGAATTTCAAAAGGTCCGATATACCTGGAACTTAATTTTCCCTTCTTACCGAAATGTTTAACACCCTTCCATGGAGATCCCTTCAAGAAAAAAGGTTCTCCTACCTAAAATTCCAAATCCTTCCTTCGGTTATCGGCATAGCTCTTCAGCCTACATTGAGATGCTTTGATGAGGTTTTGGATTACATTCACCTTTTCCATCGTTTCCTCCACAAGTTCCGGGCCTACGAGTTTTCTTTCACCAACATCATCCCAACAGGTTGGTGTGAGACATCTCTTTCCGTATAGCGCTTCATATGGTGCCAAATGAATACTTGAATGGAAGCCATTGTTATAGGAGAGTTCTACCAGAGGTAAATATTGATCCCACGTACCTTGAAAGTTATGTGAGAAAGATATCAACATATCTTTTATGGTTTGAATAGTCCGTTCTGATTTTCCATCAGTTTGAGGGTGGTAGGCAGTGCTCAAATGAAGCTCAGTATCCAGGGATTTCTGAAGACTTTTCTGTAATCGAGATGTAAAATGTGGATCACGATCAGAAACAATCGAAAGTGGTACTCCATGAAGTCTTATAACTTCATTAATATATAGTCTTTCTAAACATTCCAGTGGTAAATCTTCCCTTACAGCAAGAAAATGTGCTGACTTGGTAAGACGATCAGCAATGACCCATATTGCGTCGTTCCTTCTAGGAGTCATTGGTAGTCCCATGATAAAGGCCATCATAATATTATCCCATTTCCACTTCGGTAGGGAAGAGGTTGCATGGCTCCTCTAGGATGCTGCTTTATAACATTCACTTATTGACAAACCATACATCTTGACACAAAATCAGCAATCTCCCTCTTCATGTTTTCCCACCAAAAATGTTCATTCAAATATCAATACATATTATTTCTTCCAGGGTGTATAGAGAAATTGGAACAATGAGCATCATCCAACAATTCCCTTTTTAGATCATGTATATTGGGAACACAAAGTCTCTTCCCAAATTTGAAAATTCCATATTTATACACAAAGTCACTCAATCTCCCATAATTCACAGCATTAATCTTCTTTTGAAAGTCTTCATCATCAGTCTGAGAACTCTTTATCCTTTCTAGTAAAGATGGTTTTGAAACCATTTGAAAAAGTATTGATGTTTCATCTTCCATGGTGATTCCTATATCCATCTTTACTAGATCCATATATATAGGATCCATTTTGAATCTCATCTTGTTCAAAAATCCATGATCCTTTCTACTCAAGCATCTACCACATTATTTTCCTTCCCCGGGTGGCAGTGTATTGTGCAATCATAATCCTTGAGTAGTTCAAGCCATAACCTTTTCCTCACGTTGAGTTCTTTTTGTGAGAAAATATACTTCAAAATCCTGTGATCAGTATAAATCTCAAAATTTTCACCATAGAGATAATGCACCCATATCTTCAAAGTAATGATTAAAACTGACAACTCAAGATCATGAGTAGGATAGTTTTTCTCATGAATTTTTATCTATCGTGATGCATAGACAATAACCCTATCATTCTACATTAGGAAACAACCACGTCCTTTTCTTTGAAGCATCACTATAAATATCAAACCCATCATTACCCAATGGTTGAGTCAATATAGGAGCATTGAATAATATTCTCTTCAGTTCTTCAAGAAATTCTTCACAAACTTTTTTACAAACAAATTTATCCCCTTTTGTGTGAGCTTTCTTAATGGGTTAGCCAACCAGGAAAAATTCTGGACGAAATGTCAATAATAACCTGCTAAACCAATAAAACTGCATACCTCAGTTATACTCTTTGGTGCTGGACATTCTTGGATTGCCTTGGTCTTAGAAGGATCAACAAAGATTCCATCCTCAGAGAAAATATTTCTAAGAAAAGAAATCTCCTGAAGCTAGAATTAACAGTTGCTCAACTTCCCTTATAATTTATGTCTTCTAAGAGTCTTCAGGATAATGCACAAGTGATTTTCATGATCTTCGTAGCATTTGGAGTATATCAAGATATCATCAATAAATACCACTACAAAGTCATCAAGATATTCCTTGAAAACTCTATTCATTAGATCCATGAAGACATAGGGTTCATTAGTCAATCCAAAAGGCATTACTGTAAACTCATAATGCTCATACCTGGTTAGAAATGCTGTTTTCGGAGTGTCTTCCTTCTTCACACACAACTGATGATATCCAGATCGAAGGTCAATCTTTGAAAATTATTGACGTCCATGAAGTTGGTCAAATAAATCAACAATGCATGGTAAGGGAAACTTATTCTTTATTGTTATAGCATTGATCTCTCTGTAGTCAATGCACAACCTCATAGATACATCTTTCTTCTTAACAAAAAGGAAAGGGGCTCCCCATTGAGAAACACTATGGTGAATACATCCCTTATTACGCAATTCCTCTAGTTGTTTCTTTAGTTCCACTACTTCCAAAGTGGACATTCTATAAGGGGTCTTCGATATGGGCATTGAACCAGGAATTAAATCAATGGAAAACTCAATTTATCGTTCTGGAGGATTTCCAAGTAAATCTTATGGAAACACATCAACATATTTTTTCACAATAGGTACATCCTCTATTTGAACATTCTTTTACTCACCCACAGTCATTTCATTCTTTTCCTCCCCAATAATTGAATTTAGTTGAGATACTTGGGGGGGATCTAGATAAGAATTAGGTGGTGATGTTTATTCTCTAAAGATAAGGAACTCCTTATCATCATCAAAAATTGTAACCTCCTTCTTCTTACAATAAAATTTTGCATCATGGTCCGAAATCCAATCCATACAGAGGATTATATCAAATCCAATCATGGATATGACGATGAGATCAGAAGACAAAGAACATTTATATGCCCTAATGGGGGCTGATTCACAAAACTTTGTTACAATGATACTTCCTTTAAGAGTTTTGACTGACAACTCCCTTGTTAAATCAAATTGTAAATATCTAATTTTCTTAGAAAATTGGGAAGACATGAAATGATTCGATGATATAGAATCAAATAAAGCATTGGATAAACATGAGGAAACCATTAAATCACCTGCCACCACGTCTTTCGGAGCTTCAACCTCAGTAGTAGTGATACCATAAGTTTGGCCATGATCCCATGGAATTTTTTGAGGTAAGTTCCCCCGATACTTAGGACATTCATTTGTATAATACCCCTTTTCTCTACAGTTTTAGCATTCAACATCGACAACCTCTTTCTTCCCCCTGCAATAACGAGCTTGGTGGCCTTTTTCACCACACTTGTAACAGACTCTCATTCCCTTCAGGAAAGTACCAAGGTGTTTATTCCCACATTTACTATAGGATGGATATTCAACTTTTCCCTTCTTCCCCTTATTTCCATTTCCAGAGTGTTTAGAAGATCTTTTCTCTTCTTTGTTTTCTTTAAAGTTGTATGACTTAGAGAATTCTTTTTCTGTCTTGATAGAACATGAGACAATATCTTCATATGATGAGAAGGATTGTGAGACTAATGCTCGACAGATAAATGGTTTAAACCCATCAAAGAAAAGATAAATCTTACTTCTTGGGTTATTTATATAATTTGCAGCATGCATCGCTAACCTTGTAAAGTTAGCTTCATACTTTGCGACATTCTCATCCTCCTTTTGTCTCAGACTCAGAAATTGTATTTCCATATTAACTCGATGGTAATAAGGAAATTATTTTTCTAATAAAATTTCATTAAACTCCCTCAATTCCATATTTTATACTTTATCATATTCCTTTGTGTTTTGAATCAATGACTACCATTTATCAGCATCTCCAGTGAGGTGGTGAACTGCCATAAAAACTTTTTCCCTTTCGCTACTCCCTAAGGCGTGGAATATTTTATCTAAGGAATTTTTCCATTTCTCAGCTAATAGTTGATTTTTACCCCCATTTAATGTTGGTGGTTGTTGCCTCATTAAGAGATCTAACATTGATCCCACATGTTGTGGATAAAGGTGCTCCATACGGGTAAGATTATTATTCATAACCTGAGTGAGTTGTCCTAATATTGTGATAAGCATATCATCACCAGTTGTATAACTAGATCCACTATAATTATTTTTGAGTAGGATGTAAATACCTACATGGAGTGTGTGCATTGATATGGTTTCCATTCCTTCCACTAGGCTCCATTTCTAAACAATGGCATAAACTAGATTAAATTATGAATCGAAATACATAAATCCATACTTGTAAAACACTTAACTCAAATTGAACAGTTTATGGATATAATCCATAATCATAAAAATGTTTTCATTGAGGAAGTATATACTCATAAACCCTTCAGAATAGTTTGTAAAGAAAATGAGAATTATCCTAATAATATCTCCTGGGAGTGTCGTAACCAAGAGTACAACAAGGCCTGTTGTCGTGCACCAGTTCCTGTTCAAGACTAGCTCAAAGCGATGTTTTCAGGTTTTACCCCTAGGGATATCTGCACCAGAGCTGCCTCTACCTGCTCGTATCCAAACAGGGATGTATTTCTTGGAAAACTCACTAAATCTCTACAATACCAAAATTCTAGGAAGTTCTTCTATACTAATCCTCAATGTCTATCTTAGGATAATGTTCTCTAATCAGAGTTTATCTAAATCTAGTTTCCAAGGTTTGTACTAAACTTACTCTGATACCAACTGTAACACCCTAACCCCAAAAGCCTAGAGTCAGTGCATTATTACATATCATTGGCATGATCACAAAAGACCATGTCAAGAAAGACCAATTAGTTTAGTAGCGTTTGAACTTCTAGATACATTCATAAGGTTTACATTACATCATAAAATAGAAAACAACAACAACATTGTTTCCATATAAAACACTAAGATCCCATTGACTATCCCTATATGTCAGTCATAATATACTTATTCGCATCCTGGGAAAAATAAAACATAGAAAGGGGTGATCTCAGATGCTCGGTAAGGATAACAATATAGTAGAAACATTCATAAATAAACATAAATATTTAAGGCAATGTATAAAACTGAAACAAAAGCCTTTTAAACTTGAAATTGAGCATAATATGGAAAAGATAAAATCAAAATAGTGCTATTTACTTACTCACATGGATATTATACTAGTTGAATAATCACATGCAATATCAATAGCCACTTTCATAACGATGGAATGAATAATGCCAGACTTCATAACCACATAGTCAAGGCCTTGTGCCAAGACTAAAAATAATATTTTGTCAAGGCCTTGTTCCAAGACACTAGTTTGTATCATGAGACCTACCGATGCATCGGGGAGCTATAATGGGCTCCACCAGTTACTTACTAAGTCCAATGCATTCCTCATATGAAAAGGTTCAAACATAACATAAACATTCATATTAAAACTAGCATATGAAATGTGAATACTTTATCCATAAACCATGAATGGTATAAAAATAACACATCCATAGTCAAACATATCACAAAACCATCAATTTAATATGGAAGTTTTGAATCATAATAAATCATCTTAAAATAAACTTAAAATCCATCAAAGGATGTTGACATAGATGAAATCAAAACCTTTTTAGAGAAATATCTCTTTCTATTTTGAAATAATTTAAAAGTCACATAATTATAAAAGAAAACATTTGTATTTGAAAATATTCTTATAAGCCTGTAAGGGAATCTTTGACGATGTTATAATGGCGGAAAATATCAGCACCCACCGTATAAGTTAAAAAAATACATTCTTACCATAATTTTGTCGAAAAGGTTATAAAGGACCTTGTTTGGAAAACGACAGAAAGGTTGCTTTATAAACATCTTATAAAAGTCAAAAAAGGGTATAAATGACTTTAACTCAATTTTTATAAAATAGTAAGAATGTTTTCAAATTCATTTTTACGTTATATGGATGTGGATGATAAAGAGGTCTGAGTGGATAATTACATATAAACAACCATAGATAATGAAGTGATTGTGAAATTAACCCTTACCTTGTACTTTTCCTTGGTTGAGGGTAGGTTAACCTTCTGTATAATGGAGAAATAATTGTTATTAAATTATAAAAGAATCATATACATTAATATGATATCATATATGATCTTTTAATAATGCTTTGTTGATAATATATTATTATTATCGTCATTCCAGGTGTTAACAGATTCGTTTTCCTTTATATTCTTTGTTATGTGAGTCATATTTTTTATGGATTGGATTTATCTTATTAATATCCAGAAAAATATCAAGTCTTTAATCCTTATTTTTAATCATCAAATAAAAATTAGTCTTGAAGGTATACGATGAGGATTGAATGTCATCGTGTTCATGGAGACGGTAATCCATACGTATGCACGAGCGACAATATAATTCTTAAAATAATATATAATTGGATGGTATATCATATATAATGAATCATTATCATGTTATATTTATTATTTAAATCAAGTACACATCATTATTATACTCATCCAAATAATAATGTATTGAATAACAATTACACCACGACATGGAGAATGTAATCCATATGTACGCACATATGGTGACATGTAATTCATAGGATGGATAGAATAATGAATATGGTTGTAAAATATTTATAATAAAATAAAATTATATTGGAGATACTAGAGTTATTATTTTATAATGGAAACAACAATGAAAGAGGAAGTGGAAGAAGAAAGGAACTTGAAAGAGGTGATGAAATATTTACCTCTTCTTCAGATTTTTCCTTTTGATTTGATCAAAATGGCTCCTTAGGTTGGATTTATGACTAAAGGAAGGCCTATATGATTAAGGGAGGACAGTTTAGTGGGTATTTGGGCATGAGTAGGCCGAGCCAAATGGTTTTGAAGGTGTGAATTAGAGAGAAGGAGAAGTGCCCTTTTATAAGAGGGGTGAGTGCACCTTAGGAAAAGATATAAATATTATTTTATAATAAAATCATTTTCGGTTTATAATGGCTACAAAATGTATTATTTAAAGGATAAGGTGGTTATTGGTCTAAAACCACTCAACCAATAGGTTTTAGACAGGTTAGGGTCACTATATTTACTTTATCTTTTAGATTTAACTTTTAGTTAAATAGTTTGACATTTACCATGTCTCTTTGTATTTTTATATTATATGGTTAATAAACTTACTTTATACATATAAAATAACCCCATGTGGTTCATTAATGATAAAAATTTCATTATATAAGTCTTTTGGACTAACCATAGATTTTTAGGCATAGAATATCAATTAATAATATAATATTTGTTTTAAAACTCTTTTAGGTCAATTTTGACACTATTTGGTATTTTGTTTTTTCTAAATTCATAAAACGATTGTTACTTCAAAAAAAAATTCATCTAACCAACCCTAATATGTCATGTTAACCTATAAAAATAGTTTCATTTATAAAATGTTTCAAATTACATTTATTTGGATATTCATTATATCAATTATTTTAATATTTCATTAATTAGGTAATTACTCAATCTTGATTGTGTCTTTAATAAATTAAATTATTTAATGTCTAAAAAATATAAATAAAATACCATTATTTAGGAAATCTTTTTATATTTCTGATGAATATTTATAGTCGAATTTTTCTTATGTATAACCTGTTTAGTTATTAAACATTGAATTTAACACTTGTAACTCTTCTTTGAATTAAATAATAATAAATGTCCTAATCTAATCCAAGTGGACCTAAAGGATAATATTTTATTCATAAGGTTGTTTGTGGTATAATTATACTTATCTAATAGAATTAGGACATGTTTTAGGGTAATAATAATATCTTTTTTACCCTTAATTACCCTATTTACTTTTAACCATGGCAAATAAAAATAAAAAGTTACTATTCACCAAAATTATTTTCATCTTATTGAAACAAATTTTACTTACTGATATCAACCGTTTCTCCTGGATTTGTAAAATTCAACTCACAGAAGCGGTAAAATTATGTTTTATGTGAATTCGCAAATTCTCCTCAGAGGTGGGTAAAAGACGATGAAAAGTTCTATAAAATTTATATATATATATAAAATTATTATAAATTGACTCCAATGAATTAAATTGAACTTATATAGGTATTATGTATCTATTTTGACCTAAAATAAATTTAAATAAATTTAAATAAATATTTAAATAATAATTCGGTTTTAAACTATAACTCAGTGTTTTTCACTATTCATCAAAAATTGAATGTTTTCCGAAAAATACCAAAAATTTTCCATAGGATAATTTAGATATTCTGAATCCAAAAATGAATTCCATTTTGAAATATAAAATTTATAAAATTTCAAAAAGTGGGTATTTCAATTCATAACGGCTAGTTTGATTGGTTGTGGTGTGTTAGATGTCGAAGTTGCGTACAACACACGCTACTCTATTATTCAAAGAGAAGAATACCGTGGAAGCTTGGGGTGTTAAAATGTGGGTATGTTTGTGTTGGTTGGTGTGCCTTTGATAGATATTTTTTTATTTTTATAAGAAACTTGTATTGCACTAAGAGGGACTCAATTATTTAAAGTTTCAATAAAAGAGGCTAAAAAGTGTTTTCTAACTTAGATTTATTTGGTAGAATTCTACTCAGAAAACCTAGGAATTGAGTTTCTATGAGATATTTGTGTGATTTTATATGTCATATATATATATATATATGCCATGATCTGATAGGAGCAGTCAAGATGATGTTGGGGGTGATCTGTTTAAAAAGTCAACAAAGGAAGCTAAATAGTGTTTTCCTAAATTGCCTTCTTTTCTAGAATCTCAATCAGCTACCTTAAATCTATATTTTATGCTTTAATTTGATTTGGGTAGGTGAGGGGATATGAGGTTGGATTTATATGTGATATTTGGCTCAGAAATGGGCAAGTAAGGGTCGAAGAGGTTGGATGTCGTGGAATGTCGATGTGGTAAGAGAGAGTAAGGGTAGTGAGATTTCACTACCTATTACCTCTTTCCTTATCTTCGTATTCTATATATATATATATATGTGTGCGTGTGTGTTATTGTGGATATTTCACCATTTTATTGGTATTCATTAGGTTTTCACTTAGGCATCCTCTGGTGGAGTGTCAGGCAGGCTGTGATTTGGTGCCGAAAGAGCATGCACAGGTTGGGCACCCTGAGGGACAGGATGAGACCCTGGAGGGTAACACATATCATGAAATATTGGTATAATAATATATGAAGGATCCATTATAGGTGGGAAGACACATGATATGATAGCTTTTGGTTCATGGCTTGAAGAGATACAAAGAGTGATCCTATAATATGTCATTTAGGGTATTGATAGGGCAACTCAAGGAGATGAGACTTCGATGGTATACCTGACTTGGGAGTTGTAGTCACAACACCAACCACCATTTCATGGTGAGGGTGGACCAGAGGTGGATGAGAACTGAATAGATTCAATGTATATTATCATCGAGAATATTGAGACGCCCCCATGCCAGAGGGTGAAGAGGACCAAATATATTCTTAGAGGGCCATCAAATAGTAGGTGCGATGTATAGGTTTAGGCATGTAGAAATAAGGGAATGACCTAAATATATTTTGAGGGTAGGTTATTCAAACACTTATTTCTAGAGAGGCTGATGATGGAGAGAGATGGGTATTTCTTGAGACTATAATAAGGAAAAATTTCTATCATGGACTATGAAGAAACATTCACCAACCTATCTTGATTCTCCCCTAGTGTGGTGGGAGATGACATCATGATGGTGAAGAATTTTGATTATGGTTTATGGTACACCATCAAGGTGCATGTAAACATCTTTAGGATATCCACATTATCAGAGGTGGTGAATCAGGAGCGGATAGCCAAGGCCAATTTGACAAACCAGAAATAATCAAGCCGAGTGATGGATTGAGGTGATTTGGGTGGAAATGATTCAGATAATAAGAAGGAATAATGATTGTATTCCTATTAGGGTGTTCAAACTATAGACTTAGGGAGACCATCAAGTAATGGGTCATCAATGATGTTCTTCTAATGCAGGAAGTCGAGACATGTGTGAACATAGTGTGATCGGGCACTGAAGGATGGATGATATTAAAGCTTGGTCAGACATCTCGAGAGGGCCTGTAGGAAGGCTTCTCATATAGAAAAAAGTTAGGTACTAAGGCATATTCAGGTGTCTAAGATCAAACATGGGTCGTACCAGGAGTTGGTATCCTAGATTCAGTTACACATAGAGGTTGTTGTAGAGACAGTGGAACCCAATAGTGGTGTCAGTGGAATATGGTTAGTGTAGATACATAGTGAGTCTAGGCCTTTGGTGCTTGATCATCATATTAGGTACATTCTATAGATCTAAAAAGTGAAAATATGGATGGGGAGCCAACTATAGTTAGAGGTACACCATGCATGTGATCGGGTTCTGGTTTATTTTGGCATAGCCTTTTGTATTGAATGTTGGGATTTTGGGGAATGAGGTGCACATGATTTATTTTTCAACTAACCAAATGATGGATAGTAGGTTGGAATCGATTCAAATTAATTATATATATATTTTTATATTTATGTGGTCTGCTGCACCGAGTTTATATATGGGCATCGATGTGATATGGTAATATTTGAGGTGTGTTGGCATCGGGGCATTGATAGGATGAGGTATTTTTTAGATTTTTTATCTTCGGGGAATCATTGTAATGTGGACTCTATGTGAGGTGAAAGGAACCATGACATCTTTTGGGAATCTGATGAGATATGGGGCCTCATAGTTTCCATGTGAAACATGGGAACAATGAGGGCATTTGATGGGATGTGGTACTTGATGGGTGTGAGATGTTACATGGGATTATTTAAGAACTTGATGAGGTGAAAGAGTGATGATTCATAAAGATAGAACTTTTGAGTCTAGGTATGGTTGGTGGACCATGAGTTTTGTATTGGTTTTGGGTTAGGAAGGGACCAGGGTAGGTAACTCCTATGGTAGGGAGTGACTTGAGGTAGTTGGCCTATGACCCTTATGTCTAGGGTAGACCGAGTTAGTTCAAAATATATGGGAATTTTTGGGACTATATCTAGGAAATTATTTATAGATTTGGGATGATCTATGATAAGGTAGAGAGATTGTAACATCCTAGGTTTTTAGAGTGGTTCAAAATCCTCAATCAGTTTGAATTTTTGGAGTTTGGTGGCCAAACAAACTTCCTTATTGATCTTAGTAACTTAATTGTGAGTGTTTTATTTTCCCAAGGAATTATTTTTATATGGATTTTAACCCATGGTAATTTACTCAGGGTTTTGGTTGGGTTTCAGGTACATCGGAGGCTAAACACCTGACTTTTTGGGGAGCGTAGACTAGGGCTCATGGTTTTGAAAAACCATGTGGCACACAGGTGTAGTCATGTGGCCCTCCCTTGGATCTATGATAATTTTTTCAAACCATGATGGAGATAGAACAGGTCCATGTTAGGATCTCTGTATTTTTTAATAGATGTGTCATGAACAGTTTACATAGTGTTTTGGAAACTGTTCACCTTGATCGTGTGGGATGTGGTTCTTAAGCAGTGAAAGCCGCAAGGTTAGTGCATAGTTAGAAAACATTTGTGAAAAAACAATTCGAGTCATTAGAGTGTTTTAAATGATGAAACCACCCCTATAATTTTTTAATTTCATCCTCACCTTTCTCATTCTCAACCCACACAAATAGAAAAGGAGAGCCCTCCTATCCTCTTTCCTTAGGCTTTGACTGTTCTCCTCTATCCGAACTCTGTATCATTTATCATCAGGTGCTTTAGAACCACATCGGTAAGGGATTTTATCATATTCCTTCTTTTCTACCTTGATCTCTCTTTATGGAGTGATAAATCTGTGTGAGCCGATTTACCAAACTTTTAGGGTGTTCTTCTAAAACACTGATTTCTTCAAAATTGGATTGAGTTAGAGGCTGATATCAGATGAGATGATGACTACCAACATGAGGTAGGTGGTGAAATGATTACACTTCGATTTATCTCATGTTTTTAGGGATCATTTTTGAGTTATCCATTGGGTTGTCTGAGAGAGACCCTATAATTGAATTTCTTTTCTTTTAATTAATTAAATTGACCTTGTGAGATTTACGTGGGAATGACCATCCATGTCTTCAAATAGTATGATCCTGATGACAAGCTTCATACCTTGGGAATATTATTTTGGGGTGATTATTTATTTAAATTATTTTTTTATATTAGTCTTGTGATGGTTCCATGGGAACATGACTGGTGCTGCCTAAGGATTGAGATGGTATGGACCATCTGGCTTGAGGTGATGTTGATTTTTAGGTTGGGCTTAGCCTAGGTACTTTGGGCCACGTTTTTCACCATTTTGGAGACATGGTTTTCATATTTAGGAAACAAGGTCATCCATTTATGGGCATGGACCATGTGATATTGGTTGGTATTGACCATACGATTGAGTGGAACGATAATAATGGCATGAGGTTCTGGGATGATGTGTCTTAGGTACTTGGTTGGTGATTGCCACTCACCATGATTATTAAACACACTATTGGTGTCATGTGCACACAGATAGGACTCATATGATGAGGTGGTGTTGACCACTTGTGTGGGTTTATTCCTTTGTTTAATATGGATTATGGGGTACTGATCACCATTATGGTTGGAGGTACTTTCTGTAGAAATTCATTGGAATGGTGAGGATACATCAGTTTATGGTGTTGAGACCATAGGTAGTGGGATGAGGCTGTTCATATATTGAATCTATTGGGTTGGGGTTATGTGCTAGGAAGGATATATATATTCCTCGAGACATTATTTTCTGAGCTGCCAATGTTAAAATTTTTTAGAACAACCTTTATTGTGCCTCATGACATCAGGCTTCGAGCCTAAGGGAGCTTTCAAGTAGGGGTATGAGGGACCAGGTTCTTATTGGTTAGGAATACCTTTTCAAAATTAGTTACATGATAGATGGAATGAGGTGTGGGGTGAAACTTATAGAGTTGGAACCTGAGGGTTCATCTGGGATGATTCTTTATTAGGGGATGCCTTAGGTTCATTCTATGGATCCTCTCAACTATGGTTATACTAGTGACTGTTGAATTAGGTGAGTTTCTTCCTTATGGCTATTGAATACAAGGGATATAGATTATTTATATTTATGTGCATTCCCAATTTTATTCATTTTTAGTATACACCTTCTTTATCAAAGATGTTTTTTAGGATCACATTGGTGGCGGCCTATTGAGATTATTCTCACACCACACACAAGCCCTTCATGACATGTATTGACTTTATTATCTTATGATCAGGTAAGGGAGAGAGCTTAGAATATGGAACTTAGATGTAGGACCTTTTTTCTAGATGGATGGAAAGGTACCTTGGGGGTTCTAAAATCAACTGGAATTTATCTTTTGAGTATTTATTTTGTTCCATCATGCTTATTATATATATGTGTGCAATGGTGGTCGGTCATAGGAGACCCTTTTATTTATTTTCTTCTATGACCTAACTTGGTTTCAGGTTTCTATATATTGTATCTTGTGGGGTATATTTCTATAATTGTTATTCATTGATCCTTTATTTATTTATTTATTTTGTCTCTTATGCTTTCGCAATTGTATGATATTTATGCTTCTATGATGGGTTAATGGTCCCATCGTCTATGGAATTTCTCTTCCACTGATTTGTTTTTATATAAACCATCATTATTATTATAATCATAAACCAAGGGTATAGTCTCCCCATTCTCACCTATTCACACTCTCGTTGCTAGTAGGAAGCCTTTGGCATATGTATAGTGTCACGACCTGTCCCCCAGGGCCCATGCCGGGACTACCCCAAGACCACCATCCATAGGAAATGGGCTGGCGACTAGAAACAAAGACATAAATCTCTAAAACTAGGAAGGCATTTCCTTTATTTAGAGTAAACTCTCACAATAGAGTGCTAGCTGAAAGTAAAACACTAAGTAAAGCTGCATACAAAGGAGTGCTAAAAAGTAAAGGGGGCTGGAAATAGAAGCCCAACAGGAAAGTACAAGTACAACTGATAAGAAAGTAAAACTAAAGAAAATTAATGCATCCATAGGGATGTCCTCCTGGGTTACTACCTAAAGGTTAGTTATAGATGGCCTCCTCTTCCCTCCACGTCCGTCAATCTCCTCTGTGCACCAACTCGTTGTAAGGTCCACCTCCAAGTAACGTCCAGTCCTGCTACTCAGCCTCAGGTAGCACTGCCTGTCGTCTGCATCCAACACAACGTGGTGCGGGCATAGACCATGTAGGGGTGAGTATAACAATACTCAGTGGGGACCCCGAGACCCTCATGGTATCACAAAATCCAACAAGGGTAAACGAAAAATTATGAAATCAACAGACAATCCCACTTAGGTATATGCCCATACATATAACTAAGTTATCATGTAATCCATCTCAATCACAAGGAAACACAAGAGTTACTAACTTATATCACATAGGTATACAAATTATGTAGAGAGATAGATATGATCAGATATAGCCACTGAATCATCAAAGATAACGGACCAACACATGATCCAGGACCAGCTATTTTGTCGGACCAACACATGTTCCAGGAACAGAAGTTAGAACTATCAGACCAACACATAATCTAGGAACAGTCGTCAGAGTTGTCAGACCAACACATGATCGAGGACCAGCTATTCTGTCAGACCAACACATGATCCAGGAATAGAAGTCAGAACTGTTAGACCAACCCATAATCCAGGAATAGTCATCATATCACAACCAACCACAAGGTTCGGCACGTATCATGATTGATTCCGGGAGGGTCCACTCCTCCAGACAAGTGTATCAAAGGTCTTCCACATCATAGGGGGGAAATACATACAGAACATGTCCAAGACACAGAGACGAGATAAACAAGCCAATTTACAAAAAGTACACGACGTGTTGGAATAAGGCACATGCCGTTTCTTCAGACCCCGGGTACTACCTGTGTACAACTGCCCGTGTCGAAAGGCTGGTCATGTAGAAAATGAAGTACATGACGTGTGGTATGGTTACATGCCGTTTCCATGAAACTGGGGTAAGCTCCATGTACACTGGCTATGTGCCCGTACATAGCCTCAACCCGTGTTCTCCAACTTGTGTAACTGGTATACAGGGTAGCCCATGCCACTAGCCATTCCTGGTTGTGTGGTGGAGTACATACCTGTGTAATCCACCCTGTGTCCGTGTACCCCCGAGATACACATCGATTCTCACAAAGCCTCTTCTTCCATTCTGCGTAGAGAGTACACCTCGTGCCTCTTGGCCATGTAATTCTGCCTGTGTCCGTGTATTTCCCAGATTACACGCCATGTCTCGCGCAGCCGCTTCTACCATTCTACGTAGAGAATACACACCGTGTAAACAAGGTCACATGTTGTGTGTTACTTGTCTAATGTCAGTATCTCAAGCCACATAATGCTCGTACTACACGACATGTTCGTTAGAAGTACACGTCATGTATTCAGGAATTTTCAAGAAACGGCGCCTCCAGCCAGCGCGCCTCCCGTGAAGTCAGATCTTCATTCTGTAAGTCCGTTTGTCATAAAAATTCATAAATTAGGTTGCCCTGATGTCTCGTAGTCGTCTCCAGTGTTTTCGGGCCACTGATCGGCTCCAAAAACATGACTTGATTCTCCCACTTGAAGAACGGTTGAGGAATGGTCCTTCCTGTTCCGGTCAAATCTGTTGCCTGATATCGTCGTCTCACCTCCGCTAGGTCGTTGTGATGTTGGGTCTTCAATTTGGGATTGTTTCATCGCTCATTGGTCTCACAACGATCCATTGTTCATCACCCATGAAGAACGCTAAGAACACACCAATCATTCACAAGAACGGCAGAGGGATCAGTCCATATTTGTTTGGCCCAGTCCTTCCGTGTTAGTTTGGTAGCAAGCGGGTCAAGAGAAAAAATCATGTATGGAAGATTCAACGTTTCTCAAATAAATTCACACCCCTAACTCATATTGTTCATTCGTGATGATGAGGAGGAATTATGGAGAAGTCGAGGACGATGTCGCCGGCGTTCTTCAAGGACGGCGCTTCCTCCCTTGTTCTAGTTGAATATCATTCTTCTTTGGCGAAAGAAGTGTTCTTCATTGGAGAATTATTTTTCTCCCAATATCTCCATTTTCCCAAGATCCAGCAAATGAAAAAGAAAATAATAGAGGAATGATTTGTCTATTATTTTTTTGCCACAAAAATTCAAAAAGAATTAAATTAATTAGATAGGCTCCACCTAATTAATGTGAAGCATTGGCACAAATTAATAAAGGGGTGTTGAAGATTTTCTCCACTTTAATGGAGAGTTTCAAGGGGTTAAAAGCTTAGGTGGTCCCCACCACATTTAACAAGAAGAGGAGTTTAGATATGGGGTGGGTCTCACCTCTATAACCTCTCAAGGGAGGATAAATTTTAGTGGACCCCACCTCCAACCTCCTCTTGGTGGTTTTAACCATCAAGAATAAAAATAAAGCCACAACTTTATTTTTATTAAATTTATTCATAAAAACCCAAAAACTAGACTTCATTATTGACCAACTGCCATCAAGTTGAAAGTATTATTAAGAGAATATCAGCGTTGGGAGTTCAGTGGTTCCCTCAGATTTCAATTCTGAGCACCGATTCAAAAGTTATAAAATACCACTTGTACGTTTACTGAACGTTCCCGAAAAAAACTTCAGAAATTGATTCCGAGAACACTGGGCCTCAGAATCATGCGCCGTAAATTTTTGTGGACTCGTAAAATTCACATGTATTTAAGAATACATTTTCCACAGAATTTATGGGTCTTTACATAGAGTCACACCTAAGGCCCAATGGTCATCCTTCCAGCAGCACTATTTCTGTGGAAAATCATTTCAGTGTGCTACATCAATAATCAACAATTCTTCATTATATTTTATTTATTGACTGGAGTCAAACGTATGATATTTGTCATTAAATCTTGGTAACCATTATACCATTACTAATAAAAACTAATCACAAACTATAGTTTTAATTCAATAGGTAGTTTCGAGGTCATCGTACTATGTATCACCAAATTCCATATTATGCTTCACCTGATACTCAACATCTTCAAGATGTTTGTATTCATTTATTAGGTTCATTAGGTTTCTTCATTCATATGCATCCTAGACAGGAAACTCGATATCACTCAAATCTAGGTAGCATTGGTGTGTCATAGCTCAATCATGAACATGAATCAACTCAACTTCATTCAAACTTCTTTGATTGATTCAACATCAAATATTTGATTTAAGATCAATGATGGCTTGAATTCCTCAAAGTAAATATAATGTGATTCGATTCCCCTTATTGATTTTGAACTCATTATGATTATTCAATCTTCTATAGAGATACAAAATAGGGTTTCATCATTCATCCAAAACAGGTTAATCTTTGTTGTTGGCTATGTTACAACTCTGTTGTTCATAGTTTGATCTATTGAATATTTTTATATATATCACTAGATTTTTCCTCAATGTTGGAATTTTGTTTAGGGCTTAGTGGGACCCCATAATAAATATATTAAAAATATTATATATATTAAGATATGTGCACACATATTTGTGAAATAAATGTTTTTTCCCAATGATCAATACCTCAGATGGAAAATCTTACACCATAGTTATTTTTGGAACACTGGGTTTACCCTAGGCACAACATAAGTTTGGTTGGCGTCAGATGTTCCATGGAAGGTAGGTGTTGGTGAGTGCATTAAATAAATTAACTAATAAATTTATTTATTTTATTTAATGCAACAAACCTAAAAAAATCTCTTTAAATAAGTGAATATGGAAATCTATAGGGTTATCTTCATAACCCTAAGAGGTTAGAGAGGTGGAGGAGAAGATAAACCATTGGAATTTATGTAATTGGGGTCATAGATTAATAACAAATTAATCAAGAAGGTTCATAAGAATACATACTAACATAGTGGAATCATCAATGACTTTATTGGATAATGTTTTCTTCACTAATAATTTATCAATTATCGATATAGGGATCTTTATTTTGTATAATTACCCCTTGTATTATTGATTATTGAGAATGGATCGTATGTCTTCTTAAATCCATGATTTTCCTTATTCACATGAAATAATAATTTAATTAGAATTCCTAAATCTAATAATCTGTTTTCATCATGCTCATGCTTTACACCATTTATGGTTTCCACTTTTATAATCATTGGCCGGGATCGCATCGACCAATGATAATATCACCTTGTTAAATTTATTCAATCATCTATATTCATTTTTTTCTTCATTGTTGGTCTGTGGGGTTAGATATTCAACAATTAAAAATTAGTTTGCGCAAGAATGAACCATGGGATTCTTGGTGGATACATGAACAACCATGGTATGGATGTTATGTGGAAGGATCAAGGTCAAGTGATGGATCAGGTATGTTGGTTCATCGTATTGGGAACCTATTTTAGCAATGGGAGGTGCAATGGATCAAGATCAAGTGATCAAAATCCTGATTTTTGGCCAATGGAGGCCGAAAATCAATGATTATAGGCCCCTTATATTTTATTGTTTTTTGTGAGTTAACGGAGAGCTAAAGTGGTGATTCTGGTGGATGTAGAAAAATGTGTGAAGAATAGACTTGTTGTCTATGAATCCCCCAACTATATGTTGTGTATTTTAAAGGATCAAACATAAGTTTTATCAACTTCTTATTGTGGATAGGGTTATATTTGGGGATAAATATCACACGCCATGTGGTTGGGACCACACACTATGTGATACTACCTGGGTAGCCAAGTCATGTGCTGAGAGAAGATGAATAGAGAATTGGGTGTTCAAACACATCTTATTACATTATGGACATGTTGTATAGAGGTACATGGTTGGCCGAGTTGTGTCTAGGGAAGGACATGCCCAGTTCATTAACTGATGTCAAACGATGGGTCCCCCTATTCAACCACTGTGCACATTTTAGAGAACCTTCTCCATTTCATATCACTTACTTCGGTTCTCATATTTGGTCCCATGAGTAGTCCACCCAAATTATAATCCCCCTTTACATGTGATGGTGTCCTTTTTTGGAATTGGATATATAAATGAGGTGGTATGAGTGGGATGTTTCTTATAGAAACTGTTGGATAATGGAAGTGATATAGTTTGATCATCGGAGACATGTTGGGGTTGGTACTCCCCTAACTCACCAAGGTTCGGGTTCCCCCATATCCCACATACAGGTAGATCTAGTACTCCTGTACACTACATAGGGAAGGAATCCTCAATCTATTGAGTGGTAATTACCCTTAATTGATCACTAGCGGGGAGAAGGTTCTCTAATGGATAATGTTCCCTCTCGACTATGGAGTGCAATATGTAGGAGAAGACCCCACTCTAATTCATGCGAGGTTTCACATTGTGATTGGGATTAGATATGGGAACATTGGACCTATAGGTAGAATCATCATCATATTTATTTGGATGTGGAGATTAGGATACCTCTCCTATTTGAATGGTGTTTCAATATGACCATATCTAATTTTGGATTTTTTTTCTTTTTGGCTTATGGGTTGAGTTGGATCTTTTATTTTATTGCTTCACTTTTTAATTTTAGGGTCATTCAACTGGGTATATTTATACTCACCCATACATTGGTTTCTCCCTCACATGTCATGTCATATATTGGAAAAAAATATTGGTTGTGACTTTGGTGGATAAGGTATTGGAGGAGTAAAGAAGTGATTAGAGGAGGTAACTGTGTTCGATGGTCAAATATGGAGATTGTGAGCCTAGAGCCCTTCTGTTTTTCCCCTTTTCAATTATTGTCAATTTGGGACACCTATTCTAATTAGGAATATATTTTTACCATTTTTATGATTTTTTATTACATTATTTTACTTTTATTTTTTCCTAAAGGATGTTTCATGCATCGATTACTAACTAGTTGTTTTAGTTTTATCATATATTTTCCCTATTTCATGGAGTTGGGTATGTGTGCATCTGTATAGATAAATTAGTTTAAGTACTCCCATTTTAGTTATATACCCAACAAGAACTTGTCTCCATCCCTTAGAAAATTGAAGGTAGGCATTGGGAGTCACTCTTGTATTATGTTCGATCCAGGAGGTTCCTTGGAGGATTGGGTCCTGATAGGTTGGCTTTAGAAATCTCCAGCTTTGACTCTTTTCAAATTAATAGATTCGAGATCAAAATTAAATTTTAGTATTAGAGATTCAGATAGTTTTCTTCATCGGTATGACTCAAATTTGATTACCATATGCTTAGTTTCAGGTTATTTTTACATGAGTTCAAGTTCCAAGGAATTCATCCTTCAATTGTTCTTCAGTTTGGATATGAAACCATCTTGATTCAGGTACTTTGTTTGGTTTCAAACAGCCTAGATTTTTTTCAATATTACCTCATTTGAGACCCTCAGTCATAGATTCCAATTTTTTTTAAAGGTTTAATATAATCACTAGAATTCTTATGATAGAAAGTGGAAGCCTTATGGTGAATCCTACAAGTCTTAAGATGAACACTGAAACCTTAAATCGACGCCTCAAAAGCCTTACTTTCATGTTGTTAATGCCTTATGGTTCCCTTTATGTATTATGATGACTAAAACAAGTCTTACATTCCCTACCTTCCAAACAGATTATTCACAATGTCGAAACAACTTATGGAAACTTTTTGAACCATACGATAAAAATATTGACGCAACACAAAAGACTTATCAAAATTAACAACCAATTTGTATTAATTTTTACCTTAACATAATATTATACATGATCAGAAAAAAATTAATAAAAAACATGGAATTTTAACATTTAAATTAAATACTCAATAAATCATTAAAATACATATAAAAAATTAAATGAGTATCCTATAAAAAATAAAGATAATGTTTTTTCAAAAAATAAATAAATTAAATAATTTTACATTAATTAATTAATCACAAAAAACATCCATTTTAAACAAAATATACAAACAATAGAAGCTTAAACAACAAAGTGACCAAAATCCAGAATTTTTTAATTATAAGTACATTTTCACGTCAAAAACACAATTCATCCCATAATAAATATGTAGAAAAGAATATATCAAATAAAGGCCACATAAAATTCCTCCACAAATATGATATTGGTTTTCTTAAAGAAATCACATAATCAAATTAAATGGAAGAAAATTAATCTTTAGTATGAAAAACTGAAATTCTATACATAGTTTATTCTAAAAATATTTCCCCCCATAGACCCTCTCATGTAGTAAATGTATTTTCCATCTTAACACTAAATTGTTTTAGTGAGAATTTGGTTTATTATTTTACAAAAATGATTTAAATTGTGAATTTTGAGAATAAATTAGACACACATCGAATTTCATCCAACTATAATTTCCAAACATCTCTTTACCTCTACGTGAACAGACACATAATTTGATAGAGAATAAATAGATACAATTGAATAGATTGCTGAAAATAATAATTGATAAGAATGAATAATTTACCCATACATAATAAAAATAAATAAATAATGAAAATATTAACTTATATTAAGTGTCACGACCACTTCCCCCCAAATAATACCCTCTTGTATTGGAAATAAGAGAAGGATGATAGTGACTGCTTGAGTCCTGCCACTTGTAGGCCCCGATTAGGAGACTAGAACTAAGGGTTTATCATACATACAAATGAAAGGACTTTTTATCTAGTTGAACATGAAAAAGAGTATTATAAGATATATAAATCAATAAACAACATCTCATAAGGATAAAATAAATCATAAGTGCCTAATTTTAACGTCATATATATAACGACCCATACTTTACATACATTGTTAGTACTTCAAAATTGATGTAAACTTATTACAACATATAACAAAACCATGAAAGGACCGTATAGGTATAGAGTCTTTAGAAACTGGGAAACATAAACAACTGGTTCATAAATCCTCTACACTGTCTCCCATTTATTTCATCATATCTATAGTCCCTTTTGGCATATCTTACTTAATAACCTTCTTCCTGACCTGGGGAAAGAAAACATACAAAAGGGTGATCTCAAATGCGCAGTAAGGGTAAACAAAAGAAATATCAATCACATCATATTCATAAGAACATAACATTTTGGAAATCTTACCCTGCAAAATAGATCATAATTTCATAACATGGGATAAATCATGGTAGTGAAATGTGATCACAATAAACATAACTTAAAACATGAAGCTTTGTGTCATAAAAACCTAATCATAGATAATCATTTCTTAGTAGTCAAGACTCATTTCCAAGACTATCTTAGTGGACAAAGTCCATTTCTGAACCAATTTCACTCCTCGTTTCAGTCCTATTTCACTGAACCGGTTTAACCTGCCATTCCATCCATGTCTATATCATGAGATATAAAATATTTACCCAATTCATTGAAGGGAGATATAGGTCCCACCCATCTCATAATGATACCATTCTTATGTGTGCCACAAAATCATAAACCGTACATCATAGCATAACCCATGTAACAAAAATGGGAATCTTAAACATTGTGACATCATAAAAATATTTCAATCACAACATAATCAAATCAATGTAATAATAGGGATAGAAACAGAACCCTATATTATCTTATATGGGAATTTTTTTTAAAAAAACTCTTGAACTCCATTCTTGAAGAAAATATCCTTTCTACTTCAAAAAACAATTTTCCTTTCTTAACATGTCATACAATTATAAACTAAAAGAAGCTGATTAAAAATAAACGTGAAAACTTGTAAAGGAAGCTTCTTAGAAATAATGTTTTAAAAATCCATTCATGCCATATAAGTTAAAAAAACATTCTTCTTGTACTTTTGTCGGAAAAGTCAAAAAGTACCTCGTATGAAAAACGACAAAAGATTCCTTTCATATCTTTTACTAAAACTAACCAAAGGGTAAAAATGGACATAAACTATTTTAGAAGGATATAAATATTACATATTGAGAAAACATGGATGTTGATGATAAATATTCCCCAGTAAATTCTGAAGTATAAACAATCTCAGATAAAAATGAGATTGTGAGATTTTCCCTTACCTTAGGTCCGATTTTCTTCGTAAGTGTCCGAACCTCCTGTATAATGATTTAAATAATGTCATTGACTTATTAAAGAATCATACTCATTGTTATGATATCATATATGGTCATATTCTTAGCTTATTATTATTAATATTTCATTGCTACTTGTTATTCGGGTGTTTATTACTTTTTGTTCTTATGCGTGTTTTGTCGAATAAATTCTTATTATTATTTTTAGGTTATAGATACCTCATTTACAGAATGGTATTAGTGTAATATATATCATATTTATTCATTCAATTCATTTATGTAATCATTATGCAATGAAAATCATGTAGAACGAGTTGCATCACATCATAGAGACGGTATTCCGTACGTACGCACGAGCGATGATATCATTCCCATGATCGTGGAATTGTATTAGAGTGTATGTATACTATTTCAGAATCAATATAACTTTACAATAATCATATATATTCATTATTTACACCATTATACCCAGCCAAGTAAAGTGTTGGTGGAAAATAGATTACACCACGGTGTGGAGACGGTATTCCGTACGTACGCACGCGCGGTGATTTCGTTTTCCGTAGGATGGATAGATAGTGAAATAGGCTTGTTTCATACTTATAATAACATATCAGTATATGAGTGATACTGATGTTATTAATTCATAATGAAACAACTAAAGAAGAATAAGTGGAAGAAGAAATAAAGTTTAAATAATCGGTAACGGACATTACCTCTTCTTTGAAGCGCTTCTTTGAGACCTCCTTTTAGGGCACTAAAATTGGTCTTTGAAGAAGACCAGGACCTCTAGGATGTTTCTAGTGAAGTGGAGAGGATAAATCGTCAGGGGATGGCCGAGCTTGAAGGCTCATATTGGTGTGAGGAAGAGATGGAGGAGGTGCCCTTTTATAAGGGAGGAGAGGGTCACCTTTTGAAAAACTAAAAATATTATTTTATTATAAAGCCATATTTGGTTTTAAATAGCTCCAAATTGATTTATTTATAAGATAAGGTGGGGATGGGTCCAAATTAGCACATCCAATAGAATTTGGACAAGTTTAGTTTACTATTTTTACCTTATCATTTAGATTTAACTTTAAGTTAGATAATTTTACTTTTACCGTGTCTTTTTGTGTTCTTACACTATAAGGTTAATAAACTTACCATAACAAGCCAAACGAACCTCAAGTTGTTTATTATTAATATATATAACCTTATATATGTCATTTGGCCGAACCTTATATTTTTAGGAATAAAATTACAATTAATAATATAATATTTGTTTTAAAAACTATTTTATGTCAATTTTAACACTATTTAGTAATTGATTTTTGTAAAAATCATAACAGAATCATTAGTTCGAAAAAAGTTAATTAAATAAATACTAACATGTAATATTAACCTATAAAATTATTGGAATTCATAAAAAGTCTCAAATTACATTTATTTGGGTATTTATAACATCAATTATGTCAATATTGTTTTAATAAGATAATTACTGCATCATCATTGTGTCATAAATAAATTAAATTATTTAAAGTATAAAAATTACAAATAAAATACAATTACGTAGGAAATAGTTTTATATTTCTAATTAATATTTATAGTCGAATTTATCTTATGTATAACCCTATATTAAAAATTATTTACTTATTAAACTTTGATTCTAAGTATTTTAACCCTTCTTTAAATAAATTAATAATAAATGTCCTAATCTAATCCAAGTGGTCCTAAATGGTCATATTTTATTCCTAAGGTTGTTTTTGGTCGAATTACACTTATACAATAGAATTAGGACATGTTTTAGGGTAATAATAATAACATTTTTACCCTTAATTACCCTATTTACTTTTAACCGTGGTAAAAAAAAGTAAAAAGTTACTATTCACAAAAAATTATTTTCATCTCATTGAACCACATTTTAGTCCTTGATATTAACCGTGTCTCTCGGATTTTCGAAATTCCACTCACAGAAGCGGTAAAATTATGTTTTATGAAAATTTGCAAATTCTCCTAGGAGGTGGGCAAAAGATGGTGAGAAGTTCAATAAATTTTTTATATATCTAAAATTATTATAAAATTACTCCAATGAATTAAATTTAACTTATATTGGTATTATGTATCAATTTTGACCTAAAATAAATTTAAACAAAATAAATAATTATTTAAATAAAAAAGTTGATTTTTAAATAGTAACCCAGTGTTTTCACTATTAATCAAAAATTGAAAGTTTCCAGAAAAATACCAAAATTTCACCCTAGGCTAATTTCAATATTCTGAATCCAAAAATGAAGTCCATTTTGAAAAATAAAATTTAAAAAATTTCAAAAAGTGGTTATTACTATTCATAACGGCTAGTTTTAATAATATTTTAATAGCATATCGTTGTTTAGTGAAACTCGGTATTACGTACGACGCAAGCTATCAAGGAAGGTCGTGATTGCGTGTAAAGCAAGCCAAGATAGTGTTGTGTGTAGTGAAATATTCCTTTGGTGATTTATATAAAATAAAAACAAAATATTTCTTATAAAAGTCTCAGGTGTTACTTTCTACCCCCCTTAAAATGAATTTCTCCCTCGAAATTTGTCACATGTGACAAACAGATGAGGATACCTCACCCTAATCATATCCTCAAGCTCTAATTTAGATTCTTTTAATTGGTGGTTCCTCCATAAAACTTTCACCAAGCGAGTGTTCTTGTTCCGTAGGACTTTTTCATTACGATTGAGAATCTCTATCGGTTGTTCTTCATAAGAATGATCTTGTTCCAGCGGTACAACTTCTGAGCTGAGTACATGTGAAGGATCAGGTATATACTTTCTCTGGAGAGATACATGGAATACATCGTGAACTTGAGAGAGATTCGGTGGAAGCGCCAATCGGTAAGCTACCTTCCCAACACAATCCAGTATTTCGAAAGGACCGATATACCTAGGTCTCAACTTTCCCTTCTTTCCAAATCTCATTACTCTCTTCCAAGGAGATATTCATAAGAACACTTTATCACCCACTTCAAACTCTAAGTCTTTTCTTCGGTTGTTGGCATAAATTTTTTGTCGACTCTGAGATGCTCTTATGTGTTGTTGAATAGATCTGACATTTTCTGCCATCTCATCAACAAGACCACGTCCTAATAGCTTTCTTTCCCCAAATTCATCCATGCAAGTTGGAGTCTTGCATTTCATTCCATAGAGAGCTTCATAAGGAGCCATCTGAATACTGGAGTGAAAGCTATTATTATAAGAAAATTACACCAAAGGTAGGTGTTTATCCCAACCACCTTTGAAATCTATGGATCAAGCTCTCTACATATCTTCTAGAGTTTGAATTGTCCTCTCAGACTGACCGTCTATCTGAGGATGATAAGCAGTGCTGAAACTCAAATCTGTATCCAGATTATGCTGAAGACTTCTCCAGAACTTTGAGGTAAACCTCGGATCCCGATCAGATATAATAAAAAGTGGTATTCCATGCAATCTTACCACTTCATTTACATATATCCTGGCAAGCTGATCTAGAGAGAAATCCTCTCTAATAGCAATGAAGTGTGCAGACTTTGTAAGACGATCAACTATGACCCAGATAGCATTATTGCCTTTGGATGTTTTAGGAAGTCATGTGACAAAGTCCATAGTGATGTTTTCCCATTTCCATTCGGGTATGGGTAATGGTTGTAACATCCCCTTAGACTTCTGTCTCTCAGATTTAACTTGCTGATAAACCAAGCATCGAGATACATATTCAGCAATATCTCTTTTCATGCCATCCCACCAGAAGTACTCTTTCAGGTCCCTATACATCTTCGTGCTTCTAGGATGAATAGAGGATGAAGAACCATGAGCCTCATCCAGCAGCTCCTTTTTTAATTCTGGGATGGGAGGTACACAAACCCGATTCCTGAACTTTATTATCCAATCACAATCAAGGTTGATTTCAGGAACATTTCTCACCTTCTTTTGTAACTCTACATCTTCTTTCTGTGCCTCTTTAATCATAACATGTATAGATGGTTGAACATTCATTTGAGAAAGATATGATTTTCCCATTTCATTATAATTCCAAGATCCATCCTTTGTAAATCCATAAATATTGGATCTTTTGTGATCCTCATCATGGATAAACTGGCATGGTCTTGTCGACTTAATGCATCTACCACCTTGTTTTCTTTCCTAGGGTGGTAATGAATTGAGCAGTCATAATCCTTAATCAGCTCCAACCGTCTTCTTTGGCGCATATTCATCTCCTTTTGTGTGAAAATATACTTTAAACTTTTATGATCAGTATAAATGTAACACCTTTTTCCATAAAGATAATGCCTCCAAATCTTTAATGCAAACATTACCGCAGCTAACTCCAAATCATGAGTTGGGTAATTTTTCTCATGGATTTTCAACTGTCGTGAGGCATAAGATATCACCATATCATTTTTCATAAGAACACACACCAATCCCTTCTTGGATGCATCACTGTAGATCACAAACCTTTCTCCACTACAAGGCAGTTTCAGCACAGGTTCCCTGGATAACCTTTTGTTCAACTCCTTGAAATTCTCTTCACATTCCTCCATCCAAACAAACTTAACTCCTTTCCGAGTCAACCTGGTGAGTGGATTAGATAATCGTGAAAAATCATTCACAAAACGTCGATAATATCCAGCGAAACCAAGAAAACTTCGGATCTCAGTTACTGTTGTTGGTCTCGAAAATCTTTCAATAACCTCTGTTTTTGCTGGATCCACAGAAATCCCCTCTTTTGAGATTATGTGACCCAAAAACACAACTTTGTGAAGCCAAAATTCACACTTGGTAAATTTGGCATAAAGCTTCTCCTTTCTCAGGGTCTTCAATATAATTCTCAAGTGATCTTCATGTTCTTACTTGCTCTTTGAATAGACAAGAATATCGCCTATAAAGACTACCACAAATTGATCAAGATAGTCTCTAAAGACTCTATTCATTAGATCCATGAAGATAGCATGGGAATTAGTAAGAACAAATGGCATCACTATAAATTCATAGTGTCCATACCTTGTACGGAAAGCCATCTTTGGTATATCCTCCCTTTTGACCCTTAATTGATGATACCCTGAACGAAGATCAATCTTGGAAAAGTATTGAGCTCCTCGTAGTTGGTCAAATAAGTCATCAATGCGTGGGAGAGGATATTTTTTCTTGATAGTGATCTTGTTACGTTCTCGATAATCAATGCAGAGTCTCATTGATCCATCTTTCTTCTTAACAAACAGAACAGGTGCTCCCCAAGGTGAGGCACTAGGGCATATGAATCCCTTATCAAGATTCTCTTGGATTTTCTTCTTCAATTCTTGCAACTCAACTGGGGCCATTCTATAAGGTGTCTTTGAAATAGGTAAAGCACCCGGTACGAGTTCTATTGAAAACTCAACTTCATGATTTGGTGGAAGACCCGGAAATTCCTCCAGAAATACATCATCAATCTCCCATACAATGGGCATATTCTTAATCGTGAGTTTCTCAGCAACCATTTGAGATAAATAACCTTCATTTAGTGGAATCAAGACCCATAAGATGGAAGAAATTTCCACTGGAAGGTTATGTTCATCCTTGCATCAATAGACGATCAAAGATTGATCTGGAATATGAAATGTGACTTCCCTTATTTGGAAATTGATATGAGCTCCATATAGAGAAATCCAATCCATTCAAAGAATCACATCAAATTCCACTATAGGGAGGATCACAAGATTTGCAGGAAGCACTTTCCCACAAACTTCAATCGGAGAAGAATTATAAACTTTGGATGCGACTGTTGTGCCATTAGGGGTTGTCACAGCTAACTCAACATCTAATTATTGAGGTAATATGGAGATACCCTTAGAAAATTCTTCAGAAATAAAGGAGTGGGTGGATCCAGAATCAGATAAAACATTTGCTACTTTAGAGTGGATGGTAAGTGTACCTTTCACCACTTCTTTGTCGTACTCTACATCACCGATAGTAATTTCATGTGACATTCCTTTGTCTTTGGCCTTAAGAGTTTGTTGACGTCGACCATCATCATCAACCCTTGGATTTGGGCATTGACTGGAATAATGCCCCATCTCCTTGCACTTGAAACATTGAAGTTTAGTAGGTTCATTCTGTGTATCCCTTAATTTGTTAGCATCATTAGACATCTTCTTCCCATCATTGCGGCATTCAAATGCCCAATGACCTTCATTTCCACATTTGAAACATTTACTTGTCCCTTTAAGACAAATCCCTCCATGTTTCTTTCCACACTTTGAGCATAATGGAAAACTCGTCTTCTTTTCAGTGTGCTCTTTAGATTTTCCTTTGAATTCCATTTTCCTCTTCTTATCAAACCCATATGACTGATGGGTTACTCCAATCTCCATCTCAACTTTGAGAGCACATCGAACGATTTCCTCGTAGCTATTGAAGTACCTTATGGCTAACGCCCTTTGAAGACTTGGTTTTAAGCCACTAAAGAATTGATCGATCTTACACTCAGGTTGGATAATAATACCAGAAGCGTACCTTGCAAGTCTTGTAAAATTTTCTTCATAGGTACCACCAGATTCATCATCCTTTTGGTTTAGTTCAAGAAACTCCTTATCCATCTTTTTTCGGAGAATACGAGGGAAGTACTTATTGAAAAATAAGTTCTTGAACTCGTCCCATTCCATGGACTCAATTTCATCTCTTGGCCTTGTATTCTTGATAAGATTCCACCATTGATAAACATCACCTTCCAAACGATACACTGCTAAGATGACTTTATCATGTTCATAACATTGAAGAACTGAAAATATCTTTTCAGTAGTACTGATCCATTTTTCAGCAACTAATAGATCAGTAGACCCGCTAAATGAAGGTGGAAACTGTCTCATGAAGGATTCAACAGAATGTTTCTCCTTCCTTTGCTCGTTTGGAAGTCCTGCATGATTCATAGCTTGATAATGTTTTGTGAGCATGGCTACAAGATTTTGTATTCTAGCTCCCATAACGTTTGGTTTCTTAGGGGGATAATCATTGCATTTCCCGTCGCATTCCGCATTATCACAGTTCCTTCGGGTTCCATCCATTGACTAAAACCAAGAATAATAGTGTGAGAAACACTAATTATAATAGGAAAACCACATAATAAAGAATAAAATTTCACACTTAAGGTATTATCCTAGGTTATTCATGGCCATTTCTAAAACACTAAGATTGTGTTCTATACCTAACCTTATCCTTAGGGTTCTTACTAAGGCTTTCACATCCTAGTTTCCAAAGGTTGATTATACCTTTCCTCTGATACCAACTATAATGACCCATACTTTACATACATTGTTAGTACTTCAAAATTGAAGTACAGTTATTACAACATATAACAAAACCATGAAAGGACCATATAAGTATAGAGTCTTTAGAAACTGGGAAACATAAACAACTGGTTCATAAAGAGTCTACACTGTCTCCCATTTATTTCATCATATATATAGTTACTTTTGGCATATATTACTTAATAACCTTCTTCCTGACCTGGGGAAAGAAAACATAAAAAAGGGAGAGCTCAAATGCTCAGTAAGGTTAAACAAAAGAAATATCAATCACATCATATTCATAAGAACATAACATTTTGGAAATCTTACCCTGCAAAAGAGATCATAATTTCATAACATGGGATAAATCATGGTAGTGAAATGTGATCACAATAATCACAACTTAAAACATGAAGTTTCGTGGCATACACACATAATCATAGATAATAATTTCTTAGTAGTCAAGACTCATTGACAAGACTATCTTAGTGGACAAAGTCCATTTCTGAACCGGGTTCACTCCTCGTTTTAGTCCTGTTTCACTGAAGCGGTTTAACCTGCCGTTCCATCCATATCTATCTCATGAGATATAAAATCTTTACCCAATTAATTGGAGGGAGATATAGGTCCCACCCATATCATAATGATACCATTCTTATGTGTGCCACAAAATCATAAACCGTACATCATAGCATAACCCATGTAATAAAAATGGGAATCTTAAAAATCGTGACATCATAAAAATATTTCCATCACAACATAATCAAATCAATGTAATAATAGGGATAGAAACAGAACCCTATATTATCTTAGATGGAAAATAATTTTGATAAAACTCTTGAACTCCATTCTTGAGGAAAATATCATTTCTACTTCAAAAAACACTTTTCCTTTCTTAACATGTCATACAGTTCTAAACTAAAATAATTTTATTAAAAATAAAATTTAAAACTTGTAAAGGAAGATTCCTGGAAATAATGTTTTAAAAATCCATTTATGCCGTATAAGTTCAAAAAACATTCTTCTCGTACTTCTGTCGGAAAAGCCAAAAAGTACCTCGTACGAAAAACGACAAACGATTCCTTTCATATCTTTTACTAAAACTAACAGAAGGGAAAAATTGGACATAAACTATTTTAAAAGGATATAAATATTACATATTGAGGAAACATGGATGTGGATGATAAATATTCCCCAGTAAATTCTGAAGTATAAACAATCTCATATAAAAATGAGGTTGCGAGATGTTCCCTTACCTTAGGTCCGATTTGCTTCGTAAGTGTCTGAACCTCCTGTATAATGCTTTAAATAATGTCATTGAATTATTCCAGAATCATACTTATTGTTATGATATCATATATGGTCATATTCTTAGCTTATTATTAGTAATATTTCATTGCTACTTGTTATTCGGGTGTTTATTACTTTTTGTTCTTATGCGTGTTTTGTTGAATAAATTATTATTATTATTTTTACGTTAAAGATACCTCATTTCCAGAATTGTATTAGTGTAATATATATCATATTTATTCACTCAATTCATTTATGTAGTCATTATTCAATGAAAATCATGTAGAACGAGTCGCATCACATCGTGGAGACGGTATTCCGTATGTACGCATGAGCGATGATATCATTCCTATGATTGTGAAATTGTACTGGAGTGTATGTATACTATTTCATAACCAATATCACTTTACAATAATCATATATATTCATTATTTATACCATTATACCCATCCAACTAAGGTGGTGGTGGAAAATAGATTACACCACGGCGTGGAGACAGTATTCCGTACGTACGCACGTGCGGTGATTTCGTTTTCCGTAGGATGGATAGATGGTGAAATAGGGTTGTTTCATAAATATAATAACATATAAGTATATGAGTGATACTGATGTTATTAATTTATAATGAAACAACTAAAGAAGAAGAAGTGGAAGATGAAATAAAGTTGAAAGAATCGGTAACATACATTACCTCTTCTTTGAAGCGCTTCTTTGAGACCTCCTTTTAGGGAACAATAATTGGTCTTTGAAAAATACCAAAACCTCTAGGATGTTTTTAGGCAAGTGAAGAGGACAAATTGGCAGGGTTTGGCTGAGTTTGAAGGCTCAATGTGGTGTGAGGAAGAGAGGGAGGAGGTGCCCTTTTATAAGGGAGGAGAGGGGCACCTTTGGAAAAACTAAAAATATTATTTTATAATAAAGCTATATTCGGTTTTAAATTGCTCCAAATTGATTTCTTTAGAAGCTAAGGTGGGGATGGGTCTACATCCTCTCATCCAATAGAATTTGGACAAGTTTAGTTTACTATTTTAACCCTATCATTTAGATTTAACTTTAAGTTAGATAATTTTACTTTTACCGTGTCTTTTTGTGTTCTTACACTATAAGGTTAATAAACTTACCATAACAAGAAAAACGAACCCCAAGTTGTTTATTATTAATATATATGACGTTATCTGAGTCCTTTTTCCTAATCTTAGATTTTTAGGAATAAAATAACAATTAAAAATATAATATTTGTTTTAAAAACTATTTTATGTCAATTTTGACACTATTTAGTAATTGATATTTTTAAAAATCATAACAGAATGATTAGTTCAAAAAAAGTTAATTAAATTAATAATAACATTTAATATTAACCTGCAAAATTAGTTTAATTCATAAAAAGTCTCAAATTACATTTATTTGGGTATTTATAACATCAATTATGTCAATATTTCTTTAATAAGATAATTACTGCATCATCATTGTGTAATAAATAAATTAACTTATTTAAAGTATAAAAATTACAAATAAAATACCATTATGTAGGAAATCTTTTTAGATTTCTAATTAATATTTATAGTCAAATTTATCTTATGTATAACCCTATATTAAAAATTATTTACTTATTAAACTTTGATTTTAACTATTTTAACCCTTCTTTAAATAAATTAATAATAAATGTCCTAATCTGATCCAAGTGGGACTAAATGGTCATATTTTATTCCTAAGATTGTTTTTGGTCGAATTACACTTATACAATAGAATTAGGACATGTGTTAGGGTAATAATAATAACATTGTTACCCTTAATTACCCTATTTACTTTTAACCGTGGTAAAAAAAGTAAAAAGTTACTATTCACCAAAAATTATTTTATCTCATTGAACCACATTTTAGTCCTTGATATTAACCGTGTCTCTCGGATTTTCGAAATTCCACTCACAGAAGCGGTAAAATTAAGTTTTATATAAATTTTCAAATTCTCCTAGGAGGTGGGTAAAAGACGGCGAAAAGTTCAATAAACTTTTTATATATCTAAAATTATTATAAAATTACTCCAATGAATTAAATTGAACTTATATAGGTATTATGTATCAGTTTTGACCTAAAATAAATTTATATAAAATAAATATTTATTTAAATAAAAAGTCGGTTTTTAAATAGTAACCCAGTGTTTTCACTATTAATCAAAAATTGAAAGTTTCCAGAAAAATATCAAAATTTCACCATAGGCTAATTTCAATATTCCAAATCCAAAAATGAAGTCCATTTTGAAAAATAAAATTTACAAAGTTTCAAAAATTGGTTATTACTATTCAGAACGACTAGTTTTAATAATATTTTAATAGCATATCGTTGTTTAGTGAAACTCAGTATTGCGTACGATGCAAGCTATAAAGGAAGGTCACGTTTGTGTGTAAAGCAAGCCTAGCTAGTGTTTTGTGTAGTGAAAGATTCCTTTGATGATTTATAAAAAATAAAAACAAAATATTTCTTATAAAAGTATTGGGTGTTACAATATAGTACTGAAAAAACAGGAAGGAAAACTAAAAATACCACAAGGTAAACTCAACAGTGACCATGAAGCCCAAAAAACCCCTACAAAATCATGATATAGTAATATCAATCCCTATCTCCAACCTTATCCTGATAACCTAAAAAATATTTATATATACATGGGTAAGCATAATAGTATACTCTCTGGGATCCTCCCCATAGAAACTCATACAAAAGATAAACAAAGAATGCTAAAGAACATTAAACAATGGTGAAACTAAATCGTCACCTAAGTAGGTATACAAAGTTCTGAACCATATTAGGGCTATCTCTCACCAATAATCTCATACAATATATCAAAAATTATAGTAATGAAACATCAAGGGTTACAATTTTTCTACTTACCCTTGGTTTTCTTCCCTTCCCCAACACCGCACATCCTGATCCATCTCTCTAAAAAATAATCCACCACAAAGGCACCTATCATTTTTCTCAGAAAATGCACCTCATGCATCAAATTTCAACATCTTCTCATCCGCATCTACACATATTGTAACTGAGTAGTTTTCAGGATCCACCACAACCTATATGAAAAGTATCTTACATTGGGTATTATACCTCAATCTATTATATCCCATGCACTGAGTAATGTACCACAATCCATCACCGCATATACCTATCATACTTGTAACATCCCATGATTTATATGATTGGAAATTCTCAAAATAATTTCAATTTTTCATTTTTTTTATGGTCCCAATTTTGAAATAATAATTGGAATGTAAATCTGAGAAATATAACACTTAAAAGTGTTGTTTTTGTTTGTATTTCAAGGATCGAGACGTGTCTCAGTGGTTGTATGAGTTTTGATAGCATCAGGGCCCAAAATATATCTTTCCAAAAGAAGCTGATAGGGTGTACAATTTTTTTAAAACCATATATCCCCTCAGAAGAAACTATGCAACCCTATAAAGGTTTTTTCCTAGTTTGTTAAACTGTGAAATTTGGGGTTCATAGATATTTGGATTGTTTTCATTAAATTAAAGAGGTGGTTGAATGTTCTATGTATGATTTTACAAACTATGTGTTTAGACACATGGTTAGTGACACATAACCAGTATCATACCATGGTTGGTGCTTGGTTATCCCATAATGTGGGGATAAACCATGAAGGGTGAGCTCATAGGTAGTGAGAAAAAAATGGTAAGCACAAAGTTAGACAAACTATGCATCCTAACCATGCAGATCATTTAAAGGGAAAAAATTACTAATTTCCCCTTCAAACATAAATGGGATTTAGCCCATTTTCTCGTCCCATTTGGCAAGTAGTCTCTCCTATATGCATCTCCTTGTCTTCCACATACCATGGTCATTTCTACCTATATCTTGGTTTAATTCAAGTTTCCTTGGATGCGTTGGAAGTGTATTAGTAAGTCTAGGACTCGTCTTGCTTTCTTCTTTTATTTATCCTACCATATGGAATGATAATTCTATGTGAGATATTTTTCCCAATTTTAGGGAGTTTTATTTTAATTGTATTTTCTCTAAAACCAAATTGAACAAAATCCTCATATTGGATTATTGGAACATATTAAGCATGAGGTAGGTGGTCTATACATTTTCCCTAAATTGTTTTGGTGTTTTATAGAAAGTGTCATTGTACCACATGACAAACCTTCCGGGCATTGAACATTAAATTAATACACCCTTAAAATGATTGTTTAGACTATGTTTTAAACATGATATTGTACCCATACGAAATGTTGTAGGTTTTCAACTAAAACTAAAACAACCCTTTATGTGGATTTATGATATTGACCACATTTACACAACCCATGGTGTGTGTTTAGACCACCATTATTTAATTGGATCCAAATGTAAATAAATTAAATGTGAAAGGTTTAATTAATTGTTTAGAACCTTTTCCTTTATAAATGAAAGGTGAAATGAAATAGAATAAATGGGAGATTTTGAATAAAATGGAAATTCCCTCGAATTATGCTAATTATGTAGTTACTTAATGAGGTATAATATAAATTAATGTGGCCCTTCTCATCTCTAGAATGTGAATTAAATTAAGGATGGAATTTGATGAATTAAATTCGTATGGGAATGTACACAATCATGGAAACTTATATCATTATATGAATTATGTTTAATTGGATTGCTCGATATGTCATCAGTGTGATGTAACATGGTATGGAAATGATGACCTGCTTTATATATATATGCGTGTGTTTGTGTTTAATCAGGTTCCTTGGATTATTAACATGGATCCGAATTTCTTGGACCACCTTGGACATGATCAGTGGGATTTATCTAATTAATTTCAAAATTTTCTATGGACGCACTCTGTGGACATGAAGATGATTCCATTGTCAATTTCCTTGGGTCATAGCCTGCGTAGCCGTATATGTTACTTTGTATTATAAAGATGAGCTACATGGACTCAAAGAGGATGCCTTGGTCAATGAACTTGGGTCCTGGACCTCATTGGTATGATTCATGATTATTCATCATATGTCATACTTTCTCAATACTTGATATGCCGACATAGGACATATTTGGAAATTTAATCTATTAATAATTATTCATCATTTATAGAATTTTTATTATATAATGTTCTTATATACTGAATTTGATAACTTATCATTACATCATTATTCCTCTTATATCTACACACTGATATATTCTATATGCATAGACTGAATTTATTATAGACACCATTTGTGTTGTCCAACTACATATATCTCACACACTGTTTAGGTTACTATTTGGTACCCAGAAAGGCCTCATGTCTATAGTATTAGGTTCACGGATTGTGTTTTATTTTTATCATTATTGGATAAGATAGATAAAGGAAGAAAAGGACAAAGATTGTTCTCATGATGCAATCAGAGATAGCCATTTTTCTTTTATATATTTTCTTGTTTTATCATTCTCACCATATACTATATATATCTATCTGTATTTATGTCAGTGATTGTCACACATGATTACTCATTTATTATTATTATTGATGATCTTTTCCATGACTCGTCCCTCAGGGCCCATGTGGTGACTACCCCAAGCCCGCCTTCCATAAGTCAGGGGATGGCGACTAGCACCCAAAGGCATATTCCCTAAAAATGGGAAGTCATTGCCTTTATAAACTATAAACTCACACAACTAAGCACAAAGAAAGATACAAGAAAAAATTAAAACTATATAGTAAACATGGTGTGTACAGAAAGTAAAAAGGGGCCAGAATACAAGCCCAACTGTAAAGTACAAGTAAACTGAAAAGTTAAAGTAAAACTGAAAAGAACTACTACGAGCACCCACTAAGGATCCTATCTGAAGGATAGTTATAGCTCTTGAATGATATTCTCTGTGGTACACCTCATCTAAAGTCCACCTTCGAGATACCTTAAGTCTTGGTACCCCCGTCCTCAGTCAGTGTTGTCCATCGTCTGCACCAAATGCAACAAGGTGTAAGTGTATCCCGTGTAGGGGTGAGTATAATGATACTCAGTAGGGACCTCTATAACCTCTAAGGTCTCACAAAATCCACCAAGGATAAACCACAAAGCATGAAAACAACTGTCAACCCTACTTAAGTTTATGCCCATACATATACCTAAGTTGTCGAGTAAACCCATCTCAATCATGAGGAAACACGAGGCCCAACTCCAAAGCCCAATGCCCAAGTGTTCAATGAAGGAAAGAATACCAAAAAGATAAAGACTCATCTCACACAAAGTATACAAGTCCGAGAAACAGAATTATGTAGATGACCCACATTGGATTTCTATGGAAGCTGATAGCTAGCCACGAGATTCTCTAGGGATAATAACAATTAACATTCCTAGTCACAACGTCGAAGACCTCAGATACTGGATAAATTCTCCTCTATTGAGTACATATGGCCTTCCTCATCACACCGAGGTGCTTCCCACTATCATTGGACTACTATGGTACTCCTCCTGTCGAGTACCATGGGTCTGTTGCATCACCCAGAGGCGCTACCCACCGTGGGTCTGCCTCACCACACAGAGGCGCTCCCCCTCATGGCCTACTGAGGTACTTATCCTATCGAGTACCATGGGTCTACCACATCACATATAGGTTCTCCCCACCATGGGTCTACCGCGTCACATAGAGGCTCTCCCCACTGGGCCTGTTGAGTCACTCAGAGTCGAAACGGTCAGCAGTCGTCAAGTCTCAGCCAGTCGCAGGCTTCCGTACGTATCACGATTGGGAGAACCACTCCCCAAGACATATTTCATACCTAAAACACCATGAAGTTTCATGAAAAATTATCCCAAATGTACTTCATGTCAAAAGGGACCCAACACAACAGACGGCGCGTCAATCAGATGCCTGGTCTGTATGATATTAGTGTTTCTGTTCCAAGTGCCCGGTTGGATACGTGGTCGGATCCAACCTTGATGTAATCCAAACATATCCAAATATTAAGTTGAGTATACCAAAAGGACCGTCTTTATCCATGGATTCAGGCATCATAGACGGTTCATCAAATAGAGGCCCGGTTCTCATGTTATGGCCACGGAGGTGTAACTTGGCCCGGATGGGCCCTGGTCTGGTCCGACCCAAACTGGTTTGGGTTGAATCGGACCAATTCGGGTCCGTCCCGGATGGCCTGGGCCTCAACGTGCCCAGACCAGCCCGTTGGGCGTTGCTCGGTGATGCGGTCCACTGGACGCGGCCCAGTGGCGTGGCCCGGTGGCGCGGCCCGCTGAGCAGCGTGGTCCGCCCAAGATGCGCCGAAGGGGGGAGCGCCCCACCCCTTTCCGTTTTCTCCCAAATGTTCCATCGGACCATTCGGATGGGTGGAACACAGGACCCGCCAGAGGGGTCCCGCCCAGTCTGGTGGGGCAGGATGAACTTCTTCCCAGCGGTGCGGCCAAGCGCCGCTGCTCCACCTTGGTCGGCCCAAAGGTCGTCTGCCTTTCTGGCTCTGTCACGGCCAAGCGGCAGTGACCTCTTGCTCCACCCGCGACCTGGACGCACGCCACCACTCCTCCATGTGGCTGACTAGTTTCCAACCACCACCCTGCCCCGTTGCGGCTGACGTCCTGCAACCTCCTCATCAACCAGCGGTGTGGACATGCACCACCCTTCCTTCCTCATGGCAGGCCGGGTGCCAGCCGACACCTTCTTTCGCAAGCCGTTGTAGCTTCGTTCCAAGACCGAAAAAATTAAACAATATCATATTTTCAATCCTTGTGTTGAGGGATCCGTGTCCATATATCGTGATCATAAAAACTCCGTGTTTCCAGTGTCAATAAATATTTGGTTATGAAGAACGCATGAAAAACGCATGATGAATGGAAGAAAAAGGGGAAATGTTTATTTGTGGGACAATGGCCATGTTTGTTTTGCCATCGTCATTGTGAATTTAGGATATGAAGAATTAAGAAAATAAATTAAAAAATATACAAAACCCCTACCTCGATTGTCCATTGGAGTTGGCGCGAGGAAGGAAGACGAAGTCGATGGAGAGGACGTCAGCGTTCATCGCCTCTGTAAGATGCTTCTAATCTGGGCTCACGCATCATCCTCGTTTTTCATTAGGGGAGGTTCTTCATTGGAGAATTTTCTTCTTGGTTCTCCAAGGCTCTCCCAATTCCCCTTTTCCAATGATTTCCAAAAAGTAAATGAGGAATCAATATAAATTAAGATGGGTTAATTAATGTTGTCACATCAAAGTTGGTGCATTAAAATGGCATAATAAATTGAATTACATTGGCACAATAAATGGGAGGATTCCAATGGATTTACCCACATTAAATAAGGGTTTAGGTGGTCCCCACCACCATAATTAAAAAAGTAGGTTTAAATCTAGGGTGTTCCCCACCTCCATAATTCTAAAAGAGAGGTGTCAAAAAGAAAAATAAAATGTTAATTATTTTATTTTTCTTCTTCCACAAAAAATTGAAAAACTAACTTCCACCCTCGACCTACTACAGTAGAGGTGATGGTCTCCTTAATAGAATATTGGCGCTGTGAGTTCAACGGTGTCCTCAGATTTCAATTCCGAGCACTGGTTCAAAAGTTACAAAAACCCGCTCGCACGTTTACTGAACGTACCCGAAAAAAAGTTCATAAATTCATTCCGGGCACACCGGGCCTCAGAATCACACGCCGTCAATTTTTGCGGACTCTTAATATTTCCATATAATTTAAAAAAATACATAGAGAATCTAGGTCTTTAAATTCTCCCCACATTAGGGCTTTGCATCCCCAGAAGCCTCATCACAAACTAGGGAAAAAGGTGGGGGGGTACTATGCATGAATCTGAGCCTCCCACTCCCATGTGATCTCCTGGAGGTTCCCGTTATGCCAACGAATGTACACTAGAGGTATCGACCAACCACGAAGGAATATCTCCTGTCGATCCTCAATATCCACTAGAAACTCCAAAAATGTCACCCCATAGTCGATGTCCAGCTCACCCCAATCAATGATGTGTAAAGAATCAACTATGTATCTCCTCAGCTGGGGTACGTGGAAAACATCATGCACCTGGTGAAATTGAGGTGGAAGAGTTACGCGGTAAGCCACCAAACCAACTATGTTGAGGACCTGAAAGGGTCTGATGAACCTCGGAGATAACTTTCTGCCTCGACCAAATATCCAAAATCCATGTCAAGGTGAGACCCGTTGAAATACATGGTCACCATCCTCACACTCAAGAGGTTTTTTCCTTCTTTCAGCATTGGATTTCTTCCCACTTTGTGCAGTATTCATCCTCTCCTAGATGATCTGCACCTTCTCTATAGAAGCTCGCACCATCTCTGGTCCCATGAGTGCTGACTCCACTGGGTCTATCCAGCACAAAGGTGATCTGCAAGGTCATCTGTACAATCCCTCAAATGGTGTCATACTGACAGTGGAGTGATAACTATTGTTTTATGCGAACTCCACTAAGGGAAAGTTATCCTCCAAATTGTGGCCAAAATCAAGGACGCATGCATGTAACATTTCCTCGGGGGTCTGAATGGTCCGCTCTGTATGGTCATTCATCTGAGGATGGAAGGCGATGCTCAACCGAAACTGTGTCCCGAATTCCTCCTACAACCCCTTATATAGTCGGGAAGTAAACCGTGCATCACGATAGGAAGTAATCTTAGATGGAACTCCATGAAGCCATACAATCTCCTATATGTAGAGGCGTCCCAAGCCCTCTACTGAACCCTTCTCTCTGATGGGTAAGAAGTGGAACGACTTTGTGAGTCGGTCTATGATCACCCATATGGAATCTTGTCCTATGGATGTGCGTGGAAGACCCATCATGAAGTTCATGGAAATTCCAAACCACTTCCACTCTGGAACCTCTAATGGATGAATTAAGCCTGCTGGAACCTGATGCTCTCCCTTCACTTGCTGACAAATGAGGTACCGAGAGACAAACTCTGCCATTGCCTTCTTCATTCCTGGCCACGAGTGATGATGCCGGAGGTCCTGGTACATCTTCGCCACTCCTGGATGTACCACTAGTGGGGACGTACAGAAATCCCTCAACACTTTCTCCCTAAGTTCCACTGATACCATAGTATTCCCTCTGAAGAGAATGACATGCTCCCCACCATTAGAAATTCCATTAGGTGCCTGTCCTATGGATATATGAGCACGTCGAGCCTCATATTCAGCGTCCCCAAGATGCACCCCCTGACTCGCTGAAGGAGTTGGGGAGTGACTGTCCGTGACTAAAGATAAGCTGCTTCATCTTGATCCACACAGGATATCTGCAAAGCGGCTAGCTGCTCCATCGCCTCACTCAAAAACTATATACCAGATCTCCTATTGAGTGCATCTGCTACTACGTTCCCTTTCCCAGGATTATAGACTATATCTAAGTCATAGTACTAGAGGAACTCAAGACAACGCCGCTATATTAGGTTCAAGTCCTTTTGAGAGAAGATATACCCAAGACTCTTGTGATTAGAGTTGACTGCAAAATATTTTCCCATCAAGTAATGTCACCACATATTCAAGGCGAAGACCAGTGCTACTAAATCCATGTCATAGGTAGTGTAGTTCTTCTCATGTTGTCTCAGATATAGAGAACCATACACGATCACTACTTGTTCCTGCATCAGGACACATCCAAGCCTGGTTCCTGATGCGTTACAGTATACTACGTACCTAATGCCTTCCTCTGGTAGCCTCAAGATAGGGGCACTCATCAGTCTATGCCATAGATTATGGAAAATACACTGGCATATCTCCAACCACGTGAAGGGTTTCGCCTTCTTGGTCAACACTGATAAGGGTTTTGTAACTCTGGAAAAGTCAGTCAAAAACCTCCGGTAGTAACCGACCAAACCCAAGAAACTCCGCACCTCCGTCGCACTCCTGTCTGGATCCTAGGAAAGTAAAACCTCAATAGTCACTGAATTCCCTGCAACTCCATCCTTCGAGATAACGTGTCCCAGAAAATAGACTTCTCATATCCAGAAACGGCTCTTTGAGAGTTTACCATAGCATTGGTGCTCTTGGAGTGTGTCCAGAACTGTCTGCAGATGATAAGCATGCTCCTCCTCCGTCACTGAGTATACCTGGATGTCATTGATGAAGACTACCACAAAGCGATCAAGGAATTCCTGTAAGATCCTATTCATGAGTCCCATGAACACTACTGGGGCATTAGTCATGCCAAAAGTCATAACCAAGAACTCATAATGGCCATATCGACATCTGAAGGTCGTCTTCTGCACATCCTCATCTCGTACCCTGAGCTGCTGATAGCCTGATCTGAGGTCTATCTTCTAAAACCATCGTTCTCCCTTCAGCTGATCAAAAAGATCATCAATCCTCTAAAGTGGGTACTTGTTCTTCACGGTCACCTTGTTCGGGCGCTGATATTCCACATATAGTCTCAAAAACCCATCCTCCTTCTTGGAGAACAAAATCCGGGCTGCCCAAGGGGAAACACTGGGCCTGATGAACCATTTATCTACAAGTCCTCCAACTGTACTCTTAGCTCTCAAAGCTCCACATGAGCCATTTGATATGATGGGGAAGATATTAGTGGTACAAGAATATGTAAAAGTCCACCTCTCTGTGAGGAGGTAGACACAGAACATCATTAGGGAAAATATTAGCATACTGGTCCACCATTACAAGACAGATCAGACTCTCAACATCAACCGCTCTGAGGGTAAGTCTAGACAACTGATGTGTGATCGGCTGCACCCTCCTCTGGGAAAGTCCATCATTCACTAAAAAGGTTCCCTTCTCACCGGTGAAGGAAAAACTGGTCCCATCCATGTGGGCACACTTCACTTTGTGCCGAATATAGTCAATATGAGCATGGACTGTGGATAACCAGTCCATCCCCAAGAAGATGTTGTAAGGCATCGATGCTGCTACTAGGAGATCCCAGTCGAAGATCTCTCCTCCTAGAGTAATAATACACTGTAGGAACCAATGTGTAATCGTCGAATCCTCTCCCATAGGAGTCTCTAGTTGTAAGCATCGAGCCAACTGCTCTGTTGAAATCTCCGAGCTCTGAATGAGGGACATGGAAATAAATGAGTGAATGACACCTATGTCTATAAGTACTATAGATAAGGTGGAGTAGACACAGATCATACCTCTAAACATCTCCAGAGATCCATGGTCATAGGCCTTAGCTTCTTGGAGCTAAGCTATTCCCTGTCATGCTGCTCTCTGTGGTCGGGGTGGACCAGCTCGAGGTGGTGGCGGTAGAACCTCGAAATGTTGCCCACTGCCTGTTGCACGGTTTGCTCTTCTACAACATCCACCTCCAGCCTGCAGACCTCCTCGTCAAACCTCTATCTCTGTCTCGGTGTTCCCTCGACAGTCTACTGGTCATTGGTACAATGGTTTGGGTAGTCGCGAGCCATGTGACCATGCCCGCCACACGAGTAACACTGCATGATCCTCGCATGTCTTGCTCTTCTTCGAGAGCCTCGCACCACCGAACCTATATCCTGTGGTTGTCTGCCTATAGGTCTAGTCCTCATGGACCTTTGTGTCCTCTTTCTGCTGCCAGCTTCCAAAGACTTTTCTACGTGTCGTCCGGTGGTGGGTTTTGTTGTCGGTGGTTGCTCAACAAGGAAACTCTCCACTAAAAGTGCTTGCCCTAACACCCCCTCCAACGTTGAGATGCTGAGAGAAACAATTGAAGCTATAATCTCCCATATGAGCCCCTGCTCAAAGGTCCAGGTCCTGATGAAAGGATCCCACACCATGTCAGTGGAGTAGCATGAGTGGTCGGTGAGCCTCGCCGAATACTGAGCTACAGTCAGGCTACCCTACTGCAAGTAGAGAAGCTCATGTATACACACTGAGTGTAGGGTCACTGGGATGAACACTGCACTGAAAAGGTTCTTGAAGTCTTCCTAGATGAGAGTGACCTCCTGGTGAACTTCGAGCATCAATCTCCACCATCTGACTGCTGCTGCCTGAAGAAGACTGGCGGCAAGGATCACCATGAGATCAACTGGTGTCCCTACCCATCAGAACACTCTAACCACATCCTCCAGCCAATCCTCAGCCGCCTGTGGATCAATATCTCCCCGGATCCCCAGTGGCCTCTGGCACTGGAACTCGTGCAACACACTCAAGTGACGTTCACCCTCTGCTTCTGGGGCTAGTGGAATCGGCTTCCCAACAGGTAGTGGTGCTTATGGTACACCACCTGATGGTACAACTACCATAAGGGGGACCAGCACCGAAGCCTCGTCGATTGGTGGGCTGTCATCACGTACTCTAACTAGAATCCTGGCTAGCTATCTATGCGGAGGCATCCTGAAAATAAATAGGTGTGCCACAGTCATTAAGTTTATACCTGGTGAGATGACTCAATAAAACATAAGAAATACTTTTCAAAACACAAGCAATCAGTGTTTTTGTGCACTGAGTCAAAAATCAAAACATAGGGTCCATGTGTATGGATATGTCGGCCACCACACCAACATTGGACTCCCTGAACTGAAAAGCATAGTCATAACACTTAACACTATTACTATAAATAAAAGATCAAAGTCCTAGTTCTTCGGTAGAACCCAACTCCTCTAATACCAATTTTTCATGACCCGTCCCTTGGGGCCTGTTACGTGACTACCCTAAGCCCACCTTCCATAATCCAGGGGCTGATGACTAGCACCGAAAGGTGTATTCCCTAAAAATGGGAAGCCATTGCCATTATATCCTGTAAACTCACAAAAATAAGCACAAAGCAGGATACAAGCAAAAAGTTAAACTATATAGTCAACATGGTGTGTACAAAAAGTAAACAGGAGTCAGAATACAATCCTAACTGTAAAGTACAAGTAAACTGAAAAGTATAAGTAAAACTGAAAACAACTCCTGGGAACTCCCACCAAGGATCCTACCTGAAGGGTAGGTACAACTCGTGAATGGTTGTATTTGCGTTATGCCTCGTCTAAAGTCCACATATGAGCTACCTACTTTCTAGGTACCCTCGTCCTCAGTCAGCACTGTCCATCGTCTGCACTAAACAGAACAAGGTGCGGGCGTAGCCCGTGCATGGGTGAGTATAAAGATACTCAGTAGGGACACCGAGACCCTCGAAGGTCTCAAAAAATCCACGAAGGATAAAGAAAAAAGCATGAAAACAAATTTCAACCCTACTTTGGTATATTCCCATACATATACCTAAGTTGTCGAGTAAAACCATCTCAATCATGAGGAAACACAAGGCCCAAATCAAAAGCCCAAAGCCCAATTATTACATGAAAGAAATAATACCACAAAGATAAAGACTTAGCTCACACCAGGTATACAACATTGAGAAACAAAATTATGTAGCTGACCCACATTGGATTGCTATTGAAGCTAATAGCCAGCCACAAGATTCTCTAGGGATAGTAACATGTAACATTCCCAGTCGCAACATCGAACACCTCGACTACTGGAGAACTCCTCTGCTATCAAGTAAAGTGGGTCTGCTGCATCACACAGTGGAACTTCCCACAATCCTTGGACTGCTATAGTACTCCTTTTATTGAGTATCGTGGGTCTACCACATCACACATTGGAGCCCCCCACCGTGGGTCCTCCGTATCACATAAAGGCGCTCCCCCTCGTGGCCTGATGAGGTACTACTCCGATCGAGTACTTTGTAAATGACATGTCACACAGAGGTTCTCCCCGCTTTGGGTTTTCCATGTCACACAGAGGCTCTCCACATTGGGCTTGTCGAGTCACTTCGAGTCGAAATGGTCAGCAGTCGTCAAGTCTCATCCAGTCGTAGGGTTCTGTACATATTGCGCTTGGGAGAACCACTCCCCAAGCCATATTTCATACCTCAACTGCCCCGAAGATCCATGAAAAACTATCCCAAATGTCTATCACTTCAAAAGGGAACCAACTCAATAGACGACGCATCCATCAGACACCCGGTCTGTAAGTTATTAGCAGCTCCGCTCTGAGGGCCCCGTTGGATTAGGGGTCCGATCCAACCCGGTCGTACACACAACTTATCAAAAACTGAAGTGGATAACACCAAAAGTACCATATCGAACAAAGAATTCATGTGTTGTAGACGGTTCATCAAATGGAAACCCGATTCTCAAGTTATGGCCATGAAGGTGTAACTGGGCCCAAATGGGCCCGGGTCTGGTCCGACCCGAGCCGACCCGGCCTGAGTCGACCCAAACAGGTTTTGGTCGACCCGAATTGCTTCTGGTCTGGCCCGGATGTCCTGGGCCTCGGCTTGCCCGGCCCGCTGGGCCATGGTCCGGCCCAGCCCGCAATGGGGGTGACCTGGTGACGTGGCCCAGTGATGTGGCCTGTTGGCGGGGCTCGCTGGGTAGTGTGGTCCGCCAAAGATGGCACCGAAGGGGGGAGAACCCCCCATTCCGGTTTCTCCTGAATGGTCCATCAGACCGTTCTGATGGGTGGCACATGGGACCCGCCGGAGGGGCCCCCCTTTTTCTGGAGCGGTAGGCCGGAAGGCGGGCCAGGCTTCCGCCCACCAGTGCGGTCACGCACCGCTGCTCCACCACATCCGACCGGAAGTCCGGCCGCCTTTCTGTGTCCGTCGCGGCCTCCCGCTCTAGCGGTGGTGCAGATGTGAACCGCTGCTCCACCATACGGCAGGCCGGTTTCTGGCCGCCACCCTGCCCCGTCGCGGCCAATGGGCCCGACCGACTCATCAATCGGTGGCCCGGGTGCATGCCACCCTTCCTTCCTTGTGGCTGGCTAGGAGTCTGCCGCCACCTTCTTCCGCATGCCACTACGGCTTCATTCCAAGGCCAAAAAAATTAAACGATCGCATATTCGCGATCCTTGTGTAGTAGGCTCCGCATCCATATATCGCACTCAGAAACACTCTGTGTTTCCAGTGTCAATAAATATTTGGTGTTGAAAAATGCATGAAGAGTGCATGAAGAACGAAAGAAAAAGGGGCAAGGTTTATGTGTGGGATGATGGCCGTGTTCGTTTGGCCATTATCGTCATGAATTTATGATATGAATAATTAAGAAAATAAATTCAAACATATATAAAACCCCTACCTCGATTGTCTATTGGAGGTGGCACGAGGAAGGAAGACGAAGTCAATGGAGAGGATGTTGGAATTTGTCGCCTCCACAAGACGCTTCCAATCCGAGCTCGTGCGTCTTCCTCGTTCTTCGTTGGCGGTGGTTCTTCATTGGAGAATTTTCTTCATGGTTCTCCTGGGCTCTCCCAATTCACCTTTTCCAGCGATTTAAAACAAGGAAATGAGTAGCCAATATTAATTAAGATGGGTTAATTAATGTTGGCACATCAAAGTTGGTGCATTAAAATGGCACAATAAACCGAATTACGTTGGCACAAAAAATGGTAGGATTCTTCCCACATTTAATAAGGGTTAGGGTGGTCCCCAACACTAGAATTCAAAAAGTAGGTTTCAAGCTTGGGTGGTCCCCACCTCCATAATTCAAAAAGAGAGGTTTGAAAAATAAAAATAAAATGTTAATTATTTTATTTTTCTTCTTCCACAAAAATTGAAAAACTAACTTCCACCCTCAACCTACTGCGGTCAAGGTGATGGTCTACTTAAGTGAATATCGGTGCTGTGAGTTCAACGATGTCCTCAGATTTCAATTCCGAGCATCGGTTCCCATGTTAAAAAAACCCACTCGCACGTTTACTGAACATACTCGAAAAAAGTTCAGAAATTCATTCTGGGCACACCGGGCCTCGCAATCTTGCGCCGTCAATTTTCACGGAATAGTGATATTTCCATATAATTAAAATAAATTACATGGAAAATATTGGTCATTACAATATTTTATTATATTCCTCTAGATTTATTTATTATTGATTTTCTATGTTTTGTTACTATTCTAGAGTGTCTATCCTCCTCAATGTAGTTCTAGTATACCCTCACAGCTAGTGAGGAGCTTCTAGTGTATGAGAAGGCATGCTTGAGTCATAGTGGAGAACTGGCACTAGGCACCATTCTGAGTGAATCCTGGTTCATGGATATAAAAATGGTATTATATGGGTCTTTTCCTAATTTCTTACTATTTGTTATGGTTGACTGAAGACTAAGAATGTGTCAGAACTTGGTAAATATATTGTGTTTAGGCATAAGCATGCAAATCATGGGGAAAAGAGAAATTTCGTAGATATGGGATTTTTGTTCTCTGTTATAATTGATTGTTATTTCACTTTGGTGGATTTGTGTATTTTCGCAAGCTACTGAATTATGGATTTTTACCTATTGTCCTGATATAGAAAGAGATTGGGGAGTTACAATCCTCAAGATATGTATGTAGATATTTACATATCATGAATATGCCATTCCATATTGATTTCATTGTATATTTCTTAATGCATGGTGATTTATTTATCCTGATTTAGTGATTTACTACCTATATGTTTGTTTTGCTTGCTATGATAGCATGCCTTTATAAAACCTGTGATATGTATAATTGGTTAGTAAATTGTATGCATCAACCTAAATGGTGTTTTATAGTATAGTTTAATGGTGGTGTCTTAATTAATAAATTACAATGTGTTTTTTTCATGGACTATTGGTCACATGGGCTAAAATATTATTGGTGGTGGTTAAATGGGTTCCAAATTTTTGATTTATAAATTTTATTGGTGCTCTATACATTGGAAATAGTAACCCATATAGTCGAACCCTCTCTTACGAACTTGTTAAATATTGAAATCAAATTTCTAAATATGGTTGTAATTAAATAGTATATAATTTCACAATTTATAATGTTTAACATTATTTATAAATTAGAGAGTGGTTACCCATGTAATTGAACAACTATAAATGGACTATTATATTTTAAGACCAGAAATAAAAACCTGGTTGCAGTTACATAAATTCCAATTATAACTTATAAAGGAAAGTATATTTTTTATTTGGGAATGGTAATTTGTAACACCCCAATCTTCCATAGTACACTTCTCTTTGAATAATACAATAGCGTGTGTTGTATGCAACTTCAAGTTCTAACACACCACAACAAATAAAACTACCTGTTATGAATAGTAATACCCACTTTTTGAAATTTTATAAATTTTATCATTCAAAATTGACTTCATTTTTGCATTCGGAATATCAAAATAAGCTTATGGTTAATTTTTGGTATTTTTCTGAAAAATTTCAATTTTTGATGAATAGTAAAAAACACTGAGTTATAGTTTAAAACCAAAATTTTATTTAAATAATTATTTATTTTATTTAAATTTATTTGAGGTAAAAATATATACCTAATACTTTTATAAGTTAAATGTAATTCATTGGAGTCAGTTTATAAGAAGTTTAGATATATAAAAATTTTATTGAACTTTTTACCGTCTTTTACCCACCTCGTAGGAGCATTTGAAAATTAACATAAAACATAATTTTACAGCTTCTGTGAGTTTAATTTAAAACATACGAGAGACATGGTTGATATCAGTAAGTAAAATGTGGTTCAATAAGATAAAAATAATTTTTGGTGAATAGTAACTTTTTACTTTTATTTAGCACGGTTAAAAATAAATAGGGTAATTAAGGGTAAATATGATATTATTATTACCCTAAAACATGTCCTAATTCTATTGGATAAGTGTAATTATACCAAAAAACAACCTTATGAATAAAATATGATCCTTTAGGTCCACTTGGATTAGATTAGGACGTTTATTATTATTTAATTCAAAGAAGAGTTAAAAGAGTTATAATCAATGTTTAATAACTAAAACATTTTTAGTATAGGGTTATACATAAGATAAATTTGACAATAAATATTCTATATAAAACTAAAAATATTTAATACATAATAGTATTTTATTTATATTTTTTATACATTAAATAATTTAATTTATTTACGACACAATGATGATGTAATAATTACCTAATTAATGAAATATTAAAATATTTGCTATTATAAATATCCAAATAAATGTAATTTGAGACTTTTTTATTGAAATAAACTAATTTTATAGGTTAATATGACATGTTAGGGTTGGTTAGATAAATATTTTTTCGAAGTAATAATGCTGTTATGAATTTAGAAAAATAAAAATACCAAAAAGTGTCAAAATTGACATAAAAGATTTTTTAAAACAAATATTATATTATTAATTTATATTCTATTCCCAAAAATCTATGGTTCGGAAAAATGACTTATATAAATATAGGTGTATCATTAATGAACCAATTGGGGTTTGTATGGAAGTTTATTGTATGATTATTAACCATATAATATAAAAATACAAAAAGACATGGTAAATGTCAAACTATTTTACTAAGAGTTAAATATAAAAGATAAAGTTAATATAGTGACCCGAACCTATCTAAAACCTATTGGTTGAGTGGTTTTCGACCCATCCCTACCATATCCTTGAAATAATTTATTTTGGAGCTATTAGAAACTGGATATGATTTTATTAAAAAATAATATTTCCATCTTTTCCTAAGGTACCTCCCACACCTCTTATAAAACGGCACTCCCCCTTCCCTCAAATTCACACCTTCAAAGCCTTTTATCTCATCCAAACACTACCCAAATAGCCTCTCAACTGTCCTACCTTCATCATAGAGGCCTTACTTTAGTAAAAAATCCAACCTAAGGAGACCTTTTGATCAAATTAAACGAAAGAACCCAAAGAAGAGGTAAATATTTCATCACCTCTTTCACGTTCATTTATTATTCCTCTTCCTCTTTATTTTTTGTTTGCATTATAAAATAATAACTCCAGTATCTTCTATATAATTTGATGTTATTATAAATATGGTACAACCATATTCATTATTATATCCATCCTTTGAATGACATGTCACCATACGTGCATAGGTACGACTTACCGTCTCCACATTGTGGTGTAATTTTTATTCATTACATTATTATTTGGATGGGTATAATAATGATGTGTAATTGATGCAAATAATAAATATAACATGATAATGATTATTTATATATAATATACCATCCAATTATATATTATTTTAATATCAAAAGAATGATATTGTCGCACATGTGTACGTATAGATTACTGTTTCCACGAACACGACTAGATTCATTCGCCATCGTATCCATTCAAGAATAATTTTCATTAGACGATTGAAAATAATGTTTAAAGACTTAATATAATTTGAATATGAATAAGATACATCCTATCCATACAAAACATTACTTACGAAATAAAGAATATAAAATAAAATGAATTAGTTAATACCTGAAATGATGATAATACTAAGATATTATTAACAAAGCAATGTTAAAAGATCATATATGATATCATATTAATGTATATGATTCCTGTATAATTTAGTAAAAATTATTTCACCATTATAAAGGTGGTTAACCTACCCTCGAACAAGTAAAAGGACAAGGTAAGGGTTAATTTCCCAATCTCTTTATTATGCGTGGTCGTTTTTACATAAGTATCTACTGGAACCTCTTTATTATCCACACCCATGTTTCATAAAAATGCCTTTCAAAATTTTTTTTCTATTTAATAGAAAATGGGTTAAATTCATTTATACTCTTATTTGACATTATATGTTTTTGAAATGAATCTTTCCGTCATTTCCAAACAAGGTACTTTTTGAACTTTTCGACAAATTTAAGGTAAGAATGTTTTTTTAACTTATAGGGCGGGTGCGGCTATCTTCCGCTGTTATAACATCATCGAAGCTTCCCTTAAAAGATTTTAAGAATATTTTTAGAATAAATGTTTTCTTTATAATTATGTGACTCTTAAATGTTTTCAAAATAGAAAGATATATTTCTCTTAAAAAAGGTTTTGATTTCATCCATGTCGGCATCCTATGATGGATTTTAAGCTTATTTGATGTTGATTTATTATGATACAAAACATTCATATTGTATTTAAGGATTTGTGATATGTTTGACTGTGGATGTGTTATTACATACCATTCATGGTTTATGGATAAAGTATTTAAATTTCATATGCTAGTTTCAATACGAATGTTTATGTTATGTTTAAACCTTTTCATATAAGGAATGCATTGGATTTAGTATGTGACGGGTAGAGCCCACTATAGCTCCTCGATGCATCGGTAGGTCTCATGAGACAAGCTAGTTTCTTGCCACAAGGCCTTTAAAAAATATTATTTTTAGTCCTAGCACAAGTCCTTGACTATGTGGTTATGAAAGTCTGGCATTATGCATTCCATCATTATGAAAGCATCTATTGATATTGCATGTGATTATTAGACTAGTAGAATATCCATGTGAATAAGTAAATGGAATTATTTGATTTTATCTTTGCCATATTATTATTAAGTTCAAGTTTAAAAGGCTTTTGTTCTAGTCTTATACATTTCCTTAAATTTTTATGCTTATTTATAAAGGTTTCTGCTACAATGTTATCCTTACCGAGTATCTAAGCTCACCACTTTCTAGGGTTTATTTTTCCCAGGATGAGAAGAAGTATATAATGAAAGACCTACCGGGATAATCTATGGGATCTCAGAGTTGTATATGGAAACAATGTTGTTGTAGTTTTCCATTTTATGATGTAATGTAAACCTTATGAATGTATCTTATACTTCCAAGGCTACTAAAATAACCAGTCCTTCAAGACTTGATCTTTTTTTATCATGCCAATGATACGTTACAATGCACCGACTCTGGGCTTCTGGGGTCAGGGCGTTACATAATTCATCTAAATGAACATGGTTATATATATATATATATATATATATATATATATATATTCTTAAATTAAAATTCATATAGAATACAAATAATTTTATATAAAGTGTAAATGGTGACATCAGGGGATTTTACCTCTACAACCTGGTCATGATGAGTCACAAGACTAAATTTCTATATGCACAACCAGACCCACAGAGGTCCATTGTGGCATTTTTCCCTTGAGATATACTAGACGTGACCGAAGTAGGTTGATATTTATAGGGTATGATTATGAGATAAACCAATTATGGGTGTGTTAAATTGAGAATAAACCAACCTTTATGGGTTTCATTAAAATGGGATTCTGTAACGTCCCGACCCGACTTACCATTCAACCTAGTAGCCGGACCGGTCACCACATGGCCTCAAGCGCATCTCTCCAAATTCCAGAGGATACTGACTAGCAGCGAGGGCCTAGGTGAGTCCGTGGGGAGACTATACCCTCATTACCAAAGCATCACAACAAAATTATAAACATAAAATAGTGGAAGAAGGTAACCAGTAGACAACACATAAACAGAAGAAATAGATGAAAAATAGAAATAACTGACATATGTTTATGAAGGATGGTGCAAGTCAATACAATACAGTACAAGTATAAAAAATCCAAAAAAGAAACCAAAATATATCCCCTATCGCATCACAAGCCTCAGCTTGGTCCCGTGCGCTCCTACTTCGGGCAGCAAGTCAAGTACCTGTACAAGGGCCTTTTCCCTTCTCATTACCTGAAATCATATAATCTTCTAGGGTCCAAAAACATGACCCAAACAGGGTGTGAGATTGAATCTCAGTAGGAAACCACCAAAGATCTGTGCTAATCTGTCAGTGAATATACAAACAGGCAGTGTAATATGGAAAGAAGTAAACCAGGGAAACTAGCAAGACCGACCCAAGCTTGTTCTTTGGCTTGGTGTCGCTTCAAGTATCCATTCCATTCATTAATCACTTCATTTATGTGTTCAACCATTCCTAGAACCCATTCCTAGAATACTCAATTCATAAATCATGCATCGTTCAGGGAGGAAATCCACCAATACCCTACAAGCCTATTCTGGGGAACCTCCTCGGTACACAGCCTCTCTCTAGGTGAGGTATAGTCCGTCATCTGAACCCGACCTTGGTATCCTATAAATAAGATCTGGGTATCTCCCATGACATATCATGCCCTGTTGAGTCCGTCTGTGGAATCTCACATGTGATCCATGATTCACTCGGCACTTCAGTAACAAGTCCCGTTTGAGTCCGTCCATGGCAACTCACATTGGTTCCATGGTTCACCGATGACTTGGTTTCACATTTTAATCAATTAAAAGCATTTAACTCACATGGGCTAGCAATTCAATAATTTTCATACAAGGGTCAAGGGAAAAAACTCCATACCATTCCCGAAACCATTTCAATTATAATTTCATATTATTGCAATTCCATTCATATTCAATTTCCATTTTTAAGAACCCCAATGGAAGTTAAAGTATCCAGGGTCAAAACCCCTAAAAAAGTCATTCAAGGAAACACATCCAAGCAGTGGTTCCTGTCCAAGGTGTACAACCTAACTCAAGCACATACCATCCTATTAGGATTACCTACAACATTCTAGGATATAACAGGGTTAAATTTCAGGTTCGACCGACACCCGAAAAGTGGGCGTGTGGCACTCCGGTATATATAAACAGCTTGATAATCAGCTAAAAGCACGAGACCACCTACCATAGGCTCATACTAGATAGATCATCCAGTATCAGGCTCTGATTCATCTTGGTTTGGATGAAATTTGAAGAACAAATGAAGAACAAGAAATTAGGGCATATGAGCCTTAATCCAATCTGTGTTCGTCATAGCCAGAAGAATCGAGAAGGATTAAAAAGGAATAGAGGAATTAACTTTGCAGATCTAAAAAGATGAAGGGCGGTTGAAACAGAGATCAGATGAAGGAGAAGGCTCAAATCCTCCAAAGAATCATTGGAGATCTCCCCTTCTACTATACGGTTGAAGAAGAAGAGAATAGATTATGTTTTATAAAAATTTAAATAATTTAATAAAAAATTAATTAAATTTCAAAACACAACAGGTTGCACGGTTTACCCGCACGGCCTGGAAAACTGTGCGAAGACCGTGTGGACCATACTAGAAGGAAAGGGGCAACCGCACGACCACCCCACACAGTTTCCTCAAACCTTGCGCAAGTCGTGCCCCTGCCTCTGGCAGGCCTACACCAAGGCGCACAGTTTACCCAGGCCGTGCGCAGGCTGTACGCAAACCGTGTTCCAGGCCATTTCCAGCCTAGAACATGGTTCCAGGCTCCGAACAAGCCCCGGACACCTCTGTAACTCCCTCGACCAAGTTAGGCATCTACATTAGTCCTCAACATAATAGTTAAACCGATAAGAAAAGGATCCGTACCTCATACGAAAACCCGGGTTGTTATAATATTCCCCCCTTATAGCAATTTGTCCCCGAATTGCTCTCAGAAGGGTGGTCAAGATTCGTCTGCGAATAGCTCTGGCCATTGAGCACGTACATTGGCCTCTCGCTCCCTAGTCTCATCCTATAAATGGTTGTGCTGTCATAGCACCCGTACTAGAGGAACTGACCGGCCCTGGAGAACGTTCGTGCTCCTATAAACGATACGAATCAGATGCTTTTCAAAGGATGCATCTACCTAAAGCTCGACCTCCTCAGGCTGGAAGGTATGAGACGGGTATGAATAGTATCTCCATAGATGAGAAACATGGGACACATCATGCATGGCTTGGTACCTCTGAGGTAACTTCAACTGATAGGCTACCGGCCCAGCCCTCTCTAGAATCTGAAAAGGCCCAACATATCTCAGGGATAGCTTAACCTATCTCCTAATCCGCCTGTGTCCCAACCTCAGTGAAATATGCAAGAAAAATCGATCCCCGACCTCAAACTCTAGAGGTCGTATGCGGTGATCAGCATATGACTTTTGTTGAGTCTGTGTGGTAGCCATCTGCTTCTGTATCAACTGGACCTGCTCAGAAGTCTCCTAAACAAGAAACGGTCCCAGTAAAGCTGCCTCACCTACCTCTATCCATCATAGTGGTGATCGGCATGGCCTACCATATAAATTCTCGTACGGTGCCATCTATATGGTTTGTTGATAATAGTTGTTATAGGAAAACTCAACTAGGGGAATATGCCTCTCCCATGAGCCCCCAAAATCCATGATGCATGCTCAAAGAATATCCTCAAGAACTTGTATCGTACGCTCTGACTGGCCATCAGTCTGAGGGTGGTATTCTATGCTCAGGAGCACTTGTGTACCCAGCACCATTTGAAAACTCTTCCAGAAGCATGATGTAAAACGAGAATCCCTATCTGAAACAACTTTGTGTGGGACCATATGGAGTCGTACTATCTCCCAGATATACAACCTTCCTAGATCATCCACACTGAAGGTCTCCTTGATCGGCAAGAAATGATAAACCTTCGTGAGACTATCAACCACAACCCACACAACATCGTTACCTCGAGGTGACCTCGACAACCCTGTAACGAAATCAATCGCTACATAATCCCATTTCCACTCCGGGATAGTTAACTGCTGTAAAAGCGCAGCTGGTAGCTGGTGTTTTTCCTTCACCTGCTGACACGTGGAACATCTCACGATAAAACTAGCCACATCCCCCTTTATACCCGGCCACCAGTACTGTTGGCGCAAGTCACGATACATCTTAGTGACTACGGGATGAACTTCCCAAACCGAAACATGAGACTCTTGCATTAGCTCCCCTCTAATATCCACTGGAAGCCATAAACGTCCACTGATATGAAGAACTTCAACCTCAGCTATAGTCCAACCAAGAGGAGGGTCCTCACCTGACACACCTTCCCATAGAACTAGTCCTTCCGAGTCTGATAGCTGTCTCATCCTTACTCTGTCCAGGAGGGTTGAAGTCATAGCTAAGGACGATATAAAAGACTACCATTGGCTATTCTGCACATCAAGATGCATCTCAAAGAATAGGGACATAAGCTTCCATTCATTGCTAGCCTGTTGCACTGCCAGCATCAGATTCCTCCTGCTCAATGCATCGGCCACAACATTTCCCTTACCAGGCATATAAGAAAGCTCGAAATCAAAGGACTGTAGGTACACCACCCACCGTCACTGCCTAAGATTCAGATCACAATGAGTAAAGATATATTTTAGGCTCTTGTGTTCTATGTACACCACAAAACGCTCTCCCAATAAAAAGTGTCTCCAACTGCACATCGCATGAACAACTACTGCTAGCTCAAGATCATGCTTCGGATAATTCCTATCGTGTGGTCTCAGCCGTCGAGATCCGTATACCATGACTCTGTCTCCCTACATCAACACTGCACCCAACCTAATAACTGATGCATCACAAAAGACCGTGTAACTCTTGCCATGTTCTGGCAGTATCCAGACTGGTGCTGATGTCAACCTTCCTTTCAGCTCCTGAAAGGCTACTTGACAAGCAACTGTCCATACAAATTTCACGCCCTTCTTAGTCAGGCCTGTCAACGACACTGTTAAGAATGAGAAATCCTGTATGAAACAACGATAATAACCAGCAAGACCCAAGAAACTCCATATATCAAATACATTCTTGGGCTGCTCCCAAGAAACCACAGCTCCAACCTTCTCTGGGTCTACAGACACTCCTGTCTCAGAGATAACATGGCCCAAGAAGTCAATCTGGTCCATCCAAAAGTGGCACTTAGTAAGTTTTTCATATAGCTGATGCTCTCTTAGTGTATTCATGACGATCTCAAGATGATTGGCATGGTCGTTTCGATTTTGAGAATACACCAAAATATCTTCCTTGAAAACCATGACCAACTAGTCCAAGTAAGGATGGAACACGCGATTCATCAAAGCCATGAAAACCGCTGGCGCGTTCGTGAGACCGAACAACATAACCAGATACTCATACAAACCATACATGCTACAAAAATCTATATGGGGTATGTCTGCAGGTCGAACACACACCTGGTGATAACTTGACCTCAAATAAATTTTCGAGAACACCTTAGCTCCTCAAATCTGATCAAACAGGTCATCTATCCATGGCAAGGGATATCGGTTTTTAACCGTCAGTTGGTTCAGCTTCCGAGAGTCCACACATAGCCTAAGAGTTTCATCCGCCTTTTTTGTAAAAAGGACCTACGAACCCCACGAAGAAGTACTGGGTTGAATAAACCCCTTTGCCTCCAAATCTTCATGCTATTTCTTGAGCTCTTGCAACTCCATCATAGCCATCCTGTAAGGAGGAATGGATACTGGTGCAGCTCCTGGCACTAGCTCAATGGAGAATTCCACCTCTCCCTCAGGAGTAAAACCTTAAAAGTCGTTAGGAAAAACATATCCGAAGCACTCAACCACTGGAGGAAGGTCCGTCTGACACACTCCATGATCATCCAGGAACAAACTAGTGATCTGGGCTATCATCCCATCCAACCCACGATGCTATGGACTATCTCGGATTGCCTGGAGGTCCCAGTCTCCCTTAAGAGTATACACTTTACCCTCGGGTGATGTGAAAATCACCCTCCGGCGGTAACAATAAATGTAGCCTCGTTAAGCTACTAGTCAATACATACCGAGAATGACATCAAAACTTGTCATTTTGTGGAAATAAAGATCCCAAACGAAGTGACACCTTCCAACCTCAAGGGGGCACCCTCTAAACTTACATAGAACCTTTTCCCTAACTCCTAGTGGTGTGTCTAGCATCAAGACGCCACCAGAAGACAACACAACTAGCCCAAGGCTTTTCACTATAGGCGCATATATAAAACTGTGTGATGCACCTGTATCAGAGAGGGAAGATGAAATAACAGATGCTACTAAGACCGTACCTCTCACCATAGTTGGTCCCGATCCCTGATCCTCAGAAGTAGGCTGCACTGCATATAACTGGATTGAACCACGACCCTGTGATACAACCTCACTACCCGGAGCTGGTCCACTCTGACTTCTCGGTGTGCCCTGTGCCTAGCTACCTCTGCCACGACCACTAGCTCGTCTTGATCGGCCGATCTCACCCCAACTCCCTGTCTGATGACAAGCTGCCGACCGTACTCCTACAAATGGAGTCGGTGCGGACCCTCCATCGCTGGCTTCTTGTGAAAACATTCTGCAGAAACATTGATGATGACCCATCTTGCCACATGATTGGCACTCGACTGGGTCCCTCGGACACTGCGGCTTCATGTGTCCCAGCCTACCACACTAGTATAACCTCAGGTTGCTAGCTGAAGATAGGTTCTGACTGCTACAATCACCATGTGGAAGCTCCAGACGACTTTTCCTTCTAACAGTCACTACAGGACCTGATCTCGATGCTAAACCGCTCTGGCTTGCACTTCAAGCCTCTATCAGGTTACATTCTATGATCAACGCTTGGTTCAAAATTCTAGAAATGGTTGTCAACCTAAAGATATTTACCTGGGAGAGAATGTCATATCTCAGACCATCCTCAAAACTCCTGGCCCTCGACAGCTCATCGCCCATTAGGATAGTTGCGAAGCGCTGAAGATCAGTAAAATGGGCCGAGTATTCCATCACTGATAACACGCCCTGTTCTAGATGCAAGACCTCTCAGGCTCGGTCGGCCCTCAAAGTCTTAGGATAAAAGAAATCATAGAAGGACGTATGAAACTCTATCCAAGCCATATCCCGATGACGATCCGATTGGGTGATCACATCCCACCACCTCTTGGTGGAATCACACAACATGTACATAGAGAGCTTGACCATCCTCTCTAGAGGCATCGAAAAATGATCAAAGATAGCTAGTTTCTCCTCTAGCCAGGACTCTACAGCCTGTGGTCTGCCATCCCCAGAAAACGTAGGCGGATGCGGGTGCTGAAACTTACGCGTCAATTATGCCATAGTCGGGGAAGGTCGTGGTGCTCCCTGAATAGTCTGCATAAAACGCAACAAGCTCTCACGGACCTGTGCCTCAGCACCTGTGTCCAACAGAACTACTGGTGCCCCAGCTGGCACAACCGGTGCTTCCTCTAGTATCCCATGGCCTACCTCTCCGGAATGTGGTCTTAACCACTCTCTCGATGTACGACTGGAGGTCATCGTGGTGGCATGACTCTGAAATTCCAAACACATGCCTTAGTTCAAGATTTTTAACGAGATTCGAAACTCACGATCACAAGAACTGGTACAGGATAGGTCAAGACCTTCCTAAAAACCACGTCAACCCACAACCTGCTTCTAAAGCTAGGACTACATAAAGAACAGTAACCAAAAACCACTAGAGTCACTACCTCTCACCCACATAGAAGCCAGGTCTTGGTCATGCTCTATTTCCAACATTCATTCATTTAACATACCTTTGTTCAAAAGCTTTAACCAATGGTCCACCATGTTATGATCCCGGAGGGCCCATAACACCTCGTGAATCAAAATTTGATGCCCATATAACCATGCAATTAAATTTCATTTAGCATTTACATCCCATTGGTGCTTCATTTCCCAATACATAAGGGCTCTTACTCCTTATGAATTGAAAGATGACGTCACTCTTCATTCATTGCACCCAATCTAACACAACAGTAAGCACACCTATAAATCAACTATCAAAACAGTATGCAATAGCTATCACAACACTAATCACAATAGTATGTAATATCTAATGCATCCTAGATAGCATGGCATAATTCCTGAAATGTGATTCCTAACAAGGTTCCTATATGATGCATGAGATGGAAAACCCTAATCTCATCATGTTGAAACGAAATAGAACCCACAATAATATCAATAGTAACCGCAAAAACCATGTGCATCACCCAACAGTGAAATCAGAACAACTGTAATAATTAAACCCAGAAACACAATTCCATACAAGGCGACTTGGCATTTACCAGTACGCGGGTTTGCAACTCCCAGGAACAGTTTATTACCAAAGTCCCTTCCCCTCCTACTCCTGTCTGTTGTTTCCAACTAGTAAGTTAAATCAGAAAAAGAAAACCCCTATGATACCACTTAGTAATGTCCCGACCCGACTTACCATTCAACCCGGAAGCCGAACCAATCGCCACATGGCCTCAAGCACATCTCCCCAAATTCCAGAGGCTGCTGACTAGCAGCGAGGGCCTAGGTGAGTCCATGGGGAGACTATTCACCCATTACCAAATCATCACAGCGGAATTACAAACATACAATAGTGGAAGAAGGTAACCACTAGACAACATGTAGACAACAAAAATAGATGACAAATAAAAAGATCTGACATATGTTTATGTAGGATGGTGCAAGTCAATACAATATAGTACATGTATACAAAATCCCAAAAAGAAACCAAAATGTATCCCCTGTCGCATCACAAGCCTCAGCTTTGTCCCATGCGCACCTACTCCGGGCAGCAAGTCAAGTACCTGTACAAGGGCCTTTTCCCTTCTCATTACCTGAAATTATATAATCTGCTAGGGTCCAAAAAAATGACCCAAACAAGGTGTGAGATTGAATCCCAGTAGGCAACCACCAAAAATCCGTGCTAATCTGCCAGTGAATATATAAACAAGCAGTGTAATATGGACAACAGTAAACAAGGGAAACTAGCAGGACCGACCCATGCTTGTGCTTTGGCTTTGCGTCACTTCATGTATCCATTCCATTCATTAATCCCTTAATTTATGTGTTCAAACATTACTTGAACTTGTTCCTGGAATACTCAATTTAGAAACCAGGCATCGTTCAGGGAGAAAATCCACCAACACCCTACAAGCACATTCCGGGGAACCTCCTAGGTACCCAGCCTCGCTCTAGGTGCGGTATAGTCTGTCATCTAAGCTCTTCCCCGGTATCCTATAAATAAGATTCGGGTATCGCCCATGACATATCATGACCTGTTGAGTCCGTCCATGGCATCTCACGTGGGATCCATGATTCACTCGGCACTTCAGTAACAAGTCCCGTATGAGTCCGTCTATGGCAACTCACATTGGTTCCATAGTTCACCCATGACTTGGTTTCACATATTAATCAGTTCAAAGCATTTAACTCACGCGGGCCATCAATTCAAGAATTTTCATAAAAGGTTCAAGGGGAAAAACTCCATCCCATAACTGAAACCATTTCAATTACAATTTCATCTTATTGCAATTCCATTCATATTCAATTTCCATTTTTAACAACCCCAAGGGAAGGAAAAACATCCAGGGTCAAAACCCCTAATACAGTCATTCAAGGAAACGCACCCAAGGGGTGGTTCCATTCCAAGGTGTAAAACCTAACTCAACCACAAACCATCCTATTAAGATTACCTACAACATGCTAGGCAATAACAGGATTAAATTTCAGGTTCAAGAGACATCCCAAAAGTGGGCGCGTGGCACTCTGACATATATATACAGCTTGAAAATCTACGAAAAGCACGAGACCTCCTACCTTAGGCTCATACTAGATAGCTCGTCCAGTATTAGGCTCTGATCCATCCTGGTTTTTGAGAAATCTGAAGAACAGACGAAGAACGAGAAATTAGGGCACATGAGCCTTAATCCAATCTGCGTTCTTCAAAACCAGAAGAATCGAGAAGGATTAAAAAGGAATCGAGGAATTACCGTTGTAGATATAACAAGATGAATGGTGGTTTAAATGCAGATCGGATGAAGGAGAAGGCTTAAATACTCTAAAGCTTCCATGGAGAGCTCCCCTGCTGCTGTTCGGTTGAAGAAGAAGAGAATAGGTTGGGTTTTATAAAAATTTAATTAATTTAATTAAAAAATTAATTAAATTTCAAAACACAGTAGGTCGCATGGTTTACAAGCACGGCCTGGAAAACTGTGCAGAGACCATGCAGCCGATACTGAAAGGCAAGGGGCAACCACACGATTTCCTCAAACCGTGCGCAGGCCGTGCCCCTGCCTTAGGCTGGCCTGCACCAAGGTGCACTGTTTACCCAGGCCATGCGCAGGCCATGCGCAAACCGTTTTCTAGGCCATTTCTAGCCTAAAACGTGGTTCCAGGCTCCGAACAAGCCCCAGAAACCTCCATAACTCCCTTGTCCAAGTTAGGCATCCACATTAGGCCTCAACGGAATAGTTAAACCGAAAGGAAAAGGATTCGTACCTCATTCGAAAACCCGGATTCTTAAAAATTCCAATTATAATTTATAAATCATTGACATTATAAATTGGGAATGGATACCCATCTAATTGAACCCATATTGACCTGATGGGACCCTCATAGGTCAACTTAATCTTTATACTCCATGGTACTTAACCCCATGGGGATATTATTACGTTAATGGGATGGTTATTTAAAGTGTATGAAGCTACTTATATAGTGTTACATATTAACTTATGGTGGAAACATACCTTGACAACCCCTTTAATTTATAAATGACGTTTTATATACCTATAATATTTAATACCATGATGTATTAATTAATTAAAATTCCAATTACAAGATAAAGATAATTTTCCTATTTAGATTGGAAGTTGTCATTTTCATTAACTGATCTAGTTATGAAAACTCTCGAATTAAATAAATGGTTAAAGAGGAAATTATAAGATATTATACTTAACATTACAGGATGTTAACTAAATAATGTACTTAGTATAATTGTTCTTGACAACCATTACGTGAAATCATTTTTTGTATGACCTGCTTAAAATGTCTTTATGAACATGTACTGATTTAATGCATTAAACCAAAACCTTGTATAGGTGATCATAGTGTAAACACTCGTATAAGGGTTTTCTTTATTATTTCCTTGAGTTATCAAGAACTAGAACTTGAGAATTTCCCATAACTCATTTTTTAATTTTTCTATTCTATTTCTTGGACCTATATGTTATGCAGTGAGGCCTAGTGATCTTTTTTTGTTGGAGTGAATATAGTTTTACAGATATAAGCCTAATGTTAATTAAGGGTCTTTCCTGGTTATGGTATCACCCTCAGACCATAATTAATTGATAAATTCCAACATCCAATTTTATGACACGAGGTATTGTTCTAGTGTTGGTTGTCCTAAGTAGGACTCTTATTAAATTAAATGACACCCCGGGTAGATGGGAGGTTGTCAAGTATGTTCAACCTCAAGGAGAAATTATCTTATGTAGATACCATTGAGTGTTAAATCATCTTTATGTTAGTATTTTACTCTTCTAGAGAGCACTCCTCATTTTTACGACTTAGAGATGATTAGTTCCTTGTAGACTAATTCCTGGAAGGTGATTTCTTGGGTCTTTTTGATATGTTTTGACCCTATAAGATCAATGATTCCATACCTATTTCATTTAAAACACTTCTAAAATAGTGTTTGTAGGTGTGTTCGATGTTGTGTATCTGATGCCCATAAATGAGTTATGTATCACGTGTGAGAGAACATAGGGTGAGGTGGGTGGACCTAGAGGCCCTTACTTCTTACCTAGACCTTACTGGGTCAGTGTTCTGTTTGTTTAAGAGAAACCTAAAATGGAGGTTCCCAGGGTTTATGTTTTCTTTTTTGTGGAATGCTTCATTTTATGTTTTTTCTAGTCTAATGCATAATAGGTTCTTGCGTATTTGGATTCAGTCATAGTAATTTCGTTGATTTTGATAATTACCCTATGTGCTAATCAATCAAAATATGTTTCAATGGGAAAGAATGTGTGTGTGTATGGTCTATTTGACCAAAATGGTTGGGTAGTTAATGTGTTCTTCTTAGGAAATACACCATAAGGTGGGAAATCATTTTGTAATTATAGAAAAGGTAAGATACCAAATTTCAAAGAAGATCGCCAAGGTAAAATCTATCTTCATAAAAAATTATGGTCTATATAACAGAGTTAGTTTTCCCTTTTATGGGTGACTCACGATAGAATGATTTGGGTCTCGAATCGAGTAGCACGGGATGACACAACCAGTATTTAAGGAAAGATCGCTTTGCACTGTTTATTTGTGGTAGCCAATGAAACAAAACATTAGTGAATGGCTGGGTGAAATCCATGGACTGATGGTATTCAAAGATGTGACCCTTTAATGAATGGTGACCCAGATCTTTTGGTGACTTTAAAAGAGAGTGATTAGTGATGAGGGTTGTAATGGAATGGGCTGGGTTATGTGAGAAAATTGACCTGAAAATGGATTTGTTAATGTAAGTGGTGCTCTAGAGAGATATACATGTCTGATGATAAATTCCAAGTGCACTCTAAATCTAGAGGTGATCATGTCTTCTATCATGGAATTTCTTGGAGTACGATGAGAGAGAATCAACTAAACCCCTTAAAGAACTATTACAGTTTGATGAAGGGACACCTTAGGATTTGTTCTCAAGGATAAGTTTTAGGATAAGCCAGGTAGGGCATAGTTTACATTTTTCATTTTGAGTGTGGTGAACCTCACTATGAATCAATTATGATGATCAATGGGGGATCTATCATCTAGAAGTTTGAATGGGTTATTATTTATGTTTATGCTAGCACTTGGAAATGATTGAGACATTATCCATGTAAGGCATATGTCTAGGATGGACATGGCATGAACTGTGGTAATCTGTGAATAATTTTCTCTAAAAGAGATTAAAAGTATGATATTAAGGTGGGGAGTGAGATTTTTATCACCAGTTAACATCCCTCAAGTGATAAGGTTTGTGGAAATATTGAGGTCGGTCTTTGGATAGTCGTTTTTGCACTCGTATTTCATTAAATAAATGGATCAATATAAAACTAGAATACATTGTAGATTCTAGGTAGAGGATTTATTGTGTTTTTTGGGTGAAATATAGATGTGAGAATAAAACATTGTGTACCTTATAATGATCCATGGAGGCAAGATCGAGACAGGGTTGGTGCTGGTGCTACAACATGAATTTTTATTTTCTTTGGGAGATGGTTTTGATAGGACATGTCACCAAAAGCCAGGTATGGAATTTGGTAGTGTAATTGGAGTGATATTAGTACAACTTGGGATTAATACTTAATAATCTAATTCAATTATGTAAGGGTTTTTTAATCCAAAAGTTTTCAAGAATATTCAATTAGAGATGATCTGACTAGTTTTATCTCAAATTGATGGATGTAGTTGGTGAGGAAATCACATTGGGCATGCCATCAGTATGAGATAGTGGTAGCTTGAAGAGTTGATCAGGTATTTTCAAGTAAGTATTGGCAAGACCAATCTAGGTAGGTTCAATTTAAATTTGGATTCTCTTTAGTTTGTACTATCATTGTGAGTGTGTCACTGGGACACTAATAGTGGTGTTTTATATGAAATTGTAATGATGGGAGTATTATGGCTCAAAATTTGTTTTTTTCATAAAAATTGTAATATATATGGTCGGAAAGACATAAGCTAGTTGATTAAAGATAAGATGATGGGATTGTGTCTTGGTTTAGAAGGTCTTGGGTAAGTTTCATCTTTATATTTCATTAGTATTTATGAGTGGATTAAGTATCGCATGTTTAAAGTGATGCCTAATAGTGTGTTAGGCATCGAGAAATGAAATTAATCAAATGGGATGAAACCTTACAACAGAACTAGGTGAAGTGATGTTTTTTCGGTTCCCTAAGGCTTCTTTTGATACGTGATGCAAGAACGGCTAGGAATTTTCCTAGGAACCTTGTATAATTTTAGCGCGTTGAGAACCCGGATCTCCACAAGAAAACAAGTGAGTTTAGTGTGCGGATAGTGAAAATGAGAAGGAAGGGGGAAATGGTCAAGGTAGAAACCAAATAGAACTTCTCTCTAAGAACTCTAGCCACAGGACACCAAAAAGGATGAACAATCCTTTGATAGGTCAAGAATTAATAAATAACACAAAGGTTGCAAGAAAAACTCACCATAATAACTTTACTTTCAATCATCATGTCCGAAGAGTACAAGGGGGTGGCTATTTATATCCAAAGAAACATGAAATTAGAATCACACATTGGGTGGCTCTTTAGAATAGTCAAATGCCTAGTTTCCATATGTCAAAAATCCTAAATGATGACTTTAACAACTTTGGCCCTTGCCCATGACTTTAGGAGACAAGTAGCACACCCTTTTGGAAAAGTAAAGACAAGTAGCCCAACACCTTTTGACTTTGAAGATTCCATGGTGGGGTGGGATTGAAAATTCGTCACACCACTTGGGTTGGATTTTTAAAAGCTTTTTTTGGCCTTAATTAATGTAATTATAGGCCCGGATGCTTCCCCCAAGCAAGGGTGTTGGGCCTCCTTTTGGAATTCCATGATTAACCCATTTAAGGCCTCCTTCATTCTCTTGGTCCGCTCCTTTGTCATTGGGCCTCCGATTCCACGCAATGGGTCATGTCCACTTGTGTGCATTCCTCCCTTCTCATCAAGTCCACCTCCAACCCCGTGGTGCCCATGTGTGCCATGATCCTCATCATTTCCTCCCTCTTCAAAAGGATTCGTCCTCGAATCTGAAAATTCAAAGGGAGAAACATCAGCAACATTAATGGCGGAACTAACATTCCCATACATGTCGGGTAACTCAATCTTGTAGGCATTATCATTGATGTTCTCTATGACTTGGAATAGACCATCTCCTCATGCAAAAAGTTTTTATTTTCATTGCTCTCAGAACCTCTCCTTCCTCAAGGGTACCCACACCCAATCTCCAGGTTGGAACACCAATTTTCGCCAACCTTTGTTGGAATGCTTTGGTACTTGTTTATTCTTCCACTCAATGTTGGCCTTTACATTTTCATGGAACTCCTGCACAAACTTTTCCTTCATTTCACCTTCGAGATTATAAAATTGATTAGTAGGCAAAGGTAAAATATTGAGTGGAGTTAATGGGTTAAAACCATACACAACTTCAAACGGTGAAGCATTAGTAGTGGAGTGAACCACTCAATTATAAGAAAACTCAATGTGAGGTAGGCATCTTTCCCAATTCCTCAGATTTTTTATAAGGATGGAACACAACAATGTGGAAAGTGTCTTATTGACCACCTCCATTTGACCATCTGTTTGTGGGTGTGTAGTGGTCGAGAACAAAATTTTGGTTCAAAGTTTGTTCCACAATTTCCTCCAGAAGTGACTATGGAATTTGACATCCCTATCACTCACAATGCTCTTAGGTAATCCATGCAACCTAACAATTTCCCTAGAAAACAAATCAGCGATATGAGTTGCGTCATTGGTTTTAGAACAAGAAATAAAATATGCCATTTTACTAAACCTGTCTACCACCACAAAGATGCTATCCTTACCTGATTGTGATCATGGTATGCTGAACACAAAATCCATTGAAATTTCAACCCAAGGATGAGAAGCAACGGGAAAAGGGGTGTATAATCCATGTGGAATCACTTTCGACTTTGCATGTTTACACACATTACAATTTCAACAAACACTAACGACATGCCAACTCATGTGAGGCTAATAAAAATGTTCACTCAACAAGGAAAAAGATTTTTCAACCCCAAAATACCACATTTATCCACCACCATGAGTTTCTATAACAAGAAATCAACGCATAGAACAAGATGGAACACACAATTTATTTTTCTAAAAAATAAATCCATCATGTTTGTAAAAATCACTTTTTCCATATTTTTCACACAACTTCCAAATTTCAGAAAAATCCTCATCATTCTCATACATGCTTTTCAACATTTCAAAACCAAGTATTTTAGCATGCATTGAAGTAATAAGAGAATATCTCTAGACAAAGAATCAACGACAACATTTTCTTTTCCTTGTTTGTGCTTAATTATGTAAGGAAATGTTTCAATGAATTCAATCCATCTTGCATGTCTCCTATTCCACTTTCCTTGTGACTTAAGAAATTTTAGGGTTTCATTATTTGAATGAATCACAAATTCCCTTTCCCCTAAGCAATGTTGCCAATTTTCTAAAGTTCTTTTGAGAGCATATAATTCCTTTTCATAGGTGGAGTTGGTCAATGCAGCCCCATTAAGATTCTCACTATAGTATGCGATCGGCTTAGAGTCTTGCATTAAAACAGCCCCAATTCCTATTCTAGAGGCATCACAGTCAACCTAAAAAACTTTCGAAAAGTCAGGCAGAACTAAGAGAGGTGAATTGGTCAACTTACCTTTGAGTGTGGTGAATGCTTCCTCTTGAGATTTTCCCCACTTGAAACACACCCCTTTCTTGACCAACTCATTCAATGGTGCTGCGATGGTTGAAAAGTCCCTCATGAACCTTTCGTAAAAACTTGCAAGCCCAAGGAAGCTCCTCACCTCGTTGGCATTCTTTGGTTGTGGCCAATCCCGAATCACCTTCACCTTCTCTTCATCAACCCTCATGCCATCAACTCCTACCAAAAAACCAAGGAAAACAACCGAATTTAAACAATATGTACATTTTTCCAAGTTTTCAAACAACCTATTTTTCCTAAGAGTCTCAAAAACATGTTTCAAATGTTCATGATGTTCATCAGGGATCTTAGAATAAACAAGGATTTCATCAAAATACACAACCACAAACATCCGAATGAATGGACGGAAAACATGATTCATTAAGTTCATGAATGTACTAGGGGAATTAGTTAGTCCAAAAGTCCTAACTATCCAGTCATACAATCCAAACTTAGTTTTAAATGCGGTTTTCCATTCATCTCCCTCTTTCATTCTAATTTGATGGTATCCACTCCTTAGGTCAATTTTAGTAAACAATCATGCACCATGGAGTTCATCAAGAATACCATCCAAACGAGGTATGGGATATTGATACATTACCGTTATTTTTTTTATAGCTCGACAATCAACACACATTCTCCACTTACCATCTTTTTTTAGGACAAGGATTACCGGTACCGCACACGGACTCATGATCTCTCGAACAAATCCCTTCCTTAACAATTCTTCCACTTGTCGTTGGATTTCTCAAGCCTCCTCTGGGTTCTCCTGATAAGCTGGTTGATTGGGAAGCATTTCTCCAGGGAGGAAGTCGATGTGGGGCTTGATACCCCGCAAGGGAGGTAAGCCATTGGGAATTTCCTCCGGGAACACGTCGCCAAAGTCCTGCAAAAGAGACATAACACTAGAAGGCATTGAAAGGTTAGGAGAGTTAGTGGTAAAACATTCTCCCTTAAATAGAAGTACAAAAGTTTCCTCCCCCTCTAAAGCTCTCTCTATCTCTATTTTTCTAGAAAATAAGCTCACTTTTCCCTCAACACTCGTGTTTCCACTCTTATTTTCACTCTTGTGTTCAACTCTTTTATTTCCCTCATTTTTTTGATTTCACTCAACACTCCTTTTTCACTCTTGATTTTTACACTCTTCTCATTCTCTCTATTTTTTTCTCTCTGCTGAAAATCTCTCTCAATTCTTACCCGGTCTTCATAAGCATGCAAAGGCCTTAATGGTGTAAGAATAATCCTCATCCCATTGTACTTAAAAGAATAGCGGTTGGTGTATCCATCATGTGTGACCCTCATATAAAATTTCCAAGGTCTTCCCAATAAGATATGACTAGTAGGCATTGGGAAAACATCACACATTACCTTGTCTTCATACTTCCCAATAGAAAATGGAACTTGTTCTTGCTTAGTCACTTTGACATCACAACTATTATTTAACCATTGAAATCTATAAGGCCTAGGATGTCTAGTTGTAGCCAATCCCAATTTATCAACCATCAAACCACTTGATACATTAGTAAAACTACCCCCATCAATAATCATACTACATAATTTATCTTTAAAGGGGAATCTAGTATGAAAATTCTGCTCCCTTTGCTCTTGATCATGTTCTCCTTCAGGTTGACCACTCAAAGAACACCTTTCAACAAGAATTCTCCATGTACGAGGATTTCTACTTCCACCTCCGAATCATCCTCAAGTGATGGCATTTGATCTTCGCTTGAGCTAGCACTAAGAACATCTCCATCATCCAAAATAATAATGGTTCTCTTTTTTGGGCATTGTGAAGCAATATGTCTAAATCCTTGGCATTTAAAACATTCGATATCTCGTGATTTGGAAACAACCTTACCCTCTATTTTACCTTTGGATTCTGGGAAGAATGGTTTTCGTTTGGGAAACTCCTTTGAATCAGTTTTGTGTTCCCTTACAAGCTCTTGTGGTTTGGAATAATTAAACATGAAATAATATCTAGAATCCTTACCATAAGATGTAGGGTGCATACTTCTTTCCTTTACTTGCCTCTCCAATTTGTTAGCCATGTGAAGTAGATCCTCCATTTCTAAGTAGTGGTGCATGTCCACTATGTCTCGAATGTCATGGTTGAGGCCATTCACAAACCTTACCATGGTGGCCTCTCTCTCCTCATAATATTTTCCCAAATCATGATGATCTCCATCTGTTTATGATAATCCTCCACACTCATGGCCCCTTGTTTCAAACCCGGCAACTTGATGAACAAATCATGATAATAGTGGCTAGAAATGAACCTCTTATGCATTATAACTTTCATATCCTCCCAAGTGTGGATGGGTCTTTCTCCATTTCGCCGTCGACTCACTTGTAGTTGGTCCCAAAAAATACTACCATAATCGGTGAACTCCATGGCTGCCAACTTCACATTGTTTTCCTCTAAATAGGTGTAACAACCAAAAACATCTTCGGCCTTTCTTTCCCATTCCATGTATGTTTCTAGATCATTCTTACCTTGGAATGAAGGGAACCTCAACTTTTCTCCTCCAAAATCGTTGGCTTGCCACCGGGGTGGCTGATTTCGCAGAATTGGTGACTCATGAAAATCGGACAACTCCTCATCTTCTTCAACAACCCACCTCCTTGGTGGTTCTCTAGAATTGGAAGTGGATTGAAGTTCATCCATCCTCGCATTCAACCTTTGGAATTGTTCTTTTACAGCCCTCATGAACATCTTAATTTCCGCTTCATTGGTATTACATGACTCATCCATTTAGGTATCCTGTAAAAAAATGAAGAGAAAGGAAAATGGACCTCACACACTCCCTCACGTGTTTACACTCAAAAATAATATATTTTCTCATTTTTCACTCAATTTTGGCTTTTTTCAAAATGTAACACTCTTGCCTTTTACCAGTCAACTTGCTTCCTATAGCGTTCTTACCCAATTTCAACAAATTGAAAGGATCTTTGAAATTTGGCAATCACGAACTAGAATTCAAAGATAAAATTCAAATTGGATTCAAGATGAAAAATTTGTGGAGAGGAAGAAAATGGAAGAAGAAGAATGAAAATGGGACGTAGAATTCAAAATGTTGCAAATTGTTTTTTAGCCTTTAATTTTTTTTTCAATTTTTTTTTTGTTTTTTTGGCTCTTTTTTTAGATGCAGCAGAAAAAAGATGAAGTTTTCAATATTTAAATTTAGGAGAAGCAATAATTTGTAACATCAAATGGAATCAACATGTGATTTGCGTGGTTTTAAAATTGCAGAATTTGTCACAAAATGTTTACCCGTTGTCTCTCGCTATTTTTAGCTTTGATTTTGATGATTCCAAATGGAGAAGAAATATGAGCTTCTCAACTACAAGAATGATATATTATACTTTCAAAAATACGAAGAAATAACATCTGTAGATGAAGAAGAAAATGGACCAGAATTGATGTCTGCCCGATTCGAAGAGAAATGAAAATGGAAAAAATGGTAAGAATGAAGGAACCTGATTTCTTGAAAATGGGCTATGATACCAAATGATAAGTGATGAAAGACCTGCTAGGAAGTGTCCTAGAAACTATGTATAATGTTCTCGCATTGAGAACCTGGATCACCACAAGAAAACAAGTGAATTTGGTGTGTGAATAGTGAAAATGAGAATGAAGGGGGAAATGGTCAAGGTAGAACCCAAAGAGAACTTTTATCTAAGAACTCTAGCCACAAGATGCCACAAAGGATGAACAATCCTTTGATAAGCCAATAATTAAGCAAGAAAACAAATCTTGCAAGCAAAATTCACCATAATAACATTACTTTCATTCATCATGTCCAAAGAGTACAAGGGGTGGCTATTTATAGCCCAAGAAACTTGAAATTCGAATCACACATTGGGTGGATCTTTAAAATAGTCTAATGCCTAGTTTCCATAAGTCAAAAAGCATAAATGAAGACTTTGACAACTTTGGAACTTACCCATGACCTTAGGAGACAAGTACCACACCCTTTTGGAAAAGTAAAGACAAGTCACCTACCACCTTTTGACTTTGAAGATTCCATGGTGGGGTGGGCTTAAAAATTCGTAGCACCACTTGGGTTGGATTTTTAAAAGCATGTTTGGGCGTTAATTAATGAAATTAGAGGCCCAGATTCTTCCCCCAAGAAAGGGTGTTGGGCCTCCTCTTGTAATTCCATGATTAAACCATTTAAGACCTTCTTCATTCTCTTGGTCTGCTCCCTTGTCATTTGGCCTCTGATTCCACGCAATGGGGCATGTCCACTTGTGTGCATTTCGCCCTTCTCATCAAGTCCACCTCCATCCCCATGGTTCCCATGTGTGCCATGATCCTCATCATCTTTTGGATGATAGTTTCTAAGGTGGGGTGGTTGAAACATCCTGTATTTTGGATGGGTGGAAAATTTCAAATGAATTTGAACATTTCATATGGTAGATGGGTTGAATTTTGAGTTGATCCTCAAAATGTAAATCTGAGAGTTGGAACAATTAAAAGTGTTATTTGGATGTAGTTTTAGGCTTAATAGGTGTCTTAGTGGTTTCGATGTGTTTAGCGTGTTCTTGTCTCTGAAAGAACACTTTCTAGAAGAAACAGACTGGTTGTATGTTTTTTTATACTATGTTTCCCATCTGAAGAAAATGTGTGGCCCTATAAGGGGTGTCAAACAGTTTTTTAAACAATGAAAGGTGGGGTACACTTCCATGTGGTATGTCTATGGTAAATTTTAGAAGTGGGATCATAGTTTATGCATGGTTACTCACACGTAACAAGTATAACTGCATGGTTGGTGCATTGTTATCCCATACCATGAAACCAAATCTTTTAAGGTGATCTCTTAGGTAGTTATATATGCATGGTTGGAACACAGTTATCAAAAACATGTGGCCTAAACATGTGTCCCATTTAAAGGGGAATATTGAGAAATTTTTTCCTCCAAAATTAAATGGGGTTTACCTCAATTTCTCGTCCCATTCTTCCAGTATCCTCTTCTCCATGCTTCTAGAGATCTTCCTCTATTTGCAAGAGTCACCAATTCCAAGGAGGCCTACGAAGACACATCCCAACTCTACTCCACCCTCTCAATGAAGGAAGAATTACCTAACCAGAAAATCTTTCTCCCCAATAAATGAGGAACCTTTCTATTCATGAAACTAATTGCACAAGAAAATGGATAGGAACACTTGAAAATAGAGGAGCCAAGTAATCAATTGAAAAAATATATTAGAAAACTTCTTCAAGGATGCATAGAAGAAAGAGAGGTATCCTTGTGTAACAACCCAAATAACTCAGTGGGTACATGTACCACCAAATGATATTGAATTGGGTGTAGAACACAAATCCACCAGAAAAGAACCTATTTGAAAACTCAAACTGCATCACAAAATAGATAAAAGATATCCATATGATCAAGTGGATAAATACATCAAATAAGAAACGGGGGAAGGAATGGTTGAGGAAAAAGGAAAGTTCCACTAATAGTTACAATGTGTTTCCCAAGTAGAATAAAATATGCATCCCAACCGAAATAAATCATGAATTTATATCAAAATAAAATGTAATTTAATATCACAAAATAAGTATATAAAATAAGTCATTTAATTTTTAAACTCAAATTAAATGAAATTCACTTAACAGATGATATTAGAAATAACAATATTTGACATAATTAATCCTTTACAACGATTATATTAATTTGGTAGTCATAACTGATGCTATGGGGATATACTTGGGGACCATTCTTAGTGAGAGCCTATAAAACATGGAAAGAAAACTGGGTGGGTCGAGGCTAAATAGTCCAAACCTATTTGAGATGTTTCATGGTCAGGTTAAGGTGTGTCTAAATAATTAAAACTTCTCCTCGCATGGATAATAATAACAATCGAGTAATGATATGTGATTCAACAAGAATCGGAAAAAAAAGTAAATCAATATAAATAAAAAAATACAACAATAAAGAAAATTTTAAAAAGTAAATAACACAAGGTATTTATGAGATTTAAACTATGTTGGTCCTACTTTCATAGTTTTAACAACATGAAAGATTTATTTATTATGTAAAATGAAGAAACTTTCCAAAAAAGTGATGGAAAAAAGAAATAAAAAAATGGACCATGAAATCTATCCATGTATGAGGCCCTTTTCACTCCAAGAACCCATAGTCAATCCACGTCCATGAATGGAAACATAAACGTCCAAAATTTATGGACTCACTCACACAACCCCAGGCTGAACAAATAAAAAACAGGGTTATAAAAATGATAAACATGAAAAAATATTTTTAAAAACCAAGGCCTATATCAACAACCCATGAATAGGTCATTGGAAGGGATGATTGGCACTGTTCGGGTTGGAAAATCAAATTATAATCATTTTAGTCCACCTAAAATTTTATTGAACTAAAATAATCACAAAAAAATGATCACTGATTAAAAATGATTGAGTGGTGACATTAAAATAATCTTTGGGGCCTCCCCGCTCTTGGTCTCCCTCTACAACAGCAGAGCAGGAAGACAAAAATGAAGAATCACCCCTACTTGGAATGATGATCGGGAGCCTCTAAAAGGTAGGAGAGAGATTTATGTTATAGGAGATGATCATTAAACTTAAAATAGAATGAGGTACATGAATTTGGTTTAGAACATGTAGAATAATTAATAAACCTAGCTAGTGAAAAAAACATGCAATAATGTAGGGCCACACGACATGTGACAAATAGAGGAAGCTCTAGGACATGGATTGCCCAAAATTTTGAGACAAAAGAAGCAAACCAAGAAAAAAAAGTCCCCTAAATAATTTTTTTTCTATCTACATGAACAACGATCTTGAAGAAACACTGAAGCTGCAACATGATCAAGCCATGAGTAGCGGGCTAGCAAAAATTTGAATCCCCAAAAAGTAGAAACTAGAATCCCACACCAACTAGTCCTGCATTCCACTATAAAAATAATTTCATAAAAAAAATCTAATAAATAAAATTAAAATACTTTTTCGTTGAATGATAATCATGTAAAAAATGGCATTAGAAAATAAAAAAAATAACAAAAAACACATCCCAATAAAAACTCTCATCTTAATTATCAATAGATTAAAATTTTTCACATCATTGAACTACACAACTTTAGATTTAGTCAAAGAAATCTATTAAAATGATATGTTAGATTTGATACTAATTTTTGGGGTTGAGGAAGGTCCAAATGATGAAAATATCTCCCAAAATGGAATAAATAAATATCTAGTAAAGATAATTCACCTTAGAAGAAGAGGTAAAAAAATCAAGTAAAAGGAAATATGAACATACATTGATAATTAAAATATGGGAAAAGTAATGAACAATGATTATATACGTGCTTCTGAATAAGTTGGTCCTACATGAACCGATAAAAATTTCTTTTTATGAAAAAATAGAATAATCGGCTCACAAATAGAGATAAGTAATAAACAAAGAAGAAAAATCGGACCTTGAAAGATATATGACTATGATTCCATTATCACTTCAGGATTCCATGGTCAAGATAAGTCCAAGGATGATAACATACACCTCCAATCTAGATGGAGTCACTTGAAAAACTCCAAACTGACGGAAAACAAAGGAAGTAACACATGATTAAAAAATAAGAACAATAATTCTCACAAACCTAAAAATACACAAATAAAATGGGAATATGTTTTCAAAAGGAATTACCGACACTATTAGGGATGGAAAATCATCTTGTAGTCATCAATTTCTACCTTCAAGCTCGTAAGAAACAAGTTCATTGTCATACATAGGCATCCAAAGAATAGGCATGTGAGATTCCATTAAAGTAATATCTGGTACCTATTCTCTCTTCATATCTCTCTTCAACAACAAAGGAAGAAACAAAAAATGAATTTATTCTACTAATTGAAATGATGATCGGGGTCCTCAAGAAGATAGGAAAGGGGTTATGGTGAAGGAGAGAACTCATCTTGGAATAGAATGAAGGATATGAGTTCAATGGAGAATTCGTGGAAGAATTAAGAAACCTACATAGAGAAACAAATGCACAAAAATATAAGGCCATTTGGAAAATGGATATTGGAGGAAACCTAGGGAAATGAATCATCACAAGTGATAATATATAAGAAACACACAAAGAAACAAAAAATCCATAAAGCATAGTTACTCTATTGGTATTATCAACAATCAAGAATAAACCCCAAACCTACAATAGGATTCAACCATGAATGGTGGACCATCCAAAAAATGAAGCTCCAAAAACCATAAAGTAGATGCCCACACTAACCAGGCCTACATGAAAGAAAAACCATCTTGTAATACAAATATTTTCAAAATAAAAAACTTTAACAAATAAAATTAAAATAATTTTCATTGAATAACAATCAGAAGAAAGAAAAAAATTACATCAACAAATAAACATTTAATTATAACAGAAAAAACGCACAAATTTTCAAAAATAAGTACCTTATACATAAAATATAAGCATCAGGTGATGTTCATGTGGGAATAACCTAGAATAACCAATCATATGGTTTGAACAGTTTTTATTAAATATAAAACCTTTAGTCTAAACATAATAATACCAGAATGATTATCCATTAGTATTTTACATAGTTCCATATATTTGTTTGTACCCTTTAATCAAGTAATATCTAGTACTAAACATTCTATGAAATTAAAACCAAATATAATGAACAAAATATTCTAGATCTTACCAACCATTATCCAATCCACCATGTGGACATATGCCACTAAAAACACCATGTTAAGAGGATATGAGAGAAGTCTCCACTAAAACTCAAATAGCTCAGACATTAACCTAAACCTCATCCCTTATTCCATCCAAGGGCCCATGAAAATCAAATATATGTCTGATCCTAGGAATATAGAATAATTAAAACCTAAATCTATGTCTAATTATAACTAAGGGTTGCTAAAAATACTATAGGCCATCGATAGTGTTGAAGATGGGGTATGACACACTATCCTATAACACTTATCAACTGGGGATAAACCTTGACCCCACTATCCTCCACTTTCAAAACATGGGTATGAAGGTCTCTTATGAACACTATAGCCTTAACCTGTTATAAGGTGATGGACAAACTACATTAAACCACCAAGTCTATTAAATAATTAAATGGCTCATCAAGGAAGATCAAGAGAATAATTGACTAATCTTATTCACATATCTTGACATCTATATTTTCTAAATAAATAAATTTTTTATTAAATTCATTGAGATGAACCTAAAAAAGGGCTACAAGAGTCATTTAAAAGGTATAAAATCTCATTTTATTATACATATGTCCAACAATGTAATTATTCATATATAAATGTATGAGCTTCAACCAAATATATTTATCAGTGGCCTCATAAGAGACTTCATTAAAGACCATATCTACTAAAGATAAAATCATCACACAAGGATCATTATCAAGAATTATAGGTTCATCATATAAGTATGCGACGGTAGACTATCCTTTGGAATACATAGCCACTACAATTTTTTGGGGACATAATAGAGTATTTGTGAGTATATTATGGATAAGTGGAGATGTCATATGAACACTATTTAGATTAAGAACATTCTAACTTTCAAATTTTCAAAACTCAAACATAGATGAACACATATAAAAAATGATATACAATTATAACACTATTTTTTTTGTTGTATATGTAGTTCTAAATGATGAAAACATCACCCAATAGGTTTAAAAAGATCGATTGAAGAGATACAATTATAGATGAAGTATAAAATCGAAAACAAAATAAGTGTATGGAAATAGAAACATAGAATAATAAATAAAATGTGTGGAAAGTAAATATCATAGTGTGTTTACATGATCTAATATATTTTTTTCTTGCATGAAAATAAGGACAAAACCATATATATCATTATGATATAAAAATGAATACTATGTTTACAAATAGGGATAAGCAATAAAGGAAGAAACCAAATAGGACCCTAAAATATATCTGAGTACGAGTCACTTATCACTCATGGAACCCATGATAAATCTAAATATATGGATGGTAACATATATCTCCAAACTACATAAACTCACACACACAACCCTAGAAAGTTGTAAAAAATAATAAGTAGAAAAAACCTGAAAAATAAGAACAAATCTACTTACAGACCCAGGACTACACCAAAAAACTCTAAAAAATCATCAGAATGGATAATATTATCTATCAATATTAGAAAAACTTATTTTATTCATCATGTTCCACCTCTACGCTCACAATAACTGAAATAACAATCTAAAAGGGGCACTAATGAAATAGGCATGAGTGATTTCATTGAACAAATCTTTGAGACATATTTTCTCTCGAGATCTCTATGAAATAGTGTATAAGTAAGCCAAAAAACCAATACATGGTCATACTACGAATATATATTGTATACCTTGAGAATAAATATGAGAGTGTTATGGAGGATTAGGTGAGAAGTTAGCCTTAAATATAAAAAAGTTCTTGTGTTTGATAGAGTGTGTGCGGAAGAAATGAGAAACTCAATAAGTGAAATAAAGACATAGTAACTCATGGCCATGTGGTGCATGGTGAGTAGTGGGGGTATAAGGATGCTGATCACCCCAAATATTGAGAATAAATAAACACACTAAGAAGTAATAACCACCAAATGCATATTCAATTGATCGACATGATCAATGGCTATGAAGAAACCTTGAAGAATTAGCGGGATCAGAGCCCGAGGAGTGGGTTATCCAAAAAAATAATCCCCAAAACTCATAAAGTAGGTTCCCACTCCAAGTAGAACCTCAAAAAATAGAACCAATATGTAATAAAAATTATTTAATAATGAAACATTTAATAAATTTAATTAAAATAGTTATTCATCGAACAACAGTGACCAACAAGAAAAAATTGTCATCCACAAATTAACATTTTTTTGTAATAAGAAATTCATGTCAATTTCCACAAATCTTCACCTTAAAGTAAAATGTAATAATCAATTTACGTTCTTGAATAAATATAGTATCCTACCCTATCATATGGTTTGGGTTGTTTTCATTAAACATAAAACACAAAGTCTAAAAATAATCATCCCAAAATGATTATCCCTTAGCATGTACAACAGTGGCACATTCCTTCCTATACACTCTCATTTATTGTTATCTAATACTAATAAAAAATCTCAAAAATTAAATGAAACCGTAACAATTTTTTTTACAAAAGCATAAAAACCATTATCTATGTCACCATCTGAATAGAGACCACTAAAATCCCCTAGGGAAACGAAGAGCTACAATTCATTAAAAATAGATAGAAAAACCTTCATCGATAATTAAAAAAATAATCCCGAAACATAAAAAATATAGCTGAATAAAATCAAGCAGTAAGGAAATAGAAACACACAACAACCAAAGCATGAGAATCCAGTAGGTGATAAGTGTAACGCCCCGACCCCAGCTACCCAGAGTCGGTGCATTACTTCGTAACATTGGCATGATCATAAGAAAGATCAAATCTCGAAAGACCGATTGGTTTAGTAGCCTTGGAAAATGCCAGATATATTCATAAGTTTTACATTACATTATAAAATGAAAAAATACTACAACAACATAATGTCTCAATAGACCACACTATTATCCCCTCATAAAATCCCTGCAGGTCATTCATAATTTACTTCTTCACTTCCTGGGAAAAATAAAACATAGAAAAGGGGTGAGCTCAAATGCCCAGTAAGGATAACAATATAGCGGAAACTTTCATAAATAAGAATAAACATTTAAGGCAATGTATAACTAAAACAAAAGCCTTTTAAATATGAACTTTCAACATGGTATGGCATAAATAAAATGAAATAATGCCATTTACTTATTCACATGGATATTCTACTAATCGAATAATCACATGCAAAAATCAATAACCACTTTCATAATGTTGGAATGCATAATGCTAAACGTTAATTTCTTTGTCTAGGCCTCATCCCAAGACCTAGGGGTCACTTCTAACCGGAACCCAACCCGGAGTGCCTCTAATAACCGGACACCAACCCGGAGCGCCTCTAATAACCGGACACCAACCCGGAGTGCCTCTAATAACCGGACACCAACCCGGAGGGCATACTTTTACCAGTCCCTAACCTGGAGGGCTTACTTTAACCAGTCCCCAACCTGGAGGGCTTACTTTAACCAGTCCCCAACCTGGAGGGCTTACTTTTACCGGTCCCCAACCCGGAACATACTTGTTTAGCACATTCATCTGAAGAAAAGTTTGAAATATAACATAAACATTCGGGTTAAAACTAGCATACGAAATGTCAATAGTTTCACCATAAACTATGAATGGTATAAAATAGCACATCCACATTCAAACATATCACAAAACCTTCAATACAATATAGAAGTTTTGTATTATAATAAATCAACTTCAAATAATTTTAAAATCCATCAAAGGATGTTGACATAGATGAAATCAAAATTCTTTTTAAAGAAGTATCTCCTTTTATTTTGAAATCATTTAAGATCCATATAAAATAAAACATTTTCTTTGAAAATATTCTTATAAGCTTGTATGGAAAGCTTCGACGATTTTATAACGGCGGAAAATAACCGCACCCGCCGTATAAGTTAAAAAAACATTCTTACCTCAATTCTGTCGAAAAGGTTAAAAAGGACATTGTTTTGAAAACGACGGAAAGATTCCTTTATAAACCTCTTATAAAAAGTCAAACAAGGGTATAAATGACTTTAACCCATATTTTTTTAAATAGTAAAAATGTTTTGAAATACATTTTTAAGAAAACATGGATGTGGATGATAAAGAGATCCCAGTAGATTATTACGTATATACAACCTCGGATAATGAAGAGATTGTGAAATAACCCTTACCTTGTACTTTTCCTTGGTTGGAGTAGGTTAACCTCCTGTATAATGGTGAAATATTTGTTATTAAATTATACAAGAATCATATATAATAATATGATATCATATATGATCTTTTAACATTGATTTGTTAATAATATCTTAGTATTATCATTATATCGGGTGTTAACTTACTTCTTTTCTTTTATATGTTTTGTTACGTAAGACATGTTTGTAAAGGATAGGTTGTATATTATTCATATCCAGAATGATATCAAGTCCTTAAACATCATTTTTAAATCATCAAATGATAATTATACTTGAATGGATACGATGGAGAATGAATCTCATCGCGTTCGTGGAGACGGTAGTCCGTACGTACGCACGAGCGACAATATCATTCTTTTGATATTAAAATAATATATAAATGGATGGTATATCATATATACAGAATCATTAATATGTTATATTTATTATTTACATGAGTTACACATCATTATTATACCCATCCAAATAATAATATATTGAATAACAATTACACCACGACGTGGAGACGGTAAGCCGTATGTACGCACGTATGGTGACATGTTATTCAAAGGGTGGATAGAATACTGAATATGGTTGTACCATATTTATAATAACATCACAGTATATAAATGATACTGGAGTCATTATTTTAGAATGGTAACAACAAAGGAAGAAGAAGTGGAAGAAGAAATGAACTTGGAAAAGGGGTGGTGAAAACATTACCTCTTCTTCGGGTTCTTCCTTTTGATTTGATCAAAAGGGCTCCTTAGGTTGGCTTTCTGATCAAACTAAGGCCCCTAGGTTGTAGTGAGGGATGTTGGGAGAGTATTTTGGCAGAGTTTGGCCGAACCAAAAGGCTTTAGAGGTGTGAAGAAATGAGAAGGAGGAGTGCCCTTTTATAAGAGGGGTGAGGGGCACCTTTGGAAAAGCTAGAAATATTAATTTATAATAAATTCATATTCGGTTTCTAATGGCTCCAAAGTTAACTATTCAAAGGTTAAGGTGGGGATAGGTCGAAAACCACTCAACCAATAGAATTTAGACAGGTTTGGGTACTTATATTAACCTTATCTTTAAGTATTAACTCTAAGTTAATTAGTTTCACTTTTACAATGTCTCTTTGTATTTTTATATAATATGGTTAATAAACTTACTATATACATCCAAGAGACCCCCAAGTGGCCCATTAATGAGGAACCTATCATAATATAAGTCTCTTGGCCGAACCTTAGATTTTTAGGAATTTAATATCAATTAATAATATAATATTTGTTTTAAGAACTCTTTTATGTCAATTTTGACACTATTCAATAGTTGATTTTTTTGAAACTCCTAACAGATTGATTACTTCGAAAAAAGTCAATTAAATCAATCCTAATATATCATATTATCATATAAAATTAGTTTAATTCATTAAAAGTTTCATATTATAATTATTTGGGTATTTATAATATCAATTATTTTAATTTTTCACTATTATAGTAATTACTGCATCATAATTGTGTCATAAATAAAATACATTATTCAATGTATAAAAATTATAAATAAAATATCATTATGTAGGAAATCTTTTTATCTTTCTAGTGAATATTTATAATCTAAAATCCAACATATATAACCCTATGTAAAAATTGTTGTTCTAAAAGATATATGCTTGTGTCATTTTTGTATTCATTTTAACTAAATTAAAATAAAGTGTCATTATCACTTACAAGTGGATCCATGGGGTCCCCAAATAGACCCAAAGATGCCCATGGTCGACCATGTATCAACCAATAGGGTTAAGACACGTTTTAGGGTAATTTAGTATTATTATAATATTATTTGTTTAACCCTTATTTACCGGATTTACCCTTTAACCATGGTAAATAAAATATTTACCACAGTAACTATTCAGAATGTCTAAAAATAAAAGTTACCCATTTACACAATTTGAACATCCTGATTCCAAATATGGAATCCATTTTCCTAAATTCAATACACAGAAGTGGCAGAAATTAATTTAAAATTAATTCCCGCTGTCAAAACAAAAAGCGTGTTTTTAAGAGATAATAACTATCAAAAGATTGACACTTGTTTATGTTCGGTTTAATTGTAAAATTATGTCCAATGACCAACATTATATTAAATGGTAAAAATATATTCTAAATATACTTTAAAACCACTAAAATTCATAATTTATCACTATTAATTATTTTGATTAAAAAAAGTTGTTTTTAATTAAAATTTAGTAATTTTCACTATTCATCAAAATATGAAAGTTATCCGAAAAGTACCAAAATTTCACCTTAGGCTAAATTAGATATTCCAAATCCAAAAATGAAGTCCATTTTCAAATATAAAGTATATATAATTTCAAAAAGTAGGTATTACTATTCACAACGGCTAGTTTAATTAGTTGTGGTGTGTGTTAGAACTCGAAGTTGCGTACAACACACGCTACTATTTTATTCAAAGGAAAGCGTACCGTGGAAGCTTGGGATGTTTCATTTTAAATTTTTTGATGTCTCCATTTAGTCAAAAAGTTTAAAATATTGTATTTAAAAAGGTTTCACTATCAAAAGTTGATAAAAGTGCAATACTAAAAATGAATCTGTTCTTGCATTATGACTAAGAAACTCATAATATGGATTCTAAAATTATAAGGATTATATAAAGTTTAAAATGTAGTTAATGCTATTCATGACCTCTTTTAATGGCTTTTTTTTTGTAAGTCATGGTGTGATTGAACTCGGTGTTGCGTGTAGTGCAAGTTATTGAATTATTTTGAAAAATAACACACTATGAAATCTTGGGGTGTTACATTCTCCCCTCCTTCAATAAATTGCGTCCTCGCAATTTGAAATTTTTCTTAGAAAATAAAAGGTTGAAAATAGAAAATATATTTGTGGGAAAACCCACATCGGAAATTGGGTTACTAAAATTTAGTCTTAATATGAGGAAAAGAGAAATGAAAGGGTCACCACCAAATTATGATCTCGATTAGGAGAACATTGGTGGCAATTAGAGACATATAATTGGAGGAAAAACGTAAATATTTATAGGTGGTGATAGAGGTCGTCAAACACAAACAAGTGTAAAATTGAGGTCCTTAAATTCATCAATCTATAATGATTTGAAATACCATCGGTTCAACAAAACATAGGGTATTAGGATAACACATTTTTGACGTTTCAAAATATCTTAGTTGAAATCCCACATCGAAAAATGAATTAATGAGGCCTCTTTTTAAAATAAAGAGTGGAAAGTATAAAGATTACCGAAAATAACACATACTAGGGTTCCATGTAGGAAAATATGGATATGGAAGAGAAATCTAACCATCAATTATATGATGGAGAGTGGTAGAGAACATGGCTATGAAAAGGCCAACAATCCCAAAGCCATAAATTAGTGATGATTTAAGGTACCATCTAGGACAACATTTTTGTTCTAAGTTCCTTTTATTAATGTTGAGGAATTTATTTATGAGATTGGCTAAGATCATAAGGAGATATACTTACATTATAATTAGAGTTTTATCCATTAATAAATTTCTACCACAAACTCATCTTTCACTCTAAAAGATAATAGAACGTAAAAAAATTTCTATTTATACTATTCGTACAGGGTTCCAAAATAAATGAATTTATAATTCATCTACCAGATCTTTTTTAGAAAAAACTACATTATTTAATCCAAGACATCTCATGGGCCAGTGGTAGGTGATACACCCTTGTCGCCCTTCGGTTGCGGGTTCAAGTCTCGCAGCCTTGCCGGACGCGACGGGTTGCCGCCCGACCTCCGGGTTGTCCTTTTATGGCAATCCAAAATTAATCTCAAACTTAGAATTTATCCAATATACTTCTGTCCAAACTCACAGTCCAACATTCATAAGGAAGGTAAACATAATATAGATCCTTTTTACCCCGTAATAGCATATGAATACCTTCATCATGTATTACCATATTCCTTATTGATTACATTCATGCTCCCTTATTCCATATAGAATGCTGGATATACTTCATTAATCCAAAAATGTTTTAAACCCCAACAATGATGGAATATACAAATCATTAATCAGTTCCAAGGTAGTCAAGAATATCCAATATAATTTATCCAAAACAATCACATATTATTCCAAAATCACTACCTCAGTATCAGAACTATATTATGGTTTATCATTCTCTCAACCATATATTTTCCAAAAATCTATCCTGCTAATGAGTCACTTTTCTTTGTTCCACACAATCTCAAGTCCTTAATGAAATAGTACTGCAGTACAATCCTTATATACTCCATAATTGTTATAACAAGTACATTGTTGATACAAAGCTCAATTGACATAATCAACATAAGAACTCTAATCATTCCTCTTCATCTGTGGTAGTATCATAACTTGATTATTATCCAATAACATCATTTGCGGCATAGTCTGATGACTGGGACATAGGTTCGCGTAGTGTCCAAACTCCTTGCAAATGAAGCATTGTACATTTAAAACCATTTTCTTACCCTTGCAGTCACGTACTTTGTGCCCTTTTCCTCCACACTTATAACAAACTCCCATTCCTTTCAGGCAAGTTACAGGGTGTTTCTTTCCACAGTTACCACATATGGGAAAATTCTTCTTTTCCCTCTTCCCTTTATCCATCTTTCTCTCTTCCATCCTTTTCTTCTCTTGCTTCCCTTCAAAGCCATAGGACTCAGTAAACTCTTTACATATCTTATCAACACATGATATTATTTCTTCATATGATGATAATACATGGGAGACTATTTCTCTTATAAATTCTAGCTTAAGACCATGAAAGATATGATCCTTCCTTCTCTTTGAATCATGTGTATTTCTGGAGTTCTCATTCCTTCTACTGGGCGCCATTTCTATACCATGGCATAAACTAGATCAGTTTATGAATCAAAATACATAATCCCATACTTATAAAACACCTAACATAAATTGAACTATTTATGGATATAATCCATAATCATAAGAATGTTTTCTTTGAGGAAGTATATACTCATAATCCCTTCAAAATGATTTGTAAAGAAAATGAGAGTTATCCTAAGCATATCCCCCGGGAGTGTCGTAACCAAGAGTGCAGCAAGGCCCGTTGTCGTGCACCAGTTCCCGTTCGAGTCTAGCTCAAAGCGGTGTTTTCGGGTTTTACCCCTAGGTACATCTGTGCCAGAGCCGCCTCTACCTGCTCGTATCCAGACAGGGATGTATTGCTTGGAAAACTCACAAAATCTCTACAATACCAAAATTCTAGGAAGTTCTTCTATACTAATCCTCAAAGTTCATCTTAGGTCTACGTGCTCTAATCAGAGTTTATCTAAATCTAGCTTCCAAGGTTTGTACAAAACTTCCTCTGATACCAACTGTAACGCCCCGACCCCAGCTACCCAGAGTCGGTGCATTACTTCGTAACATTGGCATGATCATAAGAAAGATCAAATCTCGAAAGACCGATTGGTTTAGTAGCCTTGGAAAATGCCAGATATATTCATAAGTTTTACATTACATTATAAAATGAAAAAATACTACAACAACATAATGTCTCAATAGACCACACTATTATCCCCTCATAAAATCCCTGCAGGTCATTCATAATTTACTTCTTCACTTCCTGGGAAAAATAAAACATAGAAAAGGGGTGAGCTCAAATGCCCAGTAAGGATAACAATATAGCGGAAACTTTCATAAATAAGAATAAACATTTAAGGAAATGTATAACTAAAACAAAAGCCTTTTAAATATGAACTTTCAACATGGTATGGCATAAATAAAATGAAATAATGCCATTTACTTATTCACATGGATATTCTACTAATCGAATAATCACATGCAAAAATCAATAACCACTTTCATAATGTTGGAATGCATAATGCTAAACGTTAATTTCTTTGTCTAGGCCTCATCCCAAGACCTAGGGGTCACTTCTAACCGGAACCCAACCCGGAGTGCCTCTAATAACCGGACACCAACCCGGAGTGCCTCTAATAACCGGACACCAACCCGGAGTGCCTCTAATAACCGGACACCAACCCGGAGGGCATACTTTTACCAGTCCCTAACCTGGAGGGCTTACTTTAACCAGTCCCCAACCTGGAGGGCTTACTTTAACCAGTCCCCAGCCTGGAGGGCTTACTTTTACCGGTCCCCAACCCGGAACATACTTGTTTAGCACATTCATCTGAAGAAAAGTTTGAAATATAACATAAACATTCGGGTTAAAACTAGCATACGAAATGTCAATAGTTTCACCATAAACTATGAATGGTATAAAATAGCACATCCACATTCAAACATATCACAAAACCTTCAATACAATATAGAAGTTTTGTATTATAATAAATCAACTTCAAATAATCTTAAAATCCATCAAAGGATGTTGACATAGATGAAATCAAAATTCTTTTTAAAGAAGTATCTCCTTTTATTTTGAAATCATTTAAGATCCATATAAAATAAAACATTTTCTTTGAAAATATTCTTATAAGCTTGTATGGAAAGCTTCGACGATTTTATAACGGCGGAAAATAACCGCACCCGCCGTATAAGTTAAAAAAAACATTCTTACCTCAATTCTGTCGAAAAGGTTAAAAAGGACATTGTTTTGAAAACGACGGAAAGATTCCTTTATAAACCTCTTATAAAAAGTCAAACAAGGGTATAAATGACTTTAACCCATATTTTTTTAAATAGTAAAAATGTTTTGAAATACATTTTTAAGAAAACATGGATGTGGATGATAAAGAGATCCCAGTAGATTATTACGTATATACAACCTCGGATAATGAAGAGATTGTGAAATAACCCTTACCTTGTACTTTTCCTTGGTTGGAGTAGGTTAACCTCCTGTATAATGGTGAAATATTTGTTATTAAATTATACAAGAATCATATATAATAATATGATATCATATATGATCTTTTAACATTGATTTGTTAATAATATCTTAGTATTATCATTATATCGGGTGTTAACTTACTTGTTTTCTTTTATATGTTTTGTTACGTAAGACATGTTTGTAAAGGATAGGTTGTATATTATTCATATCCAGAATGATATCAAGTCCTTAAACATCATTTTTAAATCATCAAATGATAATTATACTTGAATGGATACGATGGAGAATGAATCTCATCGCGTTCGTGGAGACGGTAGTCCGTACGTACGCACGAGCGACAATATCATTCTTTTGATATTAAAATAATATATAAATGGATGGTATATCATATATACAGAATCATTAATATGTTATATTTATTATTTACATGAGTTACACATCATTATTATACCCATCCAAATAATAATATATTGAATAACAATTACACCACGACGTGGAGACGGTAAGCCGTATGTACGCACGTATGGTGACATGTTATTCAAAGGGTGGATAGAATACTGAATATGGTTGTACCATATTTATAATAACATCACAGTATATAAATGATACTGGAGTCATTATTTTAGAATGGTAACAAAAAAGGAAGAAGAAGTGGAAGAAGAAATGAACTTGGAAAAGGGGTGGTGAAAACATTACCTCTTCTTCGGGTTCTTCCTTTTGATTTGATCAAAAGGGCTCCTTAGGTTGGCTTTCTGATCAAACTAAGGCCCCTAGGTTGTAGTGAGGGATGTTGGGAGAGTATTTTGTCAGAGTTTGGCCGAACCAAAAGGCTTTAGAGGTGTGAAGAAATGAGAAGGAGGAGTGCCCTTTTATAAGAGGGGTGAGGGGCACCTTTGGAAAAGCTAGAAATATTAATTTATAATAAATTCATATTCGGTTTCTAATGGCTCCAAAGTTAACTATTCAAAGGTTAAGGTGGGGATAGGTCGAAAACCACTCAACCAATAGAATTTAGACAGGTTTGGGTACTTATATTAACCTTATCTTTAAGTATTAACTCTAAGTTAATTAGTTTCACTTTTACAATGTCTCTTTGTATTTTTATATAATATGGTTAATAAACTTACTATATACATCCAAGAGACCCCCAAGTGGCCCATTAATGAGGAACCTATCATAATATAAGTCTCTTGGCCGAACCATAGATTTTTAGGAATTTAATATCAATTAATAATATAATATTTGTTTTAAGAACTCTTTTATGTCAATTTTGACACTATTCAATAGTTGATTTTTTTGAAACTCCTAACAGATTGATTACTTCGAACAAAGTCAATTAAATCAATCCTAATATATCATATTATCATATAAAATTAGTTTAATTCATTAAAAGTTTCATATTATAATTATTTGGGTATTTATAATATCAATTATTTTAATTTTTCACTATTATAGTAATTACTGCATCATCATTGTGTCATAAATAAAATACATTATTCAATGTCTAAAAATTATAAATAAAATATCATTATGTAGGAAATCTTTTTATCTTTCTAATGAATATTTATAATCTAAAATCCAACATATATAACCCTATGTAAAAATTGTTGTTCTAAAAGATATATGCTTGTGTCATTTTTGTATTCATTTTAACTAAATTAAAATAAAGTGTCATTATCACTTACAAGTGGATCCATGGGGTCCCCAAATAGACCCAAAGATGCCCATGGTCGACCATGTATCAAAAAATAGGGTTAAGACACGTTTTAGGGTAATTTAGTATTATTATAATATTATTTGTTTAACCCTTATTTACCGGATTTACCCTTTAACCATGGTAAATAAAATATTTACCACAGTAACTATTCAGAATGTCTAAAAATAAAAGTTACCCATTTACACAATTTGAACATCCTGATTCCAAATATTGAATCCATTTTCCTAAATTCAATACACATAAGTGGCAGAAATTAATTTAAAATTAATTCCTGCTGTCAAAACAAAAAGCGTGTTTTTAAGAGATAATAACTATCAAAAGATTGACACTTGTTTATGTTCGGTTTAATTGTAAAATTATGTCCAATGACCAACATTATATTAAATGGTAAAAATATATTCTAAATATACTTTAAAACCACTAAAATTCATAATTTATCACTATTAATTATTTTGATTAAAAAAAAGTTGTTTTTAATTAAAATTTAGTAATTTTCACTATTCATGAAAATATGAAAGTTATCCGAAAAGTACCAAAATTTCACCTTAGGCTAAATTAGATATTCCAAATCCAAAAATGAAGTCCATTTTCAAATATAAAGTATATATAATTTCAAAAAGTAGGTATTACTATTCACAACGGCTAGTTTAATTAGTTGTGGTGTGTGTTAGAACTCGAAGTTGCGTACAACACACGCTACTATTTTATTCAAAGGAAAGCGTACCGTGGAAGCTTGGGATGTTTCATTTTAAATTTTTTGATGTCTCCATTTAGTCAAAAAGTTTAAAATATTGTATTTAAAAAGGTATCACTATCAAAAGTTGATAAAAGTGCAATACTAAAAATGAATCTGTTCTTGCATTATGACTAAGAAACTCATAATATGGATTCTAAAATTATAAGGATTATATAAAGTTTAAAATGTAGTTAATGCTATTCATGACCTCTTTTAATGGCTTTTTTTTTGTAAGTCATGGTGTGATTGAACTCGGTGTTGCGTGTAGTGCAAGTTATTGAATTATTTTGAAAAATAACACACTATGAAATCTTGGGGTGTTACAATAAGTCCCCACATAATCCCAAACGACTCAAACAAAAACCCACACCTCACCCTTTCTTCCAATTGGGGCTCCTGCAAATTACATGCAGGTCCAGTCCTAGGAATGTAATAGAATGAAAATCCGGAGTTATTCCTAACATTAACTAAGTGACTCTAAATAAAATATAGGACATTTAAAGTGTCAAAACATAGGTAATTCACATTATTCTAGGCCATATTATCCCTTTATTATAAATCATGTCAGTAAATATTAATGTGGCTGGCCATACCACACTCATAACACCAAAAACTCCTAAACTGACTCCTATCCTTCCTATCCATGGTAATAGTTTTGGACTGACCTTTAACACTCATAAAATAGGGACCATCTTAACCCTACCAGCCTCCTACTTCAAAGAATATATTTGTTGGTATCTCAACAGGAATACAGCCTTGAAATATTTTTAATTGATGGACAATCAACTGTACACCATGGGTTCATTTAAAAGAATCAAAGGACTTATAAAGGGATTTCAATAGAGTAATTTCATGATCCATGTCACCTATAATGACATATATATTAGTCAAATTGAGCTATAGTTTATTAAATTCATCATTATGAACTCATTCATAGGTTCCATGAGTCATTTTAAAGGGTTAAAATTTAATTTTATTATAAAAATGACCAAAAATGAATTTTGTTATATATAGATATTTGAGATTTAGAAAAATGTCTTTAGCATAGGTTTTATAAATTACTTCACATAAGAATTTATCTGTTAAAGAAAATAGCTATACACAATGGGCTATTTCATGAGTTCTAGGGTCAATATTTATGTATGTAACAACATGGTCTTTTAATATATATATATATATAACTTAAATAAATACTGTAATAATTTCTTTTTAAAAAAAACAAGATATGATATAAAAAATGGGGTAATGACCTAGATTTGGGAAAGAAATAACACTTGATAAAAACACTGTCATTCCTAAGAATTTTTTAGTGCAGTAGAAAATATAATTAAAAAATGGGCAATGGGATAATAAATGAAAGTACGAACAGAAATATCATGAATAAAGGATTCCTTGTTATGATAATCCTGATATAAAATCCCTCTGAATATGATTATAGAGAGGATACAAACAAATGGAACTATAGGAATCAATCTTGAAAATAAATAAAAATAGATTGGAAGTATTGGTATTTATAGAAAAAAATACTATTATTATACTAGAATGCAATTAGTATATTTATAATAACATTAATTTTTTTTGATAGTACATAATTTTTTTGAAGAAATTTGGGTATGTGTAGATCTAACATTAGTTATTTATATTGACTGTCAGTTCAAAGAGATATAATATTGGCTATGATAATATACTGTTATTATAATCTGATCTATTGGTGGATTACATATACCATTAGAATCAACCAGGGATGGATCTATTATTGAGTACATCCACTATTAGCTCAACAGATCCACCATTTGTTCAGAAAAGATCTACCAGTTAATATAATTTACCACTAAACAAAATATATAGGTGAACCAGATCAATAGAAAGACCAAATCTACCACTAGACAAGATTTACATCCAGACCAGATCTACCATCAGATGATCTACCATTGGTTAGATCTATTTCTAGTTTAGATGATCTACCATAAATAGATCTACTACTAGACCATGCTACCATTATTCTAATCTACTATTGGTCTATGCTATTGTCTGTGATTATATACCACTAGTATGATTCCATTTTTGTTCTAACTCCCATAATAATTTAATTCTTTAAACATCTAGTTTATGTGATTTAATCCATTCAAGATCCACATTGACTTATTAATGATTCATCCTAAACCACTCCATGGATGAATTGAAGAAAAGTTTAGAGCATTACTCATTTTGGTCTAAGTACGAGGATCTAGGATATCTTTATCATTATTATTCTGTGACTAATTATACGTCAAGAGCTATATATTTTGGAGAACTCCCTCATGATTCATGTAGTTTATGGATTCATGTGTGGAAATGTGAAATATAGAGAAAATCCCGAAACATCATACAATGAATTGAGGAACAATCCTAACACACCTATGTGGAAGTTTTTCCAAACATCTACTGAAAGAAAAAAAGAAGGATTTTTATTGACTTTATGATACTTTGTTTTCCTATAATTTTTGTAGAACCTAGTTGAGATCCTACGAAAGATAATTATGAGGACCTTTGAACATTTGAGGATATTTAGATTGAGCAACACCATTTCTTTCATTCTAAAATATTTTCTATATCTGTTTATGCTTTACTATTAATTTGTGTGTTACATTACTCTGTTTATTTGTACAAACTATCTCATATACCAAACTCGTGTGTTCTTGATACACCCTCTCAACATTATTTTCTTTTATACCCAAGGAAACTGTATAAGATGTTGTGTGTGACCTGTTTATTGTTTTCCTTCCCATGTATAACAATGGAAGTGGGTTCAAGCCTGGATAGCCTATATCCTATTGATTGCAAAACATGATCCAGTTTATGGATCTAATTGTTTTTATTATAATCATATACACAATAGATGATTTTCAAGTAGAGGTAATTAAGTCTCATCTTGTGACTAAACAACTTATTTTATTCCATTGTGTGTTTTTATTCTTTTTCTACATTTCAATGTTAAAACTGTATTTGATATTTAAATATGAAAAAAAACTTTACATTGATAGTTATTCTCAATCTGTGTTTATATAAAGTGTTTTATTAATTAGTATAGTTTCAAAAGTTAAAGTGACTTAAAAAATCAATTTAACTAATCCCAAATATCACTTTGGTAAACCTTATGAATGATCAAACTTATATAATTCGATTATTTTGATTAACTAGGTGATTTTAATTTATTTATGCGATTTAGTTTAAAATAAATTAACATAATTTTTTTTGGAACTAAATTCACCCCACTATTGAGTAACTCACTCAGAACAACATTTTGAATTGAAGTAGTTTCAAGTATCTTTTCAACTAAGATTCAGTTTTATTTTAAAGATCTTAAATTTATATTATTTCTAAATTTAATTATTTATGGATAATAATAAACAAGTGGGATCCAATAAAAATAGGCCTCCATATTTTAATGGAACAAACTATACTCAGTGGAAAAATAAAATGAAAATGCATCTTGAGAGTTTGGGTTTGAAAATATGGATTGTCATTGAAGATAAATATCAATTACCCAAAACTTCTAGAGCTACTTAGAGTGAACCTAATGAAGTATCTTATAATAATAAATATAATGACATTAATGATTTATATTTTACTTTAAGATATGAAAATTTAATATAATTTCGTCATATACTACTATATTTGAAATTTGGGACACTTTAGTTGTTTCTCATGAATGAACTGATAATGTAAAAGAAATGTGATCAAATACATATAAAATTAAATATGATACTTATATGATGAAACATGGTGAACCTATTTCTGATATGTATCTCAGTTTTAATGAGATCATGAACATAATTCAATCATTGGGGAAATATTTTTCTGATAAAGAACAAGTGTTACACCGGTTGAGGTGTTTACCAGACATATTGAGAGGAACAATAGTGTGAATATGAAAAAATGTGATATAAGAAAGTTTTATATTAAAGATATAATAGTAAAGCTCATGATGTATGAGTATAAGATCAAAGTAAATAGATAATAATAGGATGAACTAATGAGAAAATATATAGCCTTCAATACACTACCACGAAACAAAAAATAAAATATCAAAGTGGACATTTCAGGTGATGAAGAGTCACCTGCTAACACCGATGAAGAAATGCCCAGTTGGCCAGAATATTTATTAAATTCTAAAAAAGTAACAACTTCTTCTAGGAACCCATTTATAAATTAAAATATTACAATAGAGGTGATTGGATAAAGTATTATAATAAGTATGATAATATGAATTAAATAGTCTAGTATGAATGCAATAGAAAAGGACATGTCAAAGCTGACTATCCTAAGTTAAAATACATGAGGAAATATAATTATAAGAATAATAGATATTATAAATCTTTGAACGAATCATGGAGTGTTTCAGAGTTTATCTCATGTGAATCTGATTCTAGTAGATAAGACAACCATGATATAGACAATATGTGTTTTATGAGCAACAAAATTGAGGTATCTATTATTTTTCTAGCATCTCCTATTCATATTTCTAATATATCTTGAGATGAAAATGGTGATGAAAAAATGTATAATGAAGATATATTAGAATAAAATAATATTTTGGAAGGTACTTTTAATGTACTTATGGATAAATATAAAAATTTAAAGAAGCATCATGACTTTACTACTAGTTTTAAAACTAATCGTTCTATTAAGAAGGATAATATTGATAAACATTAAAAATATAACAATGAGTTAAAATTATCGAAATTATAAATTTAAGAAATATTTTTGAAATAATTAAAAATGGTAGATATACTCTTAGTCAAATTATTTTAAATAAGACAGTACCTAAATATACTACTGGGATAGGTTATCAACATGGATAGAGAAGTATTATTAAATCCAATTTTATTCCTAGTTCTTATTATGCTACCTCTATAATTATTTTTTAATATTCAAGAACTAAGAAATTTTTTATTTATAAAAGTATAAAATATAACTTCATGAAACCAATTAATAAATTATGGGTCTTAATTCATTGATTATTAATATTTCTAGACCCATGATGATTTAGGTACCAAATAAATTTTTGGTGTAAAGTTTTATCTGATGGAATAATTCTTGAAAATATCCAGTGAGAACTTATGGTATCTGAAAAGTAGCTGCTCAAGGCATGTGACTAGTGACTATTAACGTTTTAATAATCCGATCAAGGTTCGTGGTGAACATGTCACTTTTTCTGATAATTCCAAAGGAAGAATTATTAGGCTTTGTCAAATCAGTAGCTCTAATAATATTTTAATTTAAACAGTTTTATTTGTAGATAGAATTTTTTATAATATTCGTAACGTCTAACAACTATGTGATTATGGTTTCTATGTTAAATTTAAAAATAATGATTGAAATTTTAATTATTTTAAAAATTATTTTGTTTTTACTGCTTTAAGAAATTAAAATTTATAAGTTGTTAATTTAGATTCCCTGTTCTCTCAAAAAAAATCTATGTTCCTTCCAAAAAGAATCTTGGATTTGGCATAGTACATTGAAATATTCATTAACTTATAATGCTAACTAGAAAAGTGTTGGTCAAGGATCTAAATAAAATATATTTATTAAAAGATAAATTCTATACCCTATTTCCAAATGGTAAATGATAAAAAATCAATTTAAAATAAAATAAATAGGTTTCAACTTATCAAACCCTAGTGTTAGTTCCCCAGTAATTGTTTGAACCTTCTATAATTTCTAGCCTAAATGGGAAGAATTATATTTATATTCTAGTAGATGAATTTTCTAGATATACTTGGGTATTCTCTCTAGTTTGCAAAAGTGATGCTTGTTCCTATTTTACCAAGTATTCTAAATCTGTAGAAAATATTAGTTGACATATAATTAAAACTTTTGGAACTGATCATGAATATGAGATTGAAAATCAATAATTGCACCATTGTTTTACAAAAAATGGATACAATCATAAATTTTCTACTCCTATGACCCCAAAACATAATGGTATAGTATAAAGACTAAATAGAACCCTTAAACAATTTTCTTGAACTATTATCAATGAGTATGATTTACCTATTTATTTTTTGGTAGAAACTATGAATATACCATGACATATAATTAAGAGAGTTTTAATTAGATCTATTTTAAATAAAACCCCATATTAATTATGGAATGGAAGAAAATCAATTTTTAATTACTTTTGAGTTTTTTGTTGCAATGAATTTATTATTGATACTGTTTCTGACAGTTTTACTAGGGCGTGAATCCATTCATTAGAGGACACAATGATTGTTTCCCTGCATTCCTACTTTCCAAAGGCGGGATACATCCATCTCCTATTTAGGGATTTCTGCTCCCTAATTGAAACGAGATGATGAGATGTCAGTTCCTCCTTTCATGGATTCCTCCTCGGAACTTGTCGCCTAGTATGGGCCTCCCTTAAATATTCATACGTTGTTTGTGAAACTATTATTAGTGCCATGTCTCCATGGATGCCGATAAATTACACTCTTCTGTATAGAAATTAATATGGGTCATGTCAGGGAATCAACCTTTGATCGAAGGAGTAGTCACGTTGCACATCACTGGTGTGTCTGGATGCTGAAGCGCTGGTGCATCTGGGTTGCTTCCCCTTATGATAGGGCTTCTCGAGGGCGTGGAAGCCTGAGGCATCCCACGTCGAGTGAGGGGAATTATATTTCATATGTATGTCTCTAAGGTTTTCATCACCTTAATATGTTTAACAGAGGGTATTTAGTAGGTTTAATGTCTAGCTGAGATGGATCAGACTGATCAGAACACTGATTGGAGTAAATCAGATGGGTGCAGCCCTAGGAGGGAGCACCTGAGAGTCCTGATAGATTAGCGGATCATGAATCCCAATGAAGGCATGTCTGAGGATTCTTGGGTCCCTCTAAAGGGAATTCCAGGGATTACCTGTTTTTTGTTATTTCACCTTGGGGAGGTTTCCTACATACCCTATCCCGAGAGACTAGGATCAAACCCACGTATTTCAAAGGGTCGATGAATTGGGGTGTGCGCAGAGGACAACGACCTGAATACATGTTGGGGGTTACACATGGATTTTGGCCCATTTCAAGAGGGACACTCTTGTTTGGATGGTTATGGATTTTTTAGGGCTTATCCATGTTTAACTACTTGATTTATACAAGGAGCAGTGGTGGGGTGAATGGCGTGACCTCACTGGGATGTGGCAGCCTGGGTATGCATCTGGATGGATGATGGAGATTTGAATGAAATTGGTGGAGAATGATATGTAACCACTATGAAGATGATAGTATTATTGGTCTTGGACCCCAGAGAGGATTCCTATGTATCCACCTGGTATGAAATCAAAGTCCACGTAGTTCGGTGGGGGAAAGGGGACACCTGTGAAGGCGGCCCATGAGAATGGACACATGGATGGGACCCAAAGTAAGTAGAACCATTGGTTGGGTCATGACCTTCCCAAAACACAAAGTATCATGTAAAAAACTAGGATGGAACATGAGTGATTGGATTGAGCCTCTGGGAGGCTTCTTACATATCCCCATGGCAGGGAATCAATATCCATATAGTTCATGAGGATGGCATGGAATTGGGTTGTGCATAGAGGACATCAACCTCAAGATATGATGGGGATAACGAGTGGTTAGAAGCCCAAGAGTTGGTCTGACACCATTGGGATAGACCAAGGATGTGGGTCCCAATAGGGGGACACCGAAGTTTACTAGTGTTTTGGGTTGAACCTCAGGGAGGCTTCCATCATACCCTACCTAGGAGATAGGGATAAAAAAACCATGTAGTTCAGGGTGAGGTGTAGGATCAGGTTGTGTGAGAAGGACAGTGACCCTAAGATGATGTTGGGTATTACGCATGGTTAGCAGCCCGAGAGTTGGTCTGACACCATGGGGGTGGACGAGAGATATGGGTCCAAGAAAAGGGGACTACAACATCATACCACTGGTTGGGGCTACAATGGATTATCACTAGATGGGGATGAACCTCATGGGGGGTTTCTATGTTCCCTTCCAAGGAGACATGGATCAAAACCCATATAGTTCTAAGGTACAATGTTTAACCTCATATGAGATGAAAAGGGGCATACAGTTTCACGTTTTGCGGGATGAGGGTGAACTGACGTGAAGTGGTCGAGACCAATGTGTGTTGGGCTTGAACCTCAGGGGGGCTTCCTACGTACCTTTCATGAAGAGGGAATGAATCAAAGTCCTTATAGTTTGGAAGGTAGGATAAATTTTAATGTCATGCGGGATGAAGGTGAACCGACATGAAGGGGTTGGGACACGTAGGTGTTAGGCTGGAACCTCAGGGATGATTCCTATGTACCGTGATTGGAAAGGGAAAGGATCGAAGCCCACGTAATTCGGAAGGAAGAATTGGGGCTTACACACTAAGGAATCCCTGGAAGGATTCCATGGTCAATGCTTACTCTAAGCCCACATGATTCATGCTTGGTGTGAGAAACAAGAGGCAGCAATGACTTGATGGTCACGTCGTGAAAGGTGTGTACATGGGGGATTGAAGAGGGGATTACATGTGGTTAGCGGTCCAAATAAGAATCAAGGGATTACTCTTGGTTAGACGCACCAAGGAGATAGAGATTGGGACGTACTCTAGGATGGAGGCCCGATGGAAAAAAATCACAGAGGAAGTGGGGCAGGGCAAAAAAGTATCAGTGCCCATATCTCCTCTAGTATTTGGGAACAGAATAAGAGAGGAGGAGTAGGGATGCCACCTCCCAAAAGAAAGGTTAGGGCTTACACCAGGATGGTTGTTACTCCCCGCGAACAGATGCCACTCCAACAAAGATGATCTCATTCCATGTGAGAAAGATCTCACTCTCTTAGAGACCAGTGGGCATGGAGAATGTTCGAGACAGGGCACCCAGGTACATTGCATGGGGAGAGGAAACAGTTTAACGTCATGTTCTGAGGACGATGGTTCTTGGAAGTTTAACATCCTACAGCTCAGACGAGGTAGGTTCACTCTGCACCCCTTGGACTTACATAACTGATACCCACCCACCCTTGGGGAAGGGAAGGAATAAACAATTCCATGGAGAGGTGGTGTTATGGAGTGATCCGTTGAGGGGATCACATTAGCATGGATATGCGAAGAAGGAATAGATGTTAGCGTGCCTATGTGAAGAAGAATGAGGCTAAGAAACACAATGTGAAGCACTACCTAAGGGATCTTGAAATCACTTCGTACAAACTTGGAGGGTCATAAGGGATAAGGGTGTACATTATAGGTTTGTTGCGTGTAAGAAGCACCCGAAGATAGTGTCCGGGGAGGCAACATTGAAATCATGCTTAAGGGAGCACATAAGGACAGAGGATTGCGCACAATAGGAAGGTTTTGTGCACAATAGGCATGAAATTGAGAGTTGTTTCATGTAATAGAAGAATTGTGTGCACAATAATCCGGGATTGCATGTATAAGGGATGCCTGCACACAATTGGATGAGTTTTTCATGAAAATAGATTATCAATAAAGCAACTGGGAGAGGGTAAAACCTGTTTGGTCCCACCCAAAGGCCTTACCTTGGGATACCTATCACAGAAAATCCTATACCTAAATGCCATATTTTGCACCCAGAATGGATGTATCACACCTATGGGAGAAAATTTTAATTCTTCAGCCACCAGATGTGAGGGGTGCACCTATATTTATAGGTGACCGACAATAGTGCATGGGGGCATGGAATTTGGCCTATGTGGAAAACCGTACCCATCTATCCGGCGTGTGGGACATTGTGTGCCAACACACAAAACCCCCCCCTAGTTTCACAAGTTTGCGTGCAATGGAGAAGGTTTACAGACAACCCCTTAGATTTTCTGCGCAGCATTTCGACCCATCCTCAGATGGTTCTCTGAGTTGAAATATGCCTTATTTTTTCCCAATAATGCCTACTTGAGGGCATCGGTAGATTTGGGCGCCTACAAATGCCCCCCATAGAATTGGAACTGTGTGGGGGGAACGGTGGTCGGATTCTGAGGGAAACACTAAGACGGCCAACCACTTTGAGGGTGGTGTGTAAAAAAGGAACATGTGGCACAAAATCCCTTTCATGTGCGTGGAATACCCAATTCATTCCTATAAATACCCCTGAAGGTCTGATGGTTCGTACAAGATTTCCCACATGATAAGCTTTGGAGCTCATGTGGGCGTAAATATCTCATGCTTTTGTTCGAAATTTGTTTCGTTTTTCATGGAAATTATCAAATTTGGTCTCTATTTTGTGTGCACCAGCTGTTTTTATGTGCATATTTTCTCATTTTCTTGCAGCCCCTGATTGACTACAGAATTTACCAAAAAAATGGCTGCTGGTCAGAGTGACGCTGGGAGAGAATCTAATTATGTTGCTCGAAGGGCTGAGATTATTAAAAACATTGAGGTTTATGGTGTAAGAAATGTTGTATCTGATAACCCTACTCTCTTAAATATACTGACCCAAGCCTAGAAGTATTATGTGCTATCTAAAAACCTACCGATATGGGACTTCGGAATTTTAGAGGAGGTATCAGTGCTAGGATTTGATATCGATACACTGCAGTCATGGGTGATATGTGAGGATGATCTTCCATGATACAATATTACAAAAATGGTCATCCTTCCAGAGAAACCAGGCACATGGCCAATTATGTCCTAAATCCAAGGACCAGAACCATGTTGGGAAGTAAGTCTCGATTGCTGAGGATTCTCCATCTCATTATGAAAGTACCTTCCGACAAAGCATCCCTGATGAGACTAAGGGTTTGTGTAGGATTGGGACCAGAAGTCCGGAGGAAATTTCACTAGTGACCGGGCCTGGACATATTAGGTATGCTTATCATATGAGTAGTTTGGGGAAGAACTGTGGCACATCGGGTTGTTCGAGGCAGTGGGGACGCCGTAGTTCCATTTTTACCACCAACAAGATCTTGGGTCAGAGTTGTTTAGCCAGTTGTCCCCTGATACCAACACCATCTATCTCCATAATGGGTAGGTTGACATCAATCTTTGGGAAGTTCATTTCATTGTGGGTATCCATTTAGTCGGGCATCGATATGATGATTTTCTACCGACAGAGAATATCAGTGGGGGAGGCCATGAACTCCCATCCTGAAATGGAACCAATTAGAGCTGGAAAAGGAGAGGCTAGGGGTCAAGTTCATTTTGAAAGTCACAACCTACTCAAAGTGGTTAAGCCTATTTCTACAGAAAGACATGAATATAGGGATGTCGGGGCGAGGGATGTGGTGTCTGACCATGATGCAGTGGAGAAAGAGTGGTTCATATTGGAGGACTTTGGAGATAGGGGAATATCGATCCTGGGGATTTCATTTGGATGAAATCCATGACCCGAAAATCCGGTATTCCGGATTTCTTTCAACGTTCTTAAGTGGGTGGATACTTCTAGTAAGGGATACTAGGATTGGAGTCCTCACATCAACATTAGTGATGGCCGACATCATGGCAGCCAATAAAAATTTTAACCTCAGGGTCCCTTTGTTGGACCAATTGTATGCCATTCTGGGGTGTATTTCGAGAGGAGGCACACTGAGGAGGATCTGTGGCCCCTTCCAAATCCTTCATGGTTGGATTGCAGCCCACTATGGCAGGTACGTTTTTATAAATTCCATTTTTCCCTTAGGTAACCATCTATAACCATCTTTGTTAAATATTATTAGGATCATTCCATTAACACTTAATGAATATGGGGTAAGGATCATGATAATAAATCATTCCAACTTTACCTTTAGTCCATTCCCCACCTTAGCCGACCAGATGGTAGATGACAGCCAAGGCTCACTAGAGCAATGAGAATACTTGAATAGTATCATAGGTGGGGTGCTTATGGTCTGGGTTGATTGGAAGATCCTTTGCAAGCCCTATTCTTCGTCAAGGCTTGATAAGTAGTTTGGATGCATCCAACAGATGCCGAAGAAGGTGTATACGGATGTTTAGGGAGAGAAACATCCCTGCGTTCTTAGTCAAATGTAGATGATTATTACAGCTTATGACTTTGGTGAGGTAATTACCTTTCCCCCCCCCCACTGGAGTTGATGTTGGACTCTCAATAAAGTATGATAAACATTGGTTGGAGGCATATCCTAAGGTAATCATGAGGAAGTGAGTTCAGAAGCTCATGGTGACCAGTCTAGCACCTGGATGATGAGAGAGCATACAAGGTGTCGTAGGGGAGGAGAGTCCAGGAACAAGTCAGGAAGGGGAAAACTTACTGAAACGGAGATGAGTGAGGAAGGTCTCCCACATAATGAAGAGCCTAACACTTTGGGAGAAATTCCATAGAGATACACTGTCATTGATATTCTGGTTGCTTTCCCCGAATATCGGCCTGTAGACCCTGAGGAGATAGATGATTTTGATCCTGAAGTATCCGAGGAGAGCTGTATGACACGACGCAAGGGGTGGAAGTGTATCAGGTGCTTCCTCAAACATCCAATAGCTTAATGGGTTCCCCTAATGGGATCAATTCCCACCTAGTTTCTCCTTATCTGCGTTGGAGGGGTGGATGATCATCATCTTCATTCTATTATCTTGAATTTCATGGCTAAGAAGATATGGGTGAGAAACCAAGGTCTCACCATCGACCAGTTCCAGAACAAATATGTGAACATATAGAATTTCCATGACACTGAGCAAGAAGTTTAGTGTCTTGAATTTCAAGCAAATGAGTGATCAATATTCATCGCAAACCAATCCGAGATTATCAAATGGTCGAGGGCCCAGTTGGTCAAAGCCCATGGGAAAGAAACATAGGTAGACCATTAAATGGATGGGTTTTAAGATGAGCGGGACTGAATGCAGACCAGAGCTAATGAGATCCACTCTACAGATGCTGACGATGAGTGGGATCTCAAGGAGTGGGAAGCAGATATAGAGGCTACAAGCCAAAATGTGGTAGAACTAGAGAAAAACATCAAAGGGGCCAATCGATAAGGGCTCTGTTTTGGATGAACTCATAAACCCATCCATCTTTGTTTCCTTTTAACTGAACCACTTGCATGGACAGATTATTTTCTTTCTTTTTTTATTTCAATTCATTCTGACCACAATCGTGAATTGTTTATAAATCCATCCCAAAGATCAGATGGGTCATGCCCAGTGTGAGAAACAAGATAAGGCTGCACATTTTTTCACTTTTTGTATAAGGGCATCAGCTGAGCATTGAAAAACTGTGGTCCAGATGACCTCCTAGAGTTTTTGAGATGGTAAGGGGAGCCTTGGATAGGTAATAGGGTCCTCAAAACCACTGAAGTGCTGCTCTCCCAACGTGCTTTATTGCACGAATGGGATTACGTCAAGTGTGTTGGACTCAATCCAAAAATAAGGAAGTGGAAAGTTTGAATCGTGATACCCAAAATCCGAAGCACTATAGGGGTAGCATGAAAATGGAGGATGACTATTGAACATGTGAAAAACACAACATCCCAATTTTGTTATCCTGAAATGGGGATATAAAATGATGGCCGACTGCTGACCATGTTCAAAACACGAGGCCGGACACGAGATTTCCTCCACTAGTCTTCTGGAATGTTATCCCAGGAATGTAGGCAAGTCATAGGCTGAGCATCCTACTGTTAGAGGATTCCTTCAGGCATGAGAGAGGATGAGGATCCATATAAAGGGAACAAAAAGCATGGAGGGTGGAGTGATGGGTTGTTCGAATGGAGTCCAAAACTCTTGAAATTACACCGTCGTGATGGAAACACAATAGGTGAGCACATAAATCTAATCAGGGATCACACTTACATCCAGACATGACCTCTCTGGTGAGGACCTGGAATGACTTTCAGTTTTATGTCATACCAATGAAGAAGCTAGACACGTAGTTTAACGTCATATAGTGAGGAAAACACACAGTTTTAAGGTCATACTATCTGGACCAAGGATGACAGTTTAAAGTCATCCTACGTGCACTGTAGGCTCTCAGTTTAAGGTCAGAGAGTCTGGATTGTGATCGGGGATGAGGGGACTGAAGGGTTAATGACCAGGGGCTGGGACCAAGGCGAAGTGCCCGAGAGTCTCTACGTATACCATTAGGATGATAATCAAGCCAAACGTAGTTCTTGGATTACAGTTTAACGTCATGCTGGATAAAAGGAATGTGTGGCACAATTGTGTCAGTACACATTCCAACAAAACTACTAACCCCATGCGAGTCATGATCGATGTAGGAAGAAAAGAGTAATTATTGTATTTTCCTAGTACATGGAGGAACACATTAGAAGCAAAGGAACACTAGGTGAGTGACATCCCACTATTACTAAACTGCCTACTTAACACATATGGATGCACGGAGGGGTAGAATTGAGTGTTCTAGAATTTCACATGAATATAAGGGAGTGGAAAGATGTGAATAATGGAACCTGAGATCTGGACCACAATGATTGTGGAATTATGATAAAGGATAATTATTGATCACGTTCGAAACACGACATCTTTTTCATGCTAGCCTGGCATGTGGGCAGAAAAATGAGGGTCAATTAGTAACTATATTTGAAACATGGGACCCATCGCAAATGTAGTCCGATGTATTCAGGGGCGTTGGCCCAAGACATTAGGTGAGCCAATGTGGAATGATACCAAACTGTAAATGCAGTCCCTTCAGACGTGAAAGAAGATGGGGATCCAAATAAAGGGCTCATGAAGTGTGGACATGAAAAGAGGGAATTTCCCTGAGAAAACTCCATACATTGAGATCTTTTCCATGATGCATTTGAGTATGCCAATGAGGCATGTCAAATAATGGAAGTATAACCCATTTCCAAGAATAAGGGTCATGGGGATGAAAACTCCTAGTTTAAGAGGTACCTTGGTTTAATGTAATGAGTGCAAGGTAGCGAAGTAGCCAAACTTGATGCATGGTTCCTATAGGAAGATCTTAGTTTATGGTCATAGAACTTAGATCTGGGTGGGAAGAGACATGGGAGACACAAGGCTCAGTTGGGAAAAAACAAGATGTGAATGTAGATAGTAGGATCCCATATCACACCATGTGCTCCCATGGGAGATTTTACGTCGATAGACCAAAAGTGAAAGTTTGGATGGGACCAGGGCAAAGCGCCTGGGTATTCATATATACCCCATTACTATGTGGATCAAGACATACATAGTTATAGAATGGAATGGTAGGGTACCAATTCCAAGGATAATACTGTCGTGCGGGTCTGGCCGGTAGAGACCCGAAGCTTGACATACATAGATATTACATTACTTTTGCGGAATACATAATACATAATTAAAACAGAAACACAAGGACCGTAATAGTTTAGTGTCTTTGGAAACTTGGAATGTAATATTCTAATCGTGGTGAAAGATCTTCAACATCTCCCATAAAGATCTTCCACTTTTTGTTTCCTTACTTAAAACCTTTCTTTTAATCCTGGGGGAAAATTAAACATAAAAAGGGTGAGATCAAATACTCAGTAAGGGTAAGCATGTATAAAATAAAACATACCATATACAATTGAACTCAAAAATATGAACATAATGTTTAAACATAAAAATATTGATAAATGACATAAAAAATGGAAGTACATAAGGCATAGATCATAAAGAAACATTAAGAATGATAAAATAGCATGGGAATAAAACATGTAATTGTGGAAACCATTAAGAAGATGAATTGATTTCCATATAAGCCAAGGAATTGCTGCCAAGACCATCTTAGTAGACAAAGTCCCTTTCTAAATCGAGTTCACTCCTCGTTCCCGTCCTGTATTACTGAACCAGTTTAACTTTCCGTTCCATCCATGTCTATCTAATGAGATATAAATCATTACCCAATGCATTGGAGGGAGATATAGGTCCCACCCATCTCATAATTAAATCATTCTTACTTGTGCCACAAAATAAACATACATCATTCATAATAACCCAATAAATAAAATGGGTTTCATAAACATCATCCCATCATCACATAATCCATATAAAAAAATGGATATCATTTCATAATAAGAAAAGTGAAACCATGTAAATCATAGATACATTATACTTGAAACATACACTTATGAAATAATGTCATCTTAGATGGAAAATTGTTTTGATAAAACATTTGAAATGAATTTTTGAGGAAAATATCCTTTCTTCGTCAAAATCATTTTGTTTTCAAAAAATTCCATGCACTTTTCAAATAAAAATATTTTGTTGAAAATATTAATAAAATCATGTAGAGTAAGCTTCATGAAAATTAGGCGTTATCAAACCGTAAAAATCCGTTCACGCCGTATAAGTTAAAAATAACATTCTCCTCGTACTTTTGTCGGAAAAGTCAAAAAGTACCTCATAACGTAAACAAAAGAAAGATTCATTACATACCATGTAGTAAAAGTAAAAATGTGTAAAAATGACATCAAACATACATAAAACACTTTTATAAAACATGGAAATGGATGATAACAATAACCCCCGTAATTACTTACGTGTAAGCAATGTCGGATAAAAATGAGATTTGAAATATTATCCCTTACCTTAGGTCCGATATGCTTCGTACGTATCCAAAACTCATGTATAATGATTTAAATAATGTCATTGACTTATTACAGAATCATATTCATTGTTATTATATCATATATGGTTCACTTATGACTTTATATTACCCGTTCTTTTGTAAATTCATGTTAAAGTAGCATTTTGGGTAAAATTGTTTCATTTGTTGTTCGTGTTTTAACTTGTAATTATTCATATGATTACGTAGATCATGATTACTTACATCCAGAATGTAAAACATGATTTATATGTAATATATATTCAGAGAAAATTTATATAATGGATCGATAAATGGAAAGAAATACACCGTTCATGGAGACGGTAGGCCGTACGTACGCATGAACGCTGTTTTCATTTCCATATTGAATGAATGGAATTAAGTAGATGACATAAATATATATATGCATAAATCTAGTAGAATTATTATGTCATATATGTCAAGATTACTTATTATATATACTTTATAATCATTTATGAATGGTTAATCATTGAGAATGAATCTCATCGCGTCGTGGAGACGGTATTCCGTACGTACGCACGAGCGATGATATCGTTCCCATGATCGTGGAATTTTATTGGAGTGTATGTATACTATTAAAGAATCAATATCTCTTTAGAATAATCATATATAGTTATTATTTACACCATTATACCCATCCAAGTAAGTTGGTGGTAGAAAATAGATTACACCACGGCATGGAGACGGTATTCCGTACGTACGCACGCGCGGTGATTTCATTTTTCGTAGGATGGATAGATGGTGAAATAGGGTTGTTTCATACTTATAATAACATATAAGTATATGAGTGATACTGATGTTATTACTTCATAATGAAACAACCTAAGAATAATAAGTGGAAGATAAAATAAAGTTGAAAGAATCGGTAACTGACATTACCTCTTCTTTGAAGCGCCTATTTGAGACCTCCACTTAGGGCACTAAACAAGGTATTTGAAGAAGGCCAGGACCTCTAGGATGTTTCTAGGGAAGTTTAGAAGAGAATTTGGAAGGGTTTGGCCGAGAATGAAGGCTCAAAGTGGTGTGAGGAAGAGAGGGAGGAGGTGCCCTTTTATAAGGGAGGAGAGGGGCACCTTTGGAAATATAAGAAATATTAGTTTATATTAAATCCAAACCCCACATAAAAACCTTCAAAATGAATCATATCCGAAGATTAGATGAGATAGGGTAGTAATCGCATCAACCAATAAAATTTAGACATGTTAGGAATTTATTTTAAACATTAGCAACTTGATTTATCCTTATTTATCAATTTAATTTTATTTGTGGTAAAAATATTCTAAATTTTAAATTATAATAAATAATTACATATGTGTTGTGAATTTTCCATAATTTGACACTTTATGACATTTTAGACCATATTAATATTAATTTTTAATTTTTAAATATTTTCGTGATTTTTAAACAATTTTATAATATGTTATTTTTAGAAACTACAATATTGTCAATTTTGACACTATTTATTTATTTGAATTTAAATAAAATATATACAGAAGATATGTTCGAAATAAAAGCTTTAATAGATTAATAAAATGTCATATGTATCTAGAAAATTATTGGATAACATTAAATAGTTCATATAATATTTATTTTAATACTTTTCAAACAATTTATTTGATATTTTAATTAATAAAATAATTTCAACATCACTATTGTGGCATAATTAATGATAATTATTTAATCCCTAAAAATTCTATATAAGTTCCTATGATGTATATAATTTTATTATCTTTCTGGAGACTATTAATTTTTGAAGTTTCATTAATTTTATAACAAAATTAAATTTATTATACTTATAAGATTTAAGAAAGTGACATGTTGTCACATTCTTTGGTTTTAATAATAATTAAATTATTTTCATGGACAAAAGTCCATTAAATGAATCTAATCCGACCCTTAGGTGATATGGGTAGAATTTTAGTCATCCAATACGATTTTTTCAGGTTTTAGGGTAATTTTCTAATCTTATATTTACCCTTAATTACCCGATTTACCTTTAACTATGGTAAATAAAATTTATCGTAGTTACTATTCATAATGCCCAAAAATAAAAAGTAGGCTATTAACATAATTTGGACCCACTGATTCCAAATATGGAATCCATTTTTCAATATTCAATACACAAATGTTGCAGAAATTAAATTAAAATTAATCTTGTTGTGGAAAGAAAACGGGTTTTTGTTTAAAACATTACAAAAGATTGATTTGATTTAACCTACAAATTCAAGGTAAAATCAATGCTAATGACATAAATTATATTAAATGGTAAAAATATATTCTATTTATTCTTTAAAATCATTCAATATTATAATTTAACTATATAAATTATTACGATGAAAAAAGTTGTTTTTAATTAAAATATAGTGTGTTTTTACTATTTATTAAAATATGAAAGTGATCAGAAAAATATCAAAACTTTATCCAATGTAAATTATTATATCCTGATTCAAAATTATAATTTTATTTTGTATAATTGAACTTATAAACATGCCAAAAAATAGATTTAATGTGGGTGCGCCCTCAAAAGGCGGCAAAACTGCATTTTTTGAAAAATACTTATTTTACCCAAAAAAATTTATTTTGTTCTTATACCATGTTCTAGAAAATGTGTAAGATGAATAAGAAGGTTATAAAATTCAAAATGTAGTTAATACTATTCATAACGGCTAGTTCATAATAATATTATAACCACATATCATTGTTTAGTGAAACCTGATATTGCGTACGACACACGCTATCGAGGAAAGTCGCGATTGCGTGTAATGAAAGCCAAGTCAGGGTTACGTGTTGTGAAAGAATCCTTCGTTGTTTCGTATAACAGAATCCAACCATATTTCATTTATACATTTAATATATATATATATATACACTCAATGTTTCATAGAATGAATATTATAAAACAAATGTGAAATTGTGTGAAACACAATCTAAGAATAGTGTTGCGCATACTGCAAGCTAATACGGTGTTTTGTAAAGCGCAAGATAATCTTGGTGTAGCGTAAAACAGAAGATATGAAATAAATTAAAAAGAAAAATCTTGGGCTTTTACATTCTACCCCCCTTAAAATGAATTTCACCCTCGAAATTCGTCAGGGTTATAAATGGTTTAATACTTGAATGTTTCTTTAGTAGAAACCCACATCGTAAAAAGGGAATACCAAAACTTGGATTTAAAAACTAATGTATGAAACATAATGGTTACCCAAATTAACTCATCACTGGGTTTCCACGTAGGAGAACATAGGTGAAAATATGGATATGGAAGAAAAATCTAAGCATCATGTTCTGATGGAGAGTGGTAGAGAACATGGCTATGAAAAATCCAACAATCACAAAGTCATAGATTTGTGACGATCTAAGGTACCATCTGATTCATCGGATATAAGAGCACTAGGACAACATTTTTGGTTTTGAAAATCATTTCCCTAAAGTTGATGAAATTTTAATTAGAAGAAATACTTTCATGATTTTGGTACAGTCTCACCGTTGGTCGTTCTTTGGACAATTTCTACTTCATCTCTTATGGAAAGGATGTTGAATTTGTTATTCGTGATGTGTTAGCAGATCATGTGATAAAATTATGGGTCATTCCATCTGTCTCAAACAAATGGTTAGAAAAGTTATCAAAAAAATACATAAGTCCATCTATAGTGAGATTAATCATATATGGTTCCTAAAATGGACTTATACTTCATATATCATACTTCTTAATATAATAAAACAAGTTTCTACTAAACAGGGACTTCCTGTAGGCCAGTGGTAGGAGATAAAGGCCAGTCACACTTCAGTTGTGGGTTCGATTCCCACAGCCTTGTCCGACGTGATGGGTTGTCGCCCATCCTGTAGGTTGTCCTTTTTCTAAAACTACATGACTATAATATCCCATCAACAATATCAAAAAAACTTCTATCCTTAAACAATACTAACTTATGTCCAACATAATACATTCCAATCTTTAAGCTTATCCAAAATACTGCTGTCCAATCTCATATTATAGTGAAAATGATTACCAAAGAATTCATATATCAAGCATGTTAATACCATCGTTGATCCCCATATATCATGAGATATGTCTTGTTGGTCACATTCCAAACATTCCAAGGCCTTAATCATGTATTCTCTTGAAAAATGAATACCCATTGAATCTTAGTGAAAACATGAGTGCTGTCAAAAGTTAACTCTTTTCACATACCAAAACCTCAAACCATGATATAACTATTTCCTTATATCATTCATGAGCCCATGAATACTGTCAAACATTTCATTTTCTCCGTATCCCATCATTATGCACATATCATCTTTTTTCCAAAAACATCTGAATAACCTTCCATGGTTACCGGTACCATTCAACATATACTTCCAAATACATTAGGAAAAACAATAGTGCAACAATCCTTAGATGATTCTTTATTCCATAGTACCATATATTATTCTTTATAAACATACAATCATTCCACTAACTTCTTAAACCACTGACTGAGCTTCATCATTTCTTTCATATTATATTTCATTTGTAGTCTCTTCATCATAATCCACATAAATACTACTCATATGACCATGCTGATTCTCTTCATGAGATTTTCCCTGAGAGCATTGGCTTGCATAATGCCCATACATTCCACATTTAAAACATCTAATCATTGTTGATGTCATAGAAATACCATTATCCTTGTCCATGGTGTTGACTGAACCTTTTCCTTTGCACTTACTAGCTTTGTGTCCTTCTTTTCCACACCCAAAGCATCTTCCAGTTCCTTTGAAACAATCTCCCCTATGCCTCTTCCCACATGATTTACATGAGGGAAATTGAACTTTCTTTCCTCTATGATCATCATGAAACTCCATCTTTCTCTTATTATCTGAGTCAGGAAACTTACCAAAGTTGATATTATTGACCATATTATGAGATTTCTGATTAGGCATAATAATGATGTTTGGACTTCCAAATCCCGTTTCATTTGGTTTCTCATGAATAATATCATTCCATTATCCATCATATCCTCCATTATCGTGAATCATCTTGATTCCAGCCATTTTCTAAAACCCAAAATGAATAATGTGAGAGGAAAACATCATAATAAAGGGGGAGTAACTTCAATATCTAACATCTTAGGTTTAATCTATGATCATTACCATAATTATAGGACTATAACCTATACTTATACTAATACTTAGGGACATCCCTAGACATACTTTAGAAATATCTCTAGGGATCTCACTAATGTTTTCGCATCCTAGTTTCCAAAGGTTAACTAAACCTTTCCTCTGATACCAACTGTAGAGACCCGAAGCTTGACGTACATAGATATTACATTACTTTTTCGGAATACATAATACATAATAAAAACAGACACACAAGGACCGTAATAGTTTAGTGTCTTTGGAAACATGGAACGTAATCTTCTAATCATGGTGAAATATCTTCAACATCTCCCATAAAGATCTTCCACTTTTTGTTTCCTTACCTAAAACCCTTCTTTTAATCATGGTGGAAAATAAAACATAAAAAGGGTGAGCTCAAATGCTCATTAAGGGTAATCATGGATAAAATAAAACATACCATATACATTTGAACTTAAAAACATGAACATAATGTTTAAACATCAAAATCATGAGCAATGACATAAAACATGGAAGTACGTAAGGCATAGATCATAAAGAAACATTAATAATGATAAAATAGCATGGGAATAAAACATGTAATTATGGCTACCATTAAGCACATTATATGATTTCTATAGTAGCCAAGACATTGCTGCCAAGACCATCATAGTGGAAAAAGTCCCTTTCTGAATCGAGTTCACTCCTTGTTCCAGTCCTGTATTACTGAACCGGTTTAACTTGCCGTTCCAGCCATGTCTATCTAATGAGATATAAATCATTACCCAATGCATTGGATGGAGATATAGGTCCCACCCATCTCATAATGAAATCATTCTTACTTGTGCCACAAAATAAACATACATCATTCATAATAACCCAATAAATAAAATGGGTTTCATAAACACCATCCCATCATCACATAATCCATATAAAAAATGGATATCATTTCATAATAAGAAAAGTGAAACCATGTAAATCATAGATACATTATACTTGAAACATACACATATGAAATAATGTCATCTTAGATGGAAAGTGGTTTTGATAAAACATTTGAAATGAATTCTTGAGGAAAATATCCTTTCTTCGTCAAAATCATTTTGTTTTCAAAAAAAGCCATGCAATTTTCAAATAAAAATATTTTGTTGAAAATATTCATAAAATCATGTAGAGTAAGCTTCATGAAAATGAGGTGTTATGAAACCGTAAAAATCCATTCACGCCGTATAAGTTAAAAATAACATTCTCCTCATACTTTTTTCAGAAAAGCCAAAAAGTACCTCATAACATAAACAAAAGAAAGATTCCTTACACACCATGTAGTAAAATTAAAAATGGGTAAAAAGGACATCAAACATACATAAAAACACTTTTATAAAACATGGACATGGATGATAACAATTACCCCAGTAATTACTTACGTGTATGCAATTTCGGATAAAAATGAGATTTGCAAAATTATCCCTTACCGTAGGTCTGATATGCTTCGTACGTATCCAAACCTCCTGTATGATGATTTAAATAAAGTCATTGAATTATTACAGAATCATATTAATTGTTATTATATCATATATGGTTCACTTATGACTTTATATTACCCGTTCTTTTGTAAATTAATGTTAAAGTAGCGCTTTGAGTAAAATTGTTTCATTTGTCGTTTGTGTTTTAACTTGTAATTATTCATATGATTACTTAGATCATGATTACTTACATCCAGAATGTAAAACATGATTTATATATAATATATATTCATAGAATATATATAATGGATCGATAAATGAAATGAAATACACCATTCATGGAGACGGTGGGTCGTACGTACGTATGAATGCTGTTTTCGTTTCCTTATTGAATTGAATGGAATTAAGTAGTTGACATAAATAAATATATATATACATAAATATAGTATCATTATTATGTCATATATTTCATGATTACTTATTATATATACTTCAAAATCATTTATGAATGGTTAATCATTGAGAATGAATCTCATCGCGTCGTGGAGACGGTATTCCATACGTACGCACGAGCGATGATATCGTTCCCATGATAGTGGAATTTTATTGGAGTGTATGTATACTATTACAGAATCAATATCACTATACAATAATCATATAGAGTTATTATTTACACCATTATACCCATCCAAGTAAGGTGGTGGTGTAAAATAGATTACACCACGGCGTGGAGACGGTATTCCGTACGTACGCACGCGCGGTGATTTCGTTTTCTGTAGGATGGATAGATGGTGAAATAGTGTTGTTTCATAATTATTATAACATATAAGTATATGAGTGATACTGATGTTATTACATCATAATTAAACAACCTAATAAGAATAAGTGGAAGAAGAAATAAAGTCGAAAGAATCTGTAACGGACATTACCTCTTCTTTGAAGCGCCTCTTTGAGACCTCCTCTTAGGGCACTAAAATTGGTCTTTGAAGAAGACCAGGACCTCTAGGTTGTTTATAGGGAAGTGTAGAAGAGAATTTGGTAGGGGTTGGCCGATCATGAAGGCTCAAAGTGGTGTGAGGAAGGGAGGGAGGAGGTTCCCTTTTATAAGGGAGGAGAGGGGCACCTTTGGAAATATGAGAAATATTAGTTTATATTAAATCCCAAAACCACATAAAAACTTCCACAATGACTCATATCTGAAGTTTAGATGAGATAGGGTTGTAATATCCTCAACCAATAAAATTTAAACTTGTTAGGAATTTATTTTAAACATTATCAACTTGATTTATCTTTATTTATTAATTTAATTTTATTTGTGGTAAAAATATTCTAAATTTTAAATTATTATAAATGATTACATATGTGTTGTGAATTTTCCATAATTTGACAATTTATGACATTTTAGACCATATAAATTTTAATTTATAATTTTTAAATATTTTTGTGACTTTTAAACAATTTTATAATATGTTATTTTTATAAACTACAATAGTGTCAATTTTGACACTATTCAATTATTTGAATTTAAATAAAATATATACACAAAATATGTTCTAACTAAAAGATTTAATAGATTCATAAAATGTCATATGTATCTAGAAAAGTAGTGGAGCACATTAAATAGTTCATATAATATTTATTTTAATATTTTTAATGCCATTTATTTGATATTTTAATTAATAAAATAATTTCAACATCACTATTGTGGCATAATTAATGATAATTATTTAATCCCTAAAAATTATATATAAATTCCTATGTTGTAGATAATTGTATTATATTTCTGGAGACTATTAATGTTTGAATTTTCATTAAGTTTATCACTAAATTAAAATTATTATACTTATAAGATTTAAGAAAGTGACATGTTGTCACATTCGTTGGTTTTAATAATAATTAAATTATTTTCATGGACAAAAGTCCATTAAATGAATCTAATCCGACCCTTAGGTGATATGTGTCGCCTTTTAGTCATCCAATAAGATTTTGGCAGGTGTTGGGGTAATTTTATAATCTTATATTTACCCTTAATTACCCGATTTACCTTTAACTATTGCAAATAAAATTTACCGTAGTTACTATTTATAATGCCCAAAAATAACAAGTATCCTATTAACATAATTTGGACCCACTGATTCCAAATATGGAATCCATTTTTCAAAATTCAATACACAAAAGTTGCAGAAATTAAATTAAAGTTAATCCCGTTGTTGAAAGAAAACGGGTTTTTGTTTAAAACATTGCAAAAGATTGAATTGATTTAACCTACAAATTCAAGGTAAAATCAATGATAATGACATAAATTATATTAAATGGTAAAAATATATTCTATTTATAATTTAAAACCATTCAATATTATAATTTAACTATATAAATTATTACGATGAAAAAAGATGTTTTTTAATTAAAATATAGTGTGTTTTTACTATTTATTAAAATATAGAAGTTATCAGAAAAATATCAAAACATTATCCAATGTAAATTTTTATATCCGGATTCAAAATTATAATTTTATTTTTGTAAAATTGAACTTATAAACATGTCAAAAACTATATTTAAAGTGGGTGCGCCATCAAAAGGTGGCAAAACTGCATTTTTTTAAAAATACATATTTTACCCGAAAAAATTTATTTTGTTCTTATACCATGTTCTAGAAAATGTGTAAGATGAATAATAAGGTTATAAAATTCAAAATGTAGTTAATACGATTTATAACGGCTAGTTCATAATAATATTATAACCATATATCATTGTTTAGTGAAACTTGATATTGCGTACAACACACGCTATCGAGGAAAGTTGCGATTGCGTGTAATGCAAGCCAAGTCAGGGTTACGTGTTGTGCAAGAATCCTTCGTTGTTTCATATAACAGAATCCAAACATATTTCATTTATACATTTAATATATATATATATATATATATATACACTGAATGTTGCGTAGAATGAATATTATAAAACAAACTTGAAATTGTGTGTAACACAATCTAAGAATAGTGTTGTGTATACTGCAAGCTAATACGGTGTTGCGTAAAGCACAAGATAATCTTGGTGTAGCATACAAAAAAGATATAAAATAAATTAAAAAGAAAAATCTTGGGATGTTACATGGACCACACACCAAAGAAGAAGCATTTGATAGATCTTGTTTGTCCTTTAGGAAGGATGTGTGTTTTTTTGAGAAGAAACAAACCTAGGATGGAGAATCCAGGCATCGCTAATGGAATCAAGTTGTATGTAGGCCTTGAAAAATGGAATTGTGGAGAACCGATACCAAAAATTAAGTCCCCTTGAGTGAGGATACCACAATGCGGCGTGGTTTTTTGTCATGCAGCCAGGACGATAAGGTCCTAGTTTATGGTCGTATGACATGACCATCCCACACATCTTAGCGTCACATAGTAAAGATGAGACAATTTAAAGTCAAGTGGGACTAGGTAGCATAGTTTAAGGTCATATGGTTTGGACACACACAGAATAGAGAGGTCCTGATGGGAATGCGCTTTGTGTGATAAAGAATACCCGGCGTGAATGGGGACATAATCCCATACTACATCATGCGCAATCTCGAGGAAGAAACCTCGTTCCAAGGGTCCAGAAAAGGTCAGATAATATGGGGTGAACCTGAAGACAAAATGTCTGGGTGTTACTATGTATCCCATGAGGATGGTAATCAAGCCATACATAGTTCTGAGAGTGAAGTTCAATGTCATACAGGACGAAAGGTAGGAGATACAGGCTTCTAAAAGTGGAGTACGTGGTGCAACTATTGAAAACCCAATGTGAATGAGAACATAAGGCCACATATTCCACACCACACAATCTTATAAAAGATAGGTCCAAAAGTTCGAACATAAGAGACAATTAGGGGAACCTGAGATGGACCTGAAGATGAATTGTCTGGATGTTCCTATATATCGCATAAAGATGGGAATCAAGATGTACATAGTTCTTAAGGATGTCTTTCAGTTTATGTCTTGCAGAAAGAATGCTGAGAGAGATCTTAGTTAAGGTCTTAGAGCTCATACCATGGTATGTGAGACTCATCCAAATGGGTGTAAACCATTACCAAGTCCCTAATCCCAAGTGATCTACACTCAATGTGGGAAATAAGGGCGGAGAAGGTATTCGCAACACATGGAATACAGGAAAAGGGGGAAATGGTGCAGCGCCTCGAATGACGCCTCACTATGGATTCTTCCTCATAACACGCAAACACACATTGAGGGATATAACCAAGAGTGTCGAAATTATACTTAGACATAATGGAGTGTAAAGCGATGTGAATCATGAAACCAATATTTAGGGTTTAATTTGGGTGGTGCAATGATGGAGGATGATTGTTGACCATCTTCAAAACACAACACCTAGATCGGGTGACCTCAAATAGGATCAACAAATGAGCGTTGACTGCTGAACATATTCACAACATGGGACTTGTATCAAATTGTCATCTAGAATCCTTAGGGTCATTTCCACAAGATGGTAGGAGAGTCTTGGGGCCTAGAATCCATGCCGTTCGGGGGTCCTTTCATATGTGAAAGATGATTAATTTCCAAATTAATGGGACCATGAAACATGAAAATGGGCGATAACATGTCTATATAGAATCCAACACTCTAGGTCCTGAACCAGAGTGCTCCTGGACATGCTGGTTAACATCCAAAAATGGTTTAGGGGCCCAATTCACGAGCATCTGACTCGAAAATATGAGTAGAGAATAGGGAGAGGAAGATATCTTAGGAGAGAGAGGTATGTGGAGTGGCTATTATATACCTGACATGAATGAAGACATAAGCCCATAATACACCACATACCCCCTCCTGGTGGTCTCACTCCAAGGGGCCAGAGAGATGAGGTGGTTTCTAAGAAGAAAGGCTTGACCTAAAGATGCAATTTTCGGGAGTTCCTATGTATCCTGCGGGGATAAGAATCAATCCACACATAGTTTTGAAAGATGTTATGCAGTTTAACATTATGCGGTAAGGAAAAAGATGGTAGGAGGGTATCTTGACAATGAATGTGTATGGAATAGAGAATAACCCAACATGAATGAGGAAATAATAACATATACTCCACACCATGCATAATTCCTAGAGAGAACTCGGGCCAAGAGGTCAAGAGAAAGAATAAATGAACCTAGTTTGAACCAGATGACAAACTATCTGGGTTTTCCTACCAATCTCATGGGGATAGGAATCAATCCAAAAAAAGTTCTAGGATATGTGGTTCAGTTCAATGTCATGTGGTGAGGATGTTAATTAAAGGGGTGTCTCAAGGGGATGTATGCAGTGTGGAAAAAATAGCCCGATTTGAATGAGAACATAGAGTCCATACCACACCACAAAATTGTATAAAACCAGATCTTCTTTTCTGGTATGTTTTTAAATTCATGTTGTTTTGAGGAAAAGGGGAAGAAGGAAAATTTTATGATTACATGTCGTGTACTCTGGCACCGATTCCAGATCATGTTTTGTAAGAACCCAGATCTTCTTTTCATGTATGTTTTTGCTTTTCTGGTTGTTTTTGAGAAAAGGGGAAAATCTGGAAATTTTCAGAGTACATGTCTTGTACATTATAAGTACACGCCGTGTACTTTTCTCCCACGTGAGGCCATGTTCTGGCTGTGTCTGGGCCACACACACGTTGTGTAGCGGTGACGTGGAGGCCGCTTAATGCGGTGTATGGAAAGGGCGAGTACACACCGTTTACTCATGAAGTACACAACATGTGTTTTTCTGTTTATTTCATTAATCGGACCGGGTTCATGCCTTAACCCTATTTTCTTCTTCTTCTTCGCCTATTTCCGCCCAGAGAATCTGAGGAGGCCTAATCTTCTCCGAACCACCGATCCATCACCGTCTATCCGAATCGAACACCTTCGGTTGAAATAGAATTGCAGTGGTGAGTTCTTGGTTGTTCTTTGGCCTCGTTTCCTTTTTCTTCTTCTCATGTGAGTTATCTGAGGTTGAAAATTTTAGACATTTTTGTAGATCAACTCTGTTCTAGGCCGATTCACAGGCCGAGGTTCAAGTATATCAACCTACAAGGATCGAGGTAGGTGGTTTGTTCCCCTACGTTGATTGTCTTTGAGATTTTGGTGCAAAAGTAGTGGGTATCCATGTATCGGGTATCTCGGTTTAGGGTTTTGAACCTGTTTTATTCCTTAGATTGCATGTGAGATTGAGGAAATTATATGAATAATTTTTGCTTTTTAGCATGTTCAAGGATCACCCCATGGGCATTTTCCATCATTTTGGCTGTTTATCACCGTTTGGCTTATGTTTCCTATGAGGTAAACCTTGTTGCATTACTTTCTTGCCTTGATATAGGTGATTTCATGTATTGACTACTGTTTATATGCTTTTGATGCATTTTATCTATTATCCAAGTAGTTTTCTAAATTTACTTAGGGCTGCTACGAATCGTTTACGTACGATTGCTTTTACTCAGGGCTGTGGGAACCTAGTGTAGTTAGAGCATAGGGGGAATTGATGTTGAGTGCTTCCTCAGAGGGACTGTTTAATTATTACCATTACCATACCATAAGGGGGATTGAATTTGTGCTCTCTCAGAGGGTCTGATAATTATCGAATCGAGACAAAAGGGGGAATTAGACGCAAGTTCTTCCTTAGAGAGTCTGTAGTATCGCTGCAAGACCATAGGTGGAATTGACGTTGAGTGCTTCCCTAGAGTGTCTTTGCCTTTGTTTGAATGCTTGACCATAAGGGCCTGCCCACATGAGCCACCCAGAGCGTCAGTGTAATAAATATTGTTGGTTGGTTGTGACGAGTCCACCAATCCAAAAAACAAGCTTGGGTTTTTACTGCTTGTAGTTTAGGTAGTCTGCTGAGATAACTGTTGTGTTAATTTCTATGCTCTGGACTATAGATATATTGATAGATTATTTGGTTGATGATTATATGATTTAATTAAATTAATAGACAGATTTGAATGGATAATTATAGGATTGTTTACTTTAGTGTATCCATGTTTCTCTACTGCATTTATTTCCATTACTTTTGCTATATTGCTCACTGACAGTAGGGCACAAATCATATGGGGTTTTCCTACTACGATTAGTCTAACACCCTATTTGGATCCTGCTTTTCATCCCAAACAAGTTATATGGTTGCAGGTGTGGATATGGATTGTGGGCCTTCTACCTCAGGTGCTTGATTGCTGGTTAGAGTTGGAGATCATGGGACCGAGCTTAGGCTTGCGATGCTGCTGGAGTTTGCTGTTTACTTTTTCTACTTGGGTTTTAATTGTATTTCAACATGTTTTTTTGTTTACTGCTTTCTATAGAGACATGTACCATGCTACATCATTATTATATTATATATTTCTTCTGCTATTAGTTTTAGTTGTAGTGTGTTGTTTACTGCTTCCGCTATTGTTTATGTTATTTTCCTTCCGCTGTATAATTTACCAAATGAGGGCATAGTTTCCCCACTGACTCACCAAGGCTCTCGCTACTAGTCGGCAGTCTCTGGTGTTTTGGGAAATGTGCTTGAGGTCATGTGGAGAACTGGGTACGAGGCATCGGTTGAGTGGCTCTAGATTTGGGTTGTTACAAAGTGGTATCAGAGGAGTTTTCCTTCTTTTATATTTTCTTACTGTTTGGAGACAATAGACAGGGATAATAAGGAATGGGTAGTTGGTACTTAACTGTGCTTGGGAGTAATTAACCCGTGTACAGGGAAAAGCTATATTACCTCGTAATTTCAATTTTTAGTTTTCTCAAGTGTTATAGTTGATTATATTTCACCGTTGGGTGATGCACTTGTTTTGTGCTGTTACAGTTTATATGATTGTGGTTCTATTTTGTTGCTACCCGATGAGATGAGGGTATTCCATCTCATGCATCATATAGTCATTGGCTAGAAAAATCACATGTCATGCATTTTACCATTCCATCTAGGATGCATTATAAATTTCATGCTGTTGTGATAGATGTTGTGATAGATTATACATGCTGTAGTGATAGTTGCTGTGATAGAAATATCTGCTATGTTGATAGGGTGTTGTTTATCTTACAGATTATTTAGCATGGATGCCAAGCTTTGGTCTTAGAGGTGTTATGGGCCCTCGAGGTACAGAATTTGGAAAATTATGGAATTGTTATACTGTCAAATTGTTATAAGAATTGTTATGATGTCATGATTTGATTCATGGGGAGTATGGCCGCCCACAGATTAGAATTGGAAAAATATATGCTAGTTTTAAGTGTTTTCAGTGGTTTTGGGGAGTTATGTATGCCTACTGTCTAGAAACCTAGACAACACATCATGTGGCCTTATAAACATAGGTCATGTGTTCTTCTATTCAGGAATAACTACTTTTCACGGTCACATGCCATGTACTTTGAAGTACACATCGTGTACTCTTCTTCCGTGTGATCCAGCAGTGTAGTTGAATACATGGGATTGAAAATCTCAGGAACAACATGTCGTGTACCACGTTGACACGTTGTGTAGTAATGGTCTGTATGACCCATCCATGTATTGGAATACATGGGTTGGAAAATCTTAGGGACAACACGCCATGTACATTGTTGACACGCCGTGTAGTTTTGGTCTGTTCACTAGTCCGTGTGACTAACGACACGGACAGGGGAAACACCTTAAGGACATGCTGTGTAGTGGATAGACACGTCGTGTAGTCCTCGTCTAGGACAGTCTGTGTGACTTATTCATGTAGGAGTAATCAGGTAGGAGGAAAAAGAATGGTACACGCCGTGTATACTAAAAGAACACTCCGTGTAGTTGGGATTTACACAGACAGGTTGTCTGGTGTACACGCCCAAGTAAAATATTTTAGGAACACACCGTGTTTGGGAACTACATGCCATGTACCTATGTTTTTTCCAGTTTTAATAGTTTTTCTCTTTTGTTCCATTTTCTCCCTTTTGAGTTTGCAACTGTGCTCATTGTTAATAAAGGTGTGCTTTTGACCTTTCAGAGTCATGACACCAAGACATCCTCCCGTTGCACGTCAGTGATCTCACGATGATTGTACGTCGCATATGGCACACGCAGTTATCCCGAATACTGGTGCAGATGCACAGTTCCGTGAGGGATTTATGAGGTTCATACAGACCTTTCAGGGAGCTCAGCAACCTGCCCAGTCTATGGTAGAGCTTACGCGAGTCTTCCAACAGCAGCACCCTCCCACGTTCTCAGGGGATGGAGGACCTCAGGCTACTAAATCTTGGTTCAAAGCTATGTTTTATATCTTTGATCATCTTGAGAGACCCCCAGACAGAAGGGTGAAGCTCACGACTTACATGCTGCGAGATTCTGCCAAGATATGGTTGGACGTAGTTTCTCAAATAGGGCGCCATCAGATTGTTTCTTGGGAGGAGTTTCAGCATACGTTCTATGACTACATCTACTAGGAAACACTGAGGGCTGACAGATCCAGAGAGTTCATGAACCTGCAGTAGGGTACTCTATCAGTTATGGAGCATTCCTCCTATTTTACTGAGTTACAACGTTTCACTCCCGTTATGGGGAATGACCAACTGTTCTTAGTGAGGAAGTTTGAGGAGGGCCTCAGACCATAGATCAGATCACAGGTCAACGTCTTCTAGTTGAATTCTATATCATTTATATTCAACCAAGCATTGATCACAGAATGTAATCTGAGGGATACTAGAGTAGTGATCCCGGGCGGTTCAGCATCCAATGTTAGTACCCTTCCTACTGACAGCAGGAAGCGCCACCGAGAGTCCACATGAGGTGACTTGAGGAAGCGATATGTTCCTTAAGTTGGAAAAGTTGTGTTCTACCAGTGTGGGAAGGACGGGAATAAAAATCTCTGATGCCCAAGGGACCCAGTAGAGTGCTGATCTTGCAGCAAGATGGGTAATGTTCAGTGGTTTTGCAAGGTTCTTCTTCAAGTGGCTAGAGAAGGAGGATCGGTTTCAACTCCACGTACAGGAGCAGGTTTACCAGTTCCGTAGCAGACTGGGGGCTGGAGTTCTATAGGCCATTCAGGTCTGGGTAGAGGCCGTGGACATAGTGGTCAGGATAAAAAAGGATCAGCTCAGGGATCTCAGGCTGCTACACAGGGTCGTTGTACTGTCCAGACATTTGCGGTAGAGCAGAATCATCAGGAGTAGTATCCTGGACATTCCACAGTGCGAGGTACGATCTTAGTATCCTCAGTTTTATCATATGCACTTTTCAATACAGGATCTTCTCATAGCTTTATTTCTATTCACACTGTGGAGATCCTTAGATTTATTATCTTTACTTTTGAGGATATGATGACACTAGACACTCCCTTGGGACTTAGAACTGCTGGTGTGCATCAATGCATGGAGTGCCCCTTGAGGTTGGTGGGTGTCAATTCTTGTGGGATCTTTATGTCCTAGAGATAATAGGTTATTATTTCATTCTCGGAATGGACTGGTTAGTACCTTTTCAGGCCCTTGTCGATTGCTATCACCGCAGGGTAAGTTTCACGTCACCATAGGGTAGATCTTTTCTTCACAAGGGTGAATGGAGTGTCTAGGCGAGCAGAGCTGGACCAGAGCATCATGGGTTGGGCGGTGTTACGACCCAAGTTGCTAGTTTATACCTAGACGATCAAGGGACTTCTCAAATGTATTTTCCTTCGGTAGTTGATCATTTTCCAGATTTCTTTCCAGAAGACTTTTTAGGGTTTCCTCCATAGCGTGAGGTAGACTTCTCTATTGATCTTGTGATAGGAGCATCAGGTATCCATAACTCCTTATAGGATGGCTATGCCTGAGTTCCAAGAGCTCAAGAAGTAGTTGGGGGTGTTGCAGGAAAAGGTTTTTATCCGACCCAGTACTTCCCCATGGGGTTCTCTTGTTTTGTTTGAGAAGAAGGCAGATGGTACTTTACGGCTTTGTGTGGATTATCAGAAGCTGAACCAGTTAACGGTCAAGAACCTATATCCCTTTCCGAGGATTGATGGAATTTTTTATCAGCTTCAAGGAGCCAGGGTGTTCTCGAAGATCGACTTGAGATCCGGCTATCATCAGTTGTGTGTCAGACCATCAGATATACCTCTTACAGCCTTTCGAAGTAGGTATATTCTGTACAAGTACTTGGTTATGCTGTTCGGTCTCACGAACGTGCCATCAGTCTTCATGGCACTGATGAATAGAGTTTTCCATCCTTACATGGATTCTTTCGTGGTGGTTTTTGTGGATGATATCTTGGTGTTCTCTCACACTCGACACGACCATGCTAACCATCTTGAGATCGTTCTATGTACACTAGGAGTGAATCAGTTATATGTTAATCTCTCTATGCGCCACTTATTGATGGATGAGATTCACTTCCTGGGTCATGTCATCTCAGAGACAGGAGTATCAGTAGACCTAGAGAAGGTGAGAGTTGTAGTTACCTGGGAGAAACTGAAGAATGTTTTCGAGGTACAGAGTTTCTTAGGACTGGATGGTCACTACTTGCGGTTTATACAAGGCTTCTCACATTTGGCAGTGTCGTTGACAGGCATGACTAAGAATGTTGTGAAGTAAATTTGGTCAGAATCCTGTGATTAATTCCTTAAGAAGATGAAGGGGAGATTGACTTCAGCTCCGATTCTAGTTTTACCAGAGCCAGGAATGAGTTATACAGTTTTCTATGATGCATCTGGCATCGGGCTTGGAGTAGTGCCTATGCAGGAAGATCGTGTTGTTCCTTATGGATCTCGGCAGTTGAGGCCACATGAGAAGAACTATCCTACGCATGACCTGGATTTGGCAGCTATCGTTCATGCTTTGTGTTGTTGGTGACACTATCTTCTAGGAGCAAATTTTGTGGTATATACTGACCACAAGAACCTCAAGTATAACTTCACACAGCGTGAATTAAATCTGAGACAACGGAGGAGGGTCGAGTACCGACAGTCTTTTGACTTCTAGCTTGCTTATACGCATGGGAAAGGAAATGTTGTGGTAGACGCACTGAGCAGGAGAACTCAGTTACAGGTAGTTTAGGAGGCCAACATCGAGTGGAAGCTTATGGAAATGTTCTCTAAAATGAATTTTGTGGTGCACGACAGACAGGGACAGATGATTCATTCTTCTATAGTTGTTACCTCCACTCTTTTGGATCGAGTTCAAATGAGGCAGCTATCAGACCAAGAAGGCCTAGTCCTATTTGAGGGTGTGTCAGATGGAGACCCTACTCCAGGGTGGACAGTGGGAGATGATGAGGTGTTACGTTTTCATGGCCGCGTATGGGTTTCAGCAGACATACATGAGGATATGATGTGGGAGTTTCATGATTCAGCTTGGGAAGTTCATCCTGGTGTCACAAAGATGTGTTGAGACTTACGTAATTAGTATTGGTGGCCAGGTATGAAGAAGGATGTGGCTGGTTTTGTTATGTGGTGCTCCACTTGTCAGCAGGTGAAGGCAAAGCATCAGCGACCAGCAAGGCTTTTGCAACAGTTACCCATTCCTGAGTGTAAATGGAATGATGTTGCGATGGACTTCATGACAGGGTTACCGAGATCGCCTCGAGGAAATGATGCGGTTTGGGTTTTAGGGGACAGGCTCATGAATGTTACACATTTCTTACTGATCAAGGAGACCTTCGGTGTGGATGAGCTTGGAAGGTTTTACATCTGTAAGATTGTACACTAGCATGGGGTTCTGAGTTCAATCGTTTTTGATAGAGACACCCGCTTTAATTCACATTTCTGGAAGGGGCTACAGAGGGCTTTGGGTACACAGGTACTTCTGAGTACAACTTACCATCCCCAAATAGATGGCCAGTTGGAGTGAACGATTCAGGTGCTGCAGGACATGCTTTGAGCATGCGTCCTTGATTTTGGAGGTTCTAGGGAGAAAAATATACCTCTGGTGGAGTTTTCCTATAATAATTGTTTTCAAGCAACTATTCAGATGGAACCTTATGAGGCTTTGTACGGTAGGCCGTTCCGATCACCCTTGTGTTGGCTGGAGGTGGGAGAGGTAGCTATGCTCGGACCTCCTCTTGTTCAGGAAACCACAGAGTAAGTGGAGTTGATTCGGAAGAGGATGGTTACTACACAGTCTCGGCAGAAATCTTATGCTGATCAGGGGAGAAGACCATTAGAGTTCAAGGTCGGAGATCAGGTTTTCTTGCGTGTTACCCAGAGGATGGCACATAAGAGAATTAGGAGATAGGGAAATCTTTCACCGAGATACGTCAGGCCGTTTGAAGTTCTGGAGAGGGTCGGGATGGTTGCTTACAAGTTCCAGTTACCTTAGAGGTACTAGGCTATGCACGACGTCTACAATGTTTCTCAGCTTCGATGGTATTTCTCAGACCCATCTCATGTTTTTCAACCATAGGAAGTTGAGCTGGAAGAGGATGCATCATTCAAGGAGCATCCTATCAGGATTGTTGATCGTAGTGCAATGATACTCCATGGTCTGTCTATCCCTCTGGTGCGGGTGCTATGGTAGCACGGTCGTGTGCAGGACGAGACTTGGGAAAGGGAGGCTGACATGCGATCATAATGGCTGGATTTGTTCATGGATTCTTCTTCTACACCTCATTAGGAAATTCGGGGACATATTTCTTTAAGGGGGGATGTTTGTAAGAACTCGGATCTTCTTTTCAGGTATCTTTTTGCTTTTCTGTTCATTTTTGAGAAGAGGGGAAAATCTATAAATTATCAGAGTACATGTCGTGTACTTTATAAGTACACGCCATGTACTTTTCTCTCGCTTGAGGACGTGTGTTGGCCATGTCCAGGCCACACACACGGTGAGTAGAAGTGATGCGGAGCCCACTTAATACGGTGTACAGAAAGGGAGAGTACATGTCGTGTACTTTTTATTTCATTAATCGGACCGGGGTCGCGCCTTAACCCTATTTTCATCTTCTTCTCCGCCTATTTCCGCCCAGAGCATCCGAGGAGGTTGAATCTTCTCCGAGACACCGATCCATCATCAGCTATCAAAATTGAACACCTTCGGTTGCAATAGAATCGCAGCGATGAGTTCTTGTTTCTTCTTTGGCCTCATTTCATGTTTCTTCCTCTCATGAGAGTTATCTGAGGTTGAACGTTTTAGACGTATTTGGAGATATACTCCATTCTAGGCCGATTCATTGGTTGAGGTTCATGTATATCAACCTATGAGGATCTACGTAGGTGGTTTGTTTCCCTACGTTGAATGTCTTTGAGTTTTTTGTGCAAAAGTGCTGGGTATCCATGTATCGGGTATCTCGAGTTAGGGTTTTGAACCTATTTTATTTATCTGCCTTAGATTGCTTGTGTGCTTGAGGCTATTAGATGAATAATGTTTTCTTGTTAGCATGTTCAAGGATCACCCCATGGGCGTTTCCTTCGTTTTGGCTATTTATCGCGGTTTGGATTAGGTTGCCTATGAGGTAAACCTTGTTGCATTGCTTTCATGCCTTGATATAGTTGATTGCATGTATTTACTACTGTTTATATTCTTTTGATGCACTGTAGCTATTATCCAAGTAGTTCTCTGAACTTACTTAGGTCTGCTATGAATTGTTTATTTACGATTTCTTTTACTCAGGGCTGCGGGAACCTGGTGTAGTTAGACCATAGGGGGAATTGACGTTGAGTGCTTCCTCAGATGGCCTATTTAACTATTACCATTACAAGACCATAAGGGGGGTTGTCTTTGTGCTCTCTCAGAGGGTTTGATAATTATCGAATCAAGACTAGAGGGGGAATTGAACGTAAGTGCTTCCTCAGAGAGTCTGTAGTATCACTGCAAGACCATAGGGAGAATTTACATTGAGTGCTTCCTCAGAGTGTCTTTGCCTTTGTTTTAATGCTTGACCATAAGGGCCTGCCAACGTGAGCCACCTAGAGGTTCAGTGTAATAAATATTGTAGGTTGGTTGTGATGAGTCCACAAAGCCAAAGAACAATCTTGGGTTTGTACTGCTTGTAGTTTAGGTAGTCTGCTGAGATACCTATTGTGTTACTTTCTATGATCTGGAATATAGAGCTATTTCTAGATTCTTTGGTTGATGATTAAATGATTTAATTAAATTAATAAATATATGTGAATGGAGAATTGTTGGATTGTTTACTTTAGTGTATCCTTATTTCTCTACTGCATTTATTTCCATTTTGTTTTCTATATAGCACACTGACAGTAGGGCACAAATCTTTTTGTGGTTTCCTACTGTGATTAGTCTCACACCCTGTTTGGGTCCTGATTTTCAGTCTAAACAGGTTATATGGTTGCAGGTATAGATAGGGATTGTGGCCTTTCTACCTTAGGTGCTTGATTGCTGGTTAGAGCTGGAGAGCATGGGGCCGAGCTTAGGCTTGTGATGCTGCTGGAGTTTACTGTTTAATTTTCTACATGGGTTTCAGTTGTATTTTAGAACGTTGTTTTGTTTACTACTTTCCATAGAGACATGTGCCATGCTACATAATTATTATATTATACATTGTATCCGCTATTTGTTTTAGTTTTATTGTGATGTTTACTAATTCCGCTATTGTTTATGTTATTTTCCTTCTGCTATATACTTTACCAAATGAGGGCATAGTTTCCCCACTGACTCACAAAGGCCCTCACTGCTAGTCGGTAGCCTCTGGCATTTTGGGAAACATGCTTGAGGTCATGTGGCGAACCAGGTATGGGGCACCAGTTGAGTGGCTCCGGATTCGGGTCGTTACATGTTTTTCCATGTCACAGCCGCATACACGACCGTGTGATGACATGGTAGGGCCGCTTATGGCGGGATCTGGTAAATGCCTATACACACCGTGTATCCTTAGGGAACATGCCATGTATTTTTATTTTTATTTGTTATATCGGATCAGAGTCACATCTAATTACATAACCAACTTCTTTTGTCTTCATCTCGTCCAGGAGTGTTGAATATTGTTGATTCTCCCTAGATCCCCCGCTCTGTCATTCATTCTCTAAATCAAACCCCATCAATTGCATTGGAATCACCTCCGTGAGTGATTCTTCCTTCTAGATCCTCTGAACATGACTTCTCCTCTTTCATGAGATATCCTTGGTTGGGCGTTCTTGATTGTTTTTTAGATCTACGACATTGTAGGTCGATTCAAAGGTTGAGGTTCAACTATATTGATCGTACAATGTCGAGGTAGGAGGTTTATGGCTTTCTATAGATTGTGTTTGGATTATATGTCAAAAAAGATTCCAATACCCTAGTTTAGGTTATTGCGTGTTTAGGGAATTTAACCCTATTAATTATTTCTATGATTTGTTTTCTTGAGTAAGGGTGTTTGGTTATGAATAGGGTTTATTACCTTAATATGGATGTGTTTTCCCATGTTTGAATGATATTAGCCGTTGGGTCTAGAATTGCCTGTTAGGCTATTATGTTTCGATGCCTAGTGTTGTTAGGATGGAGTTGTTTATATGACATGCTTATGATGTGATTTTTAGCTATTTAGCCAAGTAGTACTTTCTGGTTTACCTTGGCTGCTGGATATCATTTGGGCATGATTGACTTACATAGGGCTGTGGGAACTTGGTGTAGTTAGAACATTGGGGGATTGGATGTTGAGGGCTTCCCCAAAGTGTCTGTTATACTTTTCACATTGCAAGACCATAGGGGGGATGGATGTGAGTGCTCCCTCATAGTGTCTATAGTTCCACGTTGTGAGACCACAGGGGGAATTGGATGTTGAGCTCTTCCTCAGAGAGTCCATAGTTACTATTAAGAGACCACATGGGGAATTGACGATGAGTGTTTCCTCAGAGAGTCTTTGATAAGCTGAACTAGAGGGGTTAGACTGTGTGAACTTCCTAGAGGGTTTTTAGAGTTTTTTTGGTTGTTTATATAGAAAATGTAAATTAATATAATGTAAATTGTAGGATTGTTTCCTTTTGAGTACTTCCTTGTTTATTACTTAATTTTTCATATTTCCTGCTATATATATTCAATGAAAGTTATGCACAGATATTTGGGTGGTTGCCTACTGGGATTCATCTCACACCTTGTTTCAGTCATGCTTTTGGGCCCAAAAGATTATTTTATATTATGTATAGATAAGGGAAAGTTCCCTTCTACTTCAGGTACTTGATTTTTGTAAAGCTAGAGAGCATTAGAACAAGCCAAGGCTTGCGATGCTGTTGGAGTTGTTTACTTGTTTTACTTTGTACTTTGGTTTATTAATTTATTACAGCATTGTGACTTGTTTGGATTCTTTCCTAGATACTGGTGACATGAATCATTATTTATATATATGTTGTATTTGTTCATTTACTTTCAGTCTTCCAATGTATACTTATTATATGGTATTACTTCTTCCATTGTTGTATATTATTGTTATTCAGCTATGTTACTCTATCAATGAGGGCATAGTTTCCCCATTATCACACATAAGGCCCTCACTTCTAGTCAGTAGTCTCTGGAGTTTGAGGAAATGCGCTTGAGGTCATGTGACCAACTGGGTACGGGGCACCTCTAGGAATCACCCAGAAATGGTTCATTACAAAGTGGTATGAGGGGAATTATTTTCTTCTTTACTTATTGTTTGGAGCCTATGTACAGGGATAAAAAGGAATAGGTACTTGGTAATAAGCTATGATTGGGAGTAGCTAACTCATGTACTGGGAAGAGGTAATTTACCTCGATCATTGATTTTTTTTGTTTTTCAATTATTACAGTTGATTTGATTTCACACTTGGGCGATTCACATGTATTGTGATATTATCGTTGATATTATTGTGGTTTTATTTCTATGGCAACCTGATGAGATGAGGGTATTCCATCTCATGCATCATATAGGCACATGCTAGAGATCACATGTCATGCATTCTTGTCATGCCATTTAGGGTGCATTATCAATTGCACATTGTTGTGATAGATGTTGTGGTAGATATGCGTGCTGTTTTGATAGATTCCTTGATAGAATGCCTATTGTTTGATATGCTATTGCTAATTGTTAAAGTTTCAATTGAATGGGTGCCAAAATTTGGTCTCTGACGTGTTATGGGCCCTCATGGATCTGAATTTGTTGGGTCACTGCACTGTTATTCCTTGTAATGTACATGTATATGATGCCAAGATTTAATTCGCGGGGATTATAGTCCCCCATGGATTAGAATTTGGAACTTTAATGTTTGTTTCAAGGTTTTTATGGGATTCTAGAGTAGTTTACGAGGATTAGAATCCAAAAAAACCTAGAACACCTGGTGTGTATTGATGAATACTTTCCAAGAATCCATCTATTCAGGAAGTAACAAATTTTCTTAAGGACACATCATGTACTTTTAGTACAAGATGTATAGTCCTTAACCATGTGACAATCTGTGTGGGAAGAAACACGGGGTTGGGAAATATTTGGTGGAACACGCTGTGTTCCTGGCGTTCACACCGTGTTGTATAGACCATGAATCTGGCCGTGTGACTACGAAATTGGTTGATTAAAATCAGGTAGTACATGTTGTGTCCATCATGAACCCACCGTGTACAATCGACTGTGTAACTAGACGTGTGACTAACGACATAGGTTAATGAAATCCTTCTAATACACATTGTGTATAGAATAAACATGCAGTGTAGTTTTGTTCAAAGTGAACTGTGTGGCTTAGCCATGTAGACGAGCTCAGGAAGGAGGAAAGGTTAAAGTAAACGCCGTGTCTGAGGATGAACACGCCATGTGTATGGGGTTTTACACAAACCAGTTTTGGAAGAGGTACACACCATGTTAAATGTCTAAGGGAACACACTGTGTACGGGTTATACATGCCGTGTACTCCTTTTTTGAAAAAATTGATTGTTTTCTTCCTCTTTTCCTTTCCTGAACTTCTAAGATTTAGCCCTTGATAATCATGAACTAATGTGTGTGCTTGACCTTAAAGAGTCATTCCACTGAGACATTCTCCATTTGTACGCCAGATACATTGTAGTGATCAGACACCAGATATGGATGATCAGGGAAAACCAGTAGATCCTCTCGTTGTTCCCATCTTTCCACCAGCTATTATTCCAAATATAGGTGTCGATGCATAATTCTGAGAAGGCTTCATGAGTTTTTGGGAGTCATTTCGGGGAGCACTGCATCATACCCCATCTATGGAAGAGTTGATACAGGTTTTTCAATAGCGGCATCCTCCCACCTTCTCAGGGGATGGAGGACCTTAGGCTGTAGAGTCATGGTTAGAAGACACTATGTCGATCTTCGATCATCTACAGATTCATCCATAGAGGAGGGTGAAGCTCGCTATATACATGATTCGGGATTCTTCCATGAGATGGTGGGATGTGATATCATTGGAAGGGCACCAGCAGGGTATGGTATGGGATGAGTTCCAGCATTCCTTCTATGATTACATATATCTGGAGACTTTGAGGGATGAACGATCCTAAGAGTTCATGGGTTTGGATCAGGGTACTCTATTAGTCATGGAGTATTATTCTTTATTCACACCCATTCTAGGGGGTGATGAGTTATTCTGGGTGAGGAAGTTTGAGAATGGTCTCAGGCATGACATCCGATCTCAGGTGAACATCTTCAGGTTGAATTCCATCACATCTATAGTAAACTAGGCTCTGATCACGAAGTGAAATATGAGGAATTCTGGGGCTATGATCCAGGTTGGCTCGACATTTGGAGTTTCTACCCCCCCTATTGAAAACAGGAGGTGCCGTAGGGAGTCTACAAGTGGAGATCTGAGTAGGCGGAATACATCTTCTGGTAGCCAAGTGGCATGATACCAGTGTGGGGAGAGCAGGCATACAATGCCACATTTCTTGAGAAAACCAGTTGAGTGCTGATATTGCGGCAATATGGGTCATCTTTAGCGGTTCTTTCAAATTTTCTCACCAGAGGCCAGTGATAGAGGTTTTGTTTCGACTCCTCATACCGGATCAAGACCACTAGCCCCACATCAATCTGGAGGCTGGAGTTCTTCAGGCTGTTCGACATGAGGTGGAGTTTGTGGGCACAGTGGTCAGTCATAGGGTTTTCAATAGCCATAGGGTGGATCAGCTCAGGGATCTCAGTTAGCTTCATAGGGCCATGATGTAGGTTAGGATTTTGCAATAGATCAAATCCAACAGGAGTAGAATCCTGAAGCCTCTAAAGTTAGTGGTACGATTTTAGTTGCCTCAGTTTTTGATTCTGCACTTTTCGATATAGGTTCTTTCCATAGTTTCATATCTATTTCTATTGTGGAGATCCTAGGGCTCTGTATCTATACTTATGCTGATAGCTTGACACTAGAATCTATGTTGGGGACTAGAACGGCTACTGTACGTTAGTGCAAGGAGTGACCTCTTGAGGTTGGTGGGTGTCTCTTCTTATAGGACCCTTCTGTCTTAGAGATGATGGGTTTTGACATCATTCTAGAAATGGACAGGTTAGTTCCCTTCTAGGCTATTGTCGACTACTATCATTGTAGGGTGATTTTCATGTCACCATAGGGAGGTTTGTTTCTATATAATGGATAATGGGATGTCTAGGAGATTAGAGAGGGAGCTGAGCATCATGGGTTGGGAGGATTCACGACCCAGTTTTCTTGTTTGTATCTAGATGACCAGGGACTTCACAGATGAAATTTCCTTTAGTGGGGGATCATTTCAAGGATGTCTTTCCAAAGGACTTTTTAGGTTTTCCTCCTGGGAGATAGTTATACTATTCCATTGAGCATGTTCCGAGAGCGGAACCAGTGTCCATTACTCCTTATAAGATGGAATTTACAGAGTTACAGGAACTCAAGAAGCGGCTTGAAGAGCTGTAGGTAATGGGTTTCATCTAACCCAGTACTTCTCTTTGAGGTTCTCCTATCCTATTTGCGAAGAAGGAGGATGGTACCCTCAGAAATTGTGTGGATTATCAGAAGCTAAACCAGTTGAAGTTCAAGAAATGATATCCCATGCCGAGGATTGATGATCTATTTAATCAACATCAAGGATCCTAGGTGTTCTTGAAGATTGACTTGAGATCCAGTTATCATCAGTTTCCCGTCAAACCATCTGATATACCTCTTATAGCTTTTCGAAGGAGGTATGGTATATACGATTATGTGATTATTCCATTTGGTCTCCTGAACGTGCCTGCAGTTTCTATGGCACTGATGAACCGAGTGTTCCATCCATACTTCGATTCCTTTTTGGTGGTTTTTGTGGACGATATCATGGCGTACTCTCACACTTGACATGACCATGCTAACAATCCTGAGATAGTTTTGAGTACACTAAGAGAGCATCAGTAATATGCTAAGCTCTCAAAATCACACTTTTGGATGGACCAGATTCAGTTCTTGAGTCATGTTATTTCAGAGACAGGAGTATCAATAAACCCAAAGAAAGTGAGAGAAGTAGTATCCTTGGAGAAGCCAAACAATGTCTTTGAGGTAAATAATTCTCTAGGGTTGGTTGGTTAATACAAACGTTTTATATAGGACTTTTAACACTTAACAACCCACTTAGGGGACTGACCAAGATGTTTGCGAAGTACCTATGGACATATTCCTATGATTCAGCCTTTCAGGTGAAAAAAAGGAGGTTGAATTCAGCACCAATAATAGTTTTTCCAGAGCCGAGAAGGATCTATAATGTTTATTATGATGCATCAGGTATTGGGCTAGGAGGAGTGCATATGCAGGGGGAAGGCGTCACTGTGTATGGGTCTCAGCAGTTGAGGCCATATGATTGGAATTACCCGATGAAAGATCTTGATTTGGCCACAGTTTTCCATGCTTTACGCTGTTGGAGACATCATTTTTGGGAGATCATTTTGTAGTTTACACTGACCACAAAAGTCTCAAGTATATCTTTACCCACTACGATCTAAATTTGAGACAGTGAATGTGGGTTGAGTACCTTCAGTCCTTTGACATTGATATTTCCTATACACCTCGGAAATGCAACGCAGTGGCTGATGCGTTGAGCAGGAGGACTCAGATACAAGATGTTTAGGAGGCCAACAATGAGTGGCATCTTATTACACTATTCTCTAATATTCATTTGGAGGTCCACAACAGACTGGGGTAGACATTCCTTTCTTATATATCTATTACCTCTACTCTACTCGATTGAGTGCGAACGAGGAAACTATCAGATTCTGAAGGCCTAGTTCTGCGAGGGAGTGTGTCAGGAGAGAACCCTATTTCTGGATGGACCATAGCTGAGGATGAGATCTTTCATTTTCATGGGTGAATGTGGGCATTAGAAGACATACACAAGGAGATTTTGAAGGATTTTAATTATTCAATTTTGGAATTTCATCCTAGTTTTACCAAGATGTATAGAGATCTACACCGTTAGTATTGGTGTCCAGGCATGAAGAGAGATGTTGCTGGTTTTTTCATGAAGTGTTCCACCAGTTAGCAGGTGAAGGAAGAGAATCAGTGACCAACAAGGATTTTATCATAGTTACCCATTCCTAATTGGATGTAGAATGATGTCGCGATGGACTTCGTGACAGGTTTTCCGTGGTCACCTCATGATAATGATACGGTTTGGATCATCATTGAAAGAATCACGAAGGTTGCACACTTCTTACTGATTAACGATACCATCAGTGTAGATGATATGGGAAGGTTGTATGTCTGAGTGATTGTATGTTTAATGGGGTTATACACTCCATTGTTTTATACAGGGATGCTCGGTTTACTTCTCGGGTCTGGAAAGGACTACAGAGGGATTTGGGTACACATATACTTCTGATTACAACTCACCATCATAAGAAAGATGGCTAGACTGAGCATACAATTCAGGTGCCATAGGACATTCTTCTAACATGAATCCAAGATTTTGGAGGTTCTTGGAGAATCACATACCACTGGTGGAGTTTTCCTACAATAATAGTTTTCAAGAAACTATTCAAATGGAACCTTATGAGGCTTTTTATGGCAGACCATACCGATCACAGCTATGTTGGTTGGAGGTAGGAGAGGAAGCTATGATGGGACATCGTCTTTTCAAGGAGACCAAAAAGTAGATAGAGTTCATCTGGAAGAGGATGGATACTGCACAGTCTCGAAAGAAGTCTTATACATATCGAAGGAGACATCCTCTAGAGTTTGAGTCCTGAGATCAGTTTTTTCTACGTGTCACACCGAGATTGGGACACAAGAGGATTAGGATATAAGGAAATATTTTACCAAGATACTTTGGGTAGTTTGGGGTTTTGGAGAGAGTTGGGATGATTTCCTATCGATTTTAGTTACCTTGGAGGTAGAGGGCTATGCATGACATCTTCCAAGTTTCTTAGTTGAAACGTTACTTCTCAGACCCATCTCCTATTTTTCAACCTGGGGGGGGTTGAGTTGGAGGTGGACACATTGTACGAGGAGCATCCTATCTGGATTGTTGATCACAGCGTGAAGGCTCTCTATGGCCAGTTTGTTCCTTTGGTACGGGTGTTTTGGCAGCACGGGCGAGTACAGGACAAGACTTGGGAGAAGGAGACCAATGTTCGATCGTAGTGGCCAAAGTTGTTTGAGGATTCATCTTTGTCGCCACCTCATTAGGGAAATTCAGGGACAAATTTCTTTAATGGAGGATGTTTATAAGATCCAGGATCTTCTTTTTAGGTATGTTTTTCAATTAATGTTTTTTTTGATGAAAATTGGAAGAATAAAATTTTTTGGAGTACATGTCGTGTACTTACTTGTACATTCCATGTACTCTGGCACCGAGTCCAGGCCGCGTTTGGCCATGTCACAGCCACATACATGACTGTGTGACGATGTGGCAGGGCCACTTAAGGAAGGATCCGGTAAAGGCCTATACACGCTATGTATCCTTAGGGAACAGTTCATGTATTTTTATTTTTATTTGTTATATCGGACAGGGGTCACACCGAATTAGAAGAACCGACTACTTTTGGATTTGTCTCATCCAATAGAGACGAATATAACCAATTCTTCTTGTATCCCTGAATTGGTCATCCATTCTCTTAATCAAACACCGTCTATTGCCTTGGAATCACCTCAGTGAGTTCTTCCTTCTTGTAGATCCTCTTCTATTGATTTATCCTCTTTCGTGACATATCCTTGGTTGAAAATTATTAATTTTTTTGTAGATTTACGAATTTTTAGGTCGATTCAAAGGCTAAGGTTCAAATATATCAATAGTACAATGTCAAGCTAAGTGGTTTGTGACTTTTTGTAGATTGTATTTGGATTATATGTTTAAAATGTTCCCGATACCCTAATTTAGGGTATTGCATGTTTAGAGAATCTAACTCTGTTAATGCCTTCAATGCATTGTTTTCTTGCGTAAGGGTGTTTGGTTATGAATAGGGTTTATTACCTTACTATGGATGTGTTTTCCCATGTTTTAATGATATTAGCCTTTGGGACTAGAGCCACCTACTAGGATGTTATGTTTCCATGCCTAGTGCTATTAGTATTGAGTTGGTTATATGACATTATTTTGATACACTTTTTATCTATTTATCCATGTCGTACTTTGAGGTTTACTTTGGATGCTGGATATCGTTTGTGCACGATTGACTTACACAGGGATGTTGGAACCTGATGTAGTTAGACCAAAGGGGGATAGGATGATGAGGGCTTCCCCAGAGTGTCTATTATACTTTTCATGTTGCGAGACCATAGGGGGGATGGATCTGAGTGCTCCCTTAGAGTGTCTGTAGTTCCACGTTGCAAGACCATAGTGGGAATTGGATGTTGAGTGCTTCCTCAAAGAGTATGTAGTTGCCGTTACGAGACCACATGGGGAATTGACGATGAGTGCTTCCTCAAAGTGTCTGTGATAAGCTGAACCAGAGGGGTTAGACTGTGAGAACTTCATATAGGGTTTCTTTAGTTTGTTTGGTTGTTTATATAGTAAATGTAAATGAATGTAGTTGAAACTATAGGATTGTTTCCTTTTGAGTACTTCATTTTTTATCACTTCATTTTACATATTGACTTCTATATATATTCACAGAAAATTAGGCACAAATATTTTGGTGGTTTCTTACTAAGATTCGTCTTACACCCTATTTGGGTCATGCTATTGGTCCCAAAAAAATTATATTATTGCAGGTATAGATAAGGGAAAGCACCCTTCTACTTATAGTACTTAATTGTTGTGGAGATAGAGAGCATGGGACTAAGCTGAGGCTTGCGACGCTGTTGGAGTTGTTTACTTGTTTTCCTTTGTACTTTGGTTTAGTACTGTCTTACAGCATTGTGACTTATTTGGATGATTTCCTAGATACTTTCGACATGCATCATTATTTATATATATTCTGTAGTTGTTCATTTACTTTCAGTCTTCCACTTTTTACTTATTAAATGGTATTAATGCTTCCATTTTTGTATATTATTGTTATTCTTCTATGTAACTCTATCAATAAGGGCATTGTTTCCCCATTATCACACCCAGGGCCCTCACTGCTTGTTGTAAGACTCTAGAGTTTGGAGAAATTACCTTGATACCATGTGACCAATTGGGTACAGGGCACCTCTGGGCAGTACCAAGAACCGGGACGTTACAACAATCCTAAGTGAGAACTTGGTCGAGGAGGAAGAATGGTCTGGGGACCAGAGGTTGTGCTATAAACAAAAAGTCACATCCAACTTGTATTTTATTGACACACAGGATTAGTGCTAAGTGGTATTACGTCCCTCAGTGATAGATGAATTATGCAGTTTAATGTTGTGCGATGAGGACGTTGGTGATCTTAGTTTAAAGTCATAGAGCTCAGAACACGATTATGTGACCCTTTATATGGGTATTGACATACCAAATATTCTAATCCCACTTGATCAGTGCTCGGTGTGGGAAAAAGCAATGGTATCAGGTTCTCCTTAGCATATAAAGGAACAACAATACAGGAAACAGATCATGCGAGGTCGATCCCTCCCAGACAAACATTCCTGCTCGAGGCACGTTGACGTTCAAAGGGATAACATGAAAAAATGAATCACTCCACCCAAAATTTGGGACATATAGGGGTGGAGATAATGATGGAGGATGGTTTTTGACTGTATTTGAAACACAAAATCCATATCGTTTAACCTGAAAGGGGAACAAACAAATGAGCATCGACCGCTGACCATATTCGCAACGTGGGATTTGTATCAAAGTAACATTCAAGATCCTCTAGGACATTGGCCCGAAATGGCTGGCGAGCCATAAGGCCAAGCATCCATGCCGTGCGGGGGTCCTTTCGGATTTGAAAGATGATGAAAGTACAAATAAAGGTGACAGGTGAAGTGTGAACATTCCCATGGTCTAACATCATGTTGAAAATGGAAAAAGGGGCGGAAATATCTAAGGAGGGGGATACATGGTGCGGTCATGATAAAACAATCATGAATTAATGAAAACAAATCCTACACCACAACATGTGTTTTGAGAAGAATTTGGGTCTAGGGGTCGGACCCAAGGGGAGATCATACAGTTTGGGTCAGGGCCTATATACAAAATGTCCGGGTGTTCCTATATATCCCATTAGGATGGGAATCAAGCCATAAATAGTTCTGAAGCCATGCGGTTTAATTTCATGTGGTACTAACATTGGAGGATAGAATAATGGGAGGGACACGTGGTGCGATCATTGAGAAACTGACATAGAAGAGGCCAAGGAAGTCTACAATACACTGTGTGTGATCCTCCAAGGGAACTACACCGAGGGGGCGGTCAACGAGAAGTATTTGGGGGCTGGATTATAAGACGAAGTGTTTGAGTATTCCTACATTTCACATGATGATGGGAATCAAGCCATACATAGTTATTGAGATGTTGTGAAGTTTTACGTCATGTGGAAAGAACATGGGGTTATCTTAGCTTAAGGTTATAGAGAATTAGACCTTTTTTTAGTTTATCGTCATACGAGGTTGGTGCTGGGTTGTCTTAAATTCTTTAGCCTGGAAAAATCATGCATTTTAAAATCATGCTGCGAAGGAAAAATAGTTTAAGGTCATGCGGGACCATATACAGTTTAACGTCATGCGGGATGACATACAACTTAATGTCATGTGAGATAGGTTCTGAGTAGTTTGACATCCTTCAACTCAGAATAATCACAAATTTTAACATAATGTGGTAAATACATCATAGTTTATGGTCATGTATGACCAGTTTACTCTGGTAAAGTATTCCTTGAGGAATTTGGAATTAGTGGGAGGAGTTATATGCTCACCATCCATGGTAACTAGAGAGTATGCACCATTGGGACAACACTAGTGAATGATGTAAGGTTCATCCCATTTGGGCTCCAATTTGGGTGGTTTCCTACCAGGTATCATCAGTGTTCTCAGTGCCAACACCATGTCACCTTGTAAGAAAGACCAGAGGTGAACATTCTTGTTAAAATCTATGACCATCTTATTCTGATGCCTATCCAGATTGAGCAGGTCATAAATCATATTCTCGTCAAGTGATTCAAATTTAGACAGATAGATTTCAGCTACCTTATTTGGTGTCTGATGTTCGTAGAAAACTGTGCGTAATGAAGGAAACTGAATCACAATGGGCATGACTTCCTATTTTCCACACACCAAGGAATATGGGATCACAGATGTGGAATTACTGGTCATTGTCCGATAGGACCATAGTGCATTGGGGAGATTGTCTGGACAACATTTATTATTCTGACCAATCATCTCCTTTAGAATGTTAGAGAGGGTTTTGTTGAAAACCGTGATCTTCCCATTTTCTTGCACATGACAACGGGAGGTATGGTTAGAATAGATGTTGTACTTATCATTCAACTTTTTTAGTTCGACGCCCAGAAGTTGATGTCGTTATCAGTGAGGATGGCGTGGGGGACTATGAATCAGTAGATGATATTAGAGCTAAAAAATTCAATGATAGAATGGGACCTGAACTCATTGAGGGGAGCCGCCTCTTCCCACATAGAAAATAGATCCATAGTAGGTTGGATGAATCTACACTGGTGAGCTATTGCCGGTGGATAGGGTCCCACGACGTCGAGTCCTGAGACTGTAAAGGTCCAAGAGTACTTGGTAGTTTGGAGAGGCTCTGGTGGCCAATTCCAAAAATTAGTATAGATTTGGAATGCATGGAACATCTTGGAAAAGCCGATATAGTAATGGATCATTGTGGGCCAAAAATACCCCAATCTTTTGATCTGGTGAGATAGTTTTGTCCCGGTCTGATGAGCCCCGTAGGAACTAGCATGAACCTCCTACATGAACCAAGAAACATCCCCTCCTTTAATGCAACCAAGGTTAAACCCATCAAACTCATGTCTGTAGAGGATCTTCTCAAGACCAGGACCACTCAAGAGGGTAAACTGTACTACGCGATGTCGGATTTGCTCGCCCTCAACATGATCTGCAGAGAGATTGTCATGCTGGAGATACGTGATAAAGGGGGTCCTCTAGTCAGGAGTCACCTCCAGCACAGTGGTATGGGAACCTAGGGGCCTTGACGTGGAGGCACCGATGGTGAGGTGGCTTAACTGCGGGCTATCACTATTGTCTAGAGTGACGGGGGTGATGAATCTCTGATGCGCCATGTGGATAGTCAAATCATCCAGGTCAGGTTCTGCAAGAGATGCATCCAAGCTAGAAGAGGTGTCATCCTGATCATTCTGTGATCAAGGGACATGAGTAACTTCTAGCTGAGATGGGAATGGGGCCATCAACTGGCTGGTGCATTCCAACAGTGATGCGAGCTATGGATTCCTGACGACGTAGTCACCATTGATCTGTTTGATGAATAGTTCAGATTTTCCTTTCACATGTAAGTGGGGAACATCAATCTTGAGGGCCCTCTCGAGGCTAGTAATTAGAGCTTGGTACTATGCCTCATTTTTGGTAAAACCTTATAACAACATGAATGAATATGGAAGAAGAACTTGTGTTGGCGTGATATAGAAGATACCCAGGCACACTCTGTTGAGTCTGGGGTCATTGAGTCTTCTACCGGTAAGGCTTCAAGAAGTTCCATAAAAGTTCATTTTCCAACAAAGAATGACTTGGTCTAATGAGAGGATTACCTAATTTGCAAAATCAAGATCCATAGATTGGCCCGCAAGAGCTGGATGGGCGGAAAGGAAATATACCAATGCCTATCCCTTAATGGACTTATGGGTGACAACCCTGATGTCGAACTACTAGAGGATCACCTCCCACTAAGCTAGATGGCCTATCAAAATGGGGCTGTTTAGAATGTACTTTAGAGGATACACTCGGAACACTAGCTATATCTCATGGTGCAGCAAGTAATGTCACAATTTCTATACTGCAAATACCAATGCATGAAAGCTCTTCTCGATAGAGGAATATATGGTATCTGTATTGAGGAGCATGCGGATGAGATATTACATACTATTCTCTGCCCCTTCGATGTTTTTCTGGGTGAGAAGGGTGCCGAGATATTGCTCCATAGTGGTAACACAATGGACTCGAGACTTTCCAGAAATGGGTGGCATTAGAACCGAAGGCTGTAACAGGTACTGCTTATTTCTCTCAAAATTAGTTTGACACTCCACATCCCACTAATAATTAGCACCTTTCTTCATGATGAAGGAAGAGGGCTTAAACTTTCCAACCAGATTCACGATGAATTGGTGTATATAGGCCAAGTGGCCTTGAAATCCTCAAAGCACCTGGATGTTTCTTGGTGGAGACATCTGACTGATGACCTTGATTTTCTCTAGATCGATCTCAGTGCCTCTGTACCTGAAAACGAAGTCAAAAAACATTCCGTAAGTGACCCCTAAGGCACACTTAAAGAGGTTTATCTTCAAATGGTGGGATAGGAGGAATCCAATCACTTTCTCTAGATCTTCGAGAAGGTCATGGAGCTGGAAAGATTTGACCACGAGATCATCCATGTAGAATTCCACCAATGTCCAGAGGATCAGCTTAAATATGCGACACATGGAATGCTGATAGGTGGCACCTACATTCTTTAGACCGAAGGGAATTACCTGGTAGAAAAAGATACCTTGTGAGGACCTTAAATCTAGATACTCTTCATCCTCAGGTGCAATTAAAATTTGGTTATAACCGGGATAACCATCCATGAAGGAGAGATCCTAGAACCTAGCGACGATGTCAATCAATAGTTTCTTCATAAGAAGGGGAAATTCATCCTCTGAAAAGTGACTATTTAGATCCCCAAAGTTGATAGAGGCTCTGATATATCAGTGATTCTTCCTAATGGGCATAATGTTAGCCAACCATATAGGGTACTTGACCTCATTTAGAACGTCGGATATGATGATCTTATCAACCTGACCCTCAAATATGGCACCGTGAGAAGGGTGCATTTTTCCGGGAGGCTGTTTGAAACAGCAATGATTTTCGTGATGGCTGAGGTAGTGAGTGAAGACCTGAGGATATAGTCCTGGAATCTCATCATAACTCTAAGAAAATACATCACGATGTTGCTTCAAGAAGTTCACGAATCATTGTTTCTCTTCGAGAGGTATAGCGGTGCTGATCAATGTGGGTTTAGGATCCATCTCGTTACTGAGGTTCACCTTCACAAATTCATTGATAATGGTGAAGAAATCCTCTTAAAATATAGGGGGATCATCCTCCACATCTTCTTCTTCATTTGTGGAGGATGGATCCTAATTGGGAGGCGATTCTTCTAAATCAACAGATCCAGATGAGACACTGGTGCTAGCCTGACAGCGATGGACACCGCATTAGAGGACTCTTATGCTACTGAAACCATAGTGATAAAAGCTATCGAACCAATCTCATCTGGCCTTCAACCCAAGGGTACATGCTTGATGATATCAAAGCAATAGTGGTGCGTCGGCTTGAGCTAGTTTATCCCAGCCTGACAAAACAAGAAAGTATGCCTTATTTCCATTTCCAGGGGGCGGGAATCCTCATACCTTATGGGAGTAGGGGGCTCTAGGATCACCCGAGCTTGATTTTTATAGGAATACGAGGTGATCTTCCAATGCCTCTTAGACTTGGGAATGTGCTTCCACCACATTCTAGAGACAAGAAATCATTTCCCCAAATCCAGAGTTTTGGCCTCCAATCGGTCGATCGAGAAGATGTAGGCATCATCTAGGCATGTCCATAGGTCAGTCGTAGCCATAGCAGGTTCAACCTCGCTAGCTTGAATCTACATGTCCTTGCTCTTGTAATATTCAACATCTAGATATCGGGGTTCACAAAAGTAAAAGGGATAAACATCAACTTAGTTTACACCTACCTGACCACTACGGAAGTACTTAAGGAATTGGTGATATGAAGAGGGGACAACCGCCTGTAGGTGGAGCTGTGGCCTACCCATCAACACATTGTAGGCGGTTTCTTGCAAGACAACTCAGAACTCAACGCTGGATACCAGGCCACTGAACTGGGTGTTCAGGTAGATCTTTCCGACTGACGTTTGTTCTGTCCTATCATAACCTTGAATCTTTAGGTCAGAGGGACTGAGATTATCCTTGGACAACCCATTTTTTAGAGTTTCCATGCCGAGATAAGGTTTATTCCTGAACTTATGTTGACAAGATAGTGGTGATCCTTCACGTCGTTGAAATGGCCAGTGATATAATGTGGGTGGATGTGACCCTGTACAGGAGAACCTTAATCTTCTCCAGAGAGAGAGATAAGGTCCTGACATTCTGCATGCTTGGTTGCCTCAGCATGGAAGGCTTCGGCGACTACTACCTCCGTCTCAAACTGGAGGGGGATTTTTAAAGCCTCAGCAAGGGCTTCATGCATATCTGCCGACTGGATAAGGTCATCGAGGATAGAGATCATCATAGAAATGATGAAATGATGCTTGAGAATATCACAATACCCTACTAAGCATGAAATTCTACTTATAGGAGGTTATTCAATGGTAGGGGGTATGATGGGCCTTCTAGATGAACTGGCGGCCAACTGGTGTTTGGAATGTCCCTCTAATCGCTAGTCGAAACTCATGGAGTGACTACCGGGTGAGGGATAGATGACTGAGGCCAGTTCGTAATAGAATGTAACTGATCATGGAATGGTTTGGGTGGATCCTCTAGATCAATTAGCACAAACAGTGGTAATGGTGGACCCGGGACCCAGTGAAACAAGACGAGAAAGCTAAGCGTGCTGAGCTCTGCACTAGGCCTGTTTTCTGGATTCGGTAGTATGCACAGCCTGGCTGGAAGTATTGGATGAGGAATTCTGATGACCCTTATAGCCATGACTCCATCGACGCTGGTGGTGACTGGGGACATTGGGAGGATTCATCAGCCATTCATCATCATCAGAAATCTTGAAGGGGTTTACTAGCACCATGGTATTAACCGAAGCGCACCCTTGGTCATCAAATGAAGAATCCTCCACCACTGGAAATATTTTATGGGTAATCTCCATATCCGGGGGCATGAAGTCTCTAAGAGTACGATATGACGATGAAATCAGTGGGGGGATTTGTTTTCCCTTGTGCCACTGATGCTTGTCCTTCTAGGAAGAGGAAAGTCGGGACATCGACGCAGATATAGTGGTTACGGGTGACACGACGACCTATGAAGGCTTGGGCTGACTCAGACATGCACAGATAATACCATGGGCATGATCGACTACGTTATGGGCCATCTAGTTGTCATAATTTTGGGACATGTGGTTAGGTACTCACTGCCACTCACCTTCGCAGTCACCGTCACTTTCACCGTCGCTCTTAGGTTGTATGAATACACATGCCACCTGTACTAGGGCCATACCTAACCTAACTATGTTTTTGTCAACCTGGTCTTGGATCTAGTATTTAAAATCAAATAACTACATGAGAGTGTGTCCCAGGATCTGGTGATAAGGGAAGTAATTAGGGCGGTCAGTGAGATCTGCCTCTTCAGGCCTCATGCATTTCGATAACCGTATAATTCCATATTCCAATGCAATTCAGAAATAAATGGGGACATGATCCTCATGAAATGAGTATTTCTAGTTCCTTATATTTAGGAAGGTGGATTTAGGATCTTGGACCTGATGAGGGTTTGGAGGAGCCTGCCGAGGAGGTGGAACCTATATATCTCGCCTAGATGATGGCGATGCGTTATGCGGGGTGCAGCTGCTGATTCTGAGTCGGGCACTACTGGGATGGAGGCTACGCCGGAGGTAGTGAGACTATGCGATGTTTTGGAGGTGGCTCCAATGGTAATAAATCCCGTTTTCTAGGGGCCTATATTTGGGGTACCGTGGTAGGCTCAGCCTTAAGAGCCCTTCTTGTGGGAACTAGAAGAGGCAATGAATGTGCTTGCTTGGCCTGCTGCAAGGCTTACTCTAGATGTTGGGCCTTACCAAAGAAATACCAGAATCCCAAAGGTAATTATGGGTGATGTTAGAGGGGACTATTTCACTTTTGAAATTCCCCACACACATTTCCAGCAGCTGTTCCTGAGTCAGTGGCACATCAAGCTAGTAGGTGAGGCCTTTCCACTAAGCGACAAAGTCCGCGACATGCTTGTCAGACCATTTCTTACACTTGAAGAGGCCTAAAATACTTTTCTTCTAGGTGGTGGAGCTAAAATGGTAAAGAAAATACTTACATAGATCTTCCTAGCAGGCTACTGACCCAATGGGTAGCTGGCTGTTCCAGACTAACACATGCCCTTCCAATGTTTGTACGAAACATTGGAGTTTGGTGGCCTCTTGCTGCGCTGGAGTTCCCAGTATGGGTGTGCACCTTATTATGAAGTGGTCTAGATTCTACAATAGATCACCTATCCCATTAAAGCGGGGGGGGGGGGCATATAGGATTTTCGATACTGGGGGGTGATGGCATATCATCCACCCATGCCTGTTATGGCTTTTCATCAGGAAAAATTGAAACCTGTCGAGTTTACAACGCCTCGAGGAATGAAATGAGCGCCTCTATTGGATCATCTGGGCAAGGATTCCTATATTCATGAGGATTATTGAACACTACTATGATGTAAAGTTCTTCAACATGATAAGCATGCCCAATGTCTTGTGGAGCGACTGGTGGGATGACCTGTAGGACTGCTGGGGGAATAACCTATAGAGAGGCATGGGGAGCCTGAGCCAGATCCTATAGATTATCATGCCGCTCAGGTGGATTTGTTGATACGTACCACACCCTCTATCCATAATCTCGGGATTCTACCCTGTCTATGTGGGCAAGATGGTCAGGGTCACCCAGAGGCAACTCGTCTGGGGGGGGGGGAGTTGTACCTGCCCCTGATGCCCTGGTTGAGGAGAACCGTAGTCTAGACACCACTCTGTATCACATTCAGTAAGGTGGTCATTGACCACCTCCTTATGATATGTGATCTGTTGATGCAACACAACCTTTTCAGGATCATCTTCAGTCTTCTGAACTAAAACAGATTGGTCAGAGGGTTTGACAGCCCCAAGATTCTCTTTTCCCTTATTGGGATTCCAAACAAGGGCTAATGACTCGGTAGGTAAAGGAAGAACTAGTAAATTAATTTTCTCGCGAGTAATCCATCCCAATGGATCCAATAGTTTTGGAACTCCCTCGGAGGGTAAGTTCTCTTCAAGTTGATCTATCTCGTTCTCTCCCTCTGGTAGGTTGACCACGTTAACCGTGAATCTACCTGAAGGCATGTCCGCAATATCTCCTGGAAGGTTAGGCTGGCACCTGATAGAGCTGAAATTACTAGAATCATACTACCTCAAACCATGGAATTGAACATGGGTGGAAGCCTCTGTGATAATACTATGAAGCACTTCAGAGCTCTAAACACATCGTTGTTGTAGGGTCTGATGGTGACCAGACAACTTAGGGAACTGATCCACAAAGAGCGCAACCAAGTCGACCATGTGGCATTGCTGGCCAATATCTTCTAGATGTGCCTGACTCTTGGGATAAGAAACTTACTGATAACGGAGATGGAAGTGTGTCAGCTAGAGGGTTTGGTGAAAACACATGACTTTTTCATGGGTAAGTGATTACGATGCACTAAATTTGTGGTTGAAATTGGCTAGAAAATATCTGGGAAATGGTTTGTTGGAAGGATTTCCCACAGGCTCCTTGGCTCAGAATTGGGTTTGGGCCCTTGGTTTCCCCATTCATCGTCTGGGGGTGGCTGGGTGACTTGTAATGGTACTGAATCAGACTGCTACGATGATAGGATGGAAAATGGAGAGTACGACGAACGGGCTGACTAGCCACCACATCATGGGTTGTTTTGCGAAGAATGAAATGAATGAGCCACCACATCCCAGTAGGAGAGACTAGTGACCGCAGTTTCTGGTGTAGGGGCTGTGGTTACAAATGGTGGGTGAAGCTACTATTTTTCCTATATCAGTCCCCAGAATAAATCTCTGTGATCTCAAGTTGAGGTAGAGAATGAACTTTTTGACGATAGAGAGGATTTCACTACCAGACCCCTAAAAGAGGCCAAAATCTTCTTCCTCCTAGATGTATCGTTGGAGGGAGGTAGGAATCTCTTAGACCTCACATTCTAGAAGAATTAGGATTATGCACCTCTTTCCTACCCCGGCCCTCGACACAGAAGATTAGGGTGTGGGTTTCATCATTGAATTGCACTCCGGCTCAGAATATGAAAAGCAGACGGGTTTAATCGCAGTCTAAAACTTCACATTCTTATTTCTTTGGCGGTGATGACCCGCCCTCCTACACTGGGATGGTTCTTCATGATAGGGTAGTTTTTCATCATGAGGATGTCCTTCGGCTGAACTGATGTTGGGGTAGAGAGGACTTCTTCCTAGGTAATCTGGGGTGCGAGGAGCTCTTGGACAAATGTCAAAGGGAACACGGGGAGGACCTCCATTCCCACTACCTGAAGCGTAGAGGGAATATCTAAGGGAATTTATTTAGTGAGTAGGACCTCCTTGAGAACTGGTAGTAGCATGAGAAATATATCGATGTTTTTTCACCCTAACAGTGAGGTCACGAGGGGGGGGGGGGGAGGGGGCTTCATACTGTTCAATTTGAACATGGTGAAGACCACCGTGTTGGGTTCCAATGAAGCGAGACAGACCTCCGCTTATCTGATTTCCAAGATGAAGAGGACCTTCTTCAGTTTCTGCAAGAACTTGGGGAATACCCCCATGTTGATGGTTGATCAGACAGGGAGGACCTTCGCATCGACAACCTGTGGTAGGAGGAACGACACCATACCTAAGATCATGGGTACAGAAGGTACTTCCATACTGGATGTCAGTGTGGCGGGGAGGACCTTCACTCGGACTGATGGTGGCATGGGGAGGGCCTCCATGCTGAGATTGGGAGAGGGATGGACCCTCATTCTCATTGGTTGTGGCATGGGGAGGACCTTTGTGCTGAGAGTCATCGCCGTAGGTTAGTCCGCAGCGGACGCCACCTATGTCGGTGACCAAGAGAGTCATCCCAGCATTCTTGTGGGGTGGTTGGGGCCTCAATCTGGGCTTGGAATATATTTTCCCATGCTCATTATGAACATGGTGTTGACGGTATGTGTCGGTGGTGTCACGGTCCAAGGTAGCCATTGATGATGATGCCCCCTGGAGGGCGTCCTCCTAAACTTGAACCCCATGATGGCATTAAGATAACCAGACCGGGGTCGGTGGTGTAGGTCCGTAACTCACCTAGTCCTCATCTTGTGGGGATGGGTGGTGGCATTGACATGTCCTGGTGGGAGCCCCCCCTTGGTGCCCCCCTCGACGGGATTACAACTGGGATAGCCTGGACATCCATCACATCATTAGCATAGGGGAGGGAGTCATCAAAGTGCTCTGTGGAGAGGCTCCCGAAATGATTATAGGTCGGAGTGGGGAGTAGTGGCTCCCTGCATGGCCATTGGGGGTGGCAGCGATAGTGAGGCACAAAAGACTCTAAGTCCTATCGGGCCATATCTCAGGTTGGAATAATCCCTTCTTCCACGTATTGTCGAATGAGGTCGTTAATCACCATTATCTGAACAAGTTTAGATGGGGATATGAGGCATGGGCACCCAACGACTGTGGATGTGGAGACTATCTTAGAAGTGACGAGGCTGTGCAGAATTACTGCATTGATTTTTCCCTGGCCCTTGCTTTGGTGGGTGGGTGATGATGGGTTTCTTGTCATAGGATGGTTATTAAAAAGTAGGTAGATTACACCATTAGTGCTGAAAGAAGGAGAGTGATGTCCAATTCCCCAACACCATCCCATATCTCATGGTTACTGATAAGGATCCACACTGACAACATCACAGACTGAGATGTCCAACATTCAACTACCCCAATCTTTGTTGAGCTTCACGTCAGGCCCACTATTTTCATGGAGGGACCTGTCACTGGATAGTTGGAACCAATGGAACACTTATCCTCTGATTTCGCGAATTCTACTAATCTCCACATTTGGGAGAATAAGTTCACATTGGGTTCACAATTTCTATTTCTGACACTTTCATTAGGGTGCACATCTATTCTTTGGATGACACACTAATTATTTCCCTGCATTCCTACTTTCCAAGGGAGGGTGACATCCAATTCTTATTCAGGGACGTTTTCTCCTTGATTGAAATGGGATGATGAGATGTCAGTTCATCCTTCTATGGATTCCTCCTTGAAACTCATCACATTTTTCGGATCTCCCTTAAAGATTAAGATGTTGTTTGTGAAACTATTCCTAGTGCCATGTCTTTATGTATGATGGTTAATTACACTAATTCTATCTACACATTCCAAGGGGTCAAGTCAGGGAAGCAACCTTCGATCGGGGGAGTAGTCACTTTGGACATCACTGGTGTGTCTGGACACTAAGACATTGGTGTGTCTAGGTTTATTCCCCTTATGATAGGGCTTATAGAGGGTACGAAAGCTCGAGGCATCACACATTGAGTGCATGGAATTATATTCCATTGGAATGTCTCTGATGATTTCCTCAGCTTCTCATGTTTAACACAGTGTATGCCACATGTTTAACGTCTAGAGGAGATGGATCCGACTAATCAAAAAACTGATTGGAGTGGATCAGATGGGTGAAACCCCATGAGGGAGCACATGAGAGTCCTGCTAGATGAGCGGATCAAGATTCCCAATGAAGGCGAGTACGAGGAGGATTGAGTCCCTATAAATGGAACTCTAGGGTTTAACTATTTTTTGGTATTGGACCTTAGGAAGGTTTCCTACAAAACCTATCCCGGGAGACAGGGATCAAACCCGTGTAGTTCAAAGGGGAGATGAATCGAGGTGTGCACAGAGGACAGCGTCTCGAAGACATGTTGGGGGTTATGCATAGATTGCAGCCCATCGCATGTGGGACACTCTTGGTTGGATGGTTATGGACATTGTAGGGATTATGCATGGTTTGCTACCCAATTTCTGCAAGGAGCGGTGATGGGATGAATGGCATGACCTCACTGGGATGTGGTGTCCTGTGTAAGAATCAGGATGGACGATGGATATTTGAATGATGTGGGTGGATAATGATATGGATCCACTTTTATGATGATAGTAGTATTGGGCTTGAACCTTAGAGATGATTCCTACGTGTCCCCATGGAAGGGAATCAAAGTCCACGTAGTTCAGTTTTTCAATGGGACACCTGTGGAGGCGTCCTGTGAGAATGGACGCATGGATGGGACCTGAAGGAAGTAGAACCTTCAGGTTGGGTCATGAAATTCTTGAAACACAAAGGCTCAAGTGAAAATCCAGGATGGAACATGAGTGATGCTCTTGAACCTTAGGGAGGCTTCCTACATATCCCCATGGCAGGGAGTCAATGTCCATGTAGTTCTGGAGGGGGCATGGAATTGAGGTGTGCAAAAAGGACAACAATTCAAAGACATTTTTAGGATTATGCATGGTTAGAAGCCTAAGAGTTGGTCTAATGCCACTAGGAAGGACCAAGGATGTGGGACACAACAGGGTGGAACCCGAAGTTTACTAGTGTTTGGGGTTGTACCTTTGGGAGGCTTCCTACATACCTTGCCTAAGAGATTAGTATAAAAAAACATAGATCAGAGTCAGCCATAGGATCTGGGTGTGCGTGGATGAAAGAAACCCGAAGATGGTGCTGGGGCTTACACGTGGTTAGAAGCCTGAGAGTTGGTATGCTTATATGGGGTCGGACTAGAGATATGGTTCCTAGAATAGGGGACTATAACAGCTTACCACAGGTTGGGGATACAACGGCTTACCGCTAGAGGGGGTTGAACTTCAATGGGGATTCCTATGTACCCTGCCTAGGAAATAGGGATCAAAAACCACGTAGATCGAAGGTATAAATTTTAACATCGTGCAAGCCAAAAAGGGGCATACATCTTCATGTCATGAGGGATGAGGGTGAACCGACGTGAAGTGGTCAGGACCTATGGGTGCTGGGATTGAACCTCATGAAGGATTCTTATGTACCTTTCATGAAGAGGGAAAGGATCAATGTACACATTTTTCGGAAGGGCGGATATAGTATAACATCATGCGGAATGAAGGTGAACTGATGTGAAGGGGTCAGGACAAGTAGGTGTTGGGATTGAACCTCAGGGAGGCTTCCTACGTACCTTTCTTGGAAAGGGAAAGGGTCAGAGTACACTAAGCTCTAAAGGAAGAATTGGGGATTATGTTCTAAGGAAGACTTGGAAGGATTCCATGTTCAATGCTTAATCTAAGCCCACATGAGTCATGCTAGGTTTGAGAAACAAGAGGTAAAAAATACTTAATGACCATGTCACCAAAGGTGCATATGTAGGGCATAAACTGGGGATTATGCGTGTTTCGCAGGCCAAAGAAGAAACATGGGATTACACTTGGTTAGCCTCCCCAGGGAGATGGATATTGGGACATACTCCAGGATGGAGTCCTGATGGGGAAAAAGGAAAGAGGGAGAGGGATAGGGAAAAGAATGTCTCGGTCCCCATATCTCCTCCAGTCATTGGACACAGAAGAAGAGAGTATGAACATGGATGCTACCTCCCGCAAGAAAGGCTATGAGATTACACCAGGATGGTTTCCATTCCTAGAATACAGAAGACACTCCATCAAAGAGTATCTCATTCCATGTTAGGAAGATCTCACTCCCGTGGAGACCAGTGGTCATGGAGAATGTTCGATATGCGGCACCCCATGTACATTGCACGGGGAGAGGCCATAGTTTAACATCATGTGCTAAGGATGATGGTGCTTTGTAGTATAATGTCATTCAGCTCAGATGAGGCAGGTTCACTCCTCACCCATAGGACATACATAACTTATACCCACCTACCATTGGGGAAGGTAAGGCATCAGAAATTCCATATATTGGTAGTGTTATAGAGTTTTCCATTGAGGGGATCACGTGGTCCTGGCTTTGTGAAGAATAAATAGCTGTTAGTATTCCTTTGCAAAGACGCATGAGGCTAAGAAATGTAATGTGAAGCACCTCCCAAGGGATCTTGAAATAACTTTCTAAGAACCTGTAGGGCCGTACAGTAGAATTTCGTACAGGATAGATGTGTTTCACGTTAGAAGCACCCAAAGATGGTGTCCAAGGATGTGAAATTGAAATAATTATTAAGGGCGCACACAAGGAGGGAGGATTGCATGAAAAAGGAAGATTTTGCGAGCAATAGGTGTGAAAATGAGAGCTATTTCATGCAATAGGAGACGCATGCATGCAATAATCAGGGATTATGTGGATAAATGAGTCATGTGTGCAATTGGAGGTTTTTTTCGTGAAAATGGATTATCAATAAAGTAATTGGGTGAGGGTCAAACCCTAGTTGTCTCCCCTGAAGGAGGACCCCTGGGAGACCCACCGCGGAAAATCCTATACCCGAATTCCATCTTTTGCATGCAGAATGGATTTATTATACATACGAGAGATGGTTCAAATTCGTTAGCATTCAGAAGTTAGGTGGAGTGATTTTATTTATAGGATATTGATGGTGGGAGTAGGGGTGAGGGGGGGGGGGTGAAATTCAGCCTGCAAGGAAAACCATACCCATCTATCGGGCACATGGGAATTTGCGTGCAAACATGAAAGACTCCACCCTGGTCATGCATGTTTGCACGCAGTGGAGCATGTTTACACATAACCCCTTGGATTTTCCACAAAGGCATTCGACCCACCCTGTGATGGTTCACTGAGTCGAAATATGTCTTTGGTTTTGAAAATAATTCGTACATGAGGCCTTTAGCAGATTTCATCACCTACAGATACTAAGGATATTATTCAAAAAAATTCTTCAAAGTGTGATGAAGTAATTTTCCTTGGACATTAAAAATCTAGTAAATCATATAGGGTGTTTAATAAATGAAAAGAATATTTTGAAGGAATCTTTTCATGTCAAATTTGATGAGATAGATACACATGAACCTAATACCCCTTTATAAAACCATTGATATTATCTATCAAATAAAAATATAAATTCCAAACCATATGATAGTTCTATTAAAAAAGTGAAATAATTATATTGTTTTGAGGAAAAACCTGAACATGAACTTATTGAGGGTAGTGAGATAACTGACCCTTCTATTCCTAGAATTATTAGGAATCATAGATACCATCATCATGATGTTTTAGTTTGAGATATTGATAGAGGAACACAAACTATAGATTCTCTTAGAAATTAGGTTGATGATCAAGATTTCTTGTCACAACTTGAACATAAGAACATCAATGATTCAATTAATGGTGAATTATGGGCGATGGAATTTGAAGAAGAACTTAATCAATTTGAGAGAAATAGAGTTTGGTAAGTAATAGAGAGACCTAAAGACACTTTGACTATTGGAACTAAGTGGCTGTTTAAAAGAAAAGTTGATGAGTGAGGAACTATAGTCAGAAATTAGGCTACATAGGTTGCATAAGTATATAATTAGGATGGGGGTGTTGAGTTAGAGAAAAAGTTTGAACCAATGTCTAGACATGAATCCATCAAAATACTACTTTTCTATGTAGCACATTTGGATTTCAAACTATATAAATGAACATCAAGAGTGAATTATTAAATGGTTATATAGTTGAGGAATTTTTTTGAAAAAACCCATGAATTTCGAAATCCAAATTTCCCAAATCATGTTTTATATCAGTTAAATTTTTATATGGTTAAAATCAATCCCCTAGAGATTGGTATGATAGGCTCATCTCCTTTCTGATTTATAATGGGTTTTCAGAAGTCATAGTTAGTCCTACTTTATTTATATTTTTTTTTCCAAAGATGTGTTAGTGTCTCAAATTTATGTTGATGATATTATTTTTGGATATTATAATTTTTTGGTATAATTATTTTTAAAAAATTATGAAAAGTGAATTTGAAATGAGTTTAATGGGATAACATAAATTCTTTCGTGTATTTCAAAATTTTTAATATAGATATGTAATTATTTGAAATAAAATTAAGTAAACTAAATACATTCTAAAACGTTTTGGATTGGATAGTGAAAAATGTAGTGATACTCCCATGAGTATAATCTATAAGCTAGGTCTTGAAGAAAATAGAAAGTCAGTAGATTCAACCAATTATAGAAGTATGATTAGAAGGATTCCATACTTACGTGCTAGCCGACTAGATATTGTGTTTAACATGTGTATGTGTTCCATTTTTCAATAAAATCATAAATAATCACAAATACTTACCGTAAAAATAATTTCCAAATACCTAAATTACACAACCAATTTAGGACTATTCTATCCTAGAGGAAAATGTTGGTTCGAAAATTTTTACAATGTCTACAAGGGGTGAATTATAGATTAAAAAATAAACTAAATAAAATCGCCAGACCAATTAAGTAAAGAAATTATCAATCATGGAATTCATATAATGATCTGTGTGTTACAATCTTCTTTAGATATTGTCTAATTAAATCCGTACTATTTATCAGTATCACAGTTACGCTGATAAAATATTTTTTTATAAAGATAGGTATAAAATTAACTTCCAAAATATATTCAAATTTAAAAATAAATATTATATAAAAAATAAATACAAAGCCTTATACAATTAATAATTAAATAAAATTATATAAATGATTTTACTATTTTACCTTAATATTTAAGGTAGTCATAAATCGTGACTAAATATATCCTATTGTTTTAGTAGCTGTTGTAAAAGGTATCTATTTCCTTACGAGGAAATCCCTTGATATGATGGATTGGTATCATATTTTTCTCCCGAAACCCTAGAAGCCCTAAATCTGATAGATCCGTGTCTTTTATATCTTTCATGACCATGAAATACCTCGATATAATTATTGGTGTCACCTATGTCTTTGTAGAGTAAAAATCCATCGATTTGATGGATCAGATTCACGTATTTCTTCATATCCCTGGAATTCATTGATTAGTACCATGATTGTAAATGAGATTACAAAAGAAAATAGTTTTAAGGAATATATAATCCTTAGATTTATTACTTATAACTTTAACTCTTTAAATAATTAAAAAGTATAGGAATGATGTGTCCATAGAGATAAATATTTAGATGGCCTGATTTTCTAATGCATCAACTCCTAGGTCATACCTTCTATTTATACAAAAATCTACAAATATCATATTTCTATGTTGGTTGCAATGGCCTCAGATATCTTTCACTTGGAAAACTCATAATAATATGGGTATTGAACTTGATAGGTAAAAATTAGTTGTACTTTGATTATCCTACATCATTTAGTTTAGCACTATTATAAGGCTATATTGGATTCCATATGATAGAAACAAAATCTATATAATCAGATTTTAAATACTGGACAGTTCTATATAATTAATTATTGTTTGTTAATATGATAAACTGGACAAGGTTTAGTCTAATGTATATGTACCAATTTCATTATGTTGATCTTGACTTTTGTCAGTCTGATAGATGGGACATAACTCTAACCACTAGTCAGAAAACAATTCAGTCTGATGAATCAGATGATCCTTCAATCCTATGGATCATATTGAATAATAAGAGTTTATATTAATAAAATGTTAGAACTATTTCTATGTTTAGTATAATGTAATTTCTTCAATAAAAACATACTAAAAAACTTTGGCAAATACAAATTTAGTAAACAAGGTTTTGAAAAAGTATTTTTGATTTCAAAAACTTTGGAAAGGAAAAGTTGACAGTAAAAAAATCGAATCAACAATCACTCAATGAGTTTATAACTTTGATGAAAATTATATATAAATACTTTGAATTATCCATTTTAAGATAATAACTCCCCTTAAATATATACTTTTAAAATTTCTTAGATAATTCTCCTTTTAGATATATAAAAATCATATCCCCCTTTAAGAATTATTCCCCTTAAACAAAATTTCATAAAATCTCTCCACTGTTTTGATTTTAAAAAAGAATAGGGAAATTATATAATCAGGTGAAATGTTATAAAATTAATAACATAAGAAATAATTTTATTTTAATAATCTATTAATCCAAGAATTAAAAGAATGAAAATACAACCAAAAAAATTGGAAGGAAAAAGTTAGATATAAAGAATTCTGATAGATTTATTCACATTCAACATCCATCGAAAAATGTTTCAAAATATTACATCATGTGTACAAAATAATGTATTCATTATTTACTTGTTAAATTTTTCCACCATTTCCTTTATTTTATTGAATTTATGATGACCCTTTTGAGCTTTATATGATCAATTAATGAAGCATCATGATCTTTTATTCCGTCACTATCTACTTACAAACATCTGATTTAGTCATTTTATAACTCAATGTTGTGAAACTTTTATTTAAAAATTCTACTTCCTCATTATGATCATCAATCCTATCTCGTAAATCTTTAAAAAATTTCACACAAGCTGAAATATATGTAGATAACTTTTCAAAGGAATCATCCATTTCAAAATAAAGTGTCTTCACTTCTATAAATTGATCATCATGATCATTGGGATCATTTTTTATCTAGTTTGTACATTTAATCATTTTATTATAAAATCTCATATGTGACTTAGTATTTTATTTGAATATTTTCATGTCCTCTTAAATTTTAATTAATAGATCACGCCGACCCTCTTGTAGACATTATTGACTCTTTCGATCCAATAATTGGTATTATAATGATACAGTCGTATTCAGATACTGCCTGACTAAATTAGTACCATTTATTGGTATCAATGTTACACTAAAAAAATAGTTTGTTAGAAAGATAAGTATAAATATATATTTCTAAATATATGAAAAATGGGAAATGAATCTTGTATAAACATGAAATACAAAATCTTATAAATTTAAGAATAACATAGAAGCTTATAAAATATTTTACTCCTTACCTTAAGAGTTAAAGTAGTTAGAAATCCTGACTAAATATATGCTATAATTTTATTAACTACTATAAAAGGTTACTCTTACCTTATTAGGAAATCCCTAGATCTAATGGATCATTATCCACTATGTGTTCCAAAACCCTAGAATCCCTCTATCTGATTGATCGATATCATCTCTTTCTTCTTGACCAATAAATCCATCTGTATGACGGTTAGTTTTAGATCTATCTTCTTAGACCCAAAAGACCTTGACATGATGGATCATATTTACCTACGTATTTCTATCCTCAAAAGACATCGATCAATACCATGATGAGACACATGATTAAAAATGAAAATAGTTACAAGGAATAAAAAACCATTACAATGATTCCTTATAAATTAGAATTTCTAAAGAATTAAAAATACTAGGAATGAGGTGTTGACCTTGATAAATCATTAAATGACTTGAGTTGCGAATGAATGAGCTCTTATATATAAAATGACCTCATATTTATAAGCAATGCTCCAACAATCATATTTTTGAGTTGGTTGCAACAACCTCAGATATGTTTCCCTTTGACAGATCATAATGATCTAGATATTGAACTTAACATAGAAGAATTAGTTATACTTTAATTGTCTGATGATGTTTAGTTTAACACCATCACAATATTATATTGTATTTCATCTGATAGAAAAAAATATTTTGATTATAACATTTTGATATTTTGATTGAATTACTTATTTTTTTTCAAACTGATGAACTAAATAAGGGTTAGTCATATGTATCGATACCAATGTTATTTTGATGATTGTGAATTTTTTCAGTCTGATACATAGAACATAAGTCTAACATCTATCCAGAACAGATTTTAGTCAAATGAATTGGATGCTCCTTCAGTCCTATGGATCAAACTGGATAATAAAATATTATATTTTTAGTACATTATAATTTTTTATCTATTCATTATAGTCATGTTTTCTAAAAAAACATACTAAAGCACTTTGTTAAATATAAAATTGGAAAACATGGTTTTGAAAACGTGTTTGTAATTTCTAAAACTAATGGAAGGAAATATAAAAATTAAAACCTTTGACTAAATAGAAAATAATTTCAATAAGTTATTTTTTGATAGAAAAAATATTTTAATTATTTTTAGGTGTTTTTAAAGGATTTAATCTCTTATAATTTAACAATTTGATTGTATTTTCATCATTTTAGTAATTTTGGTGAATTTTGGGCAAAAATGTGAAAATTTCTTAATTATGGAATTTTAATAGTTTTCGGTCACTTTTATATTTTGAGCATATATTTTACAATATTGATTCAGTTAGACTGATTATTTATTACATAAAAATCCTTTTTTCATGGGATTAAACATATTATTTTGGACCTAGAAGTAATTAAAAATTCATAGGTCGAGAAAAATAAATCATGTTTAAAAATATTTCGGGATGACAGAATAGACCCCCCATAGTAAATGAGGGAAAAAATCAGGTTAAAGACCTAAAATTTAGGTGATTCTACCTGGATTTGAAATAGGACTCAAACAATCATATCCAAATTAAATTTCACCGAGATTATCACTTGTTAAGGTATACATTTAATACACCAAAGTGTAAGAAGTTGATGAGTCTCTTCACCCAAAAAGTGCGTTCTTCAGTAATTCGGGAATATGTTTTTTGAAACTTCTCCAAATATGCTAAGATTATGGGGATGCATGACCAAGAGAGATAGAATGCTTTTTATAAAGATTCCTTCATGAGAATATTCAATTTATTATGAGAAATCAGCTCAATAATTAAATTGAAAGAAACACGAGGGAAATGTTTCTGGCCCTCAACCCTATAAATATGTGTGTCCACATCCATTTAATGGTGTTAAATAAGAAGAAATAGGGGTTGTGCTAGATAATTGGAAAATTTCAATGCTATGTATTTTATATTTTATATTTAATTGATTTTACAATTCTCCCTTCCTCCCCATTCAACTACATTTCCCTTCACATGGAGGTGTAAATATTTCGAGTGATCGGGGAAGGGGGTGTTCTCCTTTTGTAATGTCAGAGTCTTTTAATTTAATTTAAAACTATATTTTTTCTGTTGAAATATTTCAATTTTAAATGGTGTATAATTATCTTAATTTTATGGAATTTGGGATTAGTTTCTTTAATTATTTATATCCATGGATAAATTTCATCCAAATTCCTCCACCTAGTGTGGTCTGTCTTGATCAAGTAGATTTTTTTAGGTGGCCAATGTCTAGTGGATATTGGAACATGTGTAGAATAAGTTAATTGATTCTAGATTTTTTTGGAGAATCAATTCCCGATTGGGGCTTGCCTCCATGGTCTGGGGATTATTTACTAATTTTCATGAACACAAGAATGGTTTCCATTTCTTTCTTCAACCAAGGTTGATTTAAAAATCAATCAAGGAGTCTTTAATTTTTTGCTCAATAATAAGATCGAGGGAATGATTTTTAGGACCATGATGAAATTGAAAAAGGTAATCCTACCCAAACACCACAACATTCTTAATCAATTTGTTTTCAGCATTTATTTAATTTATTTAATTATTTTTAAAATCAAACAATTTAAAAAACAAACAAACACTTTTCCTCTATTTTAAATGGAAAAAACATGATTGTTGTGTGCTCCTCTATAGAGAAAACACAGGTTGAAAAAATTACTACATTTTTAACTTATGAAATAATTTTTTACCACACCCTAAGAAATATACATGTCATTTATTCAGATGAATATCATATCGGTTGGAAGTTAGATAGAAAAATTACCTTTGGAACATGTCTACTTTTGGGAAAGTCACTAGTTTCATGGTGTAGTGAAAAGTATGTTTTTTTCACTATCTACAACTGAGGATGACTATATAGAAACAATATGTTTTTGTGAAATAATTCTTTATATTAAACACACATTTCTAGACCATGGATATCAATTTCGAAATGTACCTCTAAATTGTTACAATACAATTGCGATAAATATTTCCAAGAATCTTGTATCTCATTATAGGAAAAAATATATTGATGTAAGAAATCAATTTTTGAGATATCATTTCCAAAAAGATGGTATAAATATTGAATTCATACGACTAGAACATCATCTTTTTGACATATTTACAAATATTTTTAATTCTGATAGATTAAACTATATCAAAAATGAACCTGTAATGATTAACTTCGGTTGATCCTTTATTATAGAAGATTATCCATGGGAAGATCCACCATTTGAAGATCCACCATTGGAAGATGCACCATTAGTGATCCATCATTGGAATATCCGCCATTGGAAGATCCACTATGGTAAGACCCACCATTGGGTGATCCACCATTGAAAGACCTACCAATGGAGATCCATTGTTGGTGATCCACCATTAGAGATCCACCATTGGTGATCCATCATTGGTGGTCCACCATTGGGAGATTCAACGTCGGTGATTTACTGACCCAGTCTCTATATTATCTATTATTGATTCTATTTTCTGTGTTAAAATTTTTATTAGAGATATATATGTATGTTTTATTATATTTTCAATGTAAAATACCTAAATGATAAAAGTGGACTATGAGTTATATTTTGGAACACTCTCACTCTCACCTACCTTTCAAATCATTTAACTTCCCTTCTCTCTTGAACTTCAAACATTCTTTCAATATTCCTTCACCTTCCGATTTAGTGCAATGGTGACTGTGAATTACTCCTTAATTTCATATTTTGATGTATCACATCCAATAAATAAATTCCATGAAGAATCGATCTATGATGTAGTAAAACAAATGAATTCACTACTTGCGACTCGAGTTGTTTTTGCAGAGAATGAAATAGTTGTTTAATGGATGGAGTCAAGTAAGTCTTTAGTGATGAAGGGGATTCAGGACCATGGATGGATAGAATGGTTTTCACTGAATTAAAAACATTTCTTTCCTAGGGTGTCTCACCAATTCAAGAAGTATGGAAAATATAATTTTAGGTAGAATAAAAATGTGATTCAAAGTATGGTTGACAGAAAAGTGGTCATCTTTTTTTCAAATGAATTGGATAGATGCAACCATATACCTCACTGAGGTATTTAAGATGACTATCAAGGAATACTCTAAGTGAAAGTGAGATATTAAATTATGAGAATTATATTTTTGAGCTAACTAGAAATTGTACAGTTCTAAGACCTTATACTACAGGCCTTGATGGAGAGTGTCATCTTTTTTAAGTTCATTTAGCATATGCTATGTCCTGGGAAAGGGGATTTTATCATGATGAGGTACCAGGATGTTTTTATTTTATTAATTATGAAAAGAAGGGATAAAATAAATCTATGCAGATATATTATGGTACATATGATGGTGATGAGAAAGACTTAAATACTTCATCCATATGAAAATCTTTGAACAATATTAATCTTATTTTAGCAGTGTTTTAAGATAAGGGATTGGTATATGAGAATGAAGAAGATGAAGTAAGGTGTGATGATTTTTGTTTCATCTAGTTTACCTATAAGAAGAGGAAGGTATACTTGAATCCATGTATTAAGAAATATATTTTGGAAAATGACAATATTTATGAATATTTTAATCCTTTGGAGCTACCTACCATACCTAAGGATATAGTCGACCCTGTTTTAGTGTTAGATGGGGTTCTAATTTAATCTGATAATGAAGTGTAAGAATAAGTAGTTAAGGTTGATGAAGATGTATTTTTTAGTTGAGGAATGGGGTGACCTAGATATGGCTAAGAGTCCATGTGTTTCTTATAGATCTACTAGACCATATACTTCTCTCCCTATTACAGAGATCCTGTTATGTTATAGTGAAGAAGAGGAGATTGAATTATAAGTACAAGAACAAGTTGAGATTTCTTATGAGACCTCCAATGAAATAGTTTAATTTTAAGATGGTTCTAATGCTTCTAATAATGGTAATGGGGATGAACCTTAGACATCATAAGGTCTTGATGATGATGATGATGATGAGAGAGAATAGTCACAACCATCTTCTATTATTTCTGTTTTATCTAGGTATATGGATGTGGATAAACCAAGTTCTGTTTATCCAGATGATGATGATTATTCAATTAGAGATGATCCTCGAGAATTTGTTGTTCGTGCATGTGCATATTTCCTTTAATTTGATTTCATGTAATTTGGTTTGATTATTTTTCCTCTGTATTTTGATGATATCATAATTTATGTTATTTGGATTTTTGTGATTTCTTATCATGTTGGAAATATAAGATATTTATATATATTTTATTAGTTAATTTGGAAGTTTGAAAATGCTTATCTATTACTATAAAAATTCAATGAAGTTTCTACTATGTTTTTAAAAACTCTCCATTTCAATTTTTTAAATTTTTTTTGTATTTATTTTACTGAAACTTCTACGTTTACCTGATTTGAATGAAACTTGATTATACGGAAAGATAACATTTTTATCTTCATTTCAATAGTTTACTTAAAAGTCTAAAAATATCGTTGGAAGGACTTTTAATTACTTGATGTTATGATATTCTGTTTTTGAAGTAGGAGTTTTCCCATAATTGTTTTGCTTCTGTTTTTTAATGATTTAGGGATCTGTCGATGTCGGTTTTAATTAAATATTTTTTTGGAAGGATGCTATGTTTTTCTACAAATAATTAGTTTTGAAAAAAGTCTGAATCCACTGTTAAGAGACCTTAAAAATTCATTGATGTTTGTCAAAACATTCTATCCAGATTTCTTTCAAAAGTAAGGTTCATTTTTATCTCAAATGTAAGGTTCATTTTTCACTCAAAAGTAAGGTTCATTTTTATCTCAAAAGTAAGGTTCATTTTTATCTCAAAAGTAAGGTTCATTTTTTCAAAAGTATGGTTCATTTTTATCTCAAAAGTATGGTTCATTTATTTCAAAAGTAAGGTTCATTTTTATCTCAAAAGTAAGGTTCATTTCTTTCAAAAGTATGGTTCATTTTTATCTCAAAAGTAAGGTTAATTTTTATCTCAAAAGTAAGGTTCATTTCATTCAAAAGTATGGTTCATTTTTATCTCAAAAGTAAGGTTAATTTTTATCTCAAAAGTAAGGTTCATTTTTATCTCAAAAGTATGGTTCATTTGTTTATCTCACAAAAGTATGGTTTACTATTCATACCCTACGTTACTTTATTGTTCGCTCCGAAGTTACTATTCACTCTGAAGTTACTATTCACTCCGAAGTTACTATTCAATATGGTGTTACTATTCACTCTGAAGTTACTGTTCACTCCGAAGATACTGTTCACTTCAAAGTTACTGTTCATTCCGAAGTTACTGTTCATTCAGAGAATTTTTTTTAAAAAAATTAATTTTCTGCAAATATATGGATTATTTTTTAACAATTTTTGTTTTAAAATCCTCATTAAATATAAGGATTGTAATGAAAGAGTTTATAATGTTTTTAGTGCTATATTGAGAGAGAAAATTTAATAACGTTCTTCAACATCTTTTACAAATAAATTTGGACATTTCAAGATTGTTTAAATTTAAATGTTTGAATTTAATTCCAGAATCTGCTGCTAGTTTTCAGGAACTGTTTTGACTTCGTTTAAATCATTTTAAAGGGATTTAAAATTCTGTTTTGAATCATTCAATGCTTTTATTATTCTGGAGATTTTATTGGAAGACTTATTCAAAATATTTTGAATTCCTTTATTATATATTTATTCTACGGGAATAAAAAGGCAACCGTGCTGCAATTTTCAGGGAGATATTTATGGGATCTTTTGACTTAATTAGTTTTGAATATCCTAAGGAAGAGGAGTTGTTGCACCTGCTAGATATTTTTATTATCTATATATATCGTTCTCTCTTGTAGAAAACAAAAGACAACACAATACAAGGAGAAAGTGCTGTGAACTTTGAATCTGCTGTGCATTTGTAACGTCCTGTGACACTATGTTTCACCACCTGCTTGGTCTCTCAAGCGCTGAATTCATTCTACTTCAACTACAATTTCATTGACGAGACATGCTGAACTAATCCTCAAGAACCATTACCCGTGATTTAATTTTTATATTATCATTCATCTAGTTCTGAGTCTGTAACACTACTTCCCATCTCTCACACGCACTCTATTTTTTTTTCTTTTTATGCTTTTCCACACAAAAGAATTATTTTTTATTATTTTTCCTTGGGTTGTGACTCTCGGTTTCTAAAGTCAGTATCTTAGGGTTATGAATCCTTGTATCTAAAGTCAAGACTATTTGGGTTGTGACTGACGGTATCTAAAGTCAGGTTGTAAGGGTTGTGACTCCCCACACAAAAGTCTGTGTTGTGGTTATCCCTCCACTAGAAAAGGATTTTGTAATTGGGTTATGATTCTACTTTTAAAATTATATTTAGTGCACACATATCACTTGCTGAGTAGAGTGGTATAAGAGTAGAGTAGGCCCACTTTGGACCAGACTACTATAGAAAATATTCTTGCGTTATTTAATTTTTCCGCTGCTAATTAAATTTAATAATTAACTTTGATAATTAATTTATTTGATTCTAATCTTTAATCTGGTATATTCACCCCCCTTCTAGACCACTTCCATTACACTGTCCAACCTAACAATTGTTATCAGAGGGTAACCTTATTAAGAATAGTTTTTCTCTATATTTATATTTCATTATACTTGGTTGTTCCTTCAGGAATTTATCCAATCATTTATTTTATCTGCTTTTATATTTTATTGTGCTAACCTATTCCTAGGCCTCAATGTCTAAGGATATCGATCTTATAAGATGGCCGGATTGAACCCGAATGATGCCTGGATTCCTCAGAAGCCACCAAATTTTTATGGCAATGATTATAGATACTGGAGATCCCGAATGGAGGCATACCTCGAACAGTTGAGCATTGAGCACTAGTCTATCATGTCAAAACAATACACACTGCCTGAAGTTGATCCAGATACTCTTACAGGAATTGATGCTACTAGATATGTCTTAAATTACAAAGTCGTTAATATTTTATATTGTGCTATTAACAGAAGTGTTTTTAGTCATTTTTCTGCATTCAAGACAGCTCATGAGATTTGGAAGATTTTTCAAGTTACAAACCTTGGCTCTGACAAATTGATCCGAACCAAACTTGGAATGTTTCGTGCTGAGTATCAAGACTTCAAGATGGGTGAAGATGAAACTGTAAACCAAATGTTCCATAGATTCACAAGAATTGTGAATGGAATAAATTCACTTAGAGAATTTCTGTAAAATCCTATACTTGTTGAAAGAATCTTACAAGCATTACCAAAGAAATGGAATGCGAAGAAGGTTGTCATTGATGAAAGAAAGAACACCAAATAGTACACACTTGATGAATTGATTGGATCACTACTCCAATATGAACTGGAACCGAAGAACATAGCTGATGAAGAGACAATAAAAAGAAAATCCTTAGCTTTTAAGTCTGTAAATGTTATTTCTAAAAATTCTTTTGATTCTGATCTACAGGATATTGAAAAGGAAGACATGGATCAGATTGTAACTGGAGTCTACAAAAGAATGAAAAATAAAGGTTTCAAAAACCAGTTTAGTAGAAATCCTAAAAAATAAAAATATAAGCGAGATAAAATGGGTGATACAAATTACAATGCTTCAGATGTAACTTGTTATGAGTGCAGGAAGAAAGGTCACATCAAACCCGATTGCCCTAAACTAAAGAATAAAGACAAATACAAAAAGAAGGATAGAAAGGCATTGGCAACTAGCTGAAGTTGTACTGAAGAATCTGATTCTAGTGAACAAATAGTAAATGACAAAGAATATGCTAACTTGTGTTTCATGGCATCACTGGATAAGGATTGTAATTCTAGTTATTATTCTGAATGTTTTGATTCTGAATATGTATATGATAACCCCAATGTTTTTGAATTAAATAAATAAATTGAATGATTAAGAAAAGATATTTTCAAAGATTCTGATTTATATAATAAACATAAAGAAGATAATGAAAAACTTATTTATGAAAATAAAGTAAATTTACATGAAAATAAAAGGTTAATAAACACTGCTTCTACTTCTCATTCAATAGTTTATGATAATTTGAAAACAGCTCAAGATCTGAATGAGAATTTTAAAAAGGAAGTTGAATGTCTTAAACAAAATTTATCCACTTTTATTCAAGGTTGTGAAAAATATCATGAGATGATGTATTTGACAAAAACTGATAAAAATAAATATGGTTTTGGTTATGATAAAATATTACCTGAAATGTATAAAACTTGATTTCTTAAAATTAAAAATGGTTGTACTTCAACTGTTACTTGTTTTAAATGTAGCATGAATGGTCACTATGCCAATGGATGTTCACTTAGATTTAAAAAATCTGGGGGATTAAAAAAACTAATATTTCTAAAACATTTTTATCGAGAGTACCTTACAATACATGTTTAAATTCTGTATGGGTACCTAAAAATTTTATTACTAATCTTATTGGACCCAAAGTAGCTTGGGTACCAAAATTGTCAATTAATTGATTATTGTAGTAAAAATGCTTCGGATGTCTCAAGAACGACATATGGTACATGGACAGTGGATTCTCTAGGCATATGTCCAGAGACCCATAAAATTTCACATCATAAAACTCATGTGTTGGAGGCACTATTACTTTTGGAGACAATTCCCAAGGAAGAGTAAAAGGTTTTGGTAAAGTTAGTATTTCAAATTCTACATTTATTTCCAAAGTTTTATATGTTGAAGGTTTAAAACATAATTTAATTAGTATATCACAATTATTTAATGATGCAATAGATGTTATATTTCAAAATGATAAATGTTTAGTTTTTAAAGATGATTCATTATTATTTTATGCTAATCGAAAAGATAATATTTATACTATTGATTTTGCTGAACTAACTGTTCAACATGTAAAGTTTTTGAATTCTATACATAATGACTGCATCATTTGGCACCGACATTTAGGTCATGTTAATTTTATAATGTTATATATTCTCTCAAATCATGATAATGTTTTACATCTTCCTTCTTTGAAGAGACAACAACTTCATGTTTGTGACGCCTGCATAAAAGGGAAGCAACACAAAATTTCCTTTAGACCTATCAATTGGATACGTACTAATAAGACTTTACAGTTGGTACATCATGATTTATTTGGTCCAACTCAAATATCTAGTCTTGGTGGAAAGAAATATACATTAGTTATTGTTGATGATTATAGTATATTTACATGGGTATATTTTCTAGCTCATAAAAATGATACTTTATCTAACTTCACTGCTTTCTCGAAATTAGTTCAAAATGGAAATGGTTGTATGATTATTTCTATTCGTATTGATAAAGGAGTTGAATTTTATAATTTAGATTTTGAAAAATTCTGTGAAAATAATTTATATTTTCATAATTTCTCTGCTCCTAGAATACCACAACAAAATGGTGTGGTAGAACGGAAAAATAGAACTCTTATTGAAATGGATCGAACTATGTTAAGGGGATATAATCTTCCTTGATATTTTTGGGATGAGGCTATTTTTTCTGCATTTTATATTTCAAATAGAATTATTATTATACATTTTTATAAAGAAAACTCCTTATGAATTATACAAAAATAAAAATCCTAATGTTTTTTATTTTAGAGTTTTTGGATGCAAAGTTATTATTTTAAAATCAAAGGATAATTTAGATAAATTTGATGCTAAAAGTGATGAAGGCATTTTTCTTGGTTATTCTAATAATACTAAATCTTATAGTGTTTATAATAAAAGAAATATGGTTATTAAAGAATCTGTTCATGTTATGTTTGATGAAAATCATGTTAAAATAAATTCTGATTCTTATATTATTGATGACGAGTTTAGAGATTTTAATTTTGGTGATGATATTCCTCAAGATAAGAATGAATTAATTGAGGGGGAGCATACTACTCAACCGAATCCAAGATCCTGGAAGATTCATAGTGATCATCCTGTTGAAAATGTAATTGGCAATGTTGATTCTCATGTCAAAACAAGAAATTCTATTTTAAATTATTCTGCCAATTCAGCTTTTATTTCTGATTTTGTTTCTTTTAATATTAATGATGATTTAAAATATGTGAACTGGTTTGTTGCTATGAAAGATGAATTAAATCAGTTTGTTAGAAATAATGATTAGAATTTAGTAGAATTGCCTGAAGATAAGCAGGTAATTGGAACTAAGTGGATCTTTAGAAACAAGATGGATGAATCTGGACAGATTGTCAAAAACAAAGCCAGACTTGTTACTCAAGGATACTCTCAAGAAGAAGGTATAGACTTTGAAGATTCATTTGCACCTGTTTCCAGGTTAGAGGCAATTGGAATTTTGTTGGCCTTTGTGTGTTTTCAAGGTTTCAAATTATATCAAATGAATGTAAAAATCGATTTCTTAAACGGTTTTATTACTGAAGAAGTTTATGTTTCTCAACCACCTAGTTTCGAAAATGAAAAATTTCACAACCATGTTTTTAAATTATCTAAAGCTTTATACGGTCTCAAACAAGAACCACGTGCTTGGTATGAGAGACTTTCTTTAATGATTTCAAGAAAGGAAATGTTGACCCCACTCTTTTTATTAAAAGTTCTTCTAATGATATTTTAATTGTTTAAATTTATGTTGATGGTATAGTTTTTGGATCATCTAGTGACATACTTTTTAATGATTTTTATTTATTGATGTCTTCTAAATTTGACATGAGTTTAATGGGAGAATTAATGTTCTTTCTTGGACATCAATTTTCTCAAAGGAAAGATGGAATTATTCTTAATCACTCTAAGTATGCTAAATATTTAGTTAAACGATTTGGTCTTGGTACCTCTAAATCCATTAAAACTCCTAACGGTACTAATTGTAAATTAGATTGTGTTGCATCTGGTAAATCATTTGATTTAACAGTTTATAGAGGTATGATAGGTAGATTTCTATATTTGACAACATCGAGACCTAATATCATTTTTAGTGTTTGTTTATGTGGTAGATTTCAAGCTGATCCTAAAGAAAGTCATATTAAATCTCTTAATAGAATAATTAGATATGTTAAAGGAACTGTTGATTCTGGTTTATTTTAACCAAAATATAACTGTTTTGATTTAACCTCTTATTCTGATTTTGATTTCGGAGGCTATAGAATTGACCGAAAAAGCACCGTAGGTATGTGTCATTTTTTGGGAAAATGTTTAATTTCCTGGTCATCTAAGAAACAATTATTTGTTTCTTTATCTACTGCAGAAGTTGAGTATATCTCTGCTGCAAGTAGTTGTGCTCAATGTTTATGGATTAAGAAAACTTTATGTGATTTTTGTGTTTATCTTTATAAACTACCTTTTTATTGTGATAATACATCTGCAATTTCTATTTCTAAAAACCCCTTACAACATTCTAGAACAAAACATATTGATCTTAGATTTCATTTCATTCGAGATCATGTGAATAAGGGTGATATTGTTTTACAATTTATTACTTCTGAAAATCAGCTTGCAGATATTTTTACAAAGCCTTTAGACTCTGTTCAGTTTGGGAAAATTAATTTTTCTCTTGGTATGTTGAAATTTTAAATTTTATTTCATGCATTTGTTTTGGGGGAGCATGTTTTCACTTTTTGTTTATTTACAAAAAGGGGGAGAAGTTTTGGAGAGAAGGTTTGGGGAGAAATAATTTGGTTTTAATACTTTTAAAAAATTATTTATGGTTTAAATGTTATGGATTTGTAATCATACAAAAAGGGGGAGATTGTTTGTGCATGTGCATATTTCCTTTAATTTGATTTAATATAATTTTGTTTGATTATTTTTTCTTTGTATTTTGATGATATCTTAATTTATGTTATTTCGATTTTTGTGATTTTTTATCATGTTGGAAATATAATATATTTATCTATATTTTATTAGTTAATGTGGAAGTTTTAAAATGCATATCTACTACTATAAAAATTCAATGAAGTTGCTACTATGTTTTTAAAAACTCTTCATTTAACTATTTTAAAACGTTTCTGTATTTATTTTACTGCAACTTCTATGGTTATCCGATTTGAATGAAACTTGATTATATGGAAAGATACAATGTTTATCTTGATTTCATTAGTTTACTTCAAAGTCTAAAAATATCGTTTGAATGGACTTTTAATTACTTGAATATATGATATTCTGTTTTGAAGTAGCAGTTTTTCTAGAATTGTTTTGCTTCTATTTTTTAATGATTTCTGCATCTGTAGATGTCTATTTTAACTGATTGTTTCTTATTTGGAAGGATAATAAATTTTTTCCATAAATCAATAGTTATGACTAAAGTCTGAATCTTCTGTTAAGAACCTTTAAAAATTCATTTAAATTTGTCAAAACATTCTGTCTAGATTTCATTCAAAAGTAAGGGTCATTTTTATCTCAAAAGTAAGGTTCATTTTTATCTCAAAAGTAATGTTCATTTTTATTTCAAAAGTAAGGTTTTTTTATCTCAAAAGTAAGGTTCATTTATTTCAAATGTATGGTACATTTTTATCTCAAAATTAAGGCTCATTTCTTTCAAAAGTAAGGTTCATTGTTATCTAAAAATTAAGGTTTATTTCTTTAAATGTATGGTTCATTTTTATCTGAAAAGTATGGTTCATTTTTATCTCAAAAGTAAGGTTCATTTATTTCAAAATTATGGTTCATTTTTATCTCAAAAGTAAGGTTTATTTTTATTTCAAAAGTATGGTTCATTTTTTTTCAAAAGTATGGTACATGTTTATCTCAAAAGTAAGGTTCATTTTTATCTGAAAAGTAAGGTTCATGATTATCTCAAAAGTAAGGTTCATTTTAATCTCACAAGTAAGGTTCATTTTTATCCCAAAAGTATGGTTCATTTGTTTATCTCATAAAATTATGGTTTACTGTTCATACCCTACGTTACTGTTCATACCCTACATTACTATTCATACCCTACGTTACTGCTCATACCCTACGTTACTGTTCATACCCTACATTACTGTTCATACCCTACATTACTGTTCATACCCTATGTTAATGTTCATGCATTTCTATGTACCCTGCCTAGGAAACAGGGATCAAAAACCACGTAGATCGAAGGTATACATTTTAACATCATACAAGCCGAAAAGGGGCATACAACTTCATGTCATGCGGGATGAGGGTGAACCGACGTGAAGTGGTCAGGACTGATGGGTGTTGGGATTGAACCTCATGGAGGATTCTTATGTACCTTTCTTGAAGAGGGAAAGGATCAATGTACACATTTTTTGGAAGGGAGGATATAGTTTAACATCATGCAGAATGAAGGTGAACCGATGTGAAGGGGTCGGGACAAGTAGGTGTTGGGCTTGAACCTCAGGGAGGCTTCCTACGTACCTTTCTTGGAAAGGGAAAGGATCAATGTCCACTAAGCTCTAACGGAAGAATTGGGTCTTATGTTCTAAGGAAGACCTGGAAGGATTACATGTTCAATGCTTTATCTAAGCCCACATGAGTCATTATTGGTGTGAGAAACAAGAGGCAAAAAATACTTAATGACCATGTCAGCAAAGGTGCATATGTAGGGGATAAACTGGGGCTTATGCTTGGTTAGCAGGCCAAAGAAGAAACAGGGGCTTACACTTGGTTAGCCTCCCCATGGAGATGGATATTGGGACATACTCCAGGATGGAGTCCTGATGGGGAAAAAGGCAAGAGGGAGAGGGATAGGGAAAAGAAAGCCTCGGTGCCCATCTCTCCTCCATTCTTTGGGCATAGAAGAAGAGAGTATGAACAGGGATGCTACCTCCCGCAAGAAAGGCTATGGGATTACACCAGGATGGTTTCCATTCCTAGAAGATATAAGACACTCCATCAAAGAGTATCTCATTCCATGTGAGGAAGATCTCACTCCTGTGGAGACCAGTGGTCATGGAAAATGTTCGATATGCGGCACCCCGTGTACATTACATGAGGAGGGGCCATAGTTTAACATCATGTGCTAAGGATGATGGTGCTTTGTAGTATAACATCCTGCAGCTCAGATGAGGCGTGTTCACTCCTCACCCCTAGGACTTACATAACTTATACCCACCTATCCTTGGGGAAGGTAAGGCATCAACAATGCCTTATATTGGCAGTGTTATGGAGTTTTCCATTTAGGGGATCACGTGATCCTGGCTTTGTGAAGAAGCAATAGCTGTTAGCATTCCTTTGCAAAGATGCATGAGGCTAAGCAATGTAATGTGAAGCACCACCCCAAGGGATCTTGAAATCACTTCCTCAGAACCTGTAGGGTCATACAGTAGAATGTTGTACATGATAGATGTGTTTCAAGTAAGAAGCGCCCAAAGATGGTGTCCAGGGAAGTGACATTGAAAACATTCTTAAAGCGCACACAAGGAGTGAGGATTGCACGAAAAAGGAAGGTTATGTGAGCAATAGGTGCGCAAATGAGATCTATGCAATAGGAGACACATGCATGCAATAATCAGGGATTTTGTGGATAAAGGATTCATGTGCGCAATTGGAGGTTTTTTGCGTGAAAATGGATCATCAATAAAGTAATTAGGTGAGGGTCAAACCCTAGTTGTCTCGCCTGAAGGAGGACCCCTGGGAGACCCGTCGCGGAAAATCCTGTACCCGAATTCCATCTTTTGCATGCAGAATGGATTTATTATACATATGAGAGATGGTTCAAATTCATTAGCATTTTGAAGTTAGGTGGAGTGATTTTATTTATTGGAGATTGACGGTGGGAGTGGGGGGGGGGAGAAATTCAGCCTGCAAGGAAAACCATACCCATCTATCGAGCGCATGGGACTTTGCGTGCAAACATGAAAGGCTCCACCCTGGTCATGAATGTTTGCATGAAGTGGAGCATGTTTACACACAACCCCTTGGATTTTCCACACAACCATTCGACCCATCCTGGGATGGTTCACTAAGTCGAAATATGCCTTCGGTTTTTCCAATAATTCCTACCTGAGGCCTTCATCAGATTTCATCACCTACAGATACTAAGGATAATATTCAAAAAAAATCTTCAATGTGAGATGAAGTAATTTTCCTTGGATATTCAAAATCTAGTAAATCATATAGGGTGTTTAATAAATGAAAATAATATTTTGAAGGAATCTGTTCATGTCAAATTTGATGAGACAGATACACATGAACCTAAGACCCCTTTAGAAAATAATTGATATTATCTATCAAATCAAAATATAAATTCCAAAACTTATGATAGTTATTTTGAAAAAGTTGAATAATTATATAGTTTTGAGGAACAACCTGAACATGAACTTGTTGAGGACAGTGAGATAACTGACCTTTCTATTCCTAGAATTATTAGGAATCATAGATGCCATCATCTTGATGTTTTAGTTTGAGATATTGATAGAGGAACACAAACTATAGATTCTCTTAGAAATTAGGTCGAAGATCAGGATTTCTTGTCACAACATGAACATAATAACATCAATGATTAAATTAATGGAGAATTATGGGCAATGGAATTTCAAGAAGAACTTAATCAATTTGAGGGAAATGGAGTTTGGTAACTATTAGAGAGACATAAAGACACTCTGACTATTGGAACTAAGTGGATGATTAGAAGAAAAGTTGATGAGTGAGGGACTATAGTCAGAAATTAGGCTAGATAGGTTGCATAAGGATATAATTAGGATGGGGTTGTTGATGTTGAGAATAAGTTTGAACCAGTGTCTAGACATGAATCCATCAAAATACTACTTGTCTGTGTAGCACATTTGGATTTCGAACTATATAAATGAACGTCAAGAGTGAATTATTAAATGGTTATATAGTTGAGGAAGTTTTTTGAACAAAACCATGAATTTCGAAATCCAAATTTCCCAAATCATGTTTTATATCAGTTAAATCTTTATATGGTTAAAATCAAGCCCCTAGAGATTGGTATGATAGGCTCATCTCATTTCTGATTTATAATGGTTTTTCAGAAGTCATAGTTAGTCCTAATTTATTTATATTTTTTTTTCAAAATATATGTTAGTGTCTCCAATTTATGTTGATGATATTGTTTTTGGATCTTATAATTTTTTGTATAATGATTTTTAAAAACTGATGAAAAGTTAATTTGAAATGAGTTTAATGGGATAACATAAATTCGTTCATGTATTTCAAAATTTTTAAAATAGAGATGTAATTATTTTAAATAATATTAAGTAAACTAAATACATTCTAAAACTTTTTGGATTGGAAAGTGAAAAATGTAGTGATACTCCCATGAGTACAGCCTATAAGCAAGATCTTGAAGAAAATAGAATGTCAGTAGATCCAACCAATTATAGAAGTATGATTAGAAGGATTCTATACTTACGTGCTAGACGACTAGATATTGTGTTTAGCGTGTGTATGTGTTCCATTTTTCAAGAAAATCCTAAATAATCACAAATACTTACTGTAAAAATAATTTCCAAATACCTAAATTACACAACCAATTTAGGACTATTCTATCCTAGAGGAAAACGTTGGATCGAAAATTTTTACAATGGCTACATGGGGATGAATTATAGATTAAAAAATAAACTAAATCAAATCACAAAACCTATTAAGTAAAGAAATTATCAAACATGGAATTCATATAATGATCTGTGTGTTAAATATTCTTTAGATATTGTCTGATTAAATCCGTACTATTTATCAGTATCACAGTTACACTGATAAAATAGTTTATTAGAAATATAGGTATAAAATTAACTTCCAAAATATATTCACAATTAAAAATAAATATTATATAAAAATAAATAAAAATACTTATCGAATTAATAATTAATTAAAAATATATAAATGATTTTAATATTTTACCTTAATATTTAAGGTAGTCAGAAATCATGACTAAAGATATCCTATAGTTTTTGTACCTGTTGTAAAAGGTCTCTATTTCCTTTCTCAGAAATCCCATGATCTGATGGATTGGTATCATCTTTTTCTCCGAAAACCCTAGAAGCCCTAAATCTGATAGATCAGTGTCTTTTATATCTTTCATGACCATGAAATCCATCAATATAATGATTGGTGTCACCTTTTTCTTCTTATAGAAAAAATCCATCGATTTGATGGATCAGATTCACATATGTCTTCATATCCCTGGAATTCCTTGATTAGTACCACGATTGTAAATGAGATTACAAAAGGAAATAGTTTTAAGGAATATATAACCCTTACATGTATTCTTTATCAATTAAACTCTTTAAATAATTAAAAAGTATAGGAATGATGTGTCCACAGAGAGAAATATTTAGATAACCTGATTTTCTAATGCATCAACTCCTAGGTCATACTTTTTATTTATAGAAAAATCGCCAAATATAATATTTCTATGTTGGTTGTAGTGGCCTGAGATATCTTTCACTTGGAAAACTCATAATGATCTGGGTATTGAACCTGATAGGTAAAAATTATTTGTACTTTTATTATCCTACATCATTTAGTTTATCACTATTATAAGGCTATATTGGATTCCATATGATAGAAACAAAATCTATATATTCTGATTTTAAATACTGGACAGTTCTATATAGATAATTATTGTTTTTTAACATGATAAACTGGACAAGGTTTAGTCTAATGTATATGTACCAATTTCGTTCTGTTGATCTTGACTTTTGTCAGTCTGATAGATGGGACATAACTCTAACCACTGGTTAGAGAACAATTCAGTTTGATGAATCAGATGATCCTTCAATCCTATGGATCATATTGAATAATAAGAGTTTATATTCATAAAAGGTTAGAACTATTTATATGTTCAGTATAATGTAATTTATTCTATAAAAATATACTAAAAAACTTTGGAAAATATAAATTTATTAAACAAGGTTTTAAGAAAGTATTTGTCATTTCAAAAACTTCGGAAAGGAAAAGTTGACAGTAAAAAAATCTAATCAACAATCTCTCACTGAGTTTATAACATTGATAAAAATTATAGATAAATACTTTGAATTATCCCTTTTAAGATAATAACTCCCCTTAAATATATACTTTTAAAATATCTCAAATAATTCTCCTTTTAGATATATAAAAAACATATCCCCCTTTAAGAATTATCCCCCTTAAACAAAATTTCATAAAATCTCTCCACTGTTTTGATTTTCAAAAAGAAAAGGGAAATTATATAAGCAGGTGAAATGTTAGAAAATTAATAACATAAGAAATAATTTTGTTTGAATAAAATATTCATCCAAGAATTAAAATAATGAAAATACAACCAAAAAAATTGGAAGAAAAAATTCAGATATAAAGAATTCTGATAGATTTATTCACATTCAACATCCATTCAAAAATGTTTCAAAATATTACATCATGTGTACAAAAGATTGTATTCATTATTTATTTGTTAAATTTTTCGACCATTTAATTTATTTTATTGAATTTATGATGACCCTTTTTAGCTTTCTATGACCAAAGAATGAAGCATCATGATCTTTTCTTCCATCACTATCTACTTCCAAACATCTGATTTAGTCATTTTATAACTAAAAGTTACGAACTTTTTTGTTTTAAAATTCTACTTCCTCATTATGATCATCCATCCTATCTCATAAATCTTTAAAAAATTTCACACAAGCTGAAATATATGTAGATTACTTTTTAAAGGAATCATCCATTTCAAAATAAAGTGTCTTCACTTCTTTAAATTGATCATCATGATCATTGAGATCATTTTTATCTAGTTTTTACATTTAATCATTTTATTATAAGATCTAATATGTGACTTAGTATTTTATTTGAATATTTTCATGTCCTCTTAAATGTTAATTAATAATTCACGCCAACCCTCTTACAGACATTATTGACTCTTTCGATCCAATAATTGGTATCATAATGATACAGTCGTATTCAGATACTACCTGACTAAATCAGTACTATTTATTGGTATCAATGTTACACTAATAAAATATATTGTTATAAAGATAAGTATAAAATTATATTTCTAAATATATGAAAAATTGGAAATGAATATTGTTTAAACATGAAATACAAAATCTTTTAAATTTAAGAATATCATACAATATTATAAAATATTTTACTCCATACCTTAAGAGTTAAGGTAGTCAGAAATCCTGACTAAAGATATCCTATAATTTTATTAACTGCTGTAAAATGTTACTCTTACCTTATTAGGAAATCCCTAGATCTAATGGATCATTATCCACTATGTCTTCCAAAACCCTAGAATCCCTCTATCTGATTGATAGGTATCATCTCTTTCTTTGTTGACCAATAAATCCATCTGTATGATGGTTAGATTTAGATCTATCATCCTAGACCCAAAAGACCTTGATCTGATGGATCAGATTTACCTACGTATTTCTATCCTCAGAAGCCATCGATCAATACCATGATGAGACACGTGATTAAAAAAGAAAATAGTTACAAGGAATAAAAAATCATTACAATGATTCCTTATAAATTAGAATATCTAAATAATTAAAAATACTAGGAATGAGGTTTTCACCTTGATAAATCATTAGATAACCTGTGTGGTGAATGCATGAGCTCCTATCTTTTAAATGATCTCATATTTATAATAAATGATCCAACAATAATATTTTTGACTTGGTTCCAACAACCTCATATATATTTCACTTTGACAGATCATAATTATCTAGATATTGAACTTAACATAGAAGAATTAGTTATACATTAATTGTCTGATAATGTTTAGTTTAGCACCATCACAATATTATATTGTATTTCATCTGATAGAAACAAATATTTTGATTATAAAATTTTGATATTTTGATTGACTTACTTATTATTATTCAACCTGATGAAATAAATAAGGGTTAGTCAGATGTATCGATACCAATGTTATTTTGATGATTCTGAATTTTTTAGTCTGATACATAGGACATAAGTTTAACATCTATCCAGAACAAAATTCAATCCAATGAATCAGATGCTCCTTCAGTCCTATGGATCAGACTGAATAATAAAATTTTATATTTTTAGTACATTATAATTATTTATCTATTCAGTAAAATCATTTTTTCTACAAAAACATACTAAAACACTTTGTTAAATTTATTTTTGGAAAACATGGTTCTGAAAACGTGTTTGTAATTTCTAAAACTAAAGTAGGGAAATATAAAAATTAAAACCTTTGACTCAATAGAAAATAATTTCAATAAGTTATTTTTTGATAGAAAAAATATTTTAATTATTTTTAGGTGTTTTTATAGGATTTAATCTCTTATAATTTAACAATTTGATTGGATTTGCATCATTTTAGTAATTTTGGTGACTTTTGGGCTAAAATGTGAAAATTTCTAAATTATGGAAATTTAATAGTTTTCTGTCACTTCTATATTTTGAGCATATATTTTACAATATTGATTCAATTAGATTAATTATTTATTTCATCAAAATACTTTTTTCATGGGATTAAACTTATTCTTTTGTACCTAGAACTAATTTAAAATTCATAGGTTGGGAAAAATAAATAATGTATAAAAATATTTCGGGATGAGAGAATAGACCCCCCATAGTAAATGAGGGAAAAATCTGGTTAAAGACCTAAAAATTAGGTGATTCTACCTAGATTTGAAATAGGACTCAAACAATCATTTCCAAATTAAATTTCATCGAGATTTTCACTTGTTAAGGTATCCATTTAATACACCAAGGTGTAGGAATTTGATGATTATCTTCACCCAAAAAGTGTGTTCTTCAGTAATTCGGGAATATGTTTTTTGAAACTTCACCAAAGAAGCTACGATTATGGGGTTGCATGACCAAGAGAGATAGGAATTTTTTTATAAAGACACCATCATGAGAATCTTCAATTTATTATGATAAATAAGCTCAATAACTAAATTGAAAGAACCATGATGGAAACTTTTCTGGCCCTCAAACCTATAAATATGTGGGTCCACATCCATTTAAAGGTGTTAAATAAGAAGAAATAGGGGTTGTGCTGGATAATTAGAAACTTGAAGTTCTGTATATTTTATATTTTATATTTAATTGATTTTACAATTCTCTATTCCTCCACATTCAACTACATTTCCCTTCACATGGAGGTGTAAATATTTAGAGTGATCGGGGAAGGGGGAGTTCTCCTTTTGTAATGTCAGAGTCTTGTAATTTAATTTAAAACTATATTTTTTTCGTTTTAAATACTTCTATTTTGAATGGTCTATATTTATCATAATTTTATTATATTTGGGGTTAGTTTCTTTAATTATTTATATCTATGGATAAATTTCTTCAAAATTCCTCTAGCTAGTGTGGTTTGTCTCGATCGAGTAGATTGTTTTAGGCAGCCAATGTCTAGTGGCTATTGGAACATGTGTAGAATAAGTGAATTGTTTCTAGATTTTTATGGAGAATCAATTCCTGGTTGGGGATTGCCTCAACGGTTTGGGGATGATTTACTAATTTTCATGAACACAAGAATGGTTTCCATTTCTTTCTTCAACCAAGGTTGATTTAAAACTCAATTAAGGAGTCTTTAATGTTTTTCTCAATCATAAGACATGGGGAATGATTTTTATGAACATTATGAAATTGAAAAAGGTAATCCTACCCAAACCCCATAAAATTCTTAATCAATTTGTTTTCAGAATTTGTTTAATTAATTTAATTCTTTTTAAAATCAAACAATTTAAAAAACAAACAAACACTTTTACCTCTATTTTAAAGTGAAAAAACATGATTGTTGTGTGCTCCTCTATAGAGAAAACATAGGTTGAAAAAATTACTACATTTTTAACATATGAAATAATTTTTTACCACACCCTACGAAAGTTACATTTCAATTATTCAGATGAATATTATTTTGGTTGGAAGTTAGATAAGAAAAGTACCTTTGGAAGATGTCTACTTTTTGGAAAGTCACTAGTTTCATGGTGTAGTGAAAAGTATGTTTTTTTCACTATCTATAACTGAGGCTGACTATATAGAAACAATATGTTTTTGTGAAATAATTCTTTATATTAAACACACATTTCTAGACCATGGATATCAATTTTGAAATGTACCTCTAAATTGTTACAATAAAATTGCGATAAATATTTCCAAGAATCTTGTATCTCATTATTGGAAAAAATATATTGATGTAAGAAATCAATTTTTGAGAGATCATTTCCAAAAATATGGTATAACTATTGAATTCATACGACATGAACATCATCTTGTTGACATATTTACAAATATTTTTAATTCTGATAGATTAAACTATATTAAAAATGATGTAGGAATGATTAACTTCGGTTGATCCTTTATTATAGAAGATTCTCCATGGGAAGATCCACCGTTTGAAGATCCACCTTTTGAAGATCCACCATTGGAAGATGCACCATTAGTGATCTATCATTGGAAGATCCGCCATTGGAAGATCCACTATGGGAAGACCCACCATTGGGTGATCCACCATTGAAAGACCTACCAATGGAGATCCATTGTTGGTGATCCACCTTTAGATATCCACCATTGGTGATCCATCATTGGTGGTCCACCATTGGGAGATTCAACGTCGGTGATTTACTGACCGAGTCTCTATATTATCTATTATTGATTCTATTTTTCTATGTTTAAATTTTTTTAGAGTTATATATGTATGTTTTATTATATTTTCAATTTAGAATCCCTAAATGATAAAAGTGAACTAAAAGTTTTATTTTGGAACACTCTCACACGCACCTACCATTCAAATCATTTAACTTCCCTTCTCTCTTGAACTTCAAACATTCTTTCAATATTCATTCACCTTCCGATTTAGTGAAATGGTGAGTGTGAGTTACTCCTTAATTTCATATTTTGATGTATCACATCCTATAAATAAATGCCATGAATAATCGATCTATGATATAGTAAAACCAATGAATTCACTACTTGCGACTCGAGTTGTCTCTGCAGAGAATGAAATGGTTGTTTAATGAATGGAGTTAAGTAAGTATTTAGTGATGAAGGGGATTTGGGACCATTGATGGATAGAATGGTTTTCAAGGAATGAAAAACCTTTCTTTCCAAGGTTGTCTCACCAATTCATGAAGTATGGAAAATATAATTTTAGGGAGAATAAAAATGTGATTCAAAGTATGGTTGACAGAGAAGTGGTAATATTTTATTCAAATGAATTGGATATATGCAACAATACACCTCACCGAGGTATTTAATATGACTATCAAGGACTATTCTAAGTGAAAGTGAGATATTAAATAATGACAATTATATTTTGGAGCTAACTTGATATTGTACAGTTCTAAGACCTTTTACTACAGGCCTTGATTGAGAGTGTCATCTTTTTTTAAGTTCATTTAGCACATGCTATGTGCTGGGAAAAGGGATTTTATCATGATGAGGTACCGGGATGTTTTTATTTTATTAATTATGAAAATAAGGGATAAAATAAATCTATGCAGATATGTTATGGTATATATCATGGAGATGAGAAAGACTTAAAGGATTCATCCATGTGAAACTCTTTGAACAATCTTAAAATTATTTTAGCAGTTTTTTAAGATAAGGGATTGGTATATGAGAATGAAGAAGATGAAGTAAGGTGTGGTGATTTTTGTTTCATCCAGTTTACCTATAAGTAGAGGAAGGTAAACTAGAATCCATGGATGAATAAATATACTGTGGAAAATGACAATATATATGAATATTTTAATCCTTTGGAGCTCCCTACCAGAACTAAGGATATAGTCGACCCTGGTTTAGTGTTAGATGGGGTTCTATTTTAATCTGATAATGAAGTGTAAGAATGAGTAGTTAAGGTTGATGAAGATTTATTTTTTTAGTTGAGGAATGGGGTGACCTAGATATGGTTAAGAGTCCATGTGTTTCTTATAGATCTACTAGACCATATACTTCTCTCCCTATTATAGAGAGCATGTTACGTTATAGTGAAGAAGAGGAGACTGAATTATAAGTAGAAGAACAAGTTGAGATTTCTTATGAGACCTCCAAATAAATAGTTTAGTTTTAAGATGGTTCTAGTGCTTATAATAATGGTAAGGGTGATGAACCTCAGACATCATAAGGTCATGATGATGATGATGATGATGATGAGAGGGAATAGTCACAACCATCTTCAATTATTTCTGTTTTATCTAGGTATATGGACGTGGATAAACTAGGTTCTGTTTATCCAGAGGATGATGATTATTCTATTATTGTTGATCCCGGAGAATCTGTTGTTTCTGCATGTGCATATTTCCATTAATTTGATTTCATGTAATTTGGTTTGATTATTTTTCCTCTGTATTTTGATGATATCATAATTTATGTTATTTGGATTTTTGTGATTTTTTATCACTGTGGAAATATAAAATATTTATATATATTTTATTAGTTAATTTGGAAGTTTTAAAATGCTTATCTATTTCTATAAAAATTCAATAAAGTTTCCACTGTTTTTTTAAAAACTCTTCATTTCACTGTTTTAAAACTTTTTTGTATTTATTTTACTACAACTTCTACGGTTATCCGATTATAATGAAACATGATTATATGTAAAGATAAAATATTTATCTTTATTTCATTAGTTTACATTAAAGTATAAAAATATCATTTGAATGGACTTTTAATTACTTGAAGTTATGATATTCTGTTTTGAGGTAGCACTTTTTCCAGAATTGTTTTGCTTCTGTTTTTTAATGATTTCGGGATCTGTAGATGTCGGTTTTAATTGATTCTTTTTTTGGAAATATGCTAATATTTTCTAAAAATACATACTTTTGACTAAAGTATGAATATACTGTTAAAAGCTCTTAAAAATTCGTTGAAATTTTTCAAAACATTCTGTCCAGATTTCTTTCAAAAGGAAGGTTCATTTTTATCTCAAAAGTAAGGTTCATTTTTATCTCAAAAGTAAGGTTCATTTTTATCTCAAAATTAAGGTTCATTTCTTTCAAATGTATGGTTCATTTTTATCTCAAAATTAAGGTTCATTTCTTTCAAAATTAAGGTTCATTTTTATCTCAAAAGTAAGGTTCATTTCTTTCAAAAGTATGGTTCATTTTAATCTCAAAGGTAAGGTTCATTTTTTATCTCAAAAGTAAGGTTCATTTCTTTGAAAAGTATGGTTAATTTTTATCTCAAAATTATGGTTCATTTTTATCTTAAAAGTAAGGTTCATTTTTTTCTCAAAAGTATGGTTCATTTGTTTATCTCACAAAAGTACGGTTTACTGGTCTTACCCTACGTTGCTGTTAATACCCTACGTTACTGTTCATACGCTACATTACTGTTCATACCCTATGTTACCATTCATACCCTACGTTACTTTACTATTCATAGCGTACGTTACTTTATTGTTCGCTCCGAAGTTACTATTCACTCTAAAGTTACTATTCACTCCAATGTTACTATTCACTATGAAGTTACTATTCACTCTGATGTTACTGTTCACTCCAAAGATACTGTTCACTTCGAAGTTACTGTTCATTCCGAAGTTACTGTTCTTTCCATGCAATTTTTTTAAAAAATTGATTTTCTGCAAATATATGGATTATTTTTTAATGATTTTTTTTTGTAAAATACTCATTAAGTATAAGGATCGTAATGAAAGCGTTTTTAATGTTTTTGGTGATATATTGAGAGAGAAAATTTAATAACATTCTTCAAAGTCTTTTACAAATAAACTTGGACATTTCAAGATTGTTTAATTTTAAATGTTTGAATTTATTTCCAGAATCTGCTGTTAGTTTTCAGGAATTGTTTTGACTTCATTGAAATCATTTTAAATGAATTTAAAATTCTGTTTTGAATCATTCACTGCTTTTATTATTCTAGATATTTTATTGGAAGTCTTATTCAAAATATTTTGAATTACTTTATTAGATATTTATTCTACGGGAATAAAAAGGCAACTGTGCTACTATTTTGAGGGAGATATTTATGGGATCTTTTGACTCAATTAGTTTTGAATATCCTAAGGAAGTGGAGTTACTGATCCTGCTAGATATATTTATTCTCTATATATATTGTTCTCTCTTGCAGAAAACAAAAGACAACGCAATACAAGGAGAAAGTGTTGTGAACTTTGAAGCTGCTGTGCATTTGTAACGTCTTGTGACACTATGCTTCAACACCTGCTCGGTCTCTCAAGCGCTGAATTAATTCTACTTCAACTACAATTTCATTGAAAAGACGTGGTGAAATAAACCTCAAGAACCATTACCAGTGCTTTAATTTTTATATTCTCTTTTATCTGGTTCTGATTCTGTAACACTACTTCCCATCTCTCTCACACATGCTATTTTTTTTTCTTTTTATGATTTTGCACACAAAAGAATTATTTGTTATTTTTTTCCTCGGGTTGTGACTCCCGGATTCTAATGTCAGGATCTTAGGGTTGTGACTCCCTGTATCTAAAGTCAAGACTATTTGGGTTGTGACTCACGGTATCTAAAGTTAGGTTGTAAGGGTTGTGACTCCCAACACAAAAGTCAGTGTCATGGTTATCCCTCCACTAGAAAAGGATTTTGTAATTGGGTTATGATTCCATTTTTAAAAACATATTTAGTTCACCCATATCTCTTGCTGAGTAGAGAGGTATAAGAGTAGAGTATCCCATCTTTGGACCGAAATACTATAATAAACATTCCTGCGTTATTTAAGTTTTCCGCTGTTAATTAAATTTAATAACTAACTTTGATAATTAATTTATTTGGTTATATTTTTTAATCTGGTCTATTCACCCACCTCTAGACCACTGCCATTACCCTGTCCGACCTAAAAATTGGTATAAGAGGGTAACCTTCTTAAGAATTGTTTTGCTCTATATTTATATTTCATTATACTTGGTTGTTCCTTCCGGAATTTATCCAATCATTTATTTTATCTGCTTTTATATTTTATTGTGCTAACCTATTCCTAGACCTCATAGTATAAGGATATAGATCTTATAAGATGGAAGGATTGAACCTGAATGATTCCTGGATTCCTCAGAAGCCACCAAATTTTGATGGCAATGATTATGGATACTGGGGATCCTGAATGGAGGCATACCTCAAACAGTTGAGCATTTAGCACTGGTCTATCATGTCGAAAAAATACACACTGCTTGAAGCTGATCTAGATACTCTTACAGGAATTGATGCTACTAGATATGTTTTAAATTACAAAGTTTTTAATATTTTATATTGTGGTATTAACAGAATTTTTTTTTTCATGTTTCTGCATGCAATACAGCTCATGAGATTTAGAAGATTTCGCAAGTTACTCACCTTGGCTCTAACAAATTGATCCGAACCAAACTTAAAATGTTTCGTGCTGAGTATCAAGACTTCAATATGGGTAAAGATGAAAATGTAAACCAAATGATCCATATATTCACAAGCATTATTAATGGAATAAATTCACTTGGAGAATCTGTGGAAAATCCTATACTTTTTGAAAGATTCATAAGAGCATTACTGAAGAAATGGCATGCAAAGAAGGTTGTCATTGATGAAAGAAAGAAATTCAAAGAGTACACACTTTATGAACTGATTGGATCACTACTCCAATATGAACTGGAACTGCAGAACATAGCTGATGAAGAGAAAAAAAAAGAAAAGCTGTAGCTTTTAAGTCTATAAATGTTATTTCTAATAATTCTTCTGATTCTGATCTAGAGGATATTGAAAAGGAAGACATGGCTCAGATTGTAACTGGAGTCTACAAATGAATGAAAAAAGAAAGGTTTCAAAAACCAGTTTAACAGAAATCCTAAAAAAGAAAAACATAAGGGAGATAAAATGGGTGATACAAATTACAATGCTTGAGATGTAACTTGTTATGAGTGCAGGAAGAAAGGTCACATAAACCCGATTTTCTTAAACTAAAGAATAAAGACAAATACAAAAGGAAGGATAGAAAGGAATTGGAAACCAGCTGGAGTTGTACTGAAGAATCTGTTTCTAGTGAACAAACTGGAAATGACAAAGAATCTGCTAACTTGTGTTTCATGGAATCACTAAATAAGGTTTGTAATTCTAGTTATTATTCTGAATGTTCTGATTCTGAATATGAATATGATAACCCCAATGTTTTTGAATTAAATAAATAAATTGAAAGATTAAGAAAAGATCTTTTCAAAGATGATGATTTATATAATAAACTTAAAAAAGATAATGAAAAACTCATTTCAGAAAATAAATGAATTTTACCAGAAAATAAAAGGTTAATAAACATTGTTTCTGCTTCTCATTCAACAGTTTATGATAATTTGAAAACTGCTCAATATCTGAACGAGAAATTTAAAAAGAAATTTGAATGTCTTAAACAAAATTTATCTGCTTTTATTCAAGCTTGTGAAAATTATCATGAGATGATGTCTTTGACTAAAACTGAAAAAAATAAATATGGTTTTGGTTATGATAAAAGATTACCTCAAATTTATAAAACTTTTTTTTGTTAAAAGTAAAAATGTTTGTACTTAAACTGTTACTTGTTTTAAATGTAGCATGAATAGTTACTATACCAATGAATGTTCACTTAGATTTAAACAATCTTTGGGATTTAAGAAAACTAATATTTCTAAATCCTTGTTATCGAGAGTACCTTACAATAGATGGTTAAATTCTGTATGGGTACCTAAAATTTTTATTACTAATCCGATTGGACCCAAAGTAGCTTGGGTACCAAAATTGTCAATTAATTTATTTTTGTAGGAAAAATGCCTTGAATGTATCAAGAACGACATATGGTACATGGACAGTGGATGCTCTAGGCATATGACCAGAGACCCATCAATGTTCAAATCATACAACACATGTGATGGAGGCACTGTTACTTTTGGAGACAATTCCAAAGGCAGAGTAAAAGGTTTTGGTAAAGTTGGTATTCAAATTCTACATTTATTTCCATATTTTTATATGTTGAAGGTTTGAAACATAATTTAATTAGTATATCACAATTATGTAATGATGGAATGGATGTTAAATTTCAAAATGATATATTTTTAGTTTTTAAATAAGATTCATTATTATTTTATGCTAATCGAAAAGATAATACTTATACTATTGATTTTGCTGAACTAACTATTCAATATATAAAGTGTTTGAATGCTGTACAGAATGACTACATCCTGTGGCACCAACATTTAGGTCATGTTAATTTTAGAATGTTACATAACCTCTCAAAGCATGATAATGTTTTACAGCTTCCTTCTTTGAAGAGAGAAAAACATCATGTTTGTGATGCCTGCATAAAAGGGAAGCAACACAAAATTTCCTTTAGACTTATCAATCAGATAAGTACTAATAATCCATTACAGTTGTTACATATTGATTTATTTGGTCCAACTCAAATATCTAGAATTGGTGGAAAGAAATATACTTTAGTCATTGTTGATGATTATAGTAGATTTAGTTGGGTATATTTTCTAGCTCATAAAAATGATACTTTATCTAAATTCACTGCTTTCTCTAAATTAGTTCAAAATGAAAAAGGTTGTATGATTATTTCTATTCGTATTGATAACAGAGGTGAATTTTATAATTTATATTTTTAAAAATTATGTGAAAATAATGGATATTTTCATAATTTCTCTGCTCCTAGAACACCACAATAAAATGGTGTTGTAGAACGGAAAAATAGAACTCTTATTGAAATGGCTCGAACTATGTTAAGTGAATACAATCTGTCTAGATATTTTTGGGCCGAGGCTGTTTTTTATGCGTGTTATATTTCAAATAGAATTCTTATTAGACCTTTTCTAAAGAAAACTCCTTATGAATTATACAAAAATAAAACGCCTAAAGTTTGTTATTTTAGAGTTTTTGGATGCAAAGTTTTTATTTTAAATTCAAAGGATAATTTAGATAAATTTGATGCTAAAGTGATGAAGGTATTTTTCTTGGTTATTCTAATAATACTGAATATTATAGAGTTTATAATAAAAGAACGCTGGTTATTGAAGAATTTTTTCATGTTATGTTTGATGAAAATAATGTTAAAATAAATTCAGATTCTAATATTATTGATGATGAGTTTAGAGATTTTAATTTTGGTGAAGATATTCCTCAAGATAAGAATGAATTAGTTCAGGGGGAGCATACTCCTCAACTAGATCCAAGATCCTGGAAGATTCATAAAGATCATCCCATTGAAAATGTAATTGGCAATGTTGATTCTGGTGTCAAAACAAGAAATTCTATTTTAAATTATTGTTCCAATTCTGCTTTTATTTCTAATTTTTTTTCTATTAATATTAATGATGAATTAAAATATGTGAACTGGATTGTTTCTATGCAAGATGAATTAAATCAGTTTGTTAGAAATAATATTTGGAATTTAGTAGAATTGCCTGAAGATAAGTAGGTAATTGGAACTAAGTGGATCTTTAGAAACAAGCTGGATGAATCTGGACTGATTGTCAAAAACAAATCCAGACCCGTTGCTCAAGGATACTGTAACACCCCGAGATTTTATGAAAAATATTCTTTTAATTTCATTAATGTCTTGTGTTGTATGCTATACCAATATTACCTTGCACTATACGCAACACCGTATTAGCTTGCAGTATACGCAACATTATTCTTGGATCGTGTTACACACAATTTTGATAATAGTTATTCTATGCAACATTGAGTATATATATATATATTCAATGTATAAATGAAATATGGTTGGATTATGTTATACGAAACAATGAAGGATTCTTTCACAACATGCAACCCTGACTTGGATTTCATTACACGCAATCGCGACCTTCCTCGATAGCGTGTGTTGTACGCAATACCGAGTTTTACTAAACAACGATATATTATTATAATATTTTTATGAACTAGCCGTTATGAATAGTATTAACTAAATTTTTAATTTTATAACATTATTATTCATCTTACACATTTTCTAGAACATGGTATAGGAACAAAATAAATTTTTCAGGTAAAATAAGTATTTTTCAAAAAATGCAGTTTTTCCGCCTTTTGATGGCGCACCGAATTTAAATTTAGTTTTTGACATGTTTATAATTCAAATTTGACAAAATAAAATTCTTCTTTGGAATCAAGAAAAAAAATTTACTTTGGATAAATTTTTCGTATTATTCTGATGACTTTCATATTTTAATGAATAGTAAAAACACGCTATATTTTAATTAAAAGCAACTTTTTTCATCGTAATATCTTATGTGGTTAAATTATAATATTGAATGGTTTTAAAGTATAAATAGAATATATTTTTACCATTTAATATAATTTATGTCATTATCATTGATTCTACCTTGAATTCGTAGGATAAATAAATTCAATCTTTTGCAAAGTTTTAATGAAAAACCCGTTTTCTTTCGACAACAGGATTAATTTTAATTTAATTTCTTCAACTTTTTTGTATTGAACTTGGAAAAATGGATTCCATAATTAGAATGAGTGGGTCCAAATTATGTTAATAGGCTACTTTTTATTTTTGGGAATTATGAATAGTAACTATGGTAAATTTTATTTTCCATAGTTAGAGGTAAATCAGGTAATTAAGGGTAAATATAATATTATAAAATTACCCTAACACATGTCAAAATCCTATTGGATGACTAAAAGTTTACCCATATCACTTAAGGGTCAGATTAGATTCATTTAATGGACTTTTTTCCATGAAAATAATTTAATTATTATTAAAACCAAAGAATGTGACAACATGTCACTTTCTTAAATCTTATAAGTATAATAATTTTAATTTAGTGATAAACTTCATGAAACTTCGAACCTGAATAGTCTCGAGAGATCTAATACAATTATATACATCATAGGAATTTATTTAGAATTTTTAGGGATTAAATAATTATCATTTATTATGACACAAATATGATGCAGTAATTATCTTATTAATGAAATATTGACATAATTAAAGTTATAAATACCAAAATAAATGTAATTTAAGACTTTTTATGGATTCAATTAATTTTATAGGTTAATATGACATGTTAGTATTGATTTAAATAATTTTTTTCGAACTAATCATTCTGTTATGAGTTTCAAAAAAATCAATTACTAAATAGTGTCAAAATTGACATATAATAGTTTTTAAAACAAATATTATATTATTAATTGTTATTTTATTCTTAAAAATCTAAGATTTGGACAAATGACTTATATAAAGATATATATATTAATAATAAACAACTTGGTGTTCGTTTGGCTTCTTATAGTATGTTTATTAACCTTATAGTGTAAGAACACAAAAAGACACGGTAAAAGTAAAATTATCTAACTTAAAGTTAAAACTAAATGATAAGGTTAAAATAGTGAACTAAACATCTCCAAATTCTATTGGATGAGATTATTTCGACCCATCCCCACCTTATATTCGAAATAAATCAATTTGGAGCTATTTACAATCGAATTTGGCTTTATAATAAAATAATAGTTTTAGTTATTCCAAAGGTGCCCCTCTCCTCCCTTATAAAAGGGCACCCCCTCCCTCTCTTCCTCACACCACATTGAGCCTTCAAGATCGGCCAAAATCTACCAAATTATCTTCTCAACTTCCCTAGAAACATCCTAGAGGTTCTGGTTTTCCTCAAAGATAAATTTTAGTTCCATAAGAGGAGGTCTCAAAGAGGCGCTTCAAAGAAGAGGTAATTTCCGTTACCGATTCTTTCACCTTTATTTCTTCTTCCACTTCTTCTTCTTAGGTTGTTTCATTATGAAGTAATAACATCAGTATCAATCATATACTGATATGTTATTATAAGTATGAAACAACCCTATTTCACCATCTATCCATCCTATGGAAAACGAAATCACCACGTGTGCGTACGTACGGAATACCGTCTCCACGCCGTGTTGAAATCTATTTTCCACCACCACCTTACTTGGATGGGTATAATGGTGTAAATTATAACTATATATGAATACTTTAAAGTGATATTGATTCTGAAATAGTATACATACACTCCAATACAGTCCCACGATAATGAGAACGATATCATCGCTCGTGCGTACGTACAGACTACCGTCTCCACGACGCGATGAGATTCATTCTACACTTTAACCATTCATGAATGATTATAAAGTATATATAATAAGTAATCATTAAATATATGACATAATAATGATACTGGATTTATGTGTATATATATGTATGTCATCTACTTAATTCCATTCAACTCAATAAGGAAACGAAAACAGTGTTCATGCGTACGTACGGCCTACCGTCTCCATGAACGGTGTATTTCGTTCTATTTACTGATTTATTATATATATGTATATTCTGAATATATATTATATATAAATCATGTTTTATATTCTGGAATTAAGTAATCATGATCTAAGTAATCATATGAATAATTACAAGTCAAAACACGGACGACAAATGAAACAATTTTACCCAAAACGCTCTTTAACATGGAATTTACAAAAGAACGGGTAAAATAAAGTCATAAGTGAACCATATATGATATCATAACAATGATTATGATTCTGGAATAAGTCAATAACATTATTTAAATCATTATACAGGAGGTTCGGACAATTATGAAGCAAATCGGACCTAAGGTAAGGGAAATATCACAATCTCATTTTTATCCGAGATTGTTTATACTTTAGTATTTACTGGGGTGTATTTTTTCATCCACATCCATGTTTCATCAATATGTAACATTATTTCCATCCACCCACAATTTTTTAAATCCAATTTTGCCCTTCGGTGAGTTTTTAGTAAAAGATATGAAAGGAATCTTTTGCCGTTTTTCATACGAGGTACTTTTTGAATTTTCTGACAGAAGTATGAGAAGAATGTTTTTTTAACTTATACGGCATGAATGGATTTTTAAAACATTATTACCAAAAATCTACCTTTACAAGTTTTCATGTTTATTTTTAATCAACCTCTTTTAGATTAAAATTGTATGACATGTTAAGAAAGGAAAAATGTTTTTGAAGTAGAAAGGATATTTTCCTCAAGAATGGAGTTCAAGTGTTTTATCAAAATTATTTTCCATCTAAGATAATATAGGGTTATGTTTCTATCCCTATTATTACATTGATTTGATTATGTTGTGATGGAATTATTTTTATGAATTCCTTTATCTTATATGAATTGTTTGATGATGTCATGTTGTTTAAGAATCCCATTTTTATTACATGGGTTATGCAATGATGTATGATTTATGATTTTGTGGCACACATAAGAATGGTATCATTATGAGAAGGGTGGGACCTATATCTCCCTCCAATGAATTGGGTAAAGATTTTATATCTCATGAGATAGACGTGGGTGGAACGGTAGGTTATACCGGTTCAGTGAAACAGGACTAAAACGAGGAGTGAACTCGGTTCAGAAATGGACATTGTCCACTAAGATAGTCTTGGCAATGAGTCTTGACTAATAAGAAATGATTCTCTATGATTATGTGTGTATCCTACAAAGTTTCATGTTTTAAGTTATGATTATTGGGATTACATTTCACTACTATGATTTATCCCATGTTATGAAATTATGATCTCTTTTGCAGGTTAAGATTTCCAAAAGATATGTTCTTATGAATATGATGTGATTGATATTTATTTTGTTTACCCTTACTGAGCATTTGAGCTCACCATTTTATGTTTTCTTTTCCCCAAGATATAACGAAAGGTTTTAGGTAAGAAAAAAAAACAAGATCTTTATGGGAGATGTTGAAGATCTTTCACCACGATTAGAAGATTATATTCTGAGTTTCCAAAGACACTAAACTTTACGGTCCTTGTGTGTGTGTTTTTGTAATGTACTAAGTATTACGCAAAAGTAATGTAATTTCCATTTATGCTAAGCTTCAGGTATCTACAGTTGGTATCAGAGGAAAGGTTTAGTCAACCTTTGGAAACAAGGATGCGAAAACGTTAGTGAGATCCCTAGAGATATTTCTAAGGTATGTCTAGGGATGTCCCTGAGGATAAGTATACGTATAGGATATAGTCCTAGAACAATGGTAACCATATTATATTAAACCAAAGATGTTAGATATTGAAGTTACTCCCCCTTTATTATGATTTTTGCCTCTCACACTATTCTTTTTGGGTTTTAGAAAATGGCTGGAAACAAGATGATTCACGATAATGGAGGATATGATGGACAATGGAATGATATTCTTCATGAGCAACCAAATGAAATGGGATTTGGAAGTCCAAACATCATTATTATGCCGAATCAGAAATCTCATAATATGATCAATAAAGTAAAATTTGGTAAGTTTCCTGACTCGGCTAATAAGAGAAAGATGGAGTTTCATGATGATCATAGAGGAAAGAAAGTTCAATTTCCCCTATGTAAATCATGTGGGAAGAGGCATCAAGGAGAATGTTTCAAAGGAACTGGAAGATGCTTTGGGTGTGGAAAAGAAGGACACAAAGCCAGTAAGTGCAAAGGAAAAGGTTCAGTTAACACCAGGGATGAGGATAATGGTATTGCTACGACATCATCAATGGTTAAATGTTTTAAATGTGGAATGTACGGGCATTATGCAAACCAATGTCTCATGAAGAGAATCAGTATGGTCGTATGGGTAGTATTTATGTTGATGATGATGAAGAGACTACAAATGATATGTGAGATGAAAGAATTGTTGAAGCTCGGTCAATAGTTTAAGAATGTAGTGGAATGATTACATGTTTATCATGTGTAATGTTGTATAAGTAATCTCATGGTACTATGGAATAAAGAGACATCTAAGGATTGTTACACTGTTGTCTTTCCTTGAGTTTTGAAAGTGTATGATTAATGGTACCAGTATCCATGAAAGGTTATTCAGATATTTTTGGAATGTAGATTATATGCGCATAATGAAGGGATAAGGAGAAAATTAAATGTTTGATAGTATTCATGAGCTCATGACTGATATAAGGAGAAGGTTATATCATGGTTTGAGTATATAGCATTTTTGGATTTGGGTATGTGGAATGAGTTAACTTTTTATTGCATTCATGTTTTCACTAAGGTTCAATGGGTATTCATTCTTCAAGAGAATACATGATTAAGGTATTAACATGTTTGTAATTTGACCAAGAAGACATATCTTATGATATATGGGGATCAACGATGGTATTAAATATCTGGTAATCATTTTCACTATATTATAAGAGTGAACTTCAGTATTATGGATAAGCCTAAAGATTGGAATGGATTATGTTGGACATAAGTTAGTATTGTTTAAGGATATAATCTTTTTTCGATATTGTTGATGGGATGTTATAGTAATATATCTTTAGAACAACCTACAGGATGGGCGACAGCCCATCGCATCAGACAAGGATGTGGGAATCGAACCCACAACCGAAGTGTGACTGGCCTTTATCGCCTACCACTGGCCTATAGAAAGTCCCCGGTTAGTAGAAACTAGTTTTATTTTATTAAACGGTATGATATATGAAGTATAAGTTCATTTTTTAAACCATATACGATTAATCTAACCATAATATGGACTTATAACTATTGCTAACCTTTTGTTTGAAAGAGATGGAATGACCCATCATTCTATCACATGATCTGCTAACACATCACGAATAACAAATTCAACTTCATTTCTTTAAGGGATGAAGTGGCAATTGTTCAATTCACAAACAATAGTGAGATTGTTCCAAAATCATGCAAGTATTTCTTTTAATTCATCAACTTTAGGGAAATGATCTTGAAAACCAAAAATGTTGTCCTAGTTCCCTTATATCTGATGAATCAGATGGTACCTTAGATCATCGCAAATCAATAGCTTTGTGATTGTTGGTTTTTTCATAGCCATGTTCTCTACCCCTCTCCATCAGAACATGATGGTTAGATTTTTCTTCCATATCAATATTTTCACCTATGTTATCCTACGTGGAAACCCAATGATGAGTTAATTTGGGTAACCATTACATTTCATACTTTAGTTTTTAAAGCCATGTTTTGGTATTCCTTTTTACGATGTGAGTTTCTATTAAACAAAATCTTGAGTAGTAAACCATTTATATCCCCGACAAATTTCGATGGCGAAATTCATTTTAAGTGGGGTAGAATGTAACACCCCGAGATTTTATGAAAAATATTCTTTTAATTTCATTAATGTCTTGTGTTGTATGCTATACCAAGATTACCTTGCACTATACGCAACACCGTATTAGCTTGCAGTATACGCAACATTATTCTTGGATCGTGTTACACACAATTTTGATAATAGTTATTCTATGAAACATTGAGTATATATATATATATATTCAATGTATAAATGAAATATGGTTGGATTATGTTATAAGAAGCAATGAAGGATTCTTTCACAACACGCAACCCTGACTTGGCTTGCATTACTTGCAATCGCGACCTTCCTCGATAGCGTGTGTTGTACGCAATACCAGGTTTTACTAAACAACGATATATTATTATAATATTATTATGAACTAGCCGTTATGAATAGTATTAACTAAATTTTAAATTTTATAACATTATTATTTATCTTACACATTTTCTAGAACATGGTATAAGAACAAAATAAATTTTTTACTTAAAATAAGTATTTTTAAAAAAATGCAGTTTTGCCACCTTTTGATGGCGCACCCACTTTAAATTTAGTTTTTGACATGTTTATAAGTTAAATTTGAGAAAATAAAATTCTTCTTTGGAATCAAGAAAAAAAAATTTACTTTGGATAAATTTTTCGTATTATTCTGATGACTTTCATATTTTAATGAATAGTAAAAACACGCTATATTTTAATTAAAAACAACTTTTTTCATCATAATATCTTATGTGGTTAAATTATAATATTTAATGGTTTTAAAGTATAAATAGAATATATTTTTACCATTTAATATAATGTATGTCATTAGAATTGATTCTACCTTGAATTCGTAGGATAAATCAATTCAATCTTTTGCAATGTTTTAAAGAAAAACCCATTTTCTTTCGACAACGGGATTAATTTTAATTTAATTTCTGAAACTTTTGTGTATTGAATTTGGAAAAATGGATTCCATAATTAGAATCAGTGGGTAGAAATTATCTTAATATGCTACTTTTTATTTTTGGGAATTATGAATAGTAACTATGGTAAATTTTATTTACCATAGTTAAAGGTAAATCGGGTAATTAAGGGTAAATATAATATTATAAAATTACCCTAACACATGTCAAAATCCTATTGGATGACTAACAGTTGACCCATATCACCTAAGGGTCATATTAGATTCATTTAATGGACTTTTTTCCATGAAAATAATTTAATTATTATTAAAACCAAAGAATGTGACAACATGTCACTTTCTTAAATCTTATAAGTATAATAATTTTAATTTAGTGATAAACTTCATGAAACATAGAACATGAATAGTCTCCAGAAATCTAATACAATTATCTATATCATAAGAATTTATTTAGAATTTTTAGGGATTAAATAAGTATCATTTATTATGACACAAATATGATGCAGTAATTATCTTATTAATGAAATATTGACATAATTGATGTTATAAATACCAAAATAAATGTAATTTAAAACTTTTTATGAATTAAATTAATTTTATAGGTGAATATGACATGTTTTTATTGATTTAATTAACTTTTTTAGAACTAATAATTCTGTTATGAGTTTCACAAAAATCAATTACTAAATAGTGTCAAAATTGACATAAAATAGTTTTTAAAAAAAATATTATATTATTAATTGTTATTTTATTCCTAAAAATCTAAGATTCGACCAAATGACTTAGATAAGGATATATATATTAATAATAAACAACTTGGGGTTCTTTTGGCTTCTTATAGTATGTTTATTAACCTTATAGTATAAGAACACAAAAAGACACGGTAAAAGTACAATTATCTAACTTAAAGTTAAAACTAAATGATAAAGTTAAAATAGTGAACTAAACATGTCCAAATTCTATTGGATGAGATTATTTCGACCCATCCACACCTTATCTTCGAAATAACTCAATTTGGAGCTATTTACAATCGAATTTGGCTTTATAATAAAATAATATTTTTAGTTATTCCAAAGGTGCCCCTCTCCTCCCTTATAAAAGGGCACCCCCTCCCTCTCTTCCTCACACCACTTTGAGTCTTCAAGCTAGGACAACCTCTGCCAAATTATCTTCTCCACTTCCCTAGAAACATCCTAGAGGTTCTGGTCTTCCTCAAAGACCAATTTTAGTGCCCTAAGAGGAGGTCTCAAAGAGGCGCTTCAAAGAAGAGGTAATTTCTGTTACCGATTCTTTCACCTTTATTTCTTCTTCCGATTCTTCTTCATAGGTTGTTTCATTATGAAGTAATAACATCAGTATCAATAATATACTGATCTATTATTATAATTATGAAACAACCCTATTTCACCATCTATCCATCCTACGGAAAAAGAAATCACCACACGTTCGTACGTACGGAATACCGTCTCCACGCCGGGGTGAAATCTATTTTCGACCACCACCTTACTTGGATTGGTATAATGGTGTAAATAATAACTATATATGAATAATTTAAAGTGATATTGATTCTGAAATAGTATACATACACTCCAATACAGTCCCACGATCATGAGAACGATATCATCGCTCGTGCGTACATACGGACTACCGTCTCCACGACGCGATGAGATTCATTCTCCACTTTAACCATTCATGAATGATTATAAAGTATATATAATAAGTAATCATGAAATATATGACATAATAATGATACTATATTTATGTGTATATATATGTATGTCATCTACTTAATTCCATTCAACTCAATAAGGAAACGAAAACAGCGTTCATGCGTGCGTACGACCTACCATCTCCATGAACGGTGTATTTCGTTCCATTTACTGATTTATTATATATATGTATATTCTGAATATATATTATATATAAATCATGTTTTATATTCTGTAATTAAGTAATCATGATCTAAGTAATCATATAAATAATTACAAGTCAAAACACGGACGACAAATGAAACAATTTTACCCAAAACGCTCTTTAACATGGAATTTACAAAAGAACGGGTAAAATAAAGTCATAAGTGAACCATATATGATATAATAACAATGATTATGACTCTGGAATAAGTCAATAACATTATTTAAATCATTATACAGGAGTTTCGGACAATTACGAAGAAAATCAGACCTAAGGTAATGGAAATATCACAATCTCATTTTTATCCGAGATTGTTTATACTTTAGTATTTACTGCGGTGTATTTTTTCATCCACATCCATGTTTCCCCAATATGTAATATTATTTCCATCCACCCACAATTTTTTAAATCCAATTTTACCCTTCGGTGAGTTTTTAGTAAAAGATATGAACGGAATCTTTTGTCGTTTTTCATACGAGGTACTTTTTGAATTTTCCGACAAAAGTATGAGAAGAATGTTTTTTTAACTTATACGACATGAATGGATTTTTAAAACATTATTTTCAAGAAGCTTCCTTTAAATTTTATCAAGTTTATTTTTAATCAACTTCTTTTAGATTAAAATAGTATGACATGTTAAGAAAGGAAAGATGTTTTTGAAGTAGAAAGGATATTTTCCTCAAGAATGGAGTTTAAGTGTTTTATGAAAATTATTTTCCATCTATGATAATATAGGGTTCTGTTTCTATCCCTATTGTTACATTGATTTGATTATGTTGTGATGGAATTAAATTTATGAATTCCTTTATCTTATATGAATTGTTTTATGATGTCATGTTGTTTAAGAATCCCATTTTTATTACATGGGTTATGCAATGATGTATGATTTATGATTTTGTGGCACACATAAGAATGGAATCATTATGAGAAGGGTGGGACCTATATCTCCCTCCAATGCATTGGGTAAAGATTTTATATCTCATGAGATAGACATGGCTGGAACGGTAGGTTATACCAGTTCAGTGAAACAAGACTGAAACGAGGAGTGAACTCGGTTCAGAAATGGACATTGTCCACTAAGATAGTCTTGGAAATGAGTCTTGACTAATAAGAAATGATTCTCTATAATTATGTGTGTATCCCACAAAGTTTCATGTTTTAAGTTATTATTATTGGGATTACATTTCACTACTATGATTTATCCCATGTTATGAAATTATGATCTCTTTTGCAGGTTATGATTTCCAAAAGATATGTTCTCATGAATATGATGTGATTAATATTTATTTTGTTTACCCTTACTGAGCATTTGAGCTCACCCTTTTATGTTTTCTTTTCCCCAGGATATAAAGTAAGGTTTTAGGTAAGAAAAAAAACAAGATCTTTATGGGAGATGTTGAAGATCTTTCACCACGATTAGAAGATTATATTCCGAGTTTCCAAAGACACTAAACTTTACGGTCCTTGTGTGTGTGTTATTGTAATGTACTAAGTATTCCGCAGAAGTAATGTAATGTCCATGTACGCTAAGATTCGGGTCTCTACAGATACTCTCAAGAAGAAGGTATAGACTTTGAAGATTCATTTTCACCTGTTGCCAAGTTAGAGGAAATTAGAATTTTGTTGGCCTTTGCTTGTTTTCACAGTTTTAAATTATATCTAATAGATGTAAAAAGCGCTTTCTTAAATGGTTTTATTACTAAAGATGTTTATGTTTCTCAACCCCCTGGTTTCGAAAATGAAAAATTTCCCAACCATGTTTTTTAAACATCTAAATATTTATACGGTCTCAAACAAGCACCACATGCTTTGTATGAGAGAATTTCTTTAATGGTTTCAAGAAAGGAAATGTTGACCCCACTCTTTTTATTAGAAGATCTTTTGATGATATTTTAATTGTTCAAATTTATGTTGATGATATAGTTTTTGGATCATCTAGTGACATACTTTGTAATGATTTTTCTTTATTAATGTCTTCTGAATTTGACATGAGTTTAATGTGAGAATTAATGTTCTTTCTTGGACTTCAAATTTCTCAAATGAAAGATGGAATTATTCTTAATCAATCTAAGTATGCTAAAGATTTAGTTAAACGATTTGGTATTGATTCCTCTAAATCGATGAAAACTCCTATGGGTACTAATTGTAAATTAGATAGTGATGCATCTGGTAAATCAGCTGATTTAACAGTTTATATTGGTATGATAGGTAGCTTGCTATATCTGACAGCATCTAGACCAGATATCATTTTTAGTGTTTGTTTATGTGGTAGATTTCAAGCTGATCCTAAAGAAAGTCATATTAAAGCTGTTAAAAGAATAATTAGATATGTTAAAGGAATGGTTGATTCTGGTTTATTTTATCCAAAATATAACTGTTTTGATTTAACATCTTATTCTAATTCTGATTTTGGAGGCTGTAGAATTGATCGAAAAAGTACATTTGGTATGTGTCATATTTTGGTAAAATGTTTAATTTCCTGTTCATCTAAGAAACAATTATCTGTTGCTTTATCTACTGCAGAAGCTGAGTATATCTTTACTGCTAGTAGTTGTGCTCAATGTTTATGGATTAAGAAAACTTTATGTGATTTTGGTGTTTATCTTTATAAACTAACTATTTATTGTGAGAATACATCTGCAATTTCTATTTCTAAAAACCCCTTACAACATCTAGAACAAAACATATTGATCTTAGAGTTCATTTCATTCGAGATCATGTGAATAAGGGTGATATTGTTTTTCAGAATTTATTCCTTCTGAAAATCAGCTTGCAGATATTTTGACAAAGCCTTTAGACTCTGCTCAATTTGAGAAAACTAAATTTTCTCTTGGTATGTTGAAGTTTTAAATTTTATTTGCTACATTTGTTTAGGGGGAGCATGTTTTCACTTTTTGTTTGTTTACAAAAAGGGGGAGAAGTTTTTGAGAGAAGGTTTGGGGAGAAATAATTTGGTTTTAATCATTTTAAAACTTTATTTATGGTTTAAATGTTTTGGTTTTGTAATCATACAAAAAGGGGGAGATTCTTTGTGCATGTGCATATTTCCTTTAATTTGATTTCTTGTAATTTTGTTTGATTATTTTTTCTTTGTATTTTGATGATATCTTAATTTATGTTATTAGGATTTTTTTGATTTTTTATCACATTGGAAATATAATATATTTATCTATATTTTATTAGTTAATGTGTAAGTTTTAAAATGATGATCTATTACTATAAAAATTCAATGAAGTTGCTACTATGTTTTTAAAAACTCTTCATTTTACTATTTTAAAACATTTATGTATTTATTTTACTGAAACTTCTATGGATATCTTATTTGAATGAAACATGATTATATGGAAAGATAAAATGTTTATCTTGATTTCATTAGTTTACTTTAAAGTCTAAAAATATTGTTTGAATGGACTTTTAATTACTTGAAGATATGACATTCTGTTTTGAAGTAGCTGTTTTTCTAGAATTGTTTTGCTTCTATTTTTCAATGATTTCTACATCTGTAGATGTCGATTTTAATTGATTATGTTTTAGTTGGAAATATAATAATTTTTTCCATAAATCAATAGTTTTGACTTAAGTCTGAATATGCTGTTAATAGCCATTAAAAATTCGTTGAAGTTTGTCAAAACATTCTGTCCAGATTTCTTTCAAAAGTAAGGTTCATTTTTATCTCAAAAGTAAGGTTAATTTTTATCTCAAAAGTAAGGTTCATTTCTTTCAAAAGTGTGGTTCATTTTTATCCCAAAATTAAGGTTCATTTCTTTCAAAAGTAAGGTTCATTTTTATCTCAAAAGTACGGTTTATTTCCTTCAAAAGTATGGTTCATTTTTATCTCAAAAGTAAGGTTCATTTTGTCTGAAAAGTAAGGTTCATTTCTTTCATTAGTATGTTTAATATTTATCTCAAAAGTAAGGTTCATTTTTATCTCAAAAGTATGGTTCATTTTTTTTTTCAAAATTACGGTTCATTTTTATCTCAAAAGTAAGGTTCATTTTTCTCTCAAAATTAAGGTTCATGATTATCCCAAAAGTAAGGTTCATTTTAATCTCAGAAGTAAGGTTCATTTTTATCCCAAAAGTATGGTTCATTTGTTTATCTCACAAAATTATGGTTTACTATTCATACCCTACATTACTGTTCATACCATACGTTATTGTTCATACCCTACATTACTGTTCATACCCAATGTTACTATTCATACCCTACGTTACATTATTGTTTGCTCCGAAGTTATTGTTCGCTCCGAAGTTACTATTCACTCTGAAGTTACTATTCACTCTGAAGTTACTATTCACTCTAATGTTACTATTCAATCCAAAGTTACTATTCACTTCGAAGTTACTGTTCACTGCGAAGTTACTATTCATTTCGAAGTTACTGTTCATTCCGTGCAATTTTTTAAAAAATTGATTTTCTGCAAATATATGGATTATTTTTAACGATTTTTTTTGTAAAATCCTCATTAAATATAAGGATCTTAATGAAAGAGTATTTAATGTTTTTGGTGCTATATTGAGAGAGAAAATTTAATAACATTTTTCAACGTCTTTTACAAATAAATTTGGACGTTTCATGATTGTTTAAATTTAAATGTTTGAATTTAATTCCAGAATCTGCTGCTAGTTCTCAAGAACTGTTTTGACTTCGTTTAGATAATTTTAAATGGATTTAAAATTCTATTTCAAATCATTCAATGCTTTTATTATTTTGTAGATTTTATTGGAATACTTATTCAAAATATTTTAAATTCCTTTATTAGATATTTATTCTACGGGAATAAAAAGGCAACTATGCTGCTATTTTCAGGCAGATATTTTTTTGATCTTTTGACTCAATTAGTTTTGAATATCCTAAGGAAGCAGAGTTACTGTACTTGCAAGATATTTTTATTCTCTATATATATTGTTCTCTATTGCAGAAATCAAAAGACAACACAATACAAGGAGAAAGTGCTGTGAACATTGAATCTGCTGTGCATTTGTAACGTCCTGTGACACTCTGCTTCACCGCCTGCTTGGTCTCTCAAGCGCTGAATTCATTCTAATTCGACTACAATTTCATTGATGAGACATACTGAACTAATCCTCAAGAACAAATACCTATTCTTCAATTTTTATATTACCTTTCATCTGGTTCTGAGTCTGTAACACTACTTCCCATCTCTCACACACACTCTAATTTTTTTTTTCTGTTTATGCTTTTCCACAAAAAAGCATTATTTGTTATTCTTCTTCCTCAGGTTGTGACTCCCGGATTCTAAATTCAAGATCTTAGTGTTGTGAATCCATGTATCTAAAGTTAAGACTGTTTGGGTTGTGACTCCCGGTATCTAAATTCAGGTTGTAAGGGTTGTGACTCCCCACACAAAATTTATTGTCGTGTTATCCCATCCACTAGAAAAGGATTTTGAAAATGGGTTATGAATCCCCTTTAAAAATAATTTTTAGTGCACATGTATCTCTCGCCGAGTAGAGAGGTATAAGAGTATTGTAGGCCCAATTTGGACCAAACTACTATAAAAAACATCCTTGCGTTATTTAATTTTTCCACTTCTAATTAAATTTAATAATTAACTTTGATAATTAATTTATTTGATTAAATTTTTTAATCTGGTCTATTCACCCCCCCTCTAGACCATCTTCCATTACCCTGTCCGACCTAACATCTGTTTAAGGGGATGAAGCTCCAAGTTATTCTAGCCAAAGATCTATTCCTAGATATGAATCTTCTGCCACAACTATAGATGGAGCTAAATCCAAGGGGGATCCATATCCTAGTTCCAAGATTCTAGGTATTTCTTATCCTGATTCAAATGATGAGTGTGATGGTGATGATAATCATATTAGTCCACCAAGTCATGGTGGAACTACTATCTTAGTTATTGTAAAAGATCCAAATGGATCTCATGTCGATAGAATTGATGAAGATGGTCAGTTGTGTTCTTTTATTTATGATGCTTCTTCTACTAAACCTGAGCATGGAGAAGATTCTCATTATTTGTCATATAGAATTCCATCTCCTCTACCTACTACTCCATTAGTTCCTTCATACTATGTTACTAGAGACGATTTGGAAGCTTCTAGAGTGATAATGACTTCAGATTTTATTATTGTTCTTAGATCTCTATCTCCTCAAGTAACTTAGCTTAGTGAATCTGACACAAGGCTTATCTTTGAGTAAGTTATTTTTCACATTAGTCCTAAGATGATTTTAAATATTCAAGAAGTCAATATTGTGAAAATAATATTGGATGATGATATGGATGTAATGAAGTATTTAATGGAGGGTTTCAGAGATAGTTTTACTGCATGTAAATCATCCCTTCTAGAGAGGTTTCACACCCTACCTCTAGTTGTTTCGTCAACATCAACTTCTCCAACTCTTATATTTTCTGTTTATGCTGAGATGATCAGTACTATTTTGAGAGAGGAGTTTTATTCCATATTGGTTGATCTCACTTCATCTCATCAAGAGGACTATAGGTAGATCATGCATCATGATGAGAATATATATAAATTAGTTAGGGAGTGTCTTAATGAAGCACTAAGTAATATAGAGACTACCACCAATGCAATAAAATACTACATTTTTTGAATTTATACCAAGAATGAACTCGATTCATATTTTAAATTTATTATTGAGATCTTAAGGATGCTTTTTATGATAGGGAATTCGAGTCACAAGTGAACTATTTTAAATTCCAGGGCCGTCTAATCAAACTATTAATGAAATAGAATAATGACTTCTTCATTATGGTGGATAGAGGTAGTGTCATAATAATGGATTTTTTTAATTTGATGAAGCTTTATTTTTATTTTTATGAAATTTTAGTGGTGGAAACAGAATCCATTCATATTTCCAGTCTCTCCTATGCACTATCTTCTGCACCTCTGCCTCCTCAGTTTCTGCCCTTTAGCATGTCACCAGCTGAAGCAGTTCGACATCTCAGGCTAGTAGGGATATGGGAGATTTCTACCCCAAACTTTGAACCCTCATCCTTCATAAATTTTCATTTTATATCTAGAAAATTAAAATACCCAATATATCCTATATCCCATTGAGTTGAGATGGACTATGATTAAGATTTCTCTTCGGCAGGGGTTTTTTTACCTTGCGTTTCATTTGAATATGTGCATAAATGATTTTTTTACTTAATAATGATTATTTGTTAATATTCATTAATTCTTTATTAATATTTTACCTTGTTTTATTATATTTTTTATAATACCAAAAGTGGATAAATTTTTAAATGAAATTTATGTTTCTAATTCATTTTCAAAATTTATCTTTTGTATCATACATTAGTAATTTTCAATGTTAAGCAGACCATTACATTTCAAATTATTCTAATTATGTCTATAGTTATTTTTATATACATGGTTATAAAACTCCATTATTTGTGATCAGAAAAAAGTGGGAGATTTTCGACACCTACTTATTTTAATAATCACATATCATGTTTGTTATATTTTTAATAAGATTAATGTTTTATTACAGTACATCAATTTTTGAATTGATTTGGCTATGTACAAATCTAATGTTAGTTTTGAAGATCTACCATTGGATGTGATTATTTAAAATTAATTAAATATGATCTACTAGTGGATTACATCTACTGCAAGACTATACCATTGATGAATATACAATTAATTACATCCACCCTTAGTCCAATATATCCATGGTTAGTTCAAAAAATATCTACTGGTGAATGCCATCTATAACTGAACAAGATCTACCGGTGAACCAAATCTATACCCAGACCAGATCTACCACTAGACCAGATCTATCTCCAGATTAGATCTACTATAAGATGATCTACCATTGGTAATATCTTCCATTATTTCTGATTATGTTTCATTGAAAGATATACTGATGGACTATGCTACTGTCAGTCTAGTCTACCACTGGTCTAGCTACCATCATATATGATTTACCGCCAGTATTGTAATGACCCAAAATTTTAACAATGGAATTTCTCCCCTTTTATAGTAATATAATATAGTATAAATCACAAAACGTCCATAATAAAAACTTTATTAATGAATAATTAATGAAATAATAAGTATTTCTAGAAGATAGGATACCTTTTCCGATGAAATAGTAATATGACCTTTGGAATAGTAATATGACCCTTATGAATATTAAACCATCCAAATGAATTGTAACCTGACCCATTAAATTATAAATAAAATTTATTTATCTTATAAATTAATTTATGATATAATTATAACATAGTATAATTAAATAAATCTTTCAAAAATAATTAATTAAGAGTTGGTATTTTTGTAAGTCAAATATTTAATTACAATTTTATGATTAATTTAATAAATTAAAATAAATTTTATTTTCATAAAATGTATTGATAAATTAATAATTAATTTTCTTATGATTATAAGATAATTTTATTAGACTTTAAGTAATTTTCCAAAGTGTTATAAAATGAGTTATAATTTTAAAATATGTATTTTTTTGAGTAAATAATGATTTTAATTAAAAATTTAATTTCTCATATTTGGGAAATTATTTTCATTAAATGGAGTTTATTTTTTAATTCTACACATTGAAAATTTGTTAGGTTGAATTTTTGGGATTTTTCTAAAATACATTATTTTTTTAATAGTAAAATATGATAATTTATGATAAAATCTAAATACAAGAATTATGTATTCATATATGATGTATTAATGATTTAAGATCATAATATCAAACTATCCTTCATTATTTTAATATATTTAGTGATAATTCTAAAACTATTCATAGTCTTGAGCTAAAATATTAAACTAATGTATATAATAATGAGAAAAAACCCCTCTTCTCCACTATAAATACCACCCATTACCACCTCCTATCCTCACACATTAAAAGCTTTGACCCTTTCACAAATTATACCCAATACTCTTCCCAATACCCTCCCCCAGGTAAAGGGTCCCTTATTATCATTAAAAGACTAGAACCATTTCCCTATAGTGGTTCTCAAGGTGGAGAAATCAAGTGGTAAATTCCTCTTTCTTTTCATTTAATTTCTTTTCAAGTTATTTTATATTATTTTTATCTCCTAAAATATCTTAATCCAATTTGAATTATAAATCCAGTAACTTAAATATAATATAATACTATCATGTTAAAGGATTATCTATCATTAAACTGCTCCCTACCTCTCTCTTTTATTAAAAATGAAATCGCTACCTATGGTGTCTCAATTTATCTAAATCTTGGGCGATGCACTTTCATTTTCCTTTAACACCTATAAAGACCTTAATAAAACCATTATAATGGTTGAAAACGATTTTAAATCTATTTTACAGCCCACTTTATTTCATGTAACTAACATATCTACATAATACTTAATGATAAAACAAAACAAGTTCATTATGATTGAAAAACTGCCAAAATTTACCTAAAACGATCATCATCTACTTTTATGTAATAGTTCATACTCATACCACATAAAAAAATTCATTATAAGATCATTTAAACCTCTGTAAGATCATTAATAATATATATTAACAATTCGGGATATTTATCTACATTTGACATGAACCTCCATTCGTGTATACAAGTCAACCGATCATTAAAATTGAGAAAACGAACACACTTGAGAAATGAAATTAACCTCTATAACTCATTGAAACTACCATAAATGAACTTAATAAAAAAATAATTCATAAAGCTCATGAATATAATTTTTTTTATTTTCTAATTAAATAATCTAATGTGATTATACATGATACTAAACAAAATAATGCATTTTCACTAATGGTAAGGGGATTCTCGAACGCAAATCCATTTACTTGGACTTTTCCCTCTTTCACACAAATTTCTGTAAGTATATTCATATAATGATCCTTAAATTTTATTTATTTGTTCTCCATTTTCCTTTTTTGGGATATAAATGTTTTATACATGAGTTTATGACAAACTAAATGTTTTCCAAAAGGGTTCTTCTTAAAAAAACACATCTTTTACTTATCTTGAGATTTATTGTTCTTCACTCAAGAATGAGGATTCCTATACCAATAATATTATTGCCTTTATCATTCCAAAAGTTTATTCATGAATTTATACATTATGAATTTAAACTCATTTCTTTCCATATGTTATTTTATGTTCATTATTGATATACGTTCTATGTGGAAGGAAATATAATGAAATTGTTATGATGTGGTGGGTGTGCATTGAATTATATAGCACTATAATGCATTGGATAATGTGAAGTATCTCATGAAAAAGTGAATTATGCATTAAAATTATTGTATCTATGTTCACAACTATGTGTGGTAGTTGACCAATAAGACACGATGTTTCATTTTTATGCATTTTCACATTCTGTTCTTCTATATAATGATCCCTCTAAGGATGATGACGATGGTCCCATGATTTTGTTAAAATGATGATGATTATGATCACCTTATTTTATATCAATTATTCCCTTTCTACATCATTTTACTGGGAATTTATCTCACCCATGTTTTATGAATATCCTTATGTGATTACTTGTACTAATGAGAATGTGAAGGACACTAAGAAGCTAGTGAAATTAAATAAATGTTTATGTTTTTTTGTAAAACATATGTATGGTACTAATTTTCCCAAGACCCTAAACCTTCGATCCTCGTTATGTAATACTATTATATTTTTTATCATTAGAATGGCGTAATATTAATGTAATAAAAATTAGGTATGTAATAGTTTGTATCATAGAATGGTATAGAAAAATTTTAGAATTAGGAATAGATAATGTTAGTGAAAACCCCTAGTATGAGAATGTGTATATGTAAGAACTTAATAAAATTTGTTTTAGAAAATGATAAACATAGGGATCCTACAAGACATTCCTATAGTGCTTATTTAACAGAGGAATAAATTATTTATTCATGACATGTTTACTTATGTTTTGTTCAAAAAATTTCTATTTTAGAAAATGGTAGGTACTTGAAGAATCTAGGCCAACAACCCATGAATGGGACAATGTCATGATTTCCTAAATGGAATCCCCAATTCCATGGGTGGGGGAGTTCAAAATTTCATAGTGATTCATACCCATCTATCTCATGCTATGAATAATAACATGAACAATGTGGAACATCCTTCTTCACCTAATAGGGAGTAACTAGCTATCAGGTCCATTATGCAGCAACGACCACCGACATTTAGTGGATCTTATGATCCACTAGTCACAGAACTATGTGTTAAATCAACGGAGAATATCTTTTCTGGGATTCACTATTCTAGGATGGATAGGGTGAATCTGGTCATTTATCATCTAGATAGAGATTCCAATCAATGGTGGGTGTTGACTTAGAACACCAAGATAAAGGACGAAATCGAAGAGATGAAGTGGTAAAATTTTAAGATAATGTTTCATAAAAATTATTTCCCATGAACTCTTCATAAATAGATAAAGAGATGACTTATAGAGCTAAATAAAATGGACGGAGAGTTTTTCATGGCCTAAAATAAAAATTTCATAAGGATTTAATATACACTTTGGGTTTTATTATCCATAGTGATAGAGAAATTGAAAGATTCTTTACTGGGTTAAAACCACACCTTCAAAAGACTCTAGAAATTCATGACATTAGTAGTTATGAAGATGTTTTTTGTGGTTCTCTTAAAGTGGAGATTAACTTTGGAGAATGTTCCTATGGATTTTGGGATAAGAAATGAAATATGGAGTTTTAAGCCAGAGGATACAATGATTATGGTGGAATGAAAAATCAACCACCCACATGTTAAAAATGTGGGAAGAAACATCATTGGAACTGACTCAAAGGGATGGAGAAATGCTATAATTTTGGGAGAGAAGTCCACCATTCTCATGAATATTAAATATACATAAAAACGTTGGTCGATATGATGGAGGAATAGAGAGAACAACCCATGGTCTAATGCTACAACTATAGGGAGAAAGGGAACTATGAAAGCCTGTGCACTAAACCTTGAGTCCTCAAGTGTAATCAGTATCTTCAGCCACCAAATCTAAAGGAGAAAGGAAAGGCATTTATCATCACTATTGTAGAAGTGGAGAAAGAATATGAAGTCGTAAAAGGTACACTTTATATTCATTCAATAATGGAAAAAGTATTATTCGATTATAGTTCTATGAATTATTTTATATATTGCACGTTTTCTTGATCTATTGAATCGAAGCCCGAAAATCATGAAGTAGAGATATCCGTAGAATCACCTAATGGTGAAATCATTACAACCCAAGTGTTGGAATCTTCTCCTATTGGTGTATGTCGGAATATTATTCTAGAAAATTTCATGATACATCCCATTGGTGAAATTTTATTCAATAATGGGAATGGATTGGCTCTTGTTATATAGAGAACATATCAAATGTTGGTAAAAGGAAATATATATTCATATTCTAAACCATCCCATAAAAATTCAAGGAAGATCAAGAATATCATTTAGAAAATACATCACCAGTGTGGGTGTTGATTCTCAGTGAAGAGGAATAACTCTCTCAGATGGTTGAGTCAATGGAAAGTGTCAACCTAGTGGAAATTCCCATCGTGAAGAAATATAATGATGTATTTACTGAAGAGTTACCCAGAAACCACCAGATTGTGAGGTAGAGTTATCAATAGAACTCATACCCAGATCTACTCCTATCTCAAAGTATCCCTTTAGGAGGTCTCCTATAGAACTGCAGAAGTTAAAGAAGTAGTTTCATGAGAATTTTCACAAAGGGTTCATACATCCTAGTGCATCACCTTGGGGCACACTAGTGCTTCTGGTCAAGAATAAGGATGGACCAATGAGACTTTTAATTGATTATCAAGAAATCAAAATGATTATCCTAAAGAACTGGTATTATCTTCCAAGTATTGATGACTTGTTCAATCAGCTAGGAGGAGCTCATTACTTCTCAAAGACAAATCTTCATTCTAGATATCATCTGCTAAAGGTGAATAATTATGATATTTGGAAGAATGACTTCTGTACAAGGTATAGGAACTATGAGTTTAGAGTGATTCCCTTTGAACATACTAATTCCACTGCAATATTAATGGATTTGTTGAATAGAGTCTTTATAAATCAACTTTAAAATTTTTTGTTAGTGTTTATCAATGATATTCTCATCTACTCCAAGTGAAAGGAGGAATATGATGAACATCTAAGGATTGTGCTGGTGACATTGAGTAAGTATTAGTTTTGCATGACGTTCAACATGTGTGACTTTTGGATGCATCATGTCACATTCTTGGGATACGTGATCACAAGTGAAGGAATTTATGTGGAACCCTAAAAAATGCAATTTAAGAATGTTGAAGACCCTCTAGTGTCATGGAAATCCACAGTTTTCTTGGATTCGTTGTGTAATACCGATGTTTGATGAGAAATTTCTCTTGATTATCAAGTCTTCTAACTATGATAATAAGGAAAGGTGTAAAGTATGTATTGATAGAAGAATGCGAGGAAAGGTTCAATGAGTTAAATAAGAGGCTGATCACTACACCCATAGTCACATTCACAAAAAGTGAACAAATATTAGTGATATATAGTGATTCTTAAAATAAAATCTTGGGTTTTGTACTCATGAAAAATTATAATGTGATAGCCTATGCCTCATGTCAGTTGATGGTCCAAGAGAAGAACCACAAAACGCATGATCTGGAACTTGCAGCTGTGATTTTTTCCATGAAAATATGGTGGCACTAAATCTATGGAGAGTAGTGTGACATATATAAAAATAACAAGATCTTAAAGTATATATTCACACAAATGGATCTTAACATGTTTCAAAGGATATGGTAAGAGCTAATCAAATACTATGATTTCTCTATTCACTATCATCTTGGTAGGGAGAACAAGGTTGGCGATGCTCTTAGTAGAAAATAATCTGCTACTCTATCCATGTTTTGGATTGATAAAGACCACAACTTCATGAACATTAGAAGGATGGATTTTGGAATCTTAATGGTAGGTAATAAATCACACATTTCTCAAATGATATCCCAACAATATATCAAAGATAATATTAAGAAAGTACAAAGTGATGATCTTGAGTTACAAAGTAATGTGAATGCATTAAAGGAAGGGAATATGCAAGAGTTCCATATTGATGATTCTGTTGTGATTTGGTTTAGAATAATCCTTTGTTTTCATTTATCACTTGTGATAAAGAAGGAGCTATTAGGTAATTCACATAACTCAACTTTCTATATCCATTATGGGAGTACCAAGATGTACCACAATCTTCAAGAACACTTCTGGTGAGATGACATGAAGATGGGGATTGGAGAGTATATCTCAAGGTGCTTGATATTTCATCATGTTAAACAAGAGTGAAAAAGGTCTAGAAGGATGATGCAACAATTGACTATACACTTTATTGAAATGGGAGAATGTCACTATGTACGTTTTCACTAGTCTCCTAAATAAATCCAAAGAAAACAATATGATATTGGTTGTGGTGTACTGACTCACCAAGACTATCAAATTTTATCACTATTCGGGATGATCTCTTTCTTGAAAAACTGTTTAAAATATATGTGATGGAAGTGGTGAGACTGCATGGGGTTACACTCTCAATTATATCTGATTGTGTTCAAGGTTAACATATAAATTTGGAAGAGTCTTCAACATTATTTGAGTAATGAATTGAATTTTACGACGACCTATCACCCCCAAACTAATGGTCAACCTAAAATGACTATTCAAACACTCAATGTCATTCTAAGAGATTTCTCAATGGAATTAAAAGGTGGATTGGATCAACATCTCCCATTGGTTGAGTTCTCATACAATAATAGTTTCCACTTGAGTATTCATATGGATCCGTTTAAATATCTATATGGAAGGAGATGTAGAACTCCAAACTGTTGGGATGAAGTTGGTGAAAGATTGCTACTTGGACTTGATCATGTGCAAGATATGATAAAAAAGGTTAAATCCATCCAACAACATATCAAAGATTCTAAAAATTGGGACAAGAGCTATTTTTACAACTATTAAAAGTAATTGGAGTTCAATATTGGAGATAAAGTCTTCCTTTGATTATCACCATGGAAAAGAGTCATGTGTTTTGGAAAAAAGGGGAGCTAAGTCCAAGGTACAATGGAAACTTTGAGATCCATGATCACATAGCATCAATGGAATATCATGTTTCACTTAAACAAAATATGTCTCAAGTTCATGATGTGTTCCATGAATTACTCTTAGGGATGTATATACCAGAACCCTCACATGTACTAAACTCATAGGTGGTACAACTAGAAGATTAACTCTCTTATGAGGAGCAGCCGGTAGAGATTTTGGATTGGAGTGACAAGGTTCTATGAAATAAGAAAATCCAAATTTTAAAAGTGTTGTGGAGGAACCATATGTATAAAGAAAAAACTTGGGAACTAGAGGAGGTGATGAAGGAGAATTACCCACACCTATTTATGTAAAAAACAATTCTAGGGAGGAATTTGAAAAGGGGGGAATAATGTATCAACCATGAATTTTCTCAATGGAATTTCTATCTTATTATAGTAATTTAATATAGTATAAATCTCATATAGACCTTAATAAAAACTTTATAAATGAATAATTAATGAAATAAGATGTATTTATAGAAGCTAAAGTTCCTATACTGATGAAATAATAACTTTTCCTTACGAATAGTAATATGACCATTATGAATAATAATCCTTCAAAATTAATAGTAAACTCACACAATAAAGTATAAATAAAATATTGGAATATTATTGATGAATTCGTTATATAATTATTAGATGTTACAAGTAAATAAATGTTATAAAAATTATTAATTAAGTGTTGGTATTTTTGTAATCATAAATGTCTAATTATAATTTTTTCATTAATTTAATAATTTAAAAGAAAATTTATTTTCATAAAATGTATTCATAAATCAATGTTTTATTCTTTGGATTATAAAATAAATTTTTGATACCTTTTGTAATTTTTCAAAGTGTTATAAAATCAGTTATAATTTTAAAATCTGTATTTCTCAAGGAGGAGAAATTGAAGTGTTAAATACATATTTTTTTCCTTTTTATTTCTTTTCATGTTATATTATTTTTTTATTATCTCATCACCTCCCCTTATACAAATAGAATTATAACTCTATTACCTTAAATATAATATAATTCTATCATGTTAATAGGATATCCATTGTTAACCTCCTCCCTCTCTCTGTTTTATTAAAAATGTAATCGTCGCCCGCGACGTGTCAATTTACCCACATCATGGGTGATACACTTTCATTTTCCTTCAATTCCTTCAGTGATGTTAATAAAACCATTATAATGGTTAAAATATATTTTAATATTTATTTTATAGCCCTCTTTATGTTCTGGAACTATCATATATACATAATAATAAATGATAAAACAAAAAAAGTTCGTTATGATTGAAAACCACAAAAATTTAAATAAAATGATCATCGTTAACTTTTATCCAATGATTCATCCTCATACCATACAAAAAAATCATTATAAGATCATATAAACCTCTAGAAGATCATTAATAACATATAATAATAATTCTAGATATTTATATACATTTTACATAAACTTCTATTCATGTATATAAATGATCTACTCATGAAAACTAAGAAAACAAACACTCCAAAACGATGAAATTAAACACTATAACTCATTAAAAATCTCATAAATGAAATTAATAACACCATAATGAATCAAATTAAATTATAAAATGATCTTTATTTTTTAATTATTTATTCTTATAATGTATTTTCATTTCCCTGTATTTTTTTTAAATTATATTGAATTATTTTGAGACCGTGCGATTCGACGAATCCTAATTCCGTGGCCTGGAGAGCCTGAAACAGAATTTTGAACTTTTGTAAGGTACATTTAATAAACATGTGAGCAGGATTTTATAACATTTGAACCAGTTCTCAGATCATAAATCTGAGGGCACCTTTGAACTCAAAACATCAGGATTCACCAAGAAATGACATAACTTTGGGCAGAAGGGGCCAGGCGAAAAAGTTATTTTTCAGACTTTTTGAGATAAATAATAAAATAATTTAGAGGAATTATTTTATTTATTTCTCACTGATGGGTGGAAGATAGCGACTCTACAATGCAGTGAAAAGGCAGCGATGAGGTGCATTAATTGGGAGTCAATAATGGCTCATTTGAAACCATGAAATTGTTATGGTTAATGACTCGTTAAATGTGGCTCATTAAATGATCCCCATTTAATGAGAATAATTAATAGACACAAAATCATTCTGTTATTTTTTATTTCTTTTTATAAAAAAACATGTGGGAAAATGGGGAATTAAAAATTTGGAGATTCTCTGACAAACCACCGATAATTTTCCCTCTCCAACGAAGAACAAAGAACGACGCATCACTGGATCACCATCATTTTCGTTGTGCCTCGATGAACAGATCTGGAAGAAACATCAACATCGTGAAACCTCAATGATCAACACTTTGACATAGAACATCAATGAGTCAGGGGTTATTTGATTTTAATGTTTCCAAGTTCTTATTTCAAAATGACGAATTCGGAATAACCCATGAATAAGTTAATTGGCGGACCGTGCATTCTTATGGGAGGGTGATTTTTTTGGGTTTTATTTATCCAGAATTTAATTGTAATTGTTGTTAGAATTAAAATCATCAGACCTCCCTTGATTATAAACTTCTAACACGAAGGGCCTGGGCCGACACAAACAAGGATCGAGCCCCTCTGCAGTGGGGTTTCTTCATGGAAAAACTCTTGAAATGACGATAAAATATATGTGAGACATTCGCGGTTGAGAGAACGTTCCCCATAGAGCGCAGGTGCAAGCAGTGTGAAGAAAGAAACACCGGGGCATACCCGGTGGTCTGTAGAAGAGTCCTCTGGCTGACCAACGTCAGCGGTGGCTGCCACTGGCGGTTGGTGGCATGCCACAACAGTATGCCGGAGGAAGGGTCGCGACCATCTCGGGACGCGGCACAGTATGAGACGCCAAATGTTGGGCTGACGACTGGAGGCAGCGGACGTGGTTGCTCGACCGCGTCAGAGGCCCGTTGGCGCGGTCGCTCAACCACGATAGAGGAGGAACCCCTCAGTGACCCACGGGGTGATGGCGGTGGACCAGACACGACATCTGGCCGTTTCCTAGCAAGGCGGACAGGTCCACCTCTGACCGGGCCGATCGTGAATAGTCCAGTCGGATGGACCCATGGCCGAGTGGGTCGGTCCCTCCACTAGTGAGCTGGACCCGCACCGTCAGGTCGGACATGTACCCTTCGGACCAGGCTGGACTCGACCGGGTCACTAGGTGACCCGACAGGTTGGACCCTCAGCCAAACCGGGCCGGGTCCAGCAAGGCCTGTCGGGCCTGGCCCACTGGCAAGGCCGGACCAGACCAACCCTAACCCAAACCGGGTTAGGTCGAGTCCATTCAATTGAACTGGGGTATCTGGGACCTCCGGGCCGAGTTGTTTGGTTCAGTTCGACCAGGTCAGACCGAGCCATGATGAAACCGACTCCTATATACTAAAATGCCTCTATCTCTCAGGCCGGGTATCTGATTGACACACTATCATTGGCGTTGGGACCCATGATACAGAGCGGTCCTTTGGATATAATCCACTTGAGTTTAGGCATATTTTTAGATTACGGTCGGCTTGGATTGGAATTGAATCCAACCAGGCCCTTTTTACTTAAAATTCCATAACTTATTGGACGAGTCTTCGATCGATGCGTTGTCTGTTGCATTGGGACCCTTACGACGAGACAGTCCAATGAGGTTACCTTAAGTGGGACTTCGTGGATGTTAAGTTATGGCCAATGTCTTTAGGAATGGATCTTTCATAGATCAAGAATGATAAGTGCGAGAATCCAATGGATGGATGTGATGTGAATAAAGAATAACGATTCTGTGAGGGTAAGAACCTAGCGATCCTCAGTGGGTCAACACCTAGAGATCCTCTGTGGGTTAGCACCTAGCGTTCCTCTTTGGGTGAGCACCTAGCAATCCTCCGTGGGTCATCACATTGTGATCCTCTGTGGGTCAACACCTAGTGATCCTCTGTGGGTCATCAACTATTAAATCTCTATGGGTCAGCACCCAGAGACCCTGTGCGGATCATCAATAGAGCCTCTCGATAGAATAAGATGATCTATATTTATGATTAATCATATAAACTTATGTACATAAGTTATACGTGGTGTGATCTACATATTTTACTTCATGCAATGTGTTTTAGATCTTGCTTCACGGTGTTTTCCTTCATGGATTTCTAAGAGACCTTCGGGGGTCTCGAGGTCCCTACTGAGTATCGTTATACTCACCCCTGTAGGATTCACCCGCATGTGTTGTGTATGGTGAAGATGATCAATGTTTTGATAGAGGTTTTTAGGGAGATGGGACTGACAGACACTACGATGGGGGACTTGGTGACCTTGGACCAGGTGGGGCCTAATAGGACCTAGTAAATAGGACATACTACTTCGTCTTTCTGTAGCTTCACTACTCTCAGGATCAGGATGGGTTTTCCGCAGATGGACATCAGAGTTTCCTTTTTGTACATTACTATTTTCAGTTCTTTATTGGGTTTGTATTCTAGCCCACTTACTTTAACTTGTACATGCAGTCAGTATTGTTTTAGTGGTATACATTTTCCCCTTATTCAGTGTGTTGGGGTATGGTTGGGCATGTGTGTGTGTACAAGATTAAAGGAAATACCATTCCTTTTTTGGATATACCTTTTCGGTGCTAGTCACCAGCCCCTAGACTCTGGAAGGCGGGCTTGGGGTAGTCATGGCATGGGCCCCAGGGGACAGGTTATTACAAATTTAATGTGATTATACATGACATTAAAGTTAATAAGGCATTCAAACATATGTAAGGGGATTCTCAAACCCAACTCCATTTCCTTGGGTTTTCCTTCTTTCACACCAATTTCTATATGTATATTAATTAAATAATACTTAAAAGTCATTTCCTTATTTTCACCCTTTCCTTTTATAGGATATAATTGTTTTCTAATTGAGTTTATGAAAAACAAAATGTTTTCGAAAAGAACTCTTCATTCCAAAAAACACATGTTTTACTTTGCTTGAGATTGTTTCTTCTTCACTCACGATTGATGATTCCTATACCTAGAATATTATTCATTTTTTCTTTCCCAAAGTTTATTCATTAATGTATTATTTATGAAATGAAACTAAATAATTTCAATGGGTTATTTTATGTTCAATAATGATATACAGTTTACATGGAATGCATGATAATGTAAAAGTTATGATGTGACGGGTGCACCTAGAATTATATAGCACTCTAATGAATTTGTAAATCAGATTTATCTCATGAGAAATTGAATTATTTGATAACATGATGATATATTTGTTCACAACTATATGTGGTAGTTGACCACGATGACATGATGTTTCATTTTTATGCATTTCTATATTCAATTCCTTTATCTAATGCTTCCTACCATGATTATTATGACAATCCCATGCTTATGTTATGATGGTGATGATGATACTCACCTAATTTTATATTGCTTCATGTAATTCTCCATTCTCTTAATGGGATTTTAGCTAACCCCTTTTTGATGTATATCCTCAGGTGATTACTTGTACCAAGGATGACGTGAAGTCCACTAATAATCTAGAGAAGAAGGAATTGAATAAATATTTATTTTTTATTTCGTAAAATTTATGTATGGTCATAATTTCCCAAGACACTAAACCTTTGGATCATTATTTTTTAAAACTATTATGTTATTTATCATTAGAATTATGTAATAGTATTATAAGAAAAAGTTTGGCCGTTATAAGTTTGGTACTGTTTTTTTCTGTCTCTCATCCAAATTTAATTATCCCAACAGAACTAGTTTATGTGATTTAATGAATTCAAGATCCATGTGGACATATTAATAGTTTTCCCAAAACCCCTCCACAGATGCATTGATGAAAAGATTAAATATTTCCAAATTTATTGCTCAAAATGAGGACTCAAGATATCTTTTTATTATTATTTAATGGATAATTAGACATGGAGAGAAATATATTTTAGAGAACTCCCTCATGCACCATGTAGTTGATAGATCCTGGTGCGGACGTGTGAAATATATAGAGAAATAAGAACATTCATATGCTAAATTAAGGAACAATACTAACTCACCTGTGTGGAATTTTTTCAGAACATCTATAGAATGAAGACATATGGATTTTTCTAAACTCTAAGATACATTGTTTTCTTGCACTTTTTCAAGAACCAGTTCAAGGTCCTGTGAAAGTTTAATACAATGACCATTGAATATCTAAATTTATTCATACTGAGTATAACCATTTATTTTATTATCTAATTATTGCGCTAATTTGTATACTTTACTTTTGAGTTGTGTGTTGCATTACCCTGTTTATCTGAACACACTATCTACAATACCAAAATGAAGTGTTCTTAACACACTCTCCCAACTCTCTCTATTTTTATACACATGAGAACTTTGGAAGAGGTCATGTGTGACTTTTTTATTGATTTTCTTCCAACATATAACCGTGGAAGTGGCTTTTAGCTTGGACATACTATGTGATATTGATTTTAAAACATGATCTAGATTATGGATCTCTTAATTATTATTATTATATTCATGGTAGTAGGTGATTCCCAAGGGGAGAAGATTAATTCCGAACTTGAGAACTAAACCCTCGGTTTGTTCCACTATGTGTTTTTTGTTCTTTTCTACATTTCCATGTTAAAACTATATTTGTTATTTAAATATACAAACAAAACCTTAATTTCATAGTAAGTCTTAATATGTGTCTATATAAAGTATTTTATTAAGAAATACAGTTTCAAAAGTTAAATTGATTTCAAATATAATTTTAACTGAGCCCTAAACCCTCTTTGATAATTTTTTTGAAAGATCAAACTTATATAATTCAACTGTTTTGATTAACTTGGTGTTTTTAATTTACTCGGGTGATTTAGTTTAAAAAATTAACAGAAATATTTATTGGTAACTCAATTTACCCCCTTCTCGAGTTTCTCATTCTGACCAAAAAACAATCATTGAGGGATGTTTTTAAATAAGTGATTAAATGTGAGAAAAATTAGTTCATGTTATAAATTTACCACCGTATTTTTAATTAAGAAATATGACATAGATTCTAAAACTTATATTTTGAAGGTAATTATACAAACTTATCAGTAATAAATTAATTATTAGTAATTCTAAATTACGTAAAAAAATAGAAATTAAAACATATTTTTTACATATAATTATAGAAATTATTGTAACATTTAAATATTGTAAATTATATTTATTTTAAGTAAATATATTATTAACAGTAGAATGGTATTAATCATAGTACATTAATTTCAAATATGTATATAATATAGTAAATAAGTATTAAATGAACATAATTATTCATAAATTACACTAGTAATAAAACGATTACTAAGAGGCATAAAAATTATCATATATACTGTTAGTTTCAAAGAAAAATTATTAAAAATTAAAATTAATATATTTAATCATTGATATAAATCATATTAGTAATATTTACTGAAGAATATAAATAGTATTGTATAATATATATATATAATGAAACCCTTGGAAATTGATTTTTATAAAATTGGATTGAAATATACAATATAATTATAAAATTATAAGTAGTTTGGTAATTAGAAATATAATTTATTCGATGTTTTATATTATTAGATAACATTATATAATTTAAATTAATATATTTTTAATTAGACTAGTAATTTATATTCTTAAAAAGAAGAAAAATTTCCAAGTCCTAGCCAAACCAAAAAAATAATCCATCCATCCCAAGGGGATGTTCGGCCAAGCATGAGGTCTAGTTAATCCTGCACTATTTTTGTAGGTAAATTAGTACCTGTATATAGTAAGGTAATTGTGAGTTAGAGAAAACAAGTGTGCCTGGGGTCACCTAAAGGTGGTTAATGGTTCTTGAGGGGTCAAACCGAGTAAATGGAGGTGACCACTAACACCCCACAAATTTCAGTGTCATTATAGTGCCGGGTCCACACTATTAAGGATGAGTGTTATTAATATATGTGATTTTTATGGAAAATGGATATGCTTAGAAATATTTTTAAAAATGGTTCTCAAGATGCGTGAACGGGGTTCACACATCCTTCAAAAATTCAATAAAGGATGTGTGAACCCCATTCACACAGCTACCGTCACTAGGATGGGTGAACGGGGTTCACACATCCGATATGAAGTTTATAAAGGATTCATGAACCCCTTTCACACGTCCTACAGAAATTCTAAAGAAAAAAAATTCATCAATTTCTAAGAGGAAAATGTTTCTTAGGTATTTGATTAATTAAATTACAACCCCTTTCTACAGAAATTATATTTGATTCTAATTTATATACATATGCTAAAAAATTATTAACCCTCTTCCAGATTGTTAATTATATTAGAAGAATATGAAATAAATATTTTTCATAATGTCCATAATTTTATCACATGATGTAGGTATTTTAACAGTAAAATCCTCTAGTGAAAAATGTCTACCAGTAGAACATTTGTCATTTTATAAAGTTTGAATATGTGTTTTCTCAAAATTGGAAAAATGAACTTCTAATTCCATAAATCCCATATTGTGGCTTTTCTGATCTTCAATCATAGTTATCTACTCGTCAAAAATATCCATTATTCATTGAAATTATTCATCATGCAATTTATTTTTTTCAAACAAAGAATCGTGTTCATGATTTTTGGATTCAAATCATTGAGATCAATAAGATTTTTCAAGATTTCTCGATGTTCATGGTTCTTTTCAACCAAATTATTAACATTTAATAATAAATACCAAATAGAAATTATTAATATTGGAAGATAATTTGATGATGGTAAAACACTCATTAAAAAAGGCATAACTCTATAAATGATAATTGTAATGCACATCATCCTTAGCAGCCAACTCCACATCATCCTCTATGACAGGCAGTGGATGTACAGTCTCACCGTCTGTACCTTATCATAAATCTAAAAATAATGTAGGCTAGCTGGAACTCTCAGAAAAATGGAAAGAATATGGATACTATACAGTGGATGTCTGTAATATAGAATCCATCTCATCCCAATCAATGTCTATATCTACATATGGATGAGCTTGAGAAGCTGGAGGAGCATATGACAGATCATGCTGAACACCCTCCTACTATGGAACAACAACATCTAACTAATCTATCTGAACATCCTCCTCCTGTTGAACAATAATATCCATAACAAGGTTTTCACCCCTAGTACATCTATATGTGGCTCAGCAGGCTCCAAAACCTCCTCATCACGTGGTGGATCAAAGAAAATGCAATGATAAATCTCATCCATCGAAGGAACCAATTGTGATACAAGGGTGTGAAAATATACTGGGTCAAATACGATGCTCTCTACTAGATCATACATTTTAAGTAGATGACAGATACATGAATCCAATGAAATAAATTCCTTTTTTATGTAATATGAATAAAAATTATGATGGATAATGGAAGGGACTATGTATACTAGCTCATGAAAGCCTCTGTTGTGTCATGTCAGAAATCTGACTAGGGACATGTAGTACCATGATTCATAATCCATCTGATCCACCAAATGAAAATGTAATGTCCCTGCCCCTCGCAAGTGGAACTCCTATCGTATGTCCCATAAATCAATATATCTGGCATTGTATCTCCTCCAATAAAAATCTCGCTTCCCCTACATCTTCCGGGAATGTAGTGAATCTAACTAAATGGGCGGGTTAGGAACAAGATGATAGAATCCGAACAGGATCATAACTCTATCAGTTTGATGCCACACGACTCTATGAAAATGAATCAATTGAACCCTGTAGGAGCTGATTGCATGCATCGCCATAATGTACGGTGGAAGACTCTACATAATACCATCTATATATGGCATCCATAAAATCTGAAAAAAAAAAACAATTAATAAATGAATACATGTATAGTAATGAATAATTATTTAACAATATAAATAATAATCATTTACATCGTGTAGTTGAATGTTGTCCAACATATGTCTGTAGTCATGCACATCTTGTCTGGGGGAATCTGAAGGTCTATGTTCCTGAATCCACCTGTAGAAAAGATTGTTAATTTTAAATTTCATAATATAATGTTATACAATCAATTTAGATAGTATAAAGAAGAAATAACATACCAATGTCCACGCAGAGCCTATGTTACAATATCTGATGGTAATTTCACATGAGCATGTGAAGCTAAACGAGGGATGTGCTCCCATACCCACATCTATAGAAGAAGAATGCATCCTGTGATCTTCATATTATTGATGCGACATGTGCTACATAACACCATGTATGTATACTCGAGAAAATAAGACCCCCATCTATACCATCCTGACTCATCCAAATCCTCTAAAAAAGATAAATACATTAAATGTACAAAACTTGTGGAGTGATCAACAAAAATCATGCCCCCAATCATCCTCAGAATATATTCATGTGAAAATCGTAGCTCGATGATCTAATCAACATCCTATAATAACTGTGTGATGTGATGGTCTAATCAAGGAATGCGTAATCTACCACCGAAGATGGTCCTGTCATCATCAAGGACCTCTATGCCCAGTAGTCTATGAACATGCTCCGAAAAATCTGCTCCAACTCGGACTATTAGATCCGCACCATCGATGGGGAGGCCCAACATAGTGGCCACATCCTATAGGGTAATAGTCATCCCCCCTCTATAAAATGGAATGTATGTGACTCTAGCCTCTATCTCTCTTCAAGCACAGTAATGATTTGACGATTGAGAAAGGTGAAATCGCACATCGCTAGTCTATAGAATCCAGCGCGACGAAGATGAGGGATGATAGTGGGAGATGGTGCGGTATGGTGGAAATGGTGAGATCTGTGTACACTCAACAAAGGAACTGGAAATCCCTATAAAATCATCCATGATACAAGAGTATTCTGAGATGTGAGCAATGGAAACCCTACCTTCTACACAAATGATATCATCGTTAATTTTTTATAGTGAATTCAATAAATATTTTAAACTTGTCTTAAAAAAATCTAGAACAATCAAATGAAAATGATTGTGTTAATATTTTTGATTTATACTTTATTTTTTGTGTGTGGATTAGTATCCTTATTACATGTCAAAGCATGATATATTCATTTTCGTTCCATGTTGATTTTTAATTTTTCTTGTGTCACAAAATTCTTTATTGTAGAATAAAAAAACAAGACAAAACAAAATTGGAACCTATCAGAAATGGAGGAAGTCAGAAATAAAAGGATTCAATACTGAAACTACCACATAAAAAAATATACATATTCATGATAAAATACATAGATTCAATAATGGATGAAGATATGTAGAGCTCTGTCCTTCCACTTGGGGACATCTCTTATGAGTATGTCCTTTTGCGTGAAAAATAATGCATCGTATTCTCCCTCCTCGTTGCCAAGGCCAATCCATTTCATTTATTATTAGACATGATTTTGGTCTTCCTTAGGGCCATAACGTAGTAGTATGAATCTAATAATTTAAAAAATGGAAGACATTGAAAAAATCATGAACAAAAACAAAACCAAATTATGAAACTTGGAAATATCAGGCACGATGGTTGGCTGATCAACAGGAAATGAGATGGAATTAATGTCACCAACAGGCATCCAAGCTACACTATAACAGTTAACCAAAGTTCTCATGAGATACACCAGGTCAACATATGGCTCCCATGATATATTTACCGAAGCACATCTGCAATAACATGTGAACATGTATATCTAAATGCCTGAAAGTTTCCTGAATCACAGTACATGTTATCTAACATCACTACGAACACTCGACTTCAAGTGCATGTAGCCTGGTTGTAGCACAATCATTCCTAAAATCTTGTCATTTCCCTGTCAAAGGATTGAATAGTAAATCTTGAAGCCTCATTCAGTATCTGATCAATATCACTTTGGAAATACTGCGTAAAACGCATTTCGTTTTCCATCCTCTGATAAGCCTTTTGGAACCAGTCAACAAATTAGTGAACGTATCTTTAAAATGTATCTTGCACTAACCCTATGATCATGATTTTTCTCACACCCTTGAGGACCCCATTTATACACTCTACTATATTAGAGTTCATATGGCCATATCTTATGCAACCATCATATGCTAATGACCATTTTCCCTTTGAAATATGCTTTATATATTCATACACATCTTCTTTATAAGTTCAGATCTCTTCAAGTCATCAATCAAACCTTTATTATTGGGTATCATATGTTAAAACCATAAGAGAATAAATTATTAAAATGAAGATTAATTTTTTTTTAAAAAAGTATGTTTAGAAAAACATTCCCAACTTGAGGATCTCCTTCTTGATGGCATCATTTCTGAAATTATTATGCACATTACTTTCAATATGTCTAATGCAATAACGATGATAAGCATTTGGCTAAGTCCATGAAACCCCATCACTATCCATGGCCTCTATAATCGCTCGATGGTGACCAGATATCATACAAACACCTTGTTTTTATGTGACATGAAGATGTACACCTGACAAAAACTAGCTCCGACATTCAAAATTATCCTTTTCATCGACAGAAAAAGAATGTGGAATAGGAGAATGATTACCATCCTATGTGGCAGTAAGGAGTAGATCACCTATATACTTTCCATACAAGAAATTTTTTTCAACCTGAATAAATTGTTTACAATAGGGAAATGTAGACATGTATGGCCTGAATGCCCAAACATCCTATTGAACTTCACCTTTTTTTGATCAACTTGGTGATTGGGAGATACATACTCAATAGTGTCCAACTGATAAACAATATGATTTTCAAGAGACAATAATTCTATAAGTTGTGGAAATATAGCATAAGATTCATTCCAATCACCATACACTTTTATAATTTCCTTCTATTTTTTCATTCCATGCTTTGGCATATGATATCTTATAGTTATACAACTTTTGAATTCGTTCCTAAACAAGGGAAATGAGAACATCATGACATGTTCATATCATCTCACAAATAACATTTGATATAAACTCTAAATCTTGGTATGAGTGATCCTATGACAAGATTGGATGTACACAAGTGTGTGGAAATTCTAATTTGGTTATCGTCCAACATGCAAAAAATTTGTCAAATATTTCCCTTAATAAAAATTTATATATTGGCCCATAAGTTTCACAATGAATTATATATATTTCCTTCTTTGACTCATCAACCAAAAATGTGAAATGTTTCTCAATGTGGTATTGATTTATCACAATTTTCATGGCCAGTTTTCATTCAAACTCTTCCCCGATATAGATGGGGTTATCATTTGATGTAGAACTATTACCTATAATGCCAAGGAATTAAGATGCTAGTGTAATCACAGCCCAATTAAAATGTTGTTCATGAGAAATTTATTTAACTGAGGAACTCAATACTGAAGGATGACTACCACTAACTAGTGGATTTCATTGATTCATGTCTCTCAAAGGAACCTCAAAAGGTTTATTTCCCACATCACCCTATTCCACATATCTTAGAGGAATCTCAGAAGGTTCATTCCCCACATCACCCTCACCCACATCATATCCAAATGGATCCCTATATTCTTCTTCCTCAGATAAACTTTAATTCACTATATCAGCAGACAAAGGGATGTCATCTTCATTTCCTTACAAATTTTGATCATATTTTTCATAATTTTTTATATTATTGGAGTAATATGAGAAGGAGGAAATGAAAAAGACTGATGTGAAGGGACAAATTCTACAGAGCTAAAAAACACAATTCTTTAGTAGTTAGTTGCACCACATCTATATCAGAAATCACTACATATTACTCCATCAATCCATTATCACAGTACAATCTAAATAAGGAATATGTATCCATCCAATCATTATCATCGACCAAAGGGTTATCGGGGTGTCCAAAATGTTCAGGATGTTGTAGATGTTAATATGTGATTGACGAAATGGATTGATCAACCCTCAATTTTAATCGATTATGAATCTTATTGCGAACTGAATCCAATGTCATAAAACCATGAAGATTTACCACTCTGACAGGTGGCACACTATAGCTAAATCCCTACACTGTATAAATGATCTCACCATTTCAATTTATTTGTGCATACATTATTACCTATAAAAAAATAATTAATATAATATTATATACCAGATCAATATTTTACATTATTTAAATTGGTTTTGAATAATTGACTTTATCTAAAGACTTTTTATGTATTGATTCTCACTATTGAGGTACAGTGATGATGGTATTATTACCAAATCAAATTTAATATAACATTATAAATTTTAATTATTTATGAATAAATAATCATGAATTGATCTTGAGACTTACGATTAGATTATCAATAATTGATAAAGTAACCAAAACTTATGGATAGACTCATAGAGTCTCTATTATCAAATATTTCAGCAACCGTCAGTATCCTTTCAAATTGCAAGGCCTCCATTTGAACGCTTCTTCTCACACATCTCTTCGGGGACACCTCTTCAGGGATGCTTCTTCGGGGACTCCCCTTATTGATTGCGTTTTAATTACAAATTTACTCACATTCATGTGAGGGGGTCTAGGGGTATAAAAATCATAATTTTTTTAAGTAGACATGAATTTCCTTACATACTTAGTTAGAGATGAATTGCAGGTCATCAATATAAAAAAATAAATGCAATTATAAAAAATTAAATAACCACATTCACAAAATAAGACATGCAATTTCAATTATGCATTGGTCAGTCATCACAAGATCAGTCATCACACAACATACCATGTTTTTTGGTATACTTATTTTATCTATTAGTAGATAAAATACATATTAAATATCTACATCTGTTTTGTATTTAATAAATCTAATTATAACAGATATAATTAAAAATTATTATTTATACAAAACTATTTTTATACCATTATAAAAACTGTTTTCTATATATTTTTTAATAAATTTAAATAGGATACACATAACAAATATATTATTCATAAATTATAATACTAGGGTATAGAATACTATAATTAATATTAATATTACTTTCCAAATAACATATTTAATTTTCATAAATATTCAATATGATTTCATACAACATTTTAGACATAACATAATTAATTTTTCTAAAAATTCAATGTGAATTCATACAAAAAACACATCATTCAAAAATTAAATCATACAAAAGACACTAATTTAAATCTCAATACAAATGAAATAAATAAACCATACACACAGAAACTAATTTCTACATATCTAAAATCAAATAAATAAATCATACAAATAAAATAAACAAACATAATTAAAAAATTGAAAATTTAAATAGAATCTTTAACTTCTTAAAAGTAGAAAAAAAAAATTTGAGAATGAAATTATGCAGGGCTTCACAGAAAAATTCAGAGGAGAAGAATTAAATTGGTGGGGGAGACCCCCTTTATAGATTTTTTTGGTGGGATGCACGAACGGGGTTCATGCATCCTTTATCAAATCTGTGCAGGATGCATGAACCCCATTGACACATCTCTTTGCACCAAAGATGCGTGAATGGGGTTCACACATCTTGTGACCCATTTTAAAACATATATCTTAACCTATCCCTTTTCTATTAGAAAATCCATATATATAAAAATCCATTACAGATTTTCCGATCCAAATGTGTTTTTGATGCGGGTCTCATGTATATTGGTACTATTTATCATGGTTAAAAAAATATTTTTGGGAAATTAAAATAAAAAACTCATGGCCATAGATGTTTTATTCTTCCCCACACATCTTCTCAAAATCCTAAACATCATTTGGAAATGAACTCACTCCCCACTGCCATGTTCTAAACCTAATACAGTTTTGGTTATTAGTGTATTAAGAGGCATTTGATTCAAACTATGCATGATTGAAGGAATGTCATAGGGCCGATAATATGTATTGATTTTTCATTTTCCACTCCACTTCATGCAACTGTGGTAGAATAGTTGTAGGTATATAAATATATATAAATACATACATGCACACACATAGAATTAGTATTATATACTCATATTCCTCCTATTATGTACACAATGTCCTCGTTTGTTTCTATAGAAAGTAAAAAAATGAAATTAAATGGATCTGAGTAGGGATTCTATTGACACAAATCGAGTAAAAATAAAAAAAATAGAAAAAATCATTAATGACTTCTCTATGATTTCAAAAACTAGTTACAAATTTATTTACTTTGTTCCCTTTGAGAAGAAGATTTCATGAGTATGGGTAAGTAAATTTCATCCACTCATTTTTGGTTCGGCATGTTTTGGTATAATTACACATAAGCAGATGAAACTCTTTCTCTCCATGGGACACTATATGTTACTGAATAAATTGTTGTAATTATTAAGGATTCTATCACAATTTAGTAGAAATTGTATATAAAAGGGAACTGATCCCTTCATTTTACCCTTCTATGTTCTCTTCACTAAAATAAAATATACACATTTTCCCTAGTTGCAAAGAAATAGTTAATGAGGATGGAAATGGAATTTACAGGTTAGTTTTGTGAGATAAAGCTCTATAGAGAATAATTTAGTAAATATCAGTAAGTTCTCTACATTATGTAAGGGAGAATTTTTATAAAAAATTATCTTTATAATTTAAAGAATAATTTATTTTTTTGAGAAAGTTGTTTTCCAAATTTAAAATTCTATTATAAATTTTCCTAAAAAAATTTATATGTTTTAAAAAATATATTTTGATTTAGAGGTTGGTTTTTAATTATCATTATATGTAAAATATGTATTTTTATGAGTTTTGAAGTTATTATTTTATATGAGGGAAAATATTTTAAAACAAATACATAAATTTAATATTTTTTTTAAGGGGTTTAGAATTAAAATTTTATGTGTGAGGGTATTTTATTAGAAAATTTCTATTTTAAAATTTTATCAACTTCTTTTCAATAGTTATGATATTTAGACTTCCTCTTTAATATTTTTTTTTCAAATTTGGTTGGTAAGAACGTTTTTCATACTAAAATGGCATTTTATTAAGAGTTTTAAATGTTTCTAATTCATTAATAATATATTTATACATTTTTGTGTGTGTGTCTCTATGTTTGTGTGTATTTATAAATAAATTTATCCTTTGTTAGTGTTTGGAAGAAATTTTTTTAATGAAAATCACAGTAAAAAAATGGGGAGAGCAATTAATGTTTTAGTAAAAAATATGGTACCTGGGTACTGTAATCACATATGTAATAGAGAGTAAACCCAAAACACAAGAGACCTCTTCCCCCGTGTGATATGTAAGAACTATAAAAACATCAATGTTATATGTTTCCTCATGGTTCTGTTTTCTGATCTTGGAAAAAAATTTCAAAAAATTCACTAGATTTATTCTATGGGGAGATATATTGAAAGTATTTAAAAAAGTAAAATTTTGGAATTAAAAATGGATTTCTCAAATTTATAAAATATTAAAGGTTTCATTTTCAAATCATTTTACAGTATTTTAAAAATATTTTTAAGAAATCTTTTGACATATTAATGTTTATAAAAAGGTTTTCTTTAAATACATGCATTCAACAAGAAATGGTGAAATTTATGATACAAAAATTCTCTATTAAATAAAATGTATTTTGTTTTGATGAAAAATGATTCTATTTTTTTTTTCAAATCTATTAAAATAGTTTTTTTAAAGAACCCCCTACTATTATTTTTTTCTCACCCAATGTTTTAAGAAATAGATTTTCTTAGGATTAGTTAAAAGTTAGATAAATTATGGAGATAGGATTAATATGACTGATGTTTCTGTAGCAATTAAGGATATGCATTAATGTCATTCAAAGGATTAGCATTTGTTTTAAATTATTTTATAAGTACTTAATTCTCAAAAACTGTAGACCTAAAAATATTCTTTGTTATGTAAGCGATTTGATAAGTGGATTTGATATTTTTTTATTATAAAATGTTATATTTTGAGTAACGTATTTACAAATAATGTAAATCAATGTATATATGTATATAATGTTTTTTTCATTGGACTTGGGAATGTTGGTCTATGGCATCTCAATGTATGTAGTTATAGACTATCATTTGTAAAACACAATCATGAAAGGTTTCCTTGGACCTAATAGAGTATCTAGGAAGTCCATTGTGGACAAGAAGTGTTCTCATATAAAGTCTTCATAGATTAAAATCATTTCCATCACGGAACATCTCAACCTAAATTTTAGCTAAAGACATCTCTAAAAATGATATACCAACTATGATACTAATTATTGGAGTGGAGGGAGATCAAAATGATATAGACCCCACCAAACTGGGATGAAAGAAATATTGGGAAAAGAGATGAAATTCAGGAAGAAGAGGAAAATAAAAAACATAAGAAAGTCGATAGAAATAGAAACATACAATTATAAAGAAAATGTGGAAAACATAAAGAACATTTAGTATTTACATGCTTTAGGTCTCCCTGGTCTTACATTCATGATAAGAAAACCACCATATTTTTATTTATTACGCAAAATAGGACAAAAACTTACAAACAGAGGAGAAAAAATAGAGAAACAAAACAAGACCATGAATGTTATTTGAGTATGATGGAATAGTCACTATAGGGACCCACAGTCAAGCTGATTCCATGGTGTATGAACACATGATCAAGGAATCAAAAATAAGGTTCTGATTTAGTGATTCATAATTTTTTCCATTTAATACAACCTTCACCTCTAGTTAAATTGAATTTTTATGTTAAACCAGACACAAAAAACATAGAGAGATCACAAGCAATTTACATGGTTCACTACTCAATGTGAGTAGCTTGTCCTCAAAAAGATCTAGTAAAACCCATGATCTTATGGTCCACTAGAAAAACATTGTGAACCATATGGGGTAGGGAAAATACTTAAAACTCACTTAAAAGTCTCCTAATTATTTTTTGCATCTCAAACATAATGTGCATCCTGCACTAATACAAAATTCTAATGATAAAGATACAATAGATACATATTTATCTTATATATAATAATCTTGTTTTCTAGTGTGATTATATATTTTTATTCCTCTTCCTTTCTTACTCTCCAAAGGATTCACATAAATTTTCATGAATGGAACTACATTCCACCACTACCTCTTTAACAAAACATCTTCTTCAACCTATTCTCACATACACACTCATATCTAAAAAAATATGATAAAATTTTAACGAGCCATGAATACTAATATTTTATGTTTAAAATTTATTCAAATATTTATGATAACATGTAAATATATTTTATTTGGAATGTTTAGGAAAAAATAAATTCTTTTCTTCACAATAACTTCAATAAGAAACAGATTGTATAACTACTTTTTACCACATCAAGTCATGTCAAAATAACATATACATTTCAATCTTCATTAAAACCTATGTTTCATTAATATTAAATTCAGGTGTATATATTAATAAATCCAAGATACAAATACCAAATCATGTTATTCTTCCACATAAAATAGAACCACCATCATTCCATGATAAAATAATAGTTCCATTGAATGTAACAATCATTCAATTAAGCATGCATGCAATCTGAAAATGTTTTCTTTAAAACAGACTATAAATATTTCCATGATGTTTACTTCATTTTTTATTTTGACCAAATTTGAATACCCTTCCATGAGAAAGAACTTCACTACCAACTCATTCAACTAACCTTCATCATGTGAATACAAAAGTGCAGAACATATCTTTCTCCTTTTCGTCCTTTCTTCAGTGCATCATTAAAGTTTCACTTGATCTCACTTATTCTACCATCATTATTCATTAAATATATTATTTTCTAGATTTGTGATAATTTATATCATGAAAATTAATACATAGAAAAAACACATTACTTTTCTTATACATATTTAATTCATGGTAGCAACAAATACTATGCAGCCCATAGTTTCTCTTTTTTCATCAAGAGGTCACATACCAATGGTAGAACCTCAATGGTACCACCCTAATGGAAGGAACCTTATAATTTCACCCTACTAATAACACCTCAAATCTTGAACCCTAGTGGAAGCACCTAGTGGTTTCACCCAGTGATATTATATGGTGATGGCACCTGGTAGTAGCACCTGGTGGAATCACCTAGAAATAGAACCTAGTAGTGGAACTTGGTTGTAGTTCCTTAGCCATGGTGGAAGCACCTCATCCTCAATGGTAGCACACCAAATAGTAGCGCCAAGTGGTAGAAACTTCTAAAAAATTCAATTGTGTTGAAAATAAAAGTCCACATCATAACCAAACCCATTTACATCTTACCATCTTCTTCACCTCAACCAATAATACATAGCCTCTTGGTATTAACAATATTCCCCTTTGGTGTTTTTTTCTGCCAAGGAACACAAATCCTTGACACCATGAAACTCAAGAAATGGATCACTGTCTAACCATTCTAAGCCTACATGGGTATACTTGATATTGGAAACAAAAACCGTTTAACAATAATGTCATGATATCCATAATAAGTTATTTAGGAGACATTATTATGCTTCATACTTTCCTCTATGCTTTGCCACCAAATGGAAACCTGAACATGCCTGATAAGAAAAACATCTTGAAACCACTTCAATAAAATATTAAAATATTTCACAAATGATGATATCATAGATTACCCCTATAAGAACCTCCCCCTATATATATGATCTCCCCAAATAGGTAAAACACATCTCAATGGATAGATTATTCGTTCATTTTCCTCCCCTTAAAAATAACACCCAAATAAAATAAGAGTGAGGGGTACATAATAGACACAACATATCCTTTTGTTGGGTGAGGATAAACACCTAAATTCAAACTCAGATTTTGGAGTGCATATTTATACAATATCTGGGGGATTATGTCATCAATATTCTCTTTTGATGGAATAATCTCCAAATTCAATTCACTCCTCTCCACAATATCCTTTATGAAATGAAATTTAATATCAATGTGATTTCTCCTAGAATAGTGAATTAAAATCTTTGATAGTTTGATAATTCTCTAATTATCACACCCAAGAAGAAGTGACAAATTCACACCCACCATTAAATCTTACAATTAATTTTTGATCTAAATAAAGTGAGATATAGCATGGGTTTCGTCTAAATATTCCTCCCTAGTAGTGCTCAATGTTATAGAACTTTTCATCATTGGGTGTTGACACACACATCTATTACTAAGAAATAAATATCCACTAGATGTGGATTTACTATAATTGTCATGACTTCACCAATATGTATCAGTATAACTAAAGAAATAAAAATTTTATTTACTTCCATATTTCAATCCAAAATATGGTGTACCCCTTATATACCCAAGAATACTTTTTTCTATAATAAACAGGATTATTTTTGTTCACTTTGATATTTGGCATTAATAGTGATATCATATAGAATATTTGGTCTTGAAGATATAAGGTATAACAAATTGCCAACAAACTTTCTAAAGTCTGTTTGATTAACTTATTTTCGCTGTTCATCTTTGAACTACTTTATTCCCACTGAACATGGCATGGAAATATATTTTGAGTCCTCCTTACTAAGTCTTTTCAATATTTTCTTTTCATATGTATCTTGATATTTTTTTGAACTTACTCTTTAAATAATTGCATACCAAGAAAGCACATCATCTCTCCAATAATAGACATTTCAAATAAATCATTCATTTTTTAGAAAATTTCTCTTGATTTTCTTACTAATTTATATAAAATATGATTTCATCTATATAAACATTAATACTGAGAGATACCAATTCTTCATAATTGATATATAAATTGGTTTCCACTCTTACCTTTTTAAAATTTGACCTCTTAAATCATGACCCGATCTTAGAATACTATTCTATTAATACTTTTTTCCACCCAAATAAATCCTTCTTTAACCTATAGAAAAAATTTACATCTTCTCATAGAAAAACCCTATATGTTTCTTCAATGTAAACCTCTTCCTCCAATTCTACGTTAAGAAATGTAGAGTTAACATCTATTTGGTATAATATATAATTCATTGGTGAGGTAATATCTAGGAATATTATAATTGTTTTAATTTGTTTAACTTATTAAAATTTCTAATCAAATTAAACTCCTTAAATCTATTAATATCCTTTACACACCATTATTTAATTATTCATCACCAATTCACCTTTTCTATTCAATTTATTTTTGAACAACAACTTTTTCCAGATGAAATTTTTATCTATAGGTTTAGGAAAAAGTTACCATGTCTCATTATTCTGAATATGATCCAATTTTTTATTTTAAAAACTAACCCACTCTTGATGCTCCAAATTATCCATTATATGCATAGGTTTGAATTGGGAAAATAGATATATATAAGATTTTATCCTTAGAGTTATTTTAGTTTTTACTTGTTTTTCTTGAATTCAAATAATGTTTTGAACTTGAAACTGTTTTCTTAGCCTAGGATGAGTTGAATGTTATTGTTCATAATCACTTGATATGGTTGAATTATTACAACTTGAACTTTTATAAATAAAATTACCTTTTTAATGAATAAATCATTTATTAAATAATATATTTATAGAAAAAACATACCTTACATTGGTTATTTAGGACCAATTATAATATATTTCATGTCATATTTTAAAGGTATTTAAGCATATTAACCCTTGATAATATAGACTTTATGCAATGAATTTTAAGAATACTATATAATAAGAGTTATGATAAAGTAAAATTTACATATAAAAAATAAGTGATGGTCTCAATCTATCGGATTGTTCTCTATGAATCCCATTTATTAGATCTTTAAATTGAGATAGAATTATTTTTTTTACCTTGACTAATCCCATGATGATATTAAATAACAGAATCTTGAGTGAAACCATTTATGGGACAATTTTGGGCTTATCAAGACCACATCCCAAACAATATTCAATGAACCTCCCCAAGAAAGCACCACCATCTCACACCTACTCTTAGGGAATATGTTTTTGTAATAATGAGAAATGTATCTAGAACATAGTAATATAATTTTTTATATTTTATTTTAATGAAATAATCATTATATTTATCTCTATTTACTGTAACTTTATGAATTATTATATAATGAGTTTGATAAAAATTATATTTTGGCATGATGAAATCAAAATTGTATTTTTGCGAAATATATTGTTTCAATCAATGAACTATTTTGATAAAATCAAGAATTTTTTAAATAAACTATATTTTAATAAAATATTTGTATTATATAATAATTTTTTAAATATAAATGATAATTTACTTTAATTAAGTCCAATGTAATTTTTTCTATGGGTCAGAAAGTGGTTAATATCATAAATAGTAGTATTTTATAATAAATAAGGATTTTAAATTGAAATGTAAAAAATTATAATATTTAGTAAATTGTTTTAATAATTTAAATATTATTTTTGAAATCATCATTTAAAAATTATAAATTTTCAAATTTTTCATAATTTTCTGTGACAATTAAAATTTTGGGTAAAAAATAAATACTGTATAAATATACGATCTATATTATGACATCATAATAGATTAAAATTTATGTAATATATTATATAAAATGAATTCATGTTAAAATATAGACCCCCCTTTAAAATAATGAGTTTTTGAAGTTATTTTATTAATTTTATATTCCTTTAATGATTCCTTAAAACTAATATTATATTTTAAGGGTTTAAAATAAATTATTTATGAACATGACTTGCTTCTACATCACCAAGAGTATTAATTTAATATTTCCAGTTATTGGGCTTATAAAAGATTTAAAACGACTCCTGTTTGGTATAAATCATTGGTAAAAACCTTGTGAATGTTTTTTTGATTTTTTTATCCGATAGAGTCCCAAACCTATGTTTAGAAATTATTAAAGAAATACCCTATATTTTTCTATAAATACACACCCAACATTCCCCTCCTATTCACTCAAAACCCATTGATTATTAATTTACCCTCTCTATCCCCCTATAAATCTCTCCCAAGGTTTTCCCAATATTTTAATAATATCTTCCTATGCTTTCAGATGCTACCTATCAAGGTAAGAGATTCTATCCTTCTCCACTTTATTAAAGAAATTTCATTGTATTTTGACAATTGATTTCAAATTATTCATATTTTAATTTATTTTTACACATAAATTTTACCATCATTATTATTTACAAGTAATGAGAGACCATATTTCCCTCTCATTAAACCCTTCCATGAATCCTCATATACACCTGTTATGCTGCCAAGATTATCTTACAATTTTTTTACAAGCATTTGTGTAGTGAATACATATCTCTATTCCCACTCAATGGTACTCACCAAGATATAATTTTACTTCATTGATTGATGAATTTATTTTATATAACCCACACATATTAATATTTGTATTAAAATTGATGAAATATGTTCTTATTTTTTATGATATATATGGAACACTAATGCATATACTTGATATAAATGTGACAAGTGGGCCTGGAATTATATAGCCATCCAATGCATTGGGTAATGTTATTACCTCATGAGATTCCATTTATGGGTGGTTATCCTAAGAACACGGTTATCCATGACTTATTCTTATGATGTCATGTTTTATGTTGTTTCTATATTTCTATGTTTCATTGATGTAATCATCGTATATCATGATTCAATGTTCATGTTTATGATTTTCACCCCATTTATGTCACCATAGTATTCTTCTCGATAAACATGTATTAATTTCATTTTGTTATTCTGTTATTATTCCATTAATGATATTTATAGCATGTCCATTTAATATGTTCGTCCCCAGGTTATCTCATGCGAGAATAGAATATCAATGGAATATAATGGCCTGTTATATAGTTTTTAAATTTTTTTTATATTCCTATTTCAAATTATTTATTTATATACATGACTTCAAAAAGACACTAGGCCACATGATCTTTTGGGAATGTAATAGGTGTATCTTTATGCTAAAAATCATAAAAGAAACTGAATTAAAATATTATTTGTCATAGTTGGTATTAAAGTAACGTCTAGTTAATTTAGGGGATTAGGATTAGAAAACATTAGTGAAAGACATAGGGATAATTATAAACATAGGGAAACATCCCAAAATTATTGTAGATATAGTAAGTGGTTTCCATGTAATAAGTTCCAGGTCTTGATACTACAACTGGATGTGGCTCTAGTATAGTTATACATAGGGGTATTAACCCAAAAAAGGGAATATTGGAAATTGAAATGATCATAAACTAGTGCATGAAAAAATAAACTTCTTGCACACCTGGTTTTTCACTCCCCAAGGATATACTTTCGTACAATAACAAGCTCTTTACAAACCACTTTGAAGGAAAAAAACTGCCTATAAAATTTTATGTTAGGAAATAAAGCATGGAAAACTTATATTGAAACCTATAAATTCATATATTAAGGAATATATTTAATTTATAAGTTATCACTTCAATGTTCATAGTTTCTCTTTCATGTGTTTTATATTTCATCAATTATCATCCCAAAATTTCCCTTTATTTTAGTCAATGAGTAGACACAGGGGAAATCAGGTCCACAAAAAATGTGATGGGGAATTCCCAATTGAGATTCCTAACCTAATCAGAGTTGGAGTCGATAATATCATTACAATATTACTCAATTAAATATTGTTTTGAATAAAAACATGAATCGGGGGGAATTCCCACATCCCACTAAGAATGAGAAAGTTTCAATTGAGACCTCTAAATGACAATGGCCTCCAACTTTCAGTGGATATTCCAATAATTTAATTGTGAAAAAATTGATCAACTCAATTTGAAATAACTTCTGCATCCTTAAAATCTCTATGAAATAGATGGGTTTTTTGGGTGTTTATCATTTGAAGGGGGAAGATGCTCGATGCTAGACATTGATGAAAAAATATGATTCTGGAGGAAGAGATCGAATCAATGGACTGTGAATAATTCAAAAAAAATCAATAAATATGTTCCTCGCACTCCCTAACATAAAAAAGAGAGTTATTTCTTTAGAATCAGTTTGAATGCTGATTAATACATCAAGGCACATGGGAAAGACTCACAAGAGATATATGATACACCTTTGTATTTTTCATTGACACCAAAAGTAATGATGGACACTACTTTGTTAGGTTAAAGTTGGGTTAATGAAAATATTTGTAAATTCGAGACATTGAAACCTACAAGGAAATTTTTTGATGTTCCCTTGTAGCTGATATGTAGATTAGTAAATCTCAAGGGTCTCATGGGCCTATATAAAGGAAGCAGAGAATGGAGTTTAGTTTTCAGGGAGTAATGGAGAAATATCGGAGTGGAAAGAAACTCCAACATCCCATTTTTCAAATGTACAGGAAGAAGCATCCTAGAAATTACATAAAGGGGATAAGGAAATAATTTAGCTTTAGGAAGGATGGGAACCTAGATAGAAAATGATGATATGAAAACCCCAATAAAGTGATAAAAGAAAGGAATTCTCCAATAAGCCCACATCCTACTATCCAATGTTTCATTTTTAGATAAAAAATGAAACTATAGAAATCAATGCACTAATACAATGGTTTTAAAAGATAATTAAAGTCAAAAACCTTGAATTCCTAGAGAGAAAGGGTGATATTATACCATCGTTATTACTGAGGTGGATCCCAATAATGATGTGGTGATAGGTATTATAATTTCTCATTCATGGATAGTGAAAATACTTTTTGATTATATTTCTATGTATTCTTTCATATCATACAATTTTAATAGAACTATTCAAAAAACACCTCAGAATTTGGATGTGGAACTATCAGTAGAGTCAAAAAATGTTCCAATTATTTCATCATAATAATGTAACATCTCCTCTATCTATATTTGTCGGATGAATTTTCCAGTGAACCTTTTGATACTCCCTTTAGTGTAATTTTATGCAATTATGGGTATGGATTGGATTTTCTTATATATATCCAACATTAATTGTAAAGAGACGGAAATTACCCTCTATATAAAAAATTTCCATATAATTTTTACAAGTTAATGGAGGTGGATGAATCTCCTTTGGAATCATCATCTCAAGAAAGGTTATTATTTCCATATGAGAAACCATATCTTACTCAAATGATTATGACTATGGAAAGTATCATCATTGATGACAAGAACACTATGAGGGGACACACTAATGTATTTCTTGAAGAATTATCTAGTCTTCCTACCAGCCAAGTGATTTAGTTATCAGTCATCATATACCTAGATATTTCCCATTATCCAAGACTTTACATAGAATTTCAACTGTTGAACTTGAAGTGATGAAGAATAAACTTCTGGAGAATCAAGATAGAGTTTTTATATTCCCAAGTGCTTCACCATGGGGTGCAATAGTCTTATTCTTCAAGAATATGGATTAATAATTGTGTCTATTCATTGATCATCATGAGCTCATCAAGATTATATTAAAGAATAAGTATCATATTCCACTGATTGATGATTTTTTCCAATCAACTATAAGGATCCCATTACTTTTCTAAGATATATTTTTTTCAGAATATTATTAAGTATGGGGGAAGAAGGAGGATATCCTCATATTATTTTCATACAAGTTATGAGCACTATAGGATCAAATTAATTCCATTTGGGCTCACTAATTCTCTTTGTATCTTCATTTAATTAATGAATAGTGTCTTTAGGGATTACCTCAATAATGTTTTGATAGTATTTATAGATGATATTATTATCTACTCAATAAAAGGAGGAACATGGGGATAATTTCACTGATGTACTGAAGAATATATGAAATGAAAATGTATATGTGAATTGTAGTAACTGTGAGTTTTAGATAGATAAATTAACATTCAAAATGAATATTATCACCAAAAATTTTATATCTATGGATCCTTTAATAATATAGATAATGGAAGGATAACTCATACCAAAATATATATAGAAGTTCTATAGTTCCATTTAATTAATTGGATACCCTCATCAGTTTTTGAGAATTATATCATTATTTTAAATCCAAACAACCAAGCTATCTCAAAATGTGGTGATGTTTTTCTTTAATGATGAATGTGAAGAGGGAATGGAAGAGTTAAAAAATAGGCTAATCATTTCACATGTGCTCACATTACACACTAGTGGTGAAGGATTTTTTTATATAAAAATGAGTCCAAATAATTATTAAGTTTTGTAATCATGAAATATGATAAAGTGATAGCCTAAGCCTCCCACCAATAAAATATCCAAGAGAAGAACTACCCAATGCATGATTTAAAATTAGATGCATTGATCTTCGCATTGATGATTTAGAAACATTATATATATGGGAAAAAGTGTGAAATATATACAGATCATAAAAAACTCATGCATATATTGACATAAAAGGAGATCAATATGTTCCAATTAAGGTAGTTAGAGATAATTAAGGATTATGATTCTTCCATCCATTACAATCCTGGAATGGTGGCTATGTGAATCTAATTTGAGTAGATATGATCTCGTAACCCTAACCATAGTGAAGAGTGAAATTGATCTTGTCTTAATGGACATGGAATGTATATAAATGGGAATAAAAAATGGAGAACCAAAATACCTTGATGTAATAATGTTTCAAACACCATTCTTGATAGGAAAAAAGAGGAAAAAAATCTGATGTGGGATATTTGAAAAAAGTAGTGAATATTCCAGAGTTCAACTTTTCTAAAGATGGATTTGAAAGGTTTGGAACCTAGAAAAGTGTCCCATCAAAACCAAAACTAAACAAGGATATTTTGGTTGATGTACATATATCATCATCTTCTATTCATACAAGGAGAACTAAAATGTATAGATATACGAAGAAAAACTTGTGGTGGGAGAACATGAAGTTGGAGATTACATAATTTGAATTTTTATGCTTGGTAAGTCAAAAATTCAAGGATGAAATAGTTATTTATATGGAAATGATGCAACCGATTCCCACAACAGTATGGAAATGGGAAAACATAACCTTATATTTCATCATTAGACCCCCCTGAGACATCAAATGGCAATACTCCATCTCGGTGGTAGTCAATCAATGTAAAACGTTGTTGCATTTAATTTCTATTAGGGAATATTTCCCACATGGATATCTCAATGAGATATAATAATGTGAATTGGTATGAAATTAGGGAGTACTTATATCCATTATATCTAATAGAGATATGATGTTCACCTATATGTTCTCGAGAAGCCTTCAATAATCACTGGATACAAAGGTGAGTTTTAAAACTGTTTATCATCAACAAAAGGATGGCCAGTTTGAGAGAACCATTCAAAATTTATTGGATATAAAAACATTATGTTCAAGATATTTAAATGGGTATTGGTATAATACCCTTCCCTCAGTGGAGTTCTCATAGAATAACATTTTTCATTTTAGCATTCAAATACCACCTTTTGGGGCTCAATATGTATCACCCGAGCATTAATTATTGTAATCATTTCTTTTTAAAGAAAAAAATATAAAAAAACATAAATTTATATACATGATTAGAACCTAAATTCAAAAATACTGTAAATTAAATTTTCTTAAATTAATTCCATTTATGAAATTATTAGATCAAAATTAACATAGGGTGATATTTTTGGGATTTTTATAAAATGATTAATTTTTTAGAAAAGATCAGTTATATTTTTTATTTATCCTTATATTTAAATATGATATATTGTATTTTGAATAATCTGATTTTAATCAACAATTTTTATGATTTTGATATAAGTTAATTTTTATGCTAAAAAAATGCATTCTTCTAAAAACTAATTTTCAACGCGTTTTACGCATTTATATGAAAATTAATTTATTCCACATCAAGAAATTTAATATTAAAATATGGAAAAAATATTCAGAATTATGCGGTTCAAATCTGGTAAATTGGTCACTTTTATCTTTAAGAATTATGAATAGTTACCATGGTAAAATGTATCACATCGGTAAGGGTAAATTAGGCAATTAAGGTTAAAATTTTGATAAGGCGTTAAAAATTAACCCAAATACATTCATTTATGCTATTTAATTAATTTAATTTTTCCATTTCCATCAATTTCTAAAAAATAATGCATCTTTATGGAATATTTATTCAATTTTTACATTTATAATATTTAATTGGGGGATAAAGAAAAAAATGTCACTCTATGTCTTTTAATATCTATAATATTTTCTGATAGGGATAAATATAAATTATTTTCAGTTACAAATGTTTATTATAAATAAGAATTAATTTTTTATCATCATAGTTTATTTTAAAATTTTAATGATTGAATAATCTTCTTAAATTCTTACGTAATGTCGACAAAATATTTATTTAATTAATAAAAAAATAAAATAAATGAAATTTAAAATCATAAAAGTATTAAAAATGGATGAATTATTGTTTTCCATAAATTTGATAGATAAATATGACATTTTTGATACGTATGAAATGATTATATTCAAATTCCCTATTTTTCTTTATTTATTTAAAGTCATATTAAATGAATGGTGTTAAAAATGTAATTAATGATATTTTATAATAAATAATATATTACTAGATTATTTTAATTCATAAAAATATTATCTTGATCAAAATTAATGTTATATGATTTAAAAAAATAAACCATGTTCTATTTCTAGGTTTTTTCCTTTTATAGTAAGATTCTTGATCCATTAAGGATAGAAAACATTTCATATTGCTATAATTATCAAAAGGGTTTATGAGGGTTAAAAATAAAGTATAAGGGTAAAAACATAAACTAAACATATATAAATCTTATATTATTTGAATAATTTGACTCATTTTCTTCTTGTCTTCAAATAATATCAAATTGGACCCATTTGTACATCAAAATATAATTCAAATAAATTAATAATTTAGGAAATATGAAGATTACCCCTCCCCTTGCTTGAAAAAACGACACCACTTATCTCTTTTTTTACACAATTTTGAGAAACCTAGCTCAACCAACCCCTATAAAATTACCTTATTAGAATTATTATACAACTTATAGATGTTAAATACCTTCTAATGTACCATCCCTTGGTCTCTTTAGAGGTGACCTAAATGAAGTCAATTGAAGAAGTGGTAATCATCTTTACCCACTATATCCAGTTTATTTCTTCTTATACTTTGTCTTAATGTGTCGTATCCATCATAAAATAATATATTTTGTATAATTAATATAATGAGATATTATTAGGATTATGTTACTATCATTTTTCATATCATTTCAATCATATGAAAAGAAAAAGCATCACTCGTGCCTACATATGACTTACATCTCCACACAGTGGTGTAATTCATTTTTCATCACAACGTTACTTGATTGGTTAAAAGGATGTAACTAATTAATATATCTGATATATATGAAATAACTATTTTTATCCAATTATAATATCATATATAACTTTTTTACATTCCAATTATTTGATAAATGATAACATTGCTCATGTGTATGTGTGGACAATGACCTCCCCCAAAGTGATTTGATCTGTTTTTATTTCCAATTTACATGGATGGTAAAAAGGATATATTTAATGAATATATAACATGTATATGACATAAAAATTATCCAATAGTCGTGGATTATTATTTACCTTTCTTTTTTTTCTATCTGTTGAAAAGTGAAAACATCTTTCATGTGCACAAATGACCCACTGTATCCATGAACGATGTAATTCATTTTTCTATCTATACCTTTTATAGATGAATATATATATATATATATAATGAATATATATTATATTTATGTCATTATGAATGTTTAGGTTCTCATTTAACCATGAGTAATACATGATTACTGAAATTACTGAATCAAAACATTTATGAAAAATGAAGCCACTAACAACTAAACTAATGACAAAAATAAAAGATCATTAACAAAAATCTGATAGAATATAAGTGAATAATATATTTTATCATAGATATGTATATGATTTTGGCATATAATTATAATAAATATAAATTTATTATATATGGGGATAAACGAACTTATGAGGCAAGTAGAATGAGAGGTAAGCGGTTTGTGATGCGAACCATGTTGAAGGCACCGAGCTGATTACCCGAGTGGAGGAGTTGGATTTGTAAGGCCCGATGACCCGTGGGAGATTAAAGAGAATGAATGCAACAATAGGCACCCATTTTTCTTTATTAAAGGCCCAATGGATCTTACCTTGCATGGATGGAGCAAATGGGCCTATTATCTCACTTAATAAAGCCCAAACACGATGTTTATAGCATGGCCCACATGGTTGCACGAATTTGGATTCCTTGCCCACAAGGAGGATTCTAGAAATGGAATCTTTGGACACCAAAGTCAAATCCGGTGGGTTATGCACTCAAAGTCAAGTTTGGTGAGCTATGTTGGAAAGTTGTGTGCAACTTTTCCAAAAGTATTTGTTAGACTTTATCTTTTTGACTTTTAAGGGGACAAGGTAGGTTTAGCCTTTATGACTTTAGGGTATTAGACCCTTGACCATTGTATCAACTTCTTGGTAATACATAGCCACCCCATGGCATTGTATTTTCATTCAGGACTTAATTGAGAGCTTATGCTTGTTTCTCCCCGTTGTGCGAGAAATGTTCCAAATTTCCCCCTTGCTCTTGTTCATTATTTCCTTGTCAATCTACAAGATAGATTGGTGATCCAAGATCACAAAGCCCCCAATTCTATGCCTTATCCCAAGTGCGTTGTTGTGTGGATTGGCTATCTCATTCCTCCCTTATGTGTGTTGTCAAAGTAATAGGTCGCACTCCTTATAGAGTTGATAGACTACTTGCATCCGCTATCCATACCCATCATCCACCACTTAGACCCGAACCACATACTTCATCTGCTAACCTACGTCGTGAAGATAAGGCCACCCCGTGCTTCTCACATCAGTTGGTATCAGAACTCCAGTTGACACGGTAGGCATCTATCCCTTCATTTACATTAATTCTGTCCTTTACCCTTCTTATCCTTTCATATTATTCACCCATTCAACAAAAAAATCCCTTTTATTGAAAGCCTCCCGAATTGGATTAGTTTGTGAAAGCTTGGATTATTATAAAATGAGCCAAATTTTCATTCATCTTCTTTCCATATTTAATTATCTATATGTGATTTGTATCTGAAAAAAAAATCAAGTTCTCTCAACTCTTCATTTTGTGTTTCTCAAAATTAAGCACATCCTTTCATTTGAGATATTTCAAAAAAAAATTGTCTTACTCTCCATTCATCATCTTGTGCTTTAAAACTCCAAGAAAAACACTTTTTGGGGAGATTTGACCAAAAAAAGAAAAAAAAGAAAAAAAAGCGGATACAATTACTTCATCATCGTGATTTACATTATTAGCACTTTCCATTTCTGTACATCACTTTCTCCATCATTTTTCTTCGCCCCTATATTATATTTGGGTCATATTGTTGTTAATTTTTCTTATCTTTCACAATTGGGCTAAACCCAAATACCACCATTCTACCCCCTTTTCCACCCACCCCTTATCCATTTTCTACCCTATTTTCACCCTTCACCATTTACCACCCAAATGGGTTGTGGTAAACTAGCCCCCGACATGATCTTGATTGGGGATGGATTGGTGGAAAGTGACCACCCGAAACAAGGTATTATATTTCATAAGAGCATGGGATTCAAATTCAGTTTTGAGAGTGGAGAGAAATTAGAAAAAAATATATCTTTTGTGTGTGAGTTTGTGCATCTTGTTTTGTACATTTGTGTACATATTGTGTGTGTGTGTGTGTATCCTACGTGCGTGTGTGTGTATCCTTGTGTGTGTGACTGTGTACATCTTGTGTGTGTGTGTGTGTGTGCATCTCATGTGTGCGAGTGAGTGTGTATCATTGTGTGTGTGTTTCTCCCCCGGTGCATTTTTGTGTTTGTGTAATATATTATGGCTGAAGATCGTGGGAAGAAAATTGTTCATGCTAGTGATGAAGGAAGCCAAAGTAGGTCCCCCGCCCCAGAAGCTTCGCCACTCCCAATTCAAGCTTTGTTGATCCATTTCGAGAAACTTCTTGATCGAAATTTAGAGGTGCTACATGAGAGGATTGATAACCTAGAGAATCAACCAATCCCAAGGATGATCCATGATAACCTGCGGCGAGCTTTGGTACCACATTGCCCCCACATCATGGAGGAGGAGATGGAAAACCTGGATGGTGATTTTGAGGATGTCCCATAATGGAGGAGGTTGTACCAACAACCTAGAGGAGGAAAAGGAAGACAACATGATGATGACCTACTTGGGTGGATCAAGGTGAAGGTACCTTCTTTTCACAGGAAAAGCGATCTGGAAGCATACTTAGAGTGGGAGATGCGGATCGAGCATGTATTTTCATGCCATGCATATTCCGAGGAGAAAAAGGTCAATCTTTCATCACCTGAATTTTCTAATTATGCTTTAATTTGGTGGGATCAAGTTCAAATAGAGAGGGCTAGATATGCTGGACGTCCCATCAAAACTTGGGAATATAAGAATTTCGCCATGTGGAAGCGGTTTGTTCCCACACATTAGCATAGTGATCTCCACAACAAACTTCAATGCCTCACGCATGGGAGTAAGAGGGTAGAAGACTAATACAAGGAGATATAAATTGCTATGATTAGGAAAAACGTTGAGGAGGATCCAGAGACAACCATGGAATGGGCTTTACATGGGATCAATTGGGATATTGATGATCAAGTGGATATGTACCATCATGTAGACATACATGATATGATCCACCAAGCCACCAAGGTTGAGAAACAAATCAAAAGGAGGAGCAACATGAGAAAACCCACTAACCCATTCACACCATGGAGAAATTCAAGGAAGAAGCTTAGAGAATCATCAAAGCCAAAAGAGGTGGTTGATCGCAAAAGTGACAAGGTAATTCTTCCACCTAAGAAACCTAATTTTAAGGCTAACCAAACCAGGAATCGGGATATTCAGTGTTTCAAATGTCAAGGAAGGGGTCACATTGCTAGTGAGTGCCCAAACTGGCGCACCATGACCATCAACAATTATGGAGAATGGGAGACCGATGAAGAGAGCTCGGAAGAGGAGGAGGAAGAATCTCCAGAAATTGATAGTGGAGAGTTTGCATAAGATGGTGAGATTCTTGTCACTAGGAGTGTTCTAAGCGCACAAATGACCGTGGGAGAGAATGAGCAGCGGGATAACCTTTTCCATACACGGTTCAAGATCAATGGGAAGGTATGTAGTGTTATTATTTATGGAGGAAGTTGTAGTAATGTTGCAAGCACCGAGTTAGTATAGAAGTTGGGACTTCCTACTTTGAAGCATGAAGATCCATATCAGCTTCAGTGGTTGAATGATTGCGGGGAGCAGAAGGCCACCAAGCAAGTGAAGGTACTGTTCACCATTGGGAAGTACAAAGATGAGGTCTTGTGCGATGTTGTTCCTATGAAGGCCTTCCATTTGTTGTTGGGATGACCATGACAGTATGATCGACGTGTTACCCATGATGGTTTCTTTAATTGCCATTATTTTGTACTCAGAGGGAACCTATAACCCTCAATCCCATATCCCCGAAACAAATTTTGGACAATCACATTTTGAGAGAAATGAAAAAAATGAGTGATGAGGGAAAAAGGAGTGAAAAGTAAAAAAGGAGAGAATGAGGGAAAAAGAGAAAATGAGAGAAGAAAATAAATGGAGTGGGGAGAAAAATATAGTGGGAAAAAGAATTTGAGATAAGATAAATGTGTGTTGTTGGAAAAAAAGAGTGAGGTTAAGGAAGCTTTGTTTTCACAGCAAACCCTCCTAGTACTCATGTACAAATAGGTGTTTCTAAATACTAACGACTTACCCTGTCTGCCGAATGTTGTTGAGTCATTGTTTCAGGAGTATGATGATGTCTTTCTTGAAGAGGTGCCACCAGGTTTGCCACCCATTAGAGGTTTTGAGCATCAAATTGACAACATACCTGGTGCATCACTACCGAATCGCCCTGCATATCACACCAATCCAGAGAAGACAAAAGAAATTCAAAGGCAAGTTCAAGAGCTGCTAGATGTGGGATATGTTAGATAGATCCTTAGTCCTTGTGCGATACCGGTGCTTCTAGTACCAAAGATGGATGGAACATGGAGAATTTTAATTAAATTTAGATCCATCAATAACATCATGGACAGGTATCGTCATCCTATCCCTAGGTTAGATTATATGCTATATTAATTAAATGGTTCAATTATTTTCTCAAAAATTGATTTAAGAAGTGGCTACCATAAAATTAGGCTGAAAGAAGTAGATGAGTGGAAAACTACATTTAAGACAAAACATGGACTTTATGAATGGTTAGTCATGCCCTTTGGTCTCACCAATGCAGCTAGCATATTTATGAGGTTAATGAATCATGTCTTACGTGTATATATTGGACAATTTGTGGTAGTTTACTTTGATGATATTCTAGTGTATAGTAGGACATTACATGAACATGTAGATCACTTAAGAAAAGTCCTAGAGGTGTTAAGGAAATAAAACCTGTTTGGAAACATAAAAAAGTGTGAATTTTGTCTCGATAAGATTGTTTTCCTTTGATTTGTTTTGAGCGGGAATGGAGTTGAAGTGGACACCGAGAAGATCAAAGAAATAAAAGAATGGCCAACTCCAACCTCTGTTGTTCAGGTAAGAAGTTTTCATGGCCTTTCTAGTTTTTACAGAAGATTTGTGAAAGACTTCATCACACTAGCCGCACCATTGAACGAGTTGAAAAAGAAGAATGTTCCTTTCAAATGGAGGACAACTCAAGAGAAGGCCTTCCATGCTCTTAAGGAGAGACTAACCCGCGCCCCTCTACTTTCACTTATAGTCCTCGGTATGTCCTTTGAAATTGAATGTGATGCAAGAGGAATTGGCATAGGAGGAGTACTCATGCAAGAAGGTAAGCCTATTTCTTTCTTTAGTGAGAAGTTAAATGTCCCAACTCTAAACTATGCTACATATGATAAAGAGTTTTTTTGCATTGTTTAGAGTAATAGAGACATGGAAACACTATCTTTGGCCTAAAGAATTTGTGATCCATTCTGATCATGAGGCTCCTAAATACCTTAGGAGCCAACATAGACTAAATATGAGACATGCTAGATTAATGGAATTCATTGAATCATTTCCATATGTCATCAAGCTTAAAAAGGGTAAAGAAAATATTGTGGCCAATTCACTTTCACGTAGATATTCTCTTTTATCCTTGTTAGATTCAAAACATCTTGGTTTTGAGTACATTAAGGATTTATATGCCACTGATAGTGATTTTAGAGAACATTATGAACATTGTAAACCAGGTGTTAGTTTGGAAAAGTTCTATTTACATGATGGATTCTTATTTCGAATTTATAATATTTTCATTCCCAATTGCTCAATCCATTTAATTTTAATGAAGGAGTCAAATTTGGGTGGGTTAATGTGGCATTTAGGTGTTTCAAAAACTCTAAGTGTTCTTAACGAGCATTTTTATTGGCACATGATATCTAGAGATGTTTAGAAATTTGTTGGAAATTTCATTTTCTGCCATAAGCCAAATCAAAACTGAACCCATACGAACTATATCTTCCTCTCACAATTCCCAACACCCCTTTGGAGGATATATCAATGGAATTTATTGTGGTGTTTCCATGGACTAAGAGGGGGGAGATATTCCATTTTTGTTGTGGAAGTAGTCAAACTTCATGGTATGCCAAGGATGATTGTGTCGGACCGAGACACAAAATTCCTCAGATACTTTTGAAAGAAATTATTGAGAAAACTAGGAATGAAGTTATTATTTTACACTACCGGTCATCTGAAAACTGATGAACAAACTGAGGTGGTGAATCAGACACTATTGTCCCTTCTGTGAACCATTGTGAAGAAGAACATAAAGAACTTGGAGGAGTGTCTTCCGCATGTGGAATTCACATATAATAGGGCCAAGCATTCCACTACTCAATATTATCCATTTGAAATTGATTACGGATTTAACCCCCTAGCCTCTATTGATCTAGTTCCTTTGCCTTTGCAGGAAGCAGTTAATATGGATGTGAAAGGGCATGCAGAATTCATCATGAAAATACATGAAAAGGAAAGGATAAATATCGAGCATATGACCAAGAAATATATTGATCGTGCAAACAAGGGTCGCAAGAAAATTTTGTTCGAACCCGGTGACTTGGTTTGGATTCATATACGGAAGGAAATATTTCCCGTCAAGAGGAAATCAAAATTCATGCCACGAGGCGATGGACTTTTTCAAGTGATTGAGAAGATTAACAAAAATGCTTACAAGATAGCTTTTCCAGGTGAGTATGTTGTAAGTGGCACTTTCAATGTTTCTGATCTTTCTCATTTTTTTGGTGTAGAAGATGAAGAGTCGAGGACAACTCCTTTTCAAGAGGGGCAGGATGATGTGAACCATGTGGAAGGCACCGAGCCGGTTACCCGAGTGGAGGAGTTGGATTTTCATGGCCCAATGACATGTGGGAGATTAAAGAGGATGAATGAAACAATAGGCATCCATTTTTCTTCATTAAAGTACCAATGTATCTTACCTTGCATGGATGGAGAAAATGTTCCTATTATCTCACTTATAAAATCCCAAACATGATGTTTATATCTTGTCCCACATGGTTTCACGAATTTGGATGCCTTTCCCACATGGAGGATTCTAGAAATGGCTTCTTTGGACACCAAAGTGAAAGCCGGTGGGCTATGCACTCAAATTCAAGTCCAGTGGGCAATGTTGGAAACTTGTGTGCTACCTTTCCAAAAGTCTTTTTTAGAATTTATCTTTTGGATTTTTAAGGGGACAAGGTAGGTTTAGCCTTTATGACTTTATGGTATTAGACCCTTGGCCATTGTATCACCTCCTTGGCTCTAAATAGCCACCCCATGGAATTTTATTCTCATTCAAGACTTAATTGAGATCTTATGCTTGTTTCTACCCATTGTGTGAGAATTGTTCCGAATTTCCCCCTTGATCTAGTGCATTCTTGCCTTGTCAATCTACAAGTTATATTGGTGATCCAAGATCAAAAAGCCTCCAATTTCGTGCCTCAACCCAAGTGTGTTGTTGTGTGGATTGGCTATCGCATCCCTCCCTTGAGTGTGTTGTCTAAGTAGTAGGTCGCACTGCTTATAGTGTTTATTGACTACTTTCATCCACTATCCATACCCATCATCCACCACTTAGCCCCAAACTGCATACTTCATCTGCCGACCTATGCCATGAAGTTCTGGCCACCCCGTGCGTCTCCCATCAGTTAGTTTACTCAATTTCCATTCATTAGGTTACACTTCTCTTTTATTGACTGTTTTATTCCATGATTATATGTGAAATATACTAAAATTTTGTTGTGTTGTATATCTATCTTTTTTTACATATTTTACACATAATTACTTCATTGATTAATTCTCACTTCATTGATACAATATTTATAATGGATTTTATCCTACTTCACACTCCATTGAGACATATTTTGTATTATGCATCTATTTATTTTATGTGATATATATACTACCACATAGAAGTATTTAAAATTAATATATATCTATTCATGATGATTGATTATGCAATTCTTGTTAATCTTTCAATAGGAATGTCTAAATGAAAAGTCAGTCTTATTTCTCTTCTTGGTCGAGTATATTATTCTTCCATTTCAATTTTTTTTCAAAATTGTTTTACAAATGTCCTTTTTATTACAGAAAATATTAATAAAAAATTATTTATCCTATACTTTTTAAATGGGTTGAAAGTAATGTATATAATAGTTTACAAAATGGTGATTTTCTAATTTCCTTACAAAAAATCAGAAGGGATGTTTTTCAAGCATATGTGACGTTAACAAATTTTCCTACCACCATAACAATTTTATGCAATGAAATTATTCTACAAGTTCTCAATTATTTTCAATAGAAAACACTATTAATACCAATTTTAAATGTTTCACATCCATTTTCTTATGTTATTTAAAATACTTGAATTTACTACAAAATATGCTTTTTTGATGGCCATCTCTCATCTCTTGATTAATTTTGTAGTCATTAAATTTCTATTTAAAAAACATTATTTTAATCATTAGAAATTAAATTACCCTTAAATATATATATATTTTGTATCATGGATATGATTATTTCTTAAACCATATATCATTTCTACATATGGTGTTTTAATTTGAATGATATTTTATTGACTGGGGAAATATTGATAATTTGAATTCTTTATTCAATACAAACATATATGGATAAGGAATATTATTTATATATTAAATTGATCATTCAATATATTATCATTTCATTGGACATGAAGTGATGGGTGGGGCCTATAATTATAAATCCCAATGATCCATCGACATGTATCACAAGAAAAATCAGTTGGACAAATTAAATGGGTTTTCGGTGTATGACTACAGATATTTTAACCAATCTTGGCACAAGGATTTGATGGTAGAGATTTAATGATGTCTAATATCATGACATGAAATGTAAATAATTTAATTCATTGAGGATTTAGTTTCTATTATCCATGAGATTAATACATTGATAGTATCCACAGATGCATTTTGTAATCATGTTATTGGTTAAATGTAATATTTCTTCTGTTAGTTACCTTTCTAAATTGATTATAACTTATTTAATAATGATAGATTTTGTTATAAATAACCCTTACTGAGCATCTAAAATCACCCTTTATTTGTTTTCCTTTTCCCAAGGTGAGAATAAGGATATTATGAATAATATCAAGTATACCCTATTATTTATAATGGTTTGTATTTTATATTTCCAATGATATATGGAAATCATGTATGAATCTAGTTCATAAAGCTTGATAAACTGATTGATCCTGTGTGGTGAGATCCCTTGGATGTTATATCAATGTAATAAATTATACAACAGATCTATGTTAATAGAGTTGGTGTGTTATAGTTGGTATCAAAGTATGTTTAGTAGAAACCATGGGTACTAGATTATAAATAAACATAGCTAAAATGAGAATTATAATAATCCACTATAGTATTTGAGAACATTTACAATTATATGGATTTTATTTTATCAATAAATATTTATGATAATTATGAGGTAACTCGGTATGTGTTATTATTTAATGGTGGAACCTAATGGAAGAAATGGAATCAATACTCATAGACAGTTTATGGATTTACCTATTATGAAAACCAATATAGAAGTGTTGTAATTGAGTAGATCGTGGCCATAATAGGGAATGTGACATAGGTTATGACAAATAACATTGCCTAAATGTATTAAATTGTTGGTCTATATCATGATTTTCTTATATTATATCCCTTCTTATGACAAAATCCCCTATCTTTTAGTGGAGCTACTAATCCATTGTTGTTTGAGAAAAGGATAAAATTTCTTGAAAATATATCCCTATATTTAGGATATAATGAATGTAAATTTTTTTATTCTATTTGTATATTTTTTAAGAGGATATTTAAATTAATGTTGTTCATTGATCAAAAACACTAAAGAGGGTGAAGAAATACAGAACCTAAAATGGATAACTTTTAAGGTAATATTCTTCGAGAAATACTTCCCTTATGAACAAAGAGTTGAAATGGAGAGGAAGTTCCTCACATTAAAGAAGAAGGAAGAAGATAGTGTGGCAGAAATTTAGGTTAACCACAATATATTATCCAGAAATTCTTCAGACTATATACATAACCTAAAAAGTAGTTTTGATAATTTATTTGATAAGCTTAAGACAAGTCTCTAAAGTGAACCAGTTTCTAAAACGTTTTCATCATATAATGATATAGTATCAAGTGGCATTAATATAGAGAACAAATTTTATATATCCTATATCATTAGGGGAATTAAATAGAATAAGTGACCGGATAAGAACCAAGAAAAATTTAAAGCATCAAAGAATAAGTGAATAAATCAATTTCCATCCTATGAAAATTAAGGAAAGAAACATCAGGGAAAATTATTGAAGGGAATTGGATTTTTTTACAAGTGTGAGGATAAGGGTGATCAAAATAATAAATGAAATGGTAATAAACAAATCAATGATGTACAATGTTTAAACTATAGATACATGGTGCATTATTCACACCAATTTCCCAAGCATCAAGGTAACATACAGTATATTAGGCCAATGGGAGAAGGAAATTCTTAGGTGATCACTATAGTTGAAGTTGAATTTCCAAAGGATATGGTGGTAGGTACGTCAATCATATCTTCAATTTAGGCAAGGATTTTTTTTGGATCTTCAAACACTTTTATAACGTCTATATTTTCTAATAAAAATATATATTTCCCTAGCACCTTAAAAAGGGAGTTAGTCAAAACTCATAGTGGAAATCTTACTTGAATAAGGACATGTAAGTCAATTTACATTATGATACAAAATTGTGGCCTATTTTTAGACTCGATTTGTATAACTATGGATTATTTTAATATAAACCATTGTATGAACTTGATTTCAAAATATATTAAAAAAAATTCCAATAGAAGGAAATTACAATTTGTGATGAGGATGTTTAATTCTTTATCTTTGGATGGGAGACTTCATCATAGGAGTCATATCTAGATCCACCTTCAAAAGTCCATCTAAATGAGATTATTATAGAAGAAGAGAAGACATAGTCAAGGGATGATAGTATTAATCATAAAATTGAGTATGTTGCTACTATATTAGAAAACATTGATGTATTTACTAAGGAAATACCTGGTCATCCACCAAAACACAATTATGAATTTTCCATTGATTTAACAGCTAATATGAGACCTATATCAAAGAATTTGTATATAATATCCAATTTGAGATTAGTGAAGTTTAAGAAAAAACTACAATATTTGTGTCAAATGGGATTTATAAACTATATTGTTTCACCTTGGGGAGCCCCTATTATTTTTTTAAGAAAAAATATGGATCTATGAGGTTGTGAATTAATTATAATGAAATAAATTCAATTATTATAATTAAAAAGTATCACATACCAAAAATTGATGACATGTTCAATCAACTTTATATATATTAATACTTTAAAATATTGAACATCATTAGGGGTATCATAGATTGCATGTAAAGAAAGAAGATATTATGAAGACCTCATTTTGTATAAGGTAGGGACATTATGAGTTTACAGTAATGCTATTTGGATTCACTGATGTACCCTCTATTTTTATGGATTTAATGAATAGAGTATTCAAGTAATATCAATATTTTGTTTCTATTTATGGATGATATCATGGTGTACTCTAAAAGCTATGAGTATCATTAGAATCACTTGTAATTAATTCTTCAGACTCCTAGAAAAAATATTATATAGGAAATTTATCAAGTGTGATTTTTGGAATCATATTGTTTCTTTTCATGGATATATTATCTCTAAGCATGGAATTATAGTTGATCCTACAAATATAAATCCAATAATAGAATATCCGACAACAATTAACATAACTAAGTTATGTGGTTTTATTGGATTGGAAAATTATTAGTGGAAAATTTTAAAACCATTTTCTTCATTGGATAACCTATTAATCGAGCTTACACGTAATGGGGTCAAGTTCACATGGTAACATTAATGTGTATAATTTTTTTGAATAATTTAAGAAGATAATGATGAATTATCTAATTTTAACTATATCATATAAAAATGGTGTATTTGTGATATATAGTGATTTGTCGTAGAATTGACTTTTTTATATTCTTATACAGAAGGATAAATTTATTATTTTTAAATGAAGGTAGTTAAAGTCTATTTAGTACAAATATCCAACCCATGATCTTGAGTTGGAATCCATAATAATTTATTTTAATATAGATATTAATTATCTCTATGGTGAATTATGTGTTATATACAGAGAGAATCAAATCCTGAAATGCATATTTTCATATAAATAGATCAATTTGAGGAAAAATAAATGGCTCAAGATTCACAAGAATTATAATTCATCTATACAATACCACTGAGGGAGTAAATATAAGCTATCATATGCATCGAGTGAGAAAGATCAGGGAGTCTTGATCAAAATGGGTATTAATAGTGGTCCTATGTTCCAAGATTTAGTGGAGATGAATTTGGGAATTATTAAGGATGGGGGGACATAACAACCTTTTCAAATGATTTCTAAACTATATTTATTGGAAAATATAAAAAGTTCTCAACCTAATAATTATAATTTTCATAAGAATGTTAAATCTATGAATGATGGAAAACTGGAATAATTCAATCATGAAGATGGAATTATAAAATTTGGAAAAAGGATATGTGTTATATATGTACCTAAGTAGAGAAGATAATAATTAGATGATGATAATAGTTCAAGTTTCTCTATAAACCCCAAAATAATCAACATGTATATAGATTTGAAGGATTTTTTTTTGAAAAATAATATGAATCAAAAAATTTCGGATTTTGTATCAAGATATTTGGATTTTAAATAGGTTTATGCTGAAAGATGACATCCTAGAGGATTAATAAAACCTCTACATATTCTTATATATAAATCTATTGAAAATACTATAGAATTTTCACTATATTACCAATGAATCCTAGAAAGAGTGATTCAAAATGGGTTATTACTGATCACCTTACCAAATCTGTGAATTTCCTCACTATAAGTTACGATTTACCTCTTATGTTCCTTGAAATGCTCTATATTAATAAATTTGTAAGACTTTATGGTGTGCTTCTTTCAATTATGTATGGTCATGATCCATGATTTACATTAAAATTTTGGAAACGACTGTATAAGGCTCTAGATACTGAGCTCTATTTGATCACTATCGACCACCCTCAAACCGATTGATAGTATGAAAGTATTATTAAAATTATAGAAGAAAATTTGAGGTTGTTCTCACTTGACTTTAAAGGTATGTGGAATCATTATTTACCTTTGGTGGAGTTTGATTATAATAATATATTCTATTAAAGTATTAAAATTTCACCATATGAAGAATTATATAGAAAGAGATTTCATACTCTTACTTGTTGAGATGAATTTTGTGAAAGAATCTTGTGGTCCCAAAACATGTAGAGGATACAATGATAAAGGTAAATACTATTCAAACCCACAATAAAGAATATCAAAGTAAGAAAAAAATTTATGTTGATAACTAAAGGAACGATTGGGAATTTTATGTTGGAGACCACTTTTTCTTGAATATATATCTATGGCAGGGTGTGATAAGGTTTGTTAATAAAGGAAAACATAGCCCTAGGTATTTCTGGACCTTTTAAATTCTATAATGAATTTGTACTATGGATTACCATTTTCCAATGCCACCTGACCTCTCTAAAGTAAATGATGTGTTCCATTTCCCTTTATTGTGTAAATACATGCCATATCCAATGTATGTGCTAAAATTTGAGTAAATAGAATCATAACCTAATTTATCTTACTGTAATGTGCCTATCCTGATTTTGGACACTTGAGAACAAGTGTTGTGGAATCGAAAGACTTGGTTGGTAAAGATACATTGGATAAATCATAAGATAGAATATGAAACATGGAAAAATGAAGAAATTATATTGAATAACTACCCAAAATCATTCATGAGGTGTGATTATTAAGATTTAAAGGATGAAATGTTTTGATAGAGTGGAGAATGTGACATGCACGATTCAATTACAGTAAGATTTTATTTTTAAATAAACAATACCACAATACACATAGTTTTATTAAATATTAAAAACTAAATTTTATAATTTTCTAAATTTAATTTTCTTTAACTAATATAATTTTTGAAATCATAATATCAAAATCAATTTATGGTTAAGTTATGGTATTTTTTGGGAATGATTAATTTTTTAGTGAATAGTAAAAATACCAATATTTCAAATACCATCATTTAATTTAATTAAATAAAGTAACCTAAACGTACCATTATATTTTTTATTTTTTTATTAAAGATACATATGATCTATTTAATAAATAATAATCTAAATTTAATAACAAATTTTCATGATTTTGATATAAGTAAATTTTATGCTTCAAAATGATTTTTTGTAAAAACTATTTTTCACTGTTCTTTTCACATTTATGTTAAAATTAATTTCTTCTACTTTTATAAATTGAATCCTAAAAAATTGATATCATATTTTTAATTAATAGCTTCAAATTTGGAAAAAATTTAACATTTGTTCTTATGCATTATGAATAGTAGCTATGGAAACATTTATCACAATCGTAAAGGTTAAATTGGGTATTTAAGGTTAAAATTATTGTGATAAGTCATTCAAAATCAACCCAAAACCAATCATTATACTTTTGGATGAATGTATTTCTGGAATTTCCATCAAATTTTAAAAAATATAGAAACTTTTTCCATATTTCTTTGATTTTGACCCTTATAATATTTAAGTGATAGATAAAGAAAAAAATGAAACTCTTCATCTTTTAATATCTATAATGTTTTTATTAGTGATAAATATAACTTATGTTCAATTATAAAATTTTAATTAAAATTTTATATAATATTATTTATCAGGAAAATTTATTTTAAATTTTTAGTGATTCAATAATTAGCTTAAATTATCATGCCAAATCAATTTTTTATTTTTTCAATTATTTGAAAAATAAGATAAATGATTTAAATATATTAAAAGTAATATAAATTGGATGAGTAATTATGTTAAAAAAACCTTATTGATTAATATTACATGTCAGTGATTTGTGAAAGGATTAAATTTGAATTACCACATTTTTGTGATGAATTTAATGTCAAATTAATAGAACTGTGTCAAAAATTACATTAATGGTAATATATAATAAATTATGTTTTATTAACTGATTTGAAATTTTAAAAAGTATTTTCAAAATAAAAATGAATTTTATATGGTTAAAAACATTAATCATGGTCATTTATGGGACATTTTTTTTATGGCAATATTATGCACCCTTAAAGGATAGAAAACCTTAATATTGTAGTAATTTTCAAAAGCGATAACAAGGGTTAAAACTAAAAGATTAGGGTGAGAAAATAACAAAAACTTATCCAGATATTTTTTGGATGAGAGGATATCAATTCATCCTAATATTATCTAATAATTATAAAAATTTTGGTCAATTTGGTCATAAGATAATAATTTATAATAAGTTAATACTTTATGAAATTCTAAGAAATCCCCTCCACTCATTTTTAAAAGGACACCCATTCTCTCTTTTCTTTACAAACATTTGAGCAACCTAGAATGACAAAACCCTACTCAATTACGTTATCAACAATATAATCTAATTTATAGTGTTTTTTTACATTCTTAAATACCAATCCTATGTCCCATAGGATGATATCTAAAGGTAGTATTCCGAAGAAGAGGTATTCATCTTTACCAACTATTTCATGTTTATTTATTATTATAATTCCAATGAATATATTGTATCCATCATAAAATAATAATTAAAATATCCAAAATATATTCATATTTTATTATGATTTTGGTACAACCATATTTCTTCTCTTTTCCATCCTACAAAAAGCGAAATCGTCACTTGTGCGTACATACGACTTACAATCTCCACATTACAATGCAATTCATTTTTCATCATCAGTTTGCTCAAATGGTTATAGGAATAGAAATATTGAATATATATGAGATTTATGATATAAACATTACAACTGAATAATAATATTGTGTATACCTTTTTACCCTCCAATTCATTTGAAAAAGATAACGTCACTAATGTGTATCTGTGGACTACCACCTCTAAGAAATGATGTGATCTGGTTTTCATTTTGACTTTACACGGATGGTAATAAGGATAGACTTAATGAATATTATATATATATATATGATATAACAATTATCCTAGAAATTTTAATTATTATTTAATTTTATTTCATTAGATATGTTGAAAAGTGAAGACAACGTTCAAGTATACGTACGACCCACCGTCTTCATGGAGAGTGTAATTCATTTTCTATCTCTTCCATCTATGGATGGCTATAAATATCAATATATTGAAAATATATGATATTATATCATTAATACCATTTTGGAGATGATGGTACCATGATCAAGTTGTAAGGAATGAAACTACAAAATCAAAACATTAATGAAAAATGGAAGAGTTAGCACCCTAAATAATGATAATAAAAAAAGATTAGGAAAAAGGTGATAAAATGATATAAATGGATCATATATTATATTATAGATATGTATATGGTTCTTGGATATAGTTATAATAAATCTAAATTTTTTATACAGGATTTAAAAGAACATTAGAGGGAAATCGAACACAAGGTAAGGGGTTTATTAACTCAATTTCCATTAATTGGGTTATAATTCTACTTTATTCACTATGTTATTGCATTATTATGGGTGAAATTACCTTTGATTATATTATTTTGTATTTAAAAAAAATTAGATTTATATTTTTTACACATAATCAATTCATTTATTAATTCCCACTTTACTGATATGATCATTTTATGGTAATTTGTCTCAATTTACAATCCATTAAGACATATATGGCATTATATAGATGTTTACTATATGTATTTTATATACTACCTTGTATAAGTATTTAACATGGATAAATATTAATTTATGATGATTACCAATCCAATTCAAGCTGGTCTTTCAATAGGAATGTTTCAAAGAAAATCATATCTTATTTCTCTTATTGATCTAGTATATTTTTCTTCCATATCTATATTTTTTAAAATTATTTTACAAAAGTCCTTTTTATTTCTCAAATTATTTATAAAAAAATTTTATTTTTCCCTTGAATTTTTATATAGTCTGAAAGGAATATTTCTAATTTTTTATGAAAGGTTAATTTTAAAATTTCATTATAAAAATCCAAAAGGAATATTTTTAACCTATACGACGTTAACATTATTTCCCTCCTCCATAACTATTGTACACTCCTAGATTATTATATAAGTTTTCAATGATTTTTAAAGGAAAAGTACCCGTGAAAACTAATTTTAGTTGTTAGCTTTATTTTTTTATTGTTTAAAAAACAATTTTTACTACAATATCTACTTTTCTGATTGTCTCCTCGTGTATCTTGATTAATTTTTTAAGCATTAAATTTCTCTTTAAACATTCAATTTATTGTGATCAATGGACATTACATTTTTATTAAATTTCTATATTATTTGTATGATGGATAAGATTGTTTCTTAAACCAGATACCATTTCTATATATGGTGTCATACTTTGAAGTATATTTGATTGACTTATAGAATGATGATATTCTTAATTCTTTATTCAATAAAAACATTTATTGATAAGTAATATTGATTACAAATTAAATTACTCATTAAAGATATGAGAAATGAATTGGAAATGAATTGATGGGTGGGTCCTAATGTTATATAGCCCCTTGATGGATTGATAGGTCTCATGAGAAAAATTAGTTCGGAAAATTAAATGGGTTTTTTTGTATGTTTACCCATTGTTTAAAATATCATTGCATAAGGATTTAATGGTAGAGATATCATGATGTATAAGATCAAAAATCCAACATTATGGATTTCATTCATTGAAAATTAAGTCATTATTATCCACGATATTACTCCACTGATATTATCTATAGATATACTTTGTTCACAAGATATTGAATAAATGGAATGTGTTTACATTTACCTATATTACCATATTGATTATGAAATATTTACTCATGATATCTCCTATTATACATAACCTTTACTGAGCATCTAATATCACCCTTTATTTTTTTTCCCTTCCATGGTATATGAATAATGATATTTTGAATAATATCAAGGATTATAAAGAACATATTTTTCAATTTTTTAAATGTAATAATAGAGTCATGAATGTATCTAGTTCATCAATAATTCTAAACTGATCTATCCTTCTTAGTCGAATCCATTTTATATTATTCCAATGTAATAAAGTAGACATAAACTCTGGGTTACTGGATTCGAGGCATTACACTGTATGGGAAGAGGTTTCAGACTCCAATATACTGGGAAGAAGTTGGGGGGGGGGGAATATTATAGGCCCAAATATTATCAAAGAGATAACAGAGAAGGTTTAAACCCTTCAATGTCATATGAAATTTATACAAATTCAATAGAATATATATGTAGAAAATCGTTGAAGAGACCTAAAATTTGAGGATAGAGCTACATTTTCCCTTCATATATCACCATGGAAAAAATTCATGTGGTTTTATAAGAAGTCAAAGATTATTCCTAGATACATTATCCCATTTTATAACCTTGATCTCATTGAAGTGGTTCCATATCAACTATAAATCCAACCTAATATATCTCAAGTACATGATGTGTTCCATATATCCCTCTTGAGGAAGTACATACCAGACCCCTCACATGTACCAAATCCATTGGTGATACCCTTTTATAATGATATTTCATATTAAGAGAAGTCGGTGTAGATTTTAGATCACAGTGAAAATGTTCTATGAAACAAAAAAAATCACCTGGTCAAAGTGCTATGGCAGAACCACAAGTTTTGGGAAGAAAATTGGGAACGAGAAGGGGTGTTGAAATATAATGACCCTTATCTATTTTAGTGTATGAAATGAAATTTCAAAGGAAAAAAATTCAATGGGGAAAGAATTTAGGGACATGAAATTTGATAAATGACATCACCTTTGGAGTGAATAAATTCTTTATTAAGTAATATACTTATAGAAAAAACAAGCAATACTTTGGTATTTAGGACCAATTATAAAATATATGTTGTCAGATTTAAAAGACCACTAAGCATCTTAACCATTGATAATATAGTCATTGTATAGTGACCATTAATATTACTATATACATGGGATATGATAAAGTTCAACTGACCCAGACAAAAGAAGTGATGGCCTCGACAAGTAGGATTGTACCATATGAATCCAATTTTTTAGAGCTTCCAAGGGAGATGGAATCCCCCGGATTTTCCCTTGATGAAACCCCATCCGATATTAAACAAGAAAATCTTGACTGAAACTATTTTTTGAATGAATTTAAACTTTAGAAAAATCATATCCCAAACCATGTTCACAAAACCACCCCAAAATAGAACCACCATCACAAACTATACCCTTAGAACATACACCGGTTTAATAAAGTTATAAATATCTAGACCCTTTTAATATGACTTGTATATATTTTATTTTAATGAAATAATTATTATATTTATACCATTTTATTATTAATTTATCAATGATTATATAATGAGTTTCATAAATAATAGATTTTGACACGATGAAATCAAAATTGTATTTTTGGGAAATATATAGTTCTAATTAAGAAACTCATTTGATAAATTCATGATTTTTTTGAAATAATTGATCTTTTAATAAAATATTCTCATTTGATAATAATTATTTTAATATAAATTATAATATAATTTAGTGATGTCTAGTGTGATTTTTATAAGGTTTATAATTTTTTAATATCGTAAATAATAGTATTTTTCAGTAAATAGATATTTTAATTTAAAATTAAAAAGCTATAATATTTAGAGAAATATTTTTATAGAATAAATATTTTTTTTAAATCAACATTTCAAAACTAGCCCATGGTGAATTTTTCCAAAAAATTGAGACAATTGAATTTTTGGGTAAAAATAAAATACAGTATAAATATAAGGTGAATTTTATGACATCATAATAGACCAAAATTGATGTAATAAATGATATAAAAGGAATTAAATACCATATATAGATTATCCATTTTTTTTAATGTGTTTTTTAAGTTATTTTATTAATTTTATAATCAGTTAATGTATCCTCCAAAACCAATATTATATTTTAGAATTTTAAAATCAATTCTTTATGAAGATGACTTAATTGCACATCAACGCAGGTATTATTTTAATATGTTAATTTAATGAACATATAAAATATATAAAACCACTCATATTTGGTATAAACCATGGGAAAAACCATGTTAGAGTTTTTTTTATTTTGATTACTTTTTCATATATAGTCCAGAACCAATGTTTGGAAATTAAAAAAGAAATCCCCTCTATTTTGAAATAAATACCCACCCATCCTCCCACTCATATTCACTAAAAATAAATTAATAATGAATTTACTCTCCTTATACCTCTATAAATTCCTATAAATTTGTATAACACTCTTAATAAGCTATTCCCAAGAATTTAGATGTTCCTTCACAAGGTGAAGGATTATCTCATTCTCCTCTTTATTCAAGAACTATTTTTGTATTATGTAATTTGATTTCAACTTTTCCATTTCAGAATTTATTTTCAGACATCCATTTTACTATAATTTTTATTTCCATTTTAATAGTTATCACTTTTCACTATCATAAAACCCATCCTTGATTCGTTATATATACGCATTCTACTGCTGAAATTATCCTGTGATTTTTCCATACCAAATATTTGTGTAATGAATACCCATACCCATTTCTACTCAATGGGATTCGTCTAGATGTACATATCCTTCATTTATTAGGAAATTCCATGTATGTAACCCATTTTTATTAATAATGGGATTAAAAATTGATGAATGGCATCTATATTGTATTATCTTTGTTTTACACTAACTCATATACATGATATGAATGTTATTGGTGGGAATAGAATTGTATAGATCCTCAATGAATTTATTTATTCAATTTTCTCAAGATACACCATGTATGGTAAACATGAGGTTATCCGAAGCACACTATGATATGATCTCTCAGTGGTTATCCTTGTATTATAATTATAATGTCATGTTTTAGGTTATTGTCATATTTCTATGTTTCCTTGATTTTATCAATGTATGTCATATTTTGATGTTCATGTTTATGATTCACACTCCTTTTATGTCACCGTGATATACCTCTTTACTAACATGTATTACTTTTATCATGTTATTATTTGATTATTTTATTATTGGATTTTTTATCTCACCCATTTCTAATGTACTTCCTTAGGTTATCTCGTACTGTATTTGAAGATCAATGGAATATAAAGGCATGTTGTGGAGTTTTTAAATAATTCCATTTTGTTTTTATTTATATTTATTATTCTATGTATCTAATTAAAAAAATACACCAGGCCTCACAATCATTTGGTATTGTAAAATGTGTATCATTATGTAATAAATAATTAAATAAAGTGTATCAGATATATGAATTTTCATATGTGTCTTCTCCTTCAGTCTATAAATCTCCATCATTTTCATTTTTGTTGGCTATTTATTGATGTTTTTGAAAAGAATTCATAGAAACATCACCTCTAGAACTAACTTCATCATCAATAATTTACTTCTTTTAGAAATTTAGTATCTTCACATTAGTTGTATCAAAAATTATACCAAACTTCTTATTATAGAAGGTAAATCCACTTCTACATGGAGGATAACCAAAAAATATTCCATCACCACCACTTTGTTCAAACTTACCCATATTTTGACATTTAATATTGATGGTACAAGGTTTTCGAAACATATTAATATTCTTCAGGCATGGATTCATCTTTTAGCACATCTCATGTGGAGTAATATTTTACTTTGGTTTATAGAAGCCATGATTTTTAACATGCAATGCTACTCCAATAACTTTCCTCAAGAAATGCCAAGAAATATCAGTTTATATCTACATTGTTTAAGTCATCTCAATCAAGCTTCTATTTTTCCATTCTACTACAATATTTTTTTTGTATGTTGAACTATGCTCATGATGAATTCCTTACATTCCAAGATAAGCTTCAAACCTGTTATTAGTATACTCAATAATAATATCTATTTTAAATATCTAATGAGAATTACCACGTTCATTTTAACACTTTTTTCTGAAACTATTGAACATATTTAGAGCCTCTATTTTATGTTTCAAAAACATAATACATGTAATGTGAGTAAATTCATTCATAAGGAAATAAATAACCAATATATACGTGTTTAATACTTTCTCATAGGACTATAAGTATATGAATGGATTAGTTATTATAAATCTAATGTCTAAATATCAACCTTTTGTGTGAGGAATTTGAGACCATCACCTTATGATATATAGATAATATGTATTAAACATCCCTCTTTATCTTAAGAAACTCGCAAGAAAATTATCTTTGAGAAATCTTTCCCATATTCCTTTAGCCATGATAACCATGTTTTCTATGTTAAAGTTCTTTTTTAGCTATCATGCTTAAATAGATGAATGATGAGAATTGAAAATTTTAAATAAATTTACCTTTATTCACTATCTTTTGGTAACAACCCTTCCATCTCCAATCCTTTTTTACACAAAAACTATATTTTCTAAAGATTACCTCATTCCCTTTATCAAAAAATTTGAAACACTAAAGAAGTTGTGCATCAACCTATCAATAAAAACCATGTTCAAGGATTTATATTTTTTTATTACAATATTATCCAAACCAATAATTTTAGTCTTGAGATACCCATCATTTAAAAATTACACAAAACTTATTTTATTTTTAATAAAATTCTTCAACCACTTCAAGTAATCTACCATATGTGAAGATCAACAATCGTTAAATATTCATGGTCATTCCTCCATTGAGGATTTAAGTAACAATTCTACAATAAGAGACCAATATATACATTTTTTTGAGGATTATTTTCATTTTGAGATAGAAGAATAGTGATACATTATTTTGAAATATGACCTGGAAGATCATATCATCCACACACTTCTCCTGACAATTAAAATCTATTTTCTATTTTCAAAAATGATTTACCATGTTATTTTTGAATATTTATTCAGAGATCGGGATGAATACCGAAAAACGTTTGTCTCTAAAATAATCTATAATCATCATGATAATGGTAATTAAACCATCACATCCTAGATGTATAGCTGAAGCCTCCATACTACCAAAAAAATCCATAAAAGGAATATCTACCTTTGAAAACAATATCCTGGCCAAAACAATGACTCTGCCTTTCTCCTTTATTTCAATCAACAATATTAGATTCCATCTGTGAACCAAGATTTTCGAAAACTCCTAGAATGTTTCTATTCACAATATAATTCTTTCCAATATTTTTAAAATTTAAAGAATTTTATGTTTTTATAACATTTTTAACAATCCTTGAACTTTCTTATTTTTTTGACTTAATAGATTTAACCAAAAACATGGTTCTTATAACTTTCTACTTCTTATGAAATCTATAATATAAAAAATTTCCATATAATATGGTATTTGGTGACCTTATTGCACTTAATTCTTATTTGAATGTTCTCCAAATTCATCAATATGACATTTAAATATAATTATGGAATGGTTTGGTTCTTTCTCATCTTTGAAAAGATTTTGTTGAATAAGACCATAATACTTTTAAAATACTTTAATCTCTCATTTCATCTTGATACCCAAGGTTTTCTCAGTATCAAGAAATATTTCCAAGCTATCAATCTCCTTCAACAACATAGATTTTTCTTCTTCATGGGTTGTTTTCATAATGTCAGGACTGATCACCTTTATTAAATATCTTTTTTTTTCTTTTTCAAGTTTTTATATTTTCAAAATCCATTCTATCAACTATCTTAATCATAAATTCCATTTTTGTTTCCTCATATTCACTTATAGAGTTACTAACTTCATCACTAGTGAAGTTTTCATCATTAATTTTAGTAGTAAGAATATTCTTTCCCACATCAATTTTAGTATCAACTGCTATATCCTCATTACTAAATTCTCTTTCCTCATACTTAGATAATAAATTATCCTTCTGTTCATAGAGGAATTATTACTCTTTCATTTAGAAAGTAATCTTAGATTAGATGAACTCCCCTTTAGAGATCTTTTAAAACATTCATTTTCTTATACAATGGTTTCATCTTTTTTTGGTTTAGGGAAATTTTCTATAAAATTTATAATATCCTAACAATTAAATAATTTAGGTGGTGTATTGACATTAAACATTCCCTCAACTCTTCTCAAATTTCTTCAGATACTTGCATCATTTTAGATAATTTCACATCCATATTAGAGTATTATTTTAAAGAGTTTCCTTCATCATCCCCATAAAACAATCCTGATTCCTTTTTCAGATTTGGAGGCTTTAAAAGTAATTCCTTTTATATTATTTAACTTTTTCTTAATAACATCAACTATTCTCATTTTATATGAAATTTTAAAACTATATAGATCATAAATATTAATATAAATTGAATATTTTTCTACCAAAGCTATGAATTTAGCATTAAATTTATCTAGAATGTTAAATATAATATTCTAAACAATAGAAAAATCTTTCAACTTATTATTGTAGCCTCTGATGGTACTCAAAACACCATTAACCATTGTAAATAAACTACTGAAAATCTCATCGTCATTATTTTGTAGTTCTTCATACTAGAGTCTCAAGAACTGTAACTTATCCCACTTAACTTTGGTTTTACATTTATAGATATTCTGGTACTTTTCCCTGACATCTTTGGCTATTTTGAGTCCTTTAACTTTTATAAATTCACCATATGAAATAGATGATACAATAATGTTCTTAGTATGAAAATCATTATCAAAATTCCTCTTATCTTCTCTAAAAATGGAAACAACTTCAGCATGGGGAACAAATCCATCAGTTTTCACATAGAGAGCATCATAAATAATGGAAAATAAATGAGGGAAGAAAATGAACTTCCATATATGAAAACCCTTCCCATAAAACATGGGAATCCACTTAATATTCAGTATATTTAAATTATCCAGTAGGTATATTATAAAAATAGTTACTACTTTAGAAACATGATCTTTAACAACAAAACCCCAACAAAGGGATCCACCCAGTGATACCACTTGTAGGAACACATGATCAAGGAATCACTAAGAGGGGTTGAACTAGTAATTTAGTAATTGTATGTTTTTCCTTTTAAAACAACCTACTCCATTGGTTAGAGTGAATTTTTATGTTAAACCAAACACAAGAACAAACAGAGAGAGAACAAAAAATTTACAAGGATCGCTACTCAATGTGAGTATCTAGTCCTTATAATGCTCCAACAAAACCCATGATCATTAAATTCCTCATCCAAGATAGTTTTATCTCTGAGGGGGGGGGGGGTGGGGGTGAGTCAGTGATATATTTTTCTTTTAGGTTTCCATATAAATGAAAAAAAATTCCCATCCTATTAGATATTTCTTTCACTACTGAAAACAATAAAAACACACATCCAAAAGAAGACAATAATTTATAAGGTTCAATCCTCCACAAGGGTAGATATACCCTTGGTATGGTTTTGAAACAATCCAATACCACACAATCCACTAGAAAACAATCATTTTTTTAATACAACAATTAGGATATGCCCATACACTCATGTTGAACATTATAATCAATCCAACAGTGTGTATTATTCTTCTAGCACAAAATATATACCAATTTCTTTTAAAAAACGTGTTACTATGCTTCTTTATAAACTTTCACATACATGAGAAATAAAAAATTATTCACTTTATTCCCCAAATTATTATAATAAATTACCGGACTTCATAATGATACTTAGTTTGTTTTCCATGTTTGATTACTAAATATAGAAATCCCAATTTTTTGTGTATTTTTTGTTGGCAACAATTTCATTCACAGATTGTTTTAGTGCCTTTATAAACTTCATTGAATCCTATAAGAACTACCATGCTTCCTCCATGAACTTCCTTACACTATGTGGTGTGAGTGCTTCACGAACATCCTTTTTTTATGCAGACCACCCATGCTTTGTGAAGAGATGATTCCACATGGGATGCTGATGCTTTTTAGTCACTTTTAATTTTTGGGAAATAGAACCCCGCAAACCTCTTCCATGTACTTTCCCTGCGAACTGTCTCCTTTATGGAAATTCTTTCGCATAAACTACTATCCTTCGTAGAATTATCCCTCAAGAACCTCTTCTCCTTCACATAATTTTTTCTCATGATCCTTTTTATACATACCCGAACTCTTCTAGTAGAGATGATCTCTTCTAATAATGTTATCTCTACATAACGATATGATTATGGGTTTTTATATTGAAAAATAAGATCTAAAAAACTTGATAATCTAAATTACCGAAAACATTGAGGCTGTATATCCATCTCCTTTATGGAGGCTATTGTCATCCACAAATAAAAACCCTTTACAGTAGCCTAAATCACCATCTCCCAACCATAAACGATGAGCCTATCATGAATCATTTTCCTCCCATGAATGGTTTCCCTTACATGGTCAACATACCTTGTATCACAGTCCACATAGCACTGATATGTGTAAATAATCCTTTCCTTATTTTCCTTAACCATTCCACATACCTCAAATATTTTCTGCAAACTGCACTTTTTGAACTCCTTTATAGAAAATCATCTATTTCCAAAAAACAAAATCCTGATTTTAAGCCCCAAAAATTTGGAAAACCCTGAGAAAATATCTACCGTTAAAATCTGCTTCGACAACCCCAACCATACTGCTTTTTTTTCATACATTTTTAAAAAAAACAAAAATTGATATATCATTAATGTTTCAAACATCTTCTACCAAAAATTCACTTCATTCCAAAACTAGTTTAATGATTTCATCATGAACCCCATTTTTCCTGTTATTTAAACTTCAATCAATCACCTTTAGCATCGTCATATTTACAACAAAAAGTATTGTAACATCCCTATCATTCAACAACATTTTTATTTCTTAATCAAATTTACATTATTAATAATTTTGAAACTCATATCCTTAATACGATGGTCAGTCTGATCATCCACTTTTACAAAATGGTTTGATTTATTTTCATCATAATCTTCTTTGAAAAGAGAATACAAAAACTGAATATGATAATATTCTTTATCAGCTAGGTCCTAACAATCTCTCCCTTTTGATTTTTTTGTCATCCAAAATTCATAAATATCTAAACATTGTAACTTCATGTAATGGATTACTCATCAAAAATTCTAATTCTACATGAGAAAACACTTTGTAGGAAAAAAAATTTATGATAGTAAAAACCACGATGTTCAAAAGTAGTGATTAATTTATTCCTCACCTTTCTTCTCAGCCTTATTTCTTAGATTTCTCTAAAACATCATCATCTTTCTTCATAAACCATCTTCCTCAGAATTATTCCTCTACATTATCAACTTATTAAACTTTCCTAGAATAAAATTTTTGTTTTCATACATCCACTCCAACAAATATTTAGAATAGTTCACGAACTTACTTGATGGATTCAAAAAATTCCCACAACTTCCCTTATATGCATGCTTCTATAAGGCTAGATTTATAAAACATTTCTCCCCCTTGACAAAACTATCCAAAGGTTAGAAGATAGAGTTTACCAAAACAAATACCTCAACCTTGATGATAAAGAGGTTGGGTACCCATGTTCAACCTCAATTTATTAAATTGTTCCTTTGGTAAATGTCTTGTCAATATGTCAGCAACTTTTTCTGATGTAGGAATATAGTCTAGATTTAATTCATTCTTCTCCACATTCTCTTTGATGAAATGATATTTTATATCAATATGTTTTGAATGATAATTTTGTACCATATTCCTTATAAGATTTACTTCTCCTTGATTATCACAGCACAAGAGAAAGGGTAACTTTACTTCGATATGTAAGTCTTCCAACTAGGTTTTCATACACATAAGCTGGGTAGAATCTTGAGTGATAGAAACATACTCCGATTTAACCATGATAATAGTTGTTGAATTTTATTTCTTTGTATGCCAACTAAATCTACCTTTACCTAAAATGAAAACTCCACCCAATGTGAATCTTCTATCATCAAAATTTCTCACTCAATCAGCATCTAATTAACCAAACAAATAAATACATTCTAAGCTATCATAATTGATTACGAAAAATTTTATGCCTTTTATATATATATAAGAATTATTTTTCCAAAATGTAAATTTGATTATTTTGGAGCACACTGAAGTTTTTCACACAAGGTAACAACATAAACAATGTCGAGTCATGAGGCAGTCAAATATAAAAAACATCCAATCATCTTCGAAAACTATTTCAAATCATCTTTCTTGCCTTCTCCATCTTTAGACAACTTGGTTCCCATTGAAATCAGTGTGGAAACCAGTTTTAAATTTTCTATGTGAAACTTATTAAGATGTTCCTTGGTATATTTTTCTTGAGAGAGAAAATTTTGTTTCTTCTTTCATAAGATTTGTAATCCAGGAATGTATTTCATTTCCCCAAATATGGACATCTAAAAAAACTTTTTCATATATTCATCAAATCTTTCACAAGATCAATCATCATTCCCAGCATAGATAATGTCATCAACATATACAATTTTGATGAGGGAAAACACATGAATTTATTTGATGTAAATATTTATATCAACTCTTCCTTTATTAAAATTCATATCCCTTAAGAAAGTATCTATTTTGGAATACAATGCCCTCAGAGTTTATTTTATCCCATATAAGGATTTCTTCAACCAGCATACATAACTATTATCTTTCCCAACTTCAAATCAATATGGTTATTCAATGTAAAATTCCTAATCAAGATCACCATTTAAACGTGATAATTTCACAACCCTTTGAAAAATTTTGTAACCAAATTGTTCAATAATAAGAATAAATATTATGATTGTTTCTATACTTGAAACTAGAGAACGAGTATCATTAAAATTGACACCTTCAATTTGTGAGTTACATTTTCACAATAATCTTGCCTTCTTCCTTGTCAATTTTCATTCTTCATTCAGTTTGTTCCAAAAATACCATTTTGTAACAATAACATATTTTTAGCTGGCCTGGGTATGAGTTCCCAAGTATCAATATATTCTATATAATCAAGTTCTTCATCTATATATTGAACCCATTTCAGATGCTGAAACACTTCATTCACATTATTTGGCATGACTTTTGAATACAACGAATTGTATGAAACAATTTTTGATATTATTGTTGTTTGAACATTATGATGTTTATCATCAACAATATTCTGAGCCTTCACTTGATTCCTCAATATAGGATGAGTTATTTGAGTTTCATCATGATCACTTGAAATAGTTGAGTCTGATTCTTCTTCTTGAGTAAGGTTACCACTATAAGCATCCTTATCAGAATTGTTAAAAAAACATTTATTATCCTGCTCAACTTCCTTATCATCATAAGTATCTTTTTATTCCTCAATATTTTCAACAACATTCACATCAACAAAATCAAAAATTATTCCTATTCATTTTTTGAAACATATATATACACTTCCTTCTAGATTATAACCAAGAAAAATTAAATCTTAACCTATTTTCTCAAGGTTTCCATGATTTTCTCATTTCTTATTTATGATAGTTGGACTCCTAAAAACACTTAGGAGTTTCAAACATGGAGTTTTACCATAAAACATTTCATAAGGAGTAATATCTAAACATGGCCTAAAGAAACATTGTTTTTAAATATACACATTAGAACTCACGGCTTGCCTCCATTAGTAATGAGAATGATCATGTTCATGTAACACAGTTCTCCCCATTTCCACCATACTTCTATTATTTATTTTATCAACCCCATTTTGTTGAGTTTTGTATCATGAGTTGAAATCATGATGAATTCCATGCCTCTTATGATAATTTTCAAATTTTTCATTCTTATATTGACCACCATTGTAAGTTCTCAACATTTATACTGAATATTCACATTTCTTCCCAGCTTTCCTCTTGAAACTTTTAAACATTTCCAGACCATCTGACTTATGTATCAAATACATAACACAAGTAATGTGAAGAAATTCACCAATGAAAGTGAGAAATTAATTATCTCTATTAGTTTATTGTTTTCTCATTGTCCTGTAGATATCAGAATGGATAATTTCCAAGGAATGCCTTGAACAAAAATCAACCCTTTATACACTGAGTCAGTAATGTTTCCTTTCTGACAAATAGTCCAGTGCCAATATCTTCTTCTTAACATATTAGGAATACCACAGAAAATATCGTACTTTCATAAAATTATCACATTTCTTTGACACATATATCCCAGAACATTATTCCACAACTTGTTTTCTTCCAAAATACCCAAGTAACAATAGTTTTGTATTTCACCAACTTGGAACAAATTTCCTTTTGCACATTGACTACTTATTACTATATTTACATATTCCTCACTTAAAAAACCACATTTTAAAAAGATAATTTTTTTCCCTCATCAGAAATTTATGAAACGCTCATCAGGTTGTGTTTAATCACATAAACAATTACTTCTTCCTTGTATATCATCATTTCTTTCCCAATGATGGTTGATCCAATACCTTTGATATTTATAGATTCATCTTTTCTAAATTCCACCATTCTTTATTTGAATTCATTCAAAATTTTCAATAAATTTTATCCTCCTGTCATATGATAATAACACCCACTATTAAGGATCCAAGGTCATTCTCCTTTTACAGCTTTTAATGTGGTTTCAACAAAAAGAGCTTTTTATTCTTCTTTTTTATTTCTTCTACTTCTACTATTAATAATTTTTAAGAAAATTATATGGTAATTATAACAAAAAAAGATAATCATTAGTAATATGTAATGGTTTTTCACATCTTTCACTAATAGTTTCCAATGGTTGGAACCTATTATCTTCTTTCACACCAACCTTATGAGGTTTCTTCCGAACATAGTTATCAGATTTCTTATTTTGAGAGGATTTAATCCCCCTCAAACCTTTCCTTCTATAACCTATGGAATATTAGTAATGTTTTTGGTTGAACCGACATATATTTTTTGTATGACCAAATCCATCAAAATACCAGTGGTATCCATGAAAAGAGTATTTTACTTTGAAATTTTCAGATTGAATGGTGTTGTGAGTACGTTTCTCAACAACATTCATAATAGAGCTTTTTTTAACACCAACCTTTATGTTTTGAAATGGAACATTCTTCTTCAGCTCATATTTCTTTCTAGTAATTTTGGAAGAAAAAGAAATATATTTTTTTAGACTCAAGGGTTTTAGAAACTTATGATTTTTCAACTTTGTTAACATCCTCCAAATATATAACTTTCCCAAAATTATTATTCTCAGAATCAATTCCATTTTTCTTCTTAACCTTGGAAGTTAACTTTTGTTAATCCTTATCAGCTTCATACATACCATAACATTCACGAACATCTGAGATAGAGTTTTTGAAACTTGAATCCTTTTGTTCAGATTTAGAAATCTTTTTGTAGGAAAGTTCAAGATCTTATTCTTTTTTTCCTTAATCTTTACTTCTAGATGGTCATTACAATTATTTAATTCCTAAAAAAAATTCAAATCATTAATCTCTTTTATCATCAATCTCTTTTATCATCTTGACTTTCTCATCAGGAAAAACTTCTTGATTATTTTTTAAAGAGTTTTCATTCTTCATTTTCTTGATTTATTTATATTTCCTTCGAATCATTCTCAAAAACTCATTCAATTCTTCTTTAATTTAAAATTATAATTGAATTTATTCTTGTTCTTCAGAACAACCACTTCTGAACTCTTAATTATTCCATATTGTAATAAAATTATTCTTTCCAGCCTTTTCAAAATATTTTTTACGATTCATATTCACTTTCTTCTTCTTCTTTATCATAATATAAGAAACTTATTCTTTCTCATTTGAAGAATTTTTTATCGTTACCTTTGGAAAATGATTTATACTTGTCACCCTACTTCTTCCATGACCCTCTTGGTCTGCTTTCCACTTCATCACTATCCACTTATTTTTTTCATTGATGAAAATTAGCCACATAGTTCCCAACATATCTGTAATTAAAACACTTCAAGGTAAGTTTCCCTTCATATTTACCTATACCACTTCTCATATTTTTAGAAAATAGGGATGAAATATAATCAAGTTTTTTACATACCACATTTTCAGAGTGAGATTCAGCAATATCATCTTCCTCCATAATCATAATAGAATTTTCTTTCTTGGTATATTTGAATGAAATTTATATATCAAATTATGTTTTTCTATTAATAGTCTTTTCCCTTATAATTTCATATGTGATATGAGTGATATAAAAATAATCGATTGATAATGTTTCAAGGTCACTGTCTTCTAATGAAAAAACATTAGCCTCAAATTTGTTGGGAATAATTCTTATGATTTTTTCAAAAAAATTAGAATCCTCCTAATTTACACCAAGACATTTGATAATGATGGCAATGTATTTTACCCTGGGAAACGTTTTCCCCAATAGAATCATACTCGCCTATTTTAAAATCTTCATTCTTTAGCCTATAGATTTGTTGTTTTTTCCTTCCTCAAATTTTTATTTCCTTCATAGATGTTTTTCAGCTTATCCCAGATACCTTTAGTTGTGGAAACACCATGCACTCATAAAAACTCTCATTCATAAAGTGATGAGAGTAAATCATTTATAGATCTTCCATCATTATCAAGATTCTTCTTATTGACATGTGTAAGTGGAACCATATCATTAATAGTAGGAAATGAATCTGTTGTAGCTTTAAGAACATCACACCCAAGATAAATAAGATAATTCATCATTCTATCTTAACATATATAATAATTCATTCCATCGAATATAGGAATCCCCTTAGTATTCATGTAATTCTGATTCTCTATCAAAACTTCTATTAAAAAAATTTATCAAAAAATAATATAGGGGAACCTTCAGCTCTAATACTATTGAAATTTCCCATTCAATATCGTTTTATCACTAAGAGGGGGAGAGGTTGAATCGATGATATTTTTTTCTTTTATTTTTTCAAATAAATGAAACAACCATCACCTCATAATAAATATTTCTTTCGATACTAAATGAAATTCAAACACACATCCATAGGAACATAAATATTTACAAGGTTCACTACTCAAAAAGAGTAGATACATCCTTGGTATGGTTTGGAACCATTCCAATATCACACAACCCACTAGAAAACAATCCTTTTGAGTGGAATACAATGATCAAGATATTCCCTTACACTCATGTAGCACTATGTAAGCAATCCAATAGTGTGTGTTATTATTAAATTACAAAATATGTAATAATATTAGTGTAAAAAACATGTTACTGTTCCTATTGATCATCTTTAAAAAATATGAACATTCAAAACAATTCTTCTTTTTTTACCTAGAAGATGGTAAGAAATTCTTGGACTTAATAATGATACTCAACCTAATTTCCTAGTTTGATTTCCATGTCTGATTTCTCAATATAGAAGTCCTTATTTTCCGCATATTATTAATTTTTAGAAATTGCATTCAAAATCCTTTTAGTATGTTTTAGATTTTCCTTGAATCCTCTGTGAACATCCATGCTTCCTCTGTGAACTTCCTTGCACCATGTAGTGTGAGTGCTTCATATATAACCTTCTTCTTTCATGGACCACCTCTGCTTCATAGATTTTTAGTGTCCCACATACTACAGAATCTTTGTGTCCCCTTTTACTTTTGGTGGAATCAAACCCCACAAAACAGTATTGTGTACTATCCCTATGAATTGTATCCTTCATGAAAATGATTCCCTAAAAACTACTTTCCTTCATGAAATTAACCCTCACGAACCTCCTCTCCTTCATAGAATTTTGACTTCTAAACTCTTTTGAACTTACCCAATCTCTTCTATCAGTGATGATCTCTTATAATAATATTATCTCAACCTAATGATATGATTTGGGGTAATTAAATAGGAAAATAAGATCAATAAAACCCGCTAATATGAATTAACCAAAACATTGATGTGGTACAACTTTCACCATGAACTATTACGTAGTCCATATAGAACCTTTTTATTTTCAAAGGTTATTGTCATCTTAAAAAAAACCCTTTTCGAAAGCCTCAATCAATGCTTCTCAACCACAAATTATAAGCCTCCCATAAATGGTTTCCCTATATGAATTGAAAGCCTCCTGTAAAAGGTTTTCCTTATGTGGTCCGCGTAGCATGATTCACAGTTCGTATAACACTGCTATGTGTTAATATTCATTTTACAATTTTCCATCTCTATTCCATATACCTCCAACATGGTCTAAAAACTGTTCTTTCCTAACTCCATTGAAAAAAATCATTTTATTTCCAAAAAAAATCTGATTTTGAGGCCAAAAAATTTGGCAAACACTGAGAAATAGTTCCACCTTAAATATATACTTCAACTACACTAACCATACTTATTTAAATCATCTATATTTGCAAACAAATAAAAATTGATACATAATTAAATAATCAACCATATTCTACAAAAAAATCACTTCATTCCAAAACCACTCGATTTATTTAATCATGAACTCCATGTACCTTGATATTTAACCTTTGATCGATCATTTTTAGCATTGTCAGATTTATAAAGGAAAGTATTTTAATGTCCCTGTCATTTAGTGATACATTTATTTACTACTCAAATATAATTTTATAATAATTATGATACAGATTTAAAAAATATGATGTTTATTCTGATCATCCACTTTTACAAAGTGAGGTGATTTCTTTTATTCTCATGTTTCCTTGAAAACAAAAGACAATATCCAAATATGATAATATTCCTTATCGGCTTAGTCCTAATAGATCTTATGACCTAATAAAAAACTATATAAACCACAGTGAGTTAGAAAAATCATTAGAAATGTCTTACAAGCATCTAAACTATTTTGTGAATCCCTCACTAATACATATTTTAAATGATAATGAGACAAAATATATGTATTTCTCCAATAGATAATAATTTAGTTATCCAATATGTAAATATATTCTTCTTCTTCTTCTTATTCTTCTTATTCCTCTTCTATCATTGCTTATGTAAGGTTTCACTTCAAGTTTTCAACCATATCATTTCATAAAACCACTATTTCTTCATTAAAAACTCTTCATCAACCTCTCTTCATCTGAACACATAGATCTAAAAACATATTATAACAATTTAATGAGCCATGATGTATAATATTTTCTATTTTCTATTTATTCAAATAATTATGATGTTATGTAAATATATTTTAAATCAAACTCCCAAAAATTGAACCTGTTCATTAAAATAACTTCCATAAGTAATAGATTCAATAAAAAAATTCTCACTGTATCGAGTCATACAGAAATCCCATATAATATTCACTCATCTTTAAACCCAATGTTTCTTCAAAATTAAAATCGAGTCACCTTTGTTCCATGATAAAAGAACATTTCTATTGCATAAAATAATCATGCATTTAATCATGCAAGCAATCTATAAAATATTCATTTAAAATAATGTTTAATGATTTCTATCATTTCTTATTCAATATTTATTTTGAATAACTTTGAACTCCATTTAAGGATGGTGAACTCCATGATGTACTTGGAAAACATTCCTTCTTCATGTGCAATCACAAGTGCACTGTATGTCTTCCTCTATTTCATCCTTTCTTCAGTGCATCAGAATAGTTTCACTGGATCTCACTTATTCTTTCTTATTTCATCATTAAAAAGATTCTTTCAAATAAAAATGATATTCTATATCATTTTATTTATTCCTTAAAAGAACACAATACTTTTCATTACTATATTTAATTCATTGTAGCACCAAATACCATGCAACTCACAGTTTCTCTATTTTTCATCAAACAGTCGCATATAAATGGTAGTACCTCAAAAATATCACTATAATTGTAGAACCCTTATGGTATCTCCATAGTGGTAGAACATAGTGGTGAAACCTTATGGTTGCACCTGGATGTGGAACCTAGTGGTGGAACTAGGTGGTGGCACCTGGCGGTGGCACCTCAACCTCAACAGTTGCACACTCGATAGTATAAATTTAGAAATACAACATAGGTGTTGAAAAAAAGAAAATATCATAACAAAAAAGTTTTCTTACTTCCCAAATACATCTCCTCAAACAATAATACACAACCTCTTGGTCTCCACATGAGGATGGTAATATACACCTCTAAACTAGAAAACCACCTCATGAAACCCTAGATAGACAGAAGACAAACAAAAGTAGTAGTATATAATTAAAAAACAAGGAAAAAATATTCTTACATACATTTTCTAACACTGTGAATGTTGTAACATGTCATAAAAATGGATGACCAGATTTAAAAAGTATGAAAACTCCTCTGTAGTCATTGCGGTACACCTCTGAGCTCTTAAAAATAGAACTCATTACATAAAAAGGAGCACCAAAGGAATAAACATGAGTGATGTCATAGAAAAACCATGACCACTTCTTTCCCAATCTATCTATGCAACTATGGTGGTGCATGCGAGGAATCAATCTTGAAAAAAATGAACGAAACACTTTTTGTGGAGCGTGTGTGGAAGAATTGAGAAACTAGGTGGATGAAAAAAATGCACAACAACTCAAGGACACATGGAACATGACAACCAGAAAAATCCCACAAGGGCAGATCACCAAAAAAATAAAAATGAAACAAACCGAGAAACATAAAATCATTGGAGAATAACCTCCCTATCTTCATGATCAATGGACATGAAGAAACCATCAAGATGAAGATGTATTGGTTAATGAGAAGTGTGAAATCTAAAACACGAAGCTCCAAAACCCAACAAGAATGATACCACGCGAACTAGGCCCACACAAAAATAGAACCGTCCCATAATAAAAATAATTTCATAATAAAAAAATTTATAATGGAAATTAAAACAATTTTTCATTGAACAACAAGCACCATAAAAAAAATGGCATCATCAAAATAATAATTTTATTTGTAACCAAAAGAAAATGTCTCTTTTCAGATGTCTGTCATTGTTTATTTTACATGCGTGTTAGGATTTTCAATCCCACCTATTTTTGGTATCATCTAGGAGATCCCATTTTTAACTTTTAAAAATTACAAAAGTACTAATGAAATATACATTCTTGGTGGAATCATGGGTTGTCCCCATACCGTATGAGCCCATACTATGATGGGAAACCTATGATTTTAAATTTTAATAAAATTTGAATTATAAAATCATTTTTTATGTCCCTTTGATGTGCTATATTGACTAAATTATGATTTTTAAATGAATGTTTTTATTTTAAAGGGTTAGTTTTTGTTCTGATATGATGCTCTATCTCTCTCTAGAATTGAACTGTCATACCAGAAAGCTAGGAAGGAATGTAGGGTCTTTCCATAAGCTAATCCTGAGGAAGTGGGGCTACATACATAGGGAAAACGTGCATGTAAGCAGCTTGTATGATGATGGTTATGGTCGGTGGCAGGAAGGAAAGTGAATTTGATAGTGGTGGCTGGTGTGGCGATACAGAGGGTGGAAATACCCACCAGTTTGATCGCTCATCTAGGCATCACAACCATTCTGGAGGCATTAATCGAGGTTTTCAGACACTAAAAATCAGGTCCCATGTGGATTACCTTTGATGCTCTAAATATTAAGGCCATCCTAAAAAGTATTAGTACCAGTTGACTACGTAGTGTTTGGTTCTCTTAAAATCACTATTTTATGTTTTCAAAATAAAATGTTTTATTTTTTTCTTTTTCCATATAAAAACTTTTATAGTTTTTATTATTATGAAAGATAAATGGTATTTATGCTGATGCTTCTACTTTCTAGTTTCCCAAGCCTGATGTTCATTGTGTCTTTTTTACACTTTTGGTTTGATTAGTTGTCCACACAGGAAATGAGAAAATGGATATCTCTTAAATTGAGATACTATTAGGGAACATCTGTTTTTAACATATTTATGAAAATATATAAAACATGGAACAACAAAAGAAATAGTTTTTTAACCATCTCCAATTAGAAAGTATTCCGATGAATTTTAATCTGATTATAGTTGATCTGATGAATGTATAGAGAAATGACTTGATATGTTACTTTCAACCTGAAGAGAGTAACAACTTGAACGATAATGTTGGAGGAAGTATTTGTTGTTCTTATGAATATGAAGAAACACTAAAATTCCTTTAAATTCATAAAATATGTGAACTAAATTATATTTAGAATGCACTAAATTCTAAAAATTGTTGTTTATTATTAAACTGTTACAAATGGTGACCTTGAATCAGTTTAAAAATACCTCCATCAATATTTCTTTGGTTATATTATAAAACACATTGAATACTAGATTACAAAATCCATATTCTTACAACCAAGCCCACATGTTTACCGGAAACCTTGGTTTTACAAATGAGATCATTGATGTGCGTTGATTAAATATTATATTTCTTGGAAAAGAGAATACACAACTCAGAACATGTACTATCTTTTACTCATCTAGGTGGAAGGAAAACTAGATTAATCAATGTAGTCATATTATTCTAGGTAATTTGTTAAATGAAGGAAGAAATATCACTAGTAAACAAATGTTTTACTTAGAACTAAAACCAAGGATAAAGATATTCTTCATGATTAATAAAATTTCTAAATTGATGATGTGACACATATAGAGAATCAAAAAGGTTGATAAGATAAATCACCCATTATATTTTTTTGGAATGGAAGGATTTTGATTAGAGATGCTCAATATTTTCTCAAGATAGTCATAATGTTCAATTGGGTTTCACAGTTGACTGTTTTAATCCATTCAATATTATGGTTGGTGTTACACATAGTATGTGGATAATGGTCTTTATTCCATGTATCATTTCCCCATGGTTATGTATTGGAAAACATTTTGGTTACTTTTCACTCTTTTTGATGGACCAAGATAATCCAATGATAAGATTAATGTTTATATGCTAACATTGGTTGATGGGCTATGATAATTTTTCATAGATGGTCTAACAACTTCAAATTCGCTAGCTAATGAAATGTTTAGACATTAGTACACTTTTATATGGGCAATTAATGATTTCTTGTCATATTCCAACTTATCATGTTGGAGTAAGATAAGGTAATCCTCCTTTTCGTGTTGTAATAAAAGTAGAAAATAAATATGGATTAATCATGGTAGAAAGTGGGCCTAAATTATTCACATATACTTTCTTCCTCCAATTCATATATTTTGAAAAAATAGTGTGTCATTTTATGGGAACATAGAGCATGGTCCAATATTAAAAACAATGTCTATGGTTCAAATTCTATCACAACATGGCCAATAAAACATTCTCAATAAGTATGAATCTCATGATTTATTAGATCCTACAAGGCCATCCATTACTGCTCTAAATAGATAGTGCGATCATAATTGGAAGAAGAAAAGTATTTTCTTTCAATTTTCTTTTTGGAAATATAATATTTTAAGGAACAATTTGGATGTGATTCACATTGATATTTTTCTGTGATAATATACTATGCACCATTTTGGGCTTCAGGGGGAAATCAAAGGACAGTGTCAATTCTTGACATGATTTGAAAAAACTGGGATTGGACATACTCTTACGTTTGATGTTTGGTGAGGAAAATATGTAATACATGTCGGTTTTATAGTACACAATGAGTAAAAAATATAAAGAGGCGTTTCTATCAATTTTAATGACTATCAAGGTGTCTGATGGTTATTGAACTAATATATCCAAGAATATCAATGTTGTCAGTAAAACATTACAATGGTTTAAAAGTCACAATAATTGAATTTTACTTTATTTTTTAATCCCAATTATAATTCATGATTATTTTCAATCCCATGTTGTTGAGTTTTTTGTGTAAGTTTCTTATTTTTTTAGACAAAGCTGTTCAATAAATAATAGAATTAATTTTTTGAAAAATATTCATGGAAAGAATATTCTTACACTATATCACTGAGAGAATTTTTTTAGCCATGTTTTTTTGATGTCATTGTCCACTTGACCATACATTTAACCAGATAATTCTTTTCTGTAGATCCCATGCAATTTAGGTGGATGTATACAATCAAGTGATACTTTAATACATTGAAATGATATGTGCGCAATAGATCTCATCCAAAATCATTCATTTCCAAGGGTTATTAGATTGATTAAAGCACCAATTACTATACTATATATATTAACATGGTTGAAGAAAAATTAGATAAACCCTATCCGATTAATAAAATCCCAAATAAAGAATGAACAATGTTTGACGTGGACAATGATGAGTGGGTTAATGATCATCGATACATGTTGTTCAACACTTCATAGGTTATTCCATTGATATAGTACGTTTTATAATGATCTATTATGAATTTTTTTATATATTGAATTTTTTCCTTATCTTTTAATATGTTGTAATTTAGGATGCATATCATTGATTTGAAATAAGAAAGGCCTAGTGCCACTGATCATTAGATCCAACAACATTATTTCAATAAATTTCAGGAGTGGTTCATGACACATGTTTGTATATAAAATTTATTTAATTATTTTACAATGTATCTATGTTATATTTTCATAACCATCATACCATTGAATTATCTGAAACTTAAAAATGTATAAGATGCATGAATTATGTGTTCATACAGTGACCATAGAACTTGAACAACAAGTTGATGTTTATTTATGGATTTTCATTATAATTATTTTGATGCTAGTAGCTTTTGATTTAATATTTTAAATTACCTTATAGATTTCAATATTTATATAATGGATTTTTTGTTATTTTTTTCAAGGTTAAATTATTCTAGGATATTAGGGTGATAGATTAGAGAATCCACCCATTAAAAGGAGATTGAAGTAAATGCCTTATGGTGTGGGTAAAGACAAAAAGATTGTGTTGTATTGAAAATAAATATGGAGTATCACGTCAAATATTTGAAAAGGATTCTTTAAATGTTGGTTGTCTTAGAACATTTGGTTGTATAGGTTTTAAAGGTATCCCATTTAAATCAGGTGATTGTTTGAGTTGGACCTCATGTTACAGATAATTATTAAAGATGTGTGTAAGTGTTTTATATTATAGTACCATTATGACGGAAGAGGAAAATATTTATGTTTGATATTTTTTTGCATAACCTAAATGAAATAACAGGCTATGATGAAATTGAGTCAAAAGATATCTTAAATAGAGTTTGAAGACTCATGTATTAGAGAATCTATCCTAGTTTAGTAGTTTATGTTGACCATTTAAATAATTATTTTAGAAAACTTTTATTGTGGTTTATTAGGTCTAGAAATTTTGAGTTCAAAGTGAAAATTAAAGAAGCAATAGGACACATAAACATAATTTCTAGTGTTTTATTACCATCATATGAGCTGAACTGATTTGGGAATAAACCTCATGTGAGGTTTTGTAAGCATGAATCATCATCTATGTAATCCTAAAGTGAATCAATGTAATAATCGTGGATAATAATGTAAACAAAATGTGATTGACCCACTATGTGTGGTCGACCCACTAACTTATGGTCGATGAGTAGATTTTTCATGTGGTCGATCCTTCCATGGTCAGTTTTTTGTCCATACTATTGATTGACATGGTTTATTATAATAATCCATTATTTTTTCATTTTGTTTATTATAATATTATCAATTTTCTTCTTATGATTCTTGATCGATCTTAATGGCCTTACAGTTAATCCATGAAGTGGAAATCCTTATAGTCCAATACTTAGTGAAAAATTCAGAAAATTCTAGTTGACTGAAGGTGAATATTTCCAAATTTAAATATCTTAAGAATATATCAATAGATATTATTCTTGGGATGTTATTCAGTGATAAAAAAACAAAAAAAATGTGAAATAGGATTTAGATTATCGAGTGTTGATCTTCAAGGATATTCAAGGATGATCAAAGGAATATAATATTGAAACATTTTTAATACTGATGAATGAATAAATTATAGATTGAAATGGAAAAATATTCATAACATATCAAGGTTGTTCCTAATTAGTATACACATCATGAATATACTAAGAACCATTATCGAATATTTAATTTTATGAATCAGGGGTAAGAGGAGCCTGACGAGAACGAAACTTGTATTGTTTGAGTATTTTTTAATAAGAATATTTGAAAATCCATTTTGGTGATAACAAATAAGGAAATAAATATGATGCTTCCTAATCTAGTACAAAATTTTTGAAATATCAAAAAATATGAATGTTATTCATGTTAAGTAAAGTTGAATATGATATAAAGAAAAGTTGTTATACAAATGTGTTGAGTATTCACTAGATTTTTTTTGAAGCACTAAAGTTAATGAAATTGTGTTTATGCCATGGATTTTAATGTAGTTCACTTGATAAAGTCGATGAGAATGTTATATATATAGAAAAATAAGACATTTAGGAGGAGAAGATATGAAAAAAGAGGAGCTCTAGCCTACCCAAGAAGCATGGAATATTCATGGATCTGTGAAATGTTGTGTGTTTCTAGAAGCGAAGATAAGACGAAGTCACTAATTTTATTATGGTATGACTTATATAAAAATATTTAAAATGATTTAAGATATGGATTCCAAAACATTTTTTTTTAGAATCCGAAGAAGACTCGACACCATATGGAAGAATATTCAAGAGTCCAAAATATTTTATTTTCACCAAGGAAAATGAGAAAATAAATGAGAATGATAAAGTGTGGGTGATACTATTATTTCCCAGGAAACAACTTTTCTAAGAAAAGATAATATTAAGATAATTACTTAATCCCACATATGAAGAAATTGGGAAAATAAATAGATCATTTGAGCTGAATTAATTTTAAGGGACATTAGATATACCCAAAAGGAAAATTCATTTTTTTGGTGTCCTATGTATAAAAGAAAAAAAGAGGATGAGGAGTTTGAGAGTTCTACAGTTGATAATTTGAGAGTAGTTTCATTGTGAAAAATATGTAGGAAATCTGAAGTAAGGAGATAATGATTATTTCATTCCCTTTCTAAACTGATAATCATCTAGGTATCAAAGTTTAAGATTAATAGAATATCATACACCATTTAAGGATTAGTGTACTGATGTTGAGAAAGAGGATGGGGAAGAAGAATTAAAGAGAGGTAGACATATTGTTCATGGTAATTGTAATTTGTTTCAATCCTTTCAGAATAATGAGATTGTGGTTTTGAATATCATAGAAGCTAAATGAATTGAGGAATATAGTGAAAATGTTATGAAGAAGACCTATGAAACTATGATAAGAATGGTGATTAAGTTTCATGCTGTATTCCAAAAAATCATTTCGTATTCAATGACATTTCTTGGATTAAAAGTAGACTAGATCTAGTGGATACTGGTATATCATATTATAAACTATTGATAAACATCATAGAATAAGGGAGAGATGATGAAGAACCAGTGGGATGATAGTACAAATAAGGGTGATGGGATGTTGAATTGATCACTTTTGTAATATAATGATCACAAACCATATAGTATAATTATATGGGGTTCAAGATGATACCTAGTCAACATAACTTGTACAGAAGAAGTTTTATTATTGGATAATCTGTGACTTGGACATCTCAATCATGACATTGAGTATATATTTTTATTGAACCTTGTAAATCATGGGTTATAATTTTAATTTCAAAAATACATGGTATATGTGAATTACTTACTATGTTAAAATATTATGTGATCCATTTTCATTAACTAGAAATAGATATAATTTTCAAAGGGAGTTAAAGGGTACAAAGAGAATTTATAAATTGGTAAAAATAGGCAAAACCAGATTCACCCAAGGTGTCTACACTAGTTTACTGGGCATCTCAATTGGAATCATATTGATTATTATCTTAATTGGATAACTATTGAATTATCTCAACTATAATTAGAATTATAATATTACCTCTAATAAGTTTTAAAATTTCTCCCAATTTTTTTACCTGAGATATATAGAGTACATAATTTAAATTCTTAAATAAGGGCCTCATATAGAGAATGAGGTTTCCATCCCTGTTATGATATATTTAGAGGTCCCAAATAGTACCTTGTGAAACATAAAGAATAATTAGGTAAGTAATTTTAGAAATCATGAAATAAGTAATAGGAAACACTATTAGTTAAAGGAAATCATAATGGTAAGAGTTTATTAGTTTAATATGATATCTATTATTAATCCATTGCAACACGTTCAAGTTATGGTAGTGATTTCATTTAATATACAGAAGATATATATCCTGAGTTCAAGGATTATCTCAAGAATATCCTTATTAAGATGGTTAATTATATTTTATAATCCCTCAAGGGTGTTCATGAGGACATGAAATACCTAAAGGTATATGTTGATGCAGCAGAAGAAGCATTAGAAAAGAAAAAGTCTTTCTATAACATTCTCACAAAGCTAGTGAAAGTCAAAGAGGAAACTATCTTACTTTTAAATGAAATATTACCTCTTGATGATGAATAATTACAAAGATATTTTTGTGATAAATAATTATTTATATGTTTTTTAAAGAGGTAATACAGGCAATCGATAAATTTTATCAAGTATCCATGAATTTTAAGGAAGTTCAGTTAGGAGTTAAAAGAAGAAACATAAAGGATCTAGATAACTATCTTCTTTTGAAAATAAAAATTTATGATATTTAAATTCCGATGTTTATGATTTATTGGGATAATAGGTTGAGTTCAATTGAAGACTGGAAGAATACTCTCAACTTGAGATGTCTAGACATGAAAATCTGATGGATGAATATAGGGGAACCAAAATCAAGAACATCAGAAAATTTTTAGAAGAGTTCTTCCACAGATGGTTATAAAAAAAATTATTATATAAAAGAGGACTAAAATTGGGGGTATGCAAAACATGAGATCATATATAGAAACCTCCTCATCAAAAACATAGAAGAGGGTATCCCACAACCATGAAAAATCTATGGGAACTAAATTCACTTAAACTAAATACGTATATATAGATTTAAATTCAATGAAAATATTGAGGAAAAAATACTATAAAATCCACAAATCATTCAATGGTAGAGATGATCATGTCCAATGAACGAATCCACCTAAATCTAGCCCAAACTATTGGGGTTTCGACCCAAAATCAGTAAATTCCAAAATCTAGATAACCTGCACCTTAAATAAAAAGAACAAGATTAGTGGGGCACTTTTGGTGTTTCTAGAGGTTAAAACATATAAAAAGTGATTAAAAGAACATTTTTAGTGTATATAAGTTCTATAAGACCTAAATAAAGGGGGAGAAAATAAAAAAACCCAAGTAAATATGGTTAATGAAAATAGACTATAGAAAATAAATAATCTTCCTATCAAGAACAAATTTAGTTATCATTAAGATTAATGTGAGAGGTTTAATACATGTGAAAATTCTTCCAATGAATGTTTGTACAAAACTACTTGGTATTATTCATATATTTAAGAGAATATATAATCACTATAGATTAAGAATAATGTTATGTAAGAAGGTGTATCATCCCTGGGATAGAATCTAAAAAATGAACCCGAACAATTCCTCCTAAAAAAAAATGAAACCAACATGGAATAATTACTTATATTGTGGAAATAAAGTCCATATCATGGAACATTTTAAGATGATCATAAAACTCAATAATGTAGGGATCAATCAGAAAACAAAAAGAGAATCCACCCATATAAAAGATAACTAGAAAAAACTGGTTTTCCCCTAATGAAAATTATGAAAGGCTTCCCATTATGGGTAATTGAAAGGTTGAATAAGTAGTGTGTGGAAGGTGAAATAAATTTGGACACACTCTTTACAAGTGCTAGAATACATTACCAGAACATATAGAGATGTTGAAGAAAAATGGAAAAACACTAGTGGATTTTATCCCTAAATATATTTCTATAAATATGTATCCCACAAATAAGAATAAGGAGGAGAATGTGCATATATATATTGATCATATGGAAAAATTATCTTGAAGAACTGAGGAAGTTGGATAAATAATCAAAAAGTGAAACCACTATGTTAGATAAACAAAATAATTCAATTTCCTCTAAGGTGATATCTAATAATAAGAAGCAATCCATGTTTTGGTATGTTGTTAAATAATTGAAACCTAATGAGGATGAAATCATGAATCAGAAAAAACACTTTAGAGATGAAAATAATAAGTTTCTCATTTTATAAATAAGTCCCCTCCCTGGTGGTATAATATAGGAGGAAATGAATTCCACCTTATTCCAAAATCAACTATGGTTTTGTTTCGATTTTGGGGAATGAAGGTGAGTTTTGAAAGAGGCTCATGATGCTTATACTTCCAGGAAGGATGTCCAATATGTTATTATGTAATTTCAATTGGTTTTAATTTCCAATTAGAATAAGTTTCAATTGGTATCATGATATCTTGGTGCTTAATTCTGGTATAAGACTACTATATTGATGGAATATGGAATGTAACCCTTGAGGGGAGGAACTAAAGAAGTCCAATTTTCTAGTAAATTATAATATTCAAATGAATATGGAATCTAGAAAGACCCTAAAAATATAGATGTTTGAGGTATGTTACTCACACACTTTACTTTTTATGGTTTATACATTTTTTTATTTAAGAAGGGTGTGTTTGACTAATAACAAAAAATTGGAATGTTTCTTACTTGAGCATGAATTTTTTGATGCGTTTTGAGAATATAAGTGATGGTTTACCATTTTTTTCAAATATAATTTTAATTTCTGCTAATAAATGATATTACATGTTAGTACCTCATGCAGAAGTGGGAATAAACAAATTTTGTGTCTTGATTATGAATTCTTATTTTCTACACTATACATTCCCACATAGACTAATAGTGATTAATTCATGGATCATTTCTAAGATTTTTTTGAAACTTTCCTTCTCTTACGGTTACTATATGATCATGTTAAAAAGATGTTGTATTTAAAGTAGATGTGAGAAACCTTAAATTATGAGGGAGAATAGTTTTCCACTTACATTTATTATTAATAATTAAGTGAATATAATCATTGACTTTAGGTGATTAAGTTGTATTTAAAAGAATTCCAAATAGGGAGATTTAAGTGACCTTATACATTGTGTGACAGTTATATTGTATTTTATTTCAATGTTGTTTGTGGAAGTAAATGTATGCTTAGAGACTTAGATGATGGATCGAATAATCTATCCATTACATGGATACTGGAGATGATTCCCTCATGGTTTGGGTAAAGAAGAAAAGTTGGTGGTGCCATTATAAATACAAATGGTGTATCCCATCACTTGTTAGGAAATGAGTCTAGACAAGTTGACTTCCAGGGAATATTAAGATGGAATGATTATAATGGAAACCCATTTAAATCATATATTGTTTGAGATAGACCACATGTTTCCTAAAATTGATAAAGATGTATGTATTTTTTTTTCTACTATAGTCCCTCTATTATTGAATAGGAGAATCATGATGTTGGATACTGGTCTGGAAGACCTAAAATAAATAAAGGGATGTGATGAAATTGAGTTTAAATCAAGATCAATGGGAATTTGAAAACTCATGTACTAGAGAATCCATCCTAGTATACAGATTAATGTTGAAAAATAAAATCATTATTTTATAACACTTGGATTATTTTTTATTAAAACTATAATTTTTTTGTTCAATGGGGAAATTATTGATATCTAATGGTTTCATAAACATCATTCCTTGTACAGTGTAACAATCATCTGAGCTGAACTGAGTTGGGCTTAAACTTCCTGTGAGGCTGCATAAGCCTGAAACATCATCTATTTAAGTGTGAAGTGATTCTGTGTAGACATCATTCAATCCAACATAAACTTATTATGTTAAACCCACCATGTGTGTTTAGTCCATAGACTCATGTTCAATCAGTTGTTTGTTCATGCAGTCGATCCATCAATGGTCAGTACCTTGTTTATACAGTTGATTCACACGGTCCATTATCATGGCCAGTTATTTGTTTTTGTGGTCAATTTTCATTGAGATGATTTCCATTCAATGCCTCGATGTCAATCATAATGGTGATACATTCATGGTTTGAAAATAATGGTTGGTCCATGATATTCGCTATCATGACACACCAAATTTAAAATTTTATTACCAATTACAAACTATAAAAGATGAAAGCAAGGCCACATGGAGAATATGGGTAGACACTAAGAATATCCTCTCGAAAGAGTGGTTAGGAAGACACATTTTGACTGTGATTAACAGCTAGAAATTCTAAAAACTAATCATCATAATTATATGTTTTCAAATAAGAAAACACTTTTAAGGAAATGTGATAGACCAATATAGTACATAGATAGACAACCAATCGACATGATATGAAATATCTGAATCAATGAGTTGTAATTTGAGCCTTTTAGAGATCATACCTATAGAGAGACTCCATTGGATAATGGTAGCCTTCTTGTCCAGCTCATCATTGAGGAGGTTATCAAAATTGTACACAATCTTTTCCAAATTTTTTATGAATTATAGTTATTTAAAATTAATTAAAACTAGCTAAGTGAACTAAATTAATATATAGAGGAAACATGTGGATATGGAAGTTTCAGAGTTGTGACATCCATTCACATGCACACAATTCAAATTAATTAATTATCAGATATGAATATATATTCATTCAATTATAACATATTCCAATATTAAAAGAAATACTATCAGGTCTCATTCCATGATGATAGAATGTATTCTAATTATTCACACAAAGAAAAATAACTTGTGAATCTTTTTTTCATTGAATCACATAGTTAAATGAAATGACCCATTTCTTAGAAAGTATAATTGTCTATAATTGTCATGTTCTCTCACATACAATCAGTTATTAGGTATCACTCATGAAATATTTAATGTAAAATTCAAATGAGATATTAATTTTCCAATTAATATGTATATTTATTGAGAATTCACTCATGCACAATTTAATATTTTCTCACTTGCACAACCAAGTCTCGAACATATAAATTATTTGATGATCTCCCTCTACTAATTACTTATTAGGTATCATAAAAATTGAACTGAAGAATGTGTATAGAACCCATATAACAATTAATTCACACAAAAATATATTTTAATGAATAAAATCCAATCAATATGAATTAACTGACAATAAAATTTGAAAAAAATTAAACGTACACAATTACTATTATGTTATTAAACACTATGAAATTGTGAAAAATATACAACCATGATGATAATGGAGAACATGAAATAATAAACCGAAGGTATCACCATGCTCATTTCATCGCAATTTTCTTAACAATCCTTCGCTGATGATCGCCGAATGAGAAACATAGTTCCTCTGCTAGCCAAAACTCCAAAGAGAACCCCCACACGTGTTGTAAGCGCACAGAAACCAACATCAAACATGAATTCAGCTGGAGTTCAAGGAGGATGATGGATGAAATGAACAATGATTTTAATATTGTAGATGGAGAGAGAGGGAAATTGGCTCTTATGTAGGTGGTTAGCCTAGTGCATCATGATAGTGTTGTGCAAGCAGGGGGGAGGTGGCAACATCAGTTGCTAAAGTGGAGGTCAGAGTGTGGACGCGTGATTTTGGAGGGATAGGATGGCATGCCACCAATGGTCTAGCAGGGGTGATGTGAAGGAGTTTGATGGTGTGGGGTGGTGATGGGACGTGGGGTTGTGTCCTGCTGTAGCGAAGGCCCCCATGTTAAGTTTGAGGATATCGACTGCTGCTTTCCCCTAGGGGTGGGTGATGGCAGGAGGATGAGGGAGAGTTAGATGGCTAGGTTAGATCACTATGGTGATGCATATAATGGGGTTTGCGGTTCTGGAGATCGAACTCCTCTCCCAATAGGGTTATCAACATACACCCCCTAAGAAGAGAAGTGGGTAATCCTGTAATGATATACACTTCCCCTAAAAAGTAGAATTTCTAAAATTGAAAACCCACTAAATTAAATACAATCAATCTAATTATAATAATGAGAATAAATGTGATATTAAAATAAATAAAAATAGATATAAAAAATTTCAAAACTTAATTACATTTATATGAACACATATAATTGGATAAAATAATTTAATACATAAAATATAATGACAAGTTGGAAAATATTAAAAAATTTATAGAAACTAATACTATTATTAAATATTAATCTAATTTATTAATAATAAGAAACTAATAATATCAATACTGCTATTATTAATACTTCTATCATTTATAATAATATAAAATAATATATAATACTAATATAGAAAATTAATATATATTAATAAATATTTATAAAATAATAATGAAACTAACATTAGTGAAACTACTAAAAATAATACTATAGTGTTAAATATTATATATAAATATAATTAATATAAAATAATTAAAACAATAAAATAATAAATAATTATAAAATTAACTAAAATTATAAAGAAAAATAAAAACACTTGAAAACCACCTAAATAAACTAAAAACACTAAAAACATCTAAAATTATTTCATAAATAAGTAACTTCACTCATTCATTAAAGTAACCTACCTCACCAACACTTTTATCACTCAAGACAGTTCCTTAATCATGTTACGCTCAATTCATGCATGCATGATTTAATACAAAATGACTTCTGTGACTTTAACATCTACACCATTGGAAATAAAAAAAGAATGCACTAATCTCAAGGACATTACATTTGGTTGAAATGTATCTAAGGCTACAGGATGGTGGGTCATACAAAATTGACAATTTGGGAAAAAATGAGTGTTGAACCTTGAAGTATATGCATGATAAATGTAAATCCAAATGTCTCCCTCAAAATATCACACCCCACACATAAAAAATTTCATTCCCGTAAATAAATGATAATCCATTGACTCTCTCAAAATTTGATGTTTTTAATCAATATATATTCTTTCTTATCCCTCTTTTTTAAGGACAAAACTCACTCAAATATAATGGAAAGGTAAATAGGTGAGTAATAGTCGCCAAACCCCATAAAATTTATATAAGACAATATCACAAGAAAAGGTATAAAAATAGCTCATACTCTCTAGAATATTAGTGAAAGTATGTAATATATAAATCTCACTAGCTTCTAGAGTAATGGATCATCACTTTTATAGGTATCACTAAAGGAAAGGGTTTTCATGAAAAAAAACTAATGTACTCATTGTTGGAAAAAAAAATAACATATATTACCATATCAAAATATGTGTAATACATTTGACCACTATGAAATGTTACATACATTATAAACATGAGATAATGTCCATCAATGGGCATCAAATGACTACTTCCCCTGAAAAAAATATCTCACTGAATATATCTCCATCCAGCATAGAGAGTGAAAATCATCATGAAAATATACCATAAATGGGAAATAAAGGCTATTGGTTGTGACATTATCCTAAAAGGCTTCTACATCGATTCTAAGGGCCACACGACGAAGAAATGCCAAGATGGATTAGTGGGTCAATGTGAATAAATAAATCAAAAAAATTATTTAGTCATTTTAGTGATAATTATAGAATTTTGGCCAATTGGACAGGAAAACATGGTTATTAATGAAATACCATGGTCAAGATTCTCTAAAAAAGCTAAATAGGAGATAATGAAAAAAATGGGATATAATCCTCATGATTAGGGAAATTGAATGTTGTAAATAAAAAATTATAATGATTGTAATTAAGCATTTAAAAAATAATCATGTATTGGGAAAAAATTTCAAAGCTTGGACTGATATCAAAAATAATCTTAATCGTGGTGTCAGGAATCAAATCATATCAAACTAGAATCATGTGCTCAAACTTACCAAGGATATAAGTGGTATTCCCCTAATTATGTTACAAGAAATATGAATCTGTTTTCATATGGGTTTATCGATGATAAGATTATTAGTTTTTTATCATTTTTTAGTTAGTTATTCTACTCTGTATTTTTGGTAGCATAAAATACGATAGGAAATAAAATGATTCCCTGATTAATTATATATAGACACTATGTAGAGACACGAATCCTGATGTACATGGACATTACATTACTTTTGCGGAATAATTAGTACATAACAAAAATACTCACACAAGGATCGTAATAGTTTAGTGTCTTTGGAAACTCGGAATATAATCTTCTAATCGTGGTGAAAGATCTTCAACATCTCCTATAAAGATCTTACTTTTTTTTACCTAAAACCTTTCTTTATATCCTGGGGAAAAGAAAACATAAAAGGGTGAGCTCAAATTCTCAGTAAGGGTAAACAAAAGAAATATCAATCACATCATTTTCATAAGAACATAACATTTTGGAAATCATAACCTGCAAAAGAGAGCATAATTTCATAACATGGGATAAATCATAGTAGTGAAATGAAATCCCAATAATCATAACTTGAAACATGAAACTTTGTGGCATACACACATAATCATAGAGAATCATTTCTTATTAGTCAAGACTCATTTCCAAGACTATCTTAGTGGACGAAGTCCATTTCTGAACCGAGTCACCCTCGTTTCAGTCCTGTTTCACTGAACCGGTATAACCTACCATTCCAGCCATGTATATCTCATGAGATATAAAATCTTTACCCAATGCATTGGAGGGAGATATAGGTCCCACCCATCGCATAATGATACCATTCTTATGTGTGCCACAAAATCATAAATCATACATCATTGCATAACCCATGTAGTAAAAATGGGATTCTTAAACAACATGACATCATTAAAAAATTCATATAAGATAAAGGAATTCATAAAAATATTTCCATCACAACATAATCAAATACATTTAATAATAGGGATAGAAACAGAACCCTATATTATCTTATATGGAAAATAATTTTGATAAAACACTTGAACTCCATTCTTGAGGAAAATATCCTTTCTACTTCAAAAACACTTTTCCTTTCTTAAATTTTCATTCAATTCTAAACTAAGAGAAGTTGATTAAAAATAAACATGAAAACTTGTAAAGGAATCTTCTTGGAAATAATGTTTCAAAAATCCATTCATGCCGTATAAGTTAAAATAAACATTCTTTTCGTACTTTTGTCGGAAAAGTCAAAAAGTACCTCGTACGAAAAACGACAAAAGATTCCTTTCATATCTTTTACTAAAAACTCACTGAAAGGTAAAATTGGATCTAAACAATTTTAGGTGGATGGAACAATATTAAATATTGAGGAAACATGGATTTTGATGATAAAATACACCCCAGTAAAATCTGAAGTATAAACAATCTTGGATAAAAATGAGATTGTGATATTTCCCTTACCTTAGGTCCGATATGCTTTGTACGTGTCCAAAACTCCTGTATAATGATTTAAATAATGTTATTTACTTATTCCAGAATCATACATATTTTTATGATATCATATTTGGTCATATTCTTAGCTTCTTAGTAGTAATATTTCATTGCTACTTGTTATTCAGATGTTTATAACTTTTTGTTCTTATGCGTGTTTTGTCGAATAAATTATTATTCTTCTCTTTAGGTTATAGATACCTAATTTCCATAATGGTATTAGTGTAATATATATCATATTCATTCATTAAATTAATTTATATAATCATTATTCAATGAAGATCATGTAGAACGAGTCGCATTACATCGTGGAGACGGTATTCTGTACGTACGCACGAGTGATGATATCGTTCCTGTGATCGTGGAATTGTACTGGAGTGTATGTATACTATTTAAGAATCAGTATCACTTTATAATAGTCATATATAGTCATTATTTACACCATTATTCCCATCCAAGTAAGGTGGTGGTGGAAAATAGATTACACCACGGCGTGGAGACGGTATTCCGTACGTACGCACGCGCGGTGATTTATTTTTCCGTAGGATGGATAGATGGTGAAATAGGGTTGTTTCATACTTATAATAACATATCAGTATATGAGTGATACTGATGTTATTACTTAATAATGAAACAACTAACTAAGAAGAAGTGGAAGAAGAAATAAAGATGAAAGAATCGGTAACGGACATTACCTCTTCTTTGAAATGCTTCTTTGAGACCTCCTTTTAGGGAACTAAAATGGGTCATTGAAGAAGACCAGAACCTCTAGGATGTTTCTAGGGAAGTGGAGAGAAGCAATTGGCAGGGGTTGGCCGAGCTTGAGGGCTCCAAGTTTGTGAGGAAGAGAGGGAGGAGGTGCCCTTTTATAAGGGAGGAGAGGGGTACCTTTGGAATAACTAAAACTATTATTTTATTATAAAGTCAAATTCTGTTTTAAATAGCTCAAAATTGATTTATTTCGAAGATAAGGTGGGTATGGGTCGAAATCCTCTCATCCAATATAATTTAGACAAGTTTAGGTTCCAATTTTAACCTTATGATTTAGATTTAACATTAAGTTAAATAATTTTACTTTTACCGTGTCTTCTTGTGTTCTTACACTATAAGGTTAATAAACTTACTATAAGAAGCCAAACGAACCCCAAGTTGTTTATTATTAATATATATAACCTTATCTAAGTCATGTGTCCGAACCTTAGATTTTTAGGAATAAAATAACAATTAATAATATAATATTTGTTTTAAAAACTATTTTATGTCAATTTTGACACTATTCAAAAGATGATTTTTTTGAAACTCATAAAAGAAGGATTACTTTTCCCAAAGTTAATTAACTAAATCCTAACATGTCATATTAACCTAAAAAAGTATTTTAATTCATAAAAAGTCTCAAATTTTACTTATTTAGGTATTTATAATATCAATTATTATAATTGTTCACTATTATGGTAATTACTGCATCATCATTGTGTCATAAATAAATTAAATTATTTAAATTCTAAAAATTACAAATAAAATATCCTTATGTAGGAAATATTTTTTTTGTTTCTAATGAATATTTACAATCGAATTTATCTTATGTATAACCTTATATTAAAAATGCTTTAGTAAATAAACTTTGATTTTAACTCTTTTAACTCTTCTTTGAATTAAATAATAATAAATGTCCTAATCTAATCCAAGTGGGCCTAAATGGTCATATTTTATTTCTAAGGTTGTTTTTGGTCGAATTACACTTGTCCAATAGAATTATGACATGTGTTAGGGTAATAATAATATCATTTTTACCCTTAATTACCCTATTTACTTTTAACCGTGGTAAAAAAAAGTAAAAAGTTACTATTCACCAAAAAAATTATTTTCATCTCATTTAACCACATTTTACTAACTGACATCAATCGTGTCTCTCGGATTTTTGAAATTCCACTCACAGAAGCCATAAAATTAAGTTTTATGAAAAATTCAGATTTTTAACTACCACTTAGTGGTTTCACTATTAATCAAAAAATGAAAGTTTCCAGAAAAATACCAAAAATTAGATCTAATCTATATTTGATATTATGAATTCAAAAATGATGTCTATTTTATCAAATTCAAAACATATCATTTGCATTAATTAATTTAAAAATTAATTCCCGTCGTCAAAACAAATAGCGTGTTCTTAATAGCTAATAACTATCAAAAGATTGACACTTGTTTATGGCTGGTTTAAATGTGAAATTGCATCCAATGACCAACATTTTATTAAATTGTAAAAATATATTCTAAATATACTTTAAAACCACTCAAATTAATAATTTATCACTATTAATTATTTCGATTAAAAAAGTTTTTTTAATTATAATTTAGTAATTCTCACTATTCATCTGAATATGAAAGTTATCCGAAAAGTACCAAAATTTCACCCTAAGCTAATTTTGATATTCCGAATCCAAAAATGAAGTCCATTTTGAAAAATAAAATTTACAAAATTTCAAAAAGTGGTTATTACTATTCATAATGGCTAGTTTTAATAATATTTTAATAGCATATCACTGTTTAGTGAAACTCGGTATTGCGTACAATGCAAGCTATCGAGGAAGGTCGCGATTGCATGTAATGAAAGGCAAGTCAAGGATGCGTGTTGTGAAAGCTCCTTTTGGTGTAGCTTTCAACACAAGACATTAATGAAAGGAATATTTTTCATAAAATCTCAGGGTGTTACATTCTACCCCCCTTAAAATGAATTTCGCCCTCGAAATTCGTCGGGGTTATAAATGGTTTACTACTTGAAAGTTTCTTTAATATAAACCCACATCGTAAAATGGAATACCAAAACAAATCTTTAAAATCAAAAGTACGAAACGTAACGGTTACCCAAATAAACTAATCACTGGGTTTCCACATAGGTGAAAATATGGATATGGAAGAGAAATCTAACCATCATGTTCTGATGGAGAGTGGTAGAGAACATGGATATGGAAAAGCCAACAATCACAAAGCCATAAATTTGTGGCGATCTAAGGTACCATCTGATTCATTAGATATAAGAGCACTAGGACAACATTTTTGGTTTTCAAGATCATTTCCCTAAAGTTGATGAAACTGGAATTAGAAGAAATACTTTCGTGATTTTGGTATAGTATCACTGTTTGTCATTCTTTGGACAATTTCCACTTCATCTCTTAAAGAAATGAAGTTGAATTTGTCATTCGTGATGTGTTAGCAGATCATGTGATAGAATGATGGGTCATTCCATCTGTCTAAAAAAAAGGTTAGAAAAGTTATCAAAAAAATACATAAGTCCATCTATAGTGAGATTAATGATATATGGTTCCTAAAATGAACTTATACTTCATATATCATACCGCTTAATATAATAAAACTAGTTTCTACTAAACAGGGACTTCCTGTAGGCCAGTGGTAGGCGATAAAGGCCAGTCGCACTTCGGTTGTGGGTTCGATTCCCACAGCCTTGTTCGAAGCAATGGGTTGTCGCCCGTCCTGCAGGTTGTCCTTTTTATAAAACTATAATACTATAATATCCCATCAATAATATCGAAAAAAATTCTATCCTTAAACAATACTAACATATGTATAACATAATCCATTCCAATCTTTAGGCTTATCCATAATATCGCAGTCCAATCTCATAATATAATGAAAACGATTACTCGAGATTTAATACCATCGTTGATCCCCATATATCATAAGATATGTCTTTTTGGTCACATTCCAAACATTAAAAGGCCATAATCATGTATTCTCTTGAATACCCATTTAACCTTAGTGAAAACATGAATGCAGTTATAAGTTAACACTTTCCGCATACCAAAATTCTCAAAAAATCTATATACTCAAACCATCACATCACTTAGTCCTTATATCAATCATGAGCTCATGAATACTGTCAAACATTTCATTTTTTCCTTATCCCTTCATTATGCGCATATCATCCTTTTTCCCAAAAATATCTCAATCACATTCCATGGTTACCGGTACCATAAAATTATTGAAAACCACAGTAGACCAATACATAAATATTCCAATATTCCACGATATTATATACAACATTATTTTGGAATCCCATTACATAAACACTTAATCATTCCACCACATCGTTGTCATATTCAACATCTCCAATGGTGATCACATGTGACTTTCCTTTGTCCTTTGCCTTAAGTGGTTGCTCATGTCGATCATCACTAACCCTTGGATTAGGGCATTTATTAGCATAATGCCCCATTTCTTTGTACTTGAAGCATTGAAGTGTTGGTGATGCGTTCTCTGCAGTATTTTCTTTATTCCCATCATTAGAAACCCTTTTTCCATTACTTCGACACTCACCTACTAGATGACCTTCTTTTCCACACATAAAACATTTTCTAGTCCCTTTAAGACAATCTCCACCATTATTCTTTCCACACATTGAGCATAAGGAAACATTCATCTTCTTTTCACCATTATTCTGAGATTTCTCCTTGAACTCCATCTTTCGTTTCTTGTAAAAACTATGATATGGATAAGTAATACCAACTTCCATTTAAACCTTGAGAGCACAACGCACAATTTCTTCATAGCTACTGAAGTCTCTTATAGCTAATTCCCTTCGAAGATTTGGTTTTAAGACACTGAAGAATCGATCAACTTTACTTTCAGGTTGGATGATAAATCCAGATGCATACCTTGCAAGCCTTGTAAAATTCACTTCGTATATACCAACGGATTCATCATCCGTTCTATTTCGTTCGAGAAACTCCTTCTCCATCTTTGTTCGAAGAATACGAGGTAAGTACTTATTGAAAAATAAGTTCTTGAACTCGTCCCATTCCATGGACTCAATTTCATCTCTTTGCCTCGCATTCTTGATAAGATTCCACCATTGATCAGCTTCACCTTCCAAACGATACAATGCTAAGATGACTTTATCATGTTCACAACATTGAAGAACTGAAAATATCTTTTCAGTGGTATTGATCCATTGTTCAGAAACAAGTGGATCAGAAGACCCACTGAAAGAAGGTGGACGTTGCCTCATGAAGGACTCAATAGAATATTGTTCCCTTCTCTTCTCATTTGGAAGTCCAGAATGATCCATAGCTTGTGTAAGTATAGCAATAATATTTTTCACTCCATCTCCCATAACATTAGTCTGTTCAGGAGGACAATCATTGCATTGTCCATTGCATTGATCAACACAGTTCCTTCGGGTTCCAGCCATCGTCTAAAACCAAAAAAGAATAGTGTGAGAGGAAAAAATCATGCTAGGGAAAAGAACATAATAAAGGGGGAGTATCCTCAATATCTAACATCTTAGGTTAAATTATATGATCGTTACCATAGTTCTGGGACTGTATCCTATACGTATACTTATCCTTAGGGACATCCCTAGACATACCATAGAAATATCTCTAGGGATCTCACTAACGTTTTCGCATCCTAGTTTCCAAAGGTTGACTAAACCTTTCCTCTGATACCAACTGTAGAGACCCGAAGCCTGACGTACATGGAAATTAAATTACTTTTGCGGAATAATTAGTACATAACAAAAACACACACACAAGGATCGTAATAGTTTAGTGTCTTTTGAAACTCGGAATATAATCTTCTAATCGTAATGAAAGATCTTCAACATCTCCCATAAAGATCTTCCTTTTTTTTACCTAAAACCTTTCTTTATATCCTGGGGAAAAGTAAACATAAAAGGGTGAGCTCAAATTCTCAGTAAGGGTAAACAAAAGAAATATAAATCACATCATTTTCATAAGAACATAACATTTTGGAAATATTAACCTACAAAAGAGAGCATAATTTCATAACATGGGATAAATCATAGTAGTGAATTGAAATCCCAATAATCATAACGTAAAACATGAAACTTTGTGGCATACACACATAATCATAGAGAATCATTTCTTATTAGTCAAGACTCATTGCCAAGACTATCTTAGTGGACAAAGTCCATTTCTGAACCGAGTCACCCTCGTTTCAGTCCTGTTTCACTGAACCGGTATAACCTACCATTCCAGCCATTATTATCTCATGAGATATAAAATCTTTACCCAATGCATTGGAGGGAGATATAGGTCCCACCCATCTCATAATGATACCATTCTTATGTGTGCCACAAAATCATAAATCATACATCATTGCATAACCCATGTAGTAAAAATGGGATTCTTAAACAACATCACATCATAAAACAATTCATATAAGATAAAGGAATTCATAAAAATATTTCCATCACAACATAATAAAATCCATGTAATAATAGGTATAGAAACAGAACCCTATATTATCTTATATGGAAAATAATTTTGATAAAACACTTGAACTCCATTCTTGAGGAAAATATCCTTTCTACTTCAAAAACACTTTTCCTTTCTTAAAATGTCATACAATTCTAAACTAAGAGAATTTGATTAAAAATAAACATGAAAACTTGTAAAGGAATCTTCTTGGAAATAATGTTTTAAAAATCCATTCATGTCGTATAAGTTAAAATAAACATTCTTTACATACTTTTGTCGGAAAAGTCAAAAAGTACCTCGTACGAAAAACGACAAAAGATTACTTTCATATCTTTTACTAAAAACTCACCGAAGGGTAAAATTGGATCTAAACAATTTTAGGTGGATGGAACAATATTAAATATTGAGGAAACATGTATTTGGATGATAAAATACACCCCAGTAAAATCCGAAGTATAAACAATCTCGGATAAAAATGAGATTGCGATATTTCCCTTACCTTAGGTCTGATATGCTTTGTACGTGTCCGAACCTCCTGTATAATGATTTAAATAATGTTATTGACTTATTCCAGAATCATAAATATTTTTATGATATTATATTTGGTCATATTCTTAGCTTCTTAGTAGTAATATTTCATTGCTACTTGTTATTCGGATGTTTATAACTTTTTGTTCTTATGCGTGTTTTGTCGAATAAATTCTTATTCTTCTCTTTAGGTTATGGATACCTAATTTCCAGAATGGTATTAGTGTAATATATATCATATTCAATCATTCAATTAATTTATATAATCATTATGCAATGAAGATCATGTAGAACGAGTCGCATCACATCGTGGAGACGGTATTCCGTACGTACGCACGAGTGATGATATCATTCCTATGATCGTGGAATTGTATTGGAGTGTATGTATACTATTTCAGAATCATTATAACTTTATAATAGTCATATATATTCATTATTTACACCATTATACCCATCCATGTAAGGTGGTGGTGGAAAATAGATTACACCACGGTGTGGAGACGGTATTCCGTACGTACGCACGTGCGGTGATTTCTTTTTCCGTAGGATGGATAGATGGTGAAATAGGGTTGTTTCATACTTATAATAACATATCGGTATATGAGTGATACTGATGTTATTACTTCATAATGAAACAACAAAAGAAGAAGAAGTGGAAGAAGAAATAAAGATGAAAGAATCGGTAACGTACATTACCTCTTCTTTGAAGTGCTTCTTTGAGACCTCTTTTTAGGGAACTAAAATGGGTAATTGAAGAAGACCAGAGCCTCTAGGATGTTTCTAGGGAAGTGTAGAGAAGCAATTGGCAGGGGTTGGCCGGGCTTGAAGGCTCAAAGTTGTTTGAGGAAGAGAGGGAGGAGGTTCCCTTTTATAAGGGAGGAGAGGGGTACCTTTGGAATAACTAAAACTATTATTTTATTATAAAGTCAAATTCGGTTTTAAATAGCTCCAAATTAATTTATTTCGAAGATAAGGTGGGGATGGGTCGAAATACTCTCATCCAATAGAATTTAAACAGGTTTAGGTTCCTATTTTAATCTTATCATTTAGATTTAACATTAAGTTAAATAATTGTACTTTTACCGTGTCTTCTTGTGTTCTTACACTATAAGGTTAATAAACATACTATAAGAAGCCAAACGAACCCCAATTTGTTTATTATTAATATATGTAACCTTATCTAAGTCATGTGGCCGAACCTTAGATTTTTTAGAATAAAATAACAATTAATAATATAATACTTGTTTTAAAAACTATTTTATGTCAATTTTGACACTATTCAAAAGTTGATTTTTTTGAAACTCATAAAAGAATGATTACTTTTCCCAAAGTTAATTAAATAAATCCTAACATGTCATATTAACTTATAAAATTAGTTTAATTCATAAAAAGTCTCAAATATTACCTATTTAGGTATTTATAATATCAATTATTATAATTTTTCACTATTATTGTAATTACTGCATCATCATTGTGTCATAATAAATTAAATTATATAAAGTCTAAAAATTACAAATAAAATATCCTTATGTAGTAAATCTTTGTATCTTTCTAATGAATATTTACAATCGAATTTATCTTAAGAATAACCTTGTATTAAAAATTCTTTAGTAAATAAACTTTGATTTTAACTCTTTTAACTCTTCTTTGAATTAAATAATAATAAATGTCCTAATCTAATCCAAGTGGGCCTAAATGGTCATATTTTATTCCTAAGGTTTATTTTGGTCGAATTACACTTGTCCAATAGAATTAGGACATGTGTTATGGTAATAATAATATCATTTTTACCCTTAATTACCCTATTTACTTTTAACCGTGGTAAAAAAAAAGTAAAAAGTTACTATTCACCAAAAACTTATTTTCATCTCATTGAATCACATTTTACTTACTGACATCAACCGTGTCTCTCGGATTTTTTAAATTCCACTCATAGAAGCCGTAAAATTAAGTTTTATGAAAAATTCAGTTTTTTAACTACCACTTAGTGGTTTCACTATTCATGAAAAAATGAACGTTTCTAGAAAAATACCAAAAATTAGATCTAAGTTATATTTTATATTATGAATTCAAAAATGTTGTCTATTTTATCAAATTCAAAACATATCAGTTGCGTTAATTAATTTAAAAATTAATTCCCGTCGTCAAAACAAATAGCGTGTTCTTAAAAGATAATAACTATCAAAATATTGACACTTGTTTATGACTGGTTTAAATGTGAAATTACATCCAATGACCAACATTGTATTAAATTGTAAAAATATATTCTAAATATACTTTAAACCCACTCAAATTAATAATTTATCACTATTAATTATTTCGATTAAAAAAGTTGTTTTTAATTATAATTTAGTAATTTTCACTATTCATCAGAATATGAAATTATCCGAAAAGTACCAAAATTTCACCCTAAGATAATTTTGATATTATGAATCCAAAAATGAAGTCCATTTTGAAAAATAAAATTTACAAAATTTCTAAAAGTGGTTATTACTATTCATAACGGCTAGTTTAAATAATATTTTAATAGCATATCGTTGTTTAGTGAAACTCGGTATTGCGTACAACGCAAGCTATCGAGGAAGGTCGCGATTGCGTGTAATGCAAGGCAAGTCAAGGATACGTGTTGTGAAAGCTCCTTTTGGTGTAGCATACAACACAAGACATTAATGAAAAGAATATTTTTCATAAAATCTCGGGGTGTTACACACTGAGAGGCTATCTATACCCAATGATGCTCAAAAAATGATGTCCCTATAAAATCTTCACATAGACAGCAAATACCAAAAAAATATCAAAGAGATAACACCATAATCAAATTAATATCTAAAACATAAAAATATGTATGATGAATTCATCTATACTGTAGTGCAAGGAGAAAAAAGAATATGGTAAATACATTTTATTTTATTACATAAAAACTAAATGAATTGAAACTAAATGCAGTGAAAGGAAAAAATTAATGATGGGTTGCCTCCCATTGAGTGCTCAATTTAAATCATCTTTTGTTAGACAATGATAAAACTCCACTAGGATCAAATGTCAATGTATAACATTCATCTGATTCTTTTTTTGTAGAATTATGGAATACATTAATCTAAAAATAATTTATCCTACACGTTGCACAAAATATCAATGGAAATTTGTTTGTCAAATGGAAGTATATAATATAATAAAAATAGACCAAATCACCAAGGAATGAATAAAACTAATATAAAGAAAGACTCACTGATTAATTGATATTTTTTCAAATGGAATCATAAAGTATGTTTCCTTTTTGAATTTTCACAAGTGAAGAGATTCCCTTACCCAACAGTTTTATTATTTATCTTAAATCCATCATATCCCTGAATACAGTATCCAGGTCAATGATGTATCCAAATTCGTTTTTACCACCAATTACTATCATAGGGAAATGAACTAATTTCCAACTCTATTCATGAACCCCAGTTTCATGGATTTTCAAAAGGTCATGATTATTTTCAACATAGATGGGTATTTTAAGTGATGTTTTTTAACCTAGTTTCATAGAGAAGATGGGGCGGGTTCAATTTGGGTTGGTGACTCTATTTTTTCAAGAATGAAATATTTTTCAAAAGTTCCTTCAATATTTACTTCATAAAATTTCTCTATTATAAAATGTGTCACTATGAACTCAAAATCCACCAGGAAATCCAATTCTTCCATTGTTTATAGAAAATTATGAGAGTTCCCTGCCACTATCACTAACTGATTTTAGACTCCTAAAATGTTTCAGATGTCTCTATATTGGAAATTTTTTCAAAATTGGAAATATTTTCAAAAATATTTGATTAAATTTCATTTGAATAGATTTTATCTAATGTGTAGAAATTTGATAGAGTGAGAGGAGGTAAATACTATATATATGGTGGGATTCTAGAATAACTACAGAGGATAATTAGAAAGGAGAAGTAAGGATGCCTCGATAGAGCACTTCATAATTTCCCAATCTCATAGGCTGCTTCCCATGACAGAATGGTCGAGCACCAATATTCCCACCTATACTTATCCCTCAACTACTTATATAACCAATCTGAATCCCCACAAGAGGGGTCTAGAATCTCCCCCCTAACAACATAACCGACTTAGCATAAAAGGAAATTTTACCCCTTAATTTGAATATTCCCCCCTTCTATCTAATAGATGGTCCCTATCAGTTAGAAACCCCTTGAAATCATCCTTATCCTCAAGACTGGATATGGGTGTTCATGCTACTCAGGTGCACCAAGAAATATCACAAATATGCCTCACTAATTTTTTTATGTTGGGGAGAACCAAACAACATGACTACTTTAGGATTGAGTTTTTATCATCTTATAAAAGTTGACTTTAGTGCATATGTATTCTATGAAATCTCTCATATGCATCATCCACCTCCATCAATTGGTGTTGGATAAATCATGTTTAGGGAGTATCCCTCTATAATGAGGTCCTTCCTTCCACTAGGAATTACCCAAGAGTGCTTTAGTGAATTGGGTCAGATGTGCAGTTGGCACTACCATGCTTCATGCTTATAAAAAATATATGGGTCTCAAAAAATTTGGGGACCACACCCCCATCATCATGAGTATAACTCAGGCAGATGGTGGTAAAATAAAAAGGGCCATGTTTGATTCATTGTATGTGGCAGTGTCTCAAACTCCATCATTATGGTCCTGGGAGTTTCCTATGCCATAGGTGGAAGCTGGAATAAAATCTGTTTGGTCGTAGTGTCATCATGATCTTTAGGCATCCCTATCACCCACCGGTGTGTCCCATTGTTGGTAGGCCCCCAGAGTGTGACGTAGACTGTTGAGTTACATTTTTAGGAACTCAGACATAGTTGTAGGGGGTTCTTTGTTTAAGCTTCCAAAATCCTCAAAGATTTCTTCTTTGAGATTCACCCAAGTAAACGTAGTCATAGGTCTTTTGACCAGTAAAAACTGAAGTTCAAACATACCTGACATGAGTAGGCATTCCAATGGCACCTTCGTATGATATAGTGTTTTATTCCATGAGAAATAATCCTCATCCCTTGAGATCCATGCCTTTGAATGTGTGTATGTTAATTCCTATAAAATCTCTACATATAAATATTTTTCCTAATTTTTGGTCACCTGGACCAATGAATCCCAGAGTTCTAGAATTTTAGTCGCCATAGGCTACTGTGTCTATGGATAGTGCTCTCTCTCTCTCTCTATCTCTCTATCTTTGTTTGGTCTTTCTCCTAGTCGGATTTTCCATTTTTTTTACTGATGAGTCCTCTTTGAGTCAGGCGGGCGGGCCTCCAATGAATGGAAGCTCGGCACCTCAGCTGTCAGCGCGTGGAACCTCCAAACAACAAAGTAGTCCCAAAATCAGTGTAGAAAAAAATTGGTGTCTGACTTGGTTTGTGTTTATCCTGTTTGAGGGATACATCAAAAAATGGGTGATGGTGGTGGGTGTCTCCTCCCATCGAATCACTGGTAGGGGACGCGACTCATGGGTGCACCTTTTGATCATCCTTATGCTACTACGGAAGGTACTGGAAGAGAATAAAAGTGCTGATGATGAATGAAATGAGGAATATGGAAGAAGTTCGGGTTGTTGATAGAGAGAGAAGAGCTGATGTCAGTCAGTTGTGGCCTCCTGCATTACGCACCCCTTAGAGAAGAAAATGAGAAGGAGAGTCCATTTGGATAGAGGCATAAGCCTTCGGGGCACGCTGAAGGAGAGCTAACTAGGTGTCGCTGTGTGGAACTAGGAAGAAGGAAGAACCACACTGCCTCAGTACAAGTTGGCCTAGTCCTTATGTGGAAAAACCAATTGTTGATCCTCAATGAAGAACAACATGGGAGAGCTAGTGGTAGGATACGTCATAACACATTTCACGTCCCAGGGAGATGAAATCGTAGGTCAGACAAAATGATAGAGCTAGAGGAAGTGACTACTATATATATGGTGGAATTCTAGCAGAACTACAGAGGAGAAATAGATAGGAGAAATAAGGACGCCTCGAGAGATCACTTGCTCCTCACCCAAGCCCATAATTTGTTTCCCATGCCAGAATGGCTACACACTAATATTCTCCCCCCAACTTCTCTCCCAACAGATTACATTTCCAATCTCCATCCCCATATGTGGGTTCCATAATCATCCCCCTAACAACTTAATTGACTCAACCTAAAATACTCTTTTACCCCCTAATTAGAATATTCCCTCCTTCTAGATACAGCTGATCCCTATCAAAATCCCTGGTATATTAGCTCAATTATGAGTCTATCATAGAAAATAAGGGTCCTAGATTGACACCCTCTTCATCCATGAAGAAATTTCCATCCTCAAAATATGAATTGGGATATACATCAAATGAATCTATTATCACTTTAGGATGTAAGGGTTGTGAACTCATAGATTAAAGACACGAAATCACATTGTTTGACGCACCATTATATTCAACCGAGTGAAAAATAAGAACTCATATTCTTAAAATCTGACTAGATCAGAAGAATAAAATTTTGATTGAGAGGATTCATCAATGGTTTGATGACAAGAAACATAAATCCATGCAGTCTTGTCCCCATATTTATACAATGAGTGTTGTTCAGATGGATCCTTTACTTCACTTTAGTTAATATAATTATTTTGAATTGGATCATCATGTGGTACTGAGGCATCTAGTTGGACAAGATGAGTCATTTGAGTTTCCAGATCCATCATTTATAAAATAAATTTTCTATTATGATAACATTGAGAATCAAACATCCTATTTGTAACTGTGAAAGAAAAAAAACATGTTCCCAATTATTTAATTATTTATTTGACATGGTGATTGGTCTAATAGTATGTCTTACTCTATTATGCAAGATAATTTATAAACCATATTTTTTTATATTGTAGAGTTTATCATTTGAAGTTTTTTAAAATCTCTAGCAACCTAGATAGAGAGCGTGAATTATCTAGTTCGTTAAATTCAAGAATGCATTGAATTTTAGAATACTCTAATGGTGGGTAAGAAGTAGTTGTAGAATACAGTGAAGGATTATCTCATGGATCAAACCACTAACAAGAATAATAATTATTAAAATAAACAAAATTAACTGGAGATAACATGTGCAGTGTAATGTCGTATTTCATTCCATGCAACATGGGTGGGTATTGGTTATATCTATGTGGTGTTTCTCGTTCCATTCCGAAATTCTAGGTTTATTTAATTTTCATATAACAATAAAAAAATAAACATAGTATATCTTATTTTTTTATAAAAATATATTTTTTCAATTTTAGACTCAAATAAACATTTTTAAGGATCTCTTGATGCTACTATTCTCAATATAAATAATGCTAAACATTTGATAACTGTTTTCACGAACCACAAATTTTTAATGTTTATTAAACTACTATTTATTGTTGTAGCAACACATCGTGTTAAACCACAAGCAGAAGGTGAATAGAAACTAGGAACATTCACTTGGTATTGTGTTTAAGAAAAAAAGTTCTTATTGAGATTAATAACTAGAAATTATAAATACTAAGAAAAGATTTAAAAATAGTTATAAAAAACTAACTAAAACTAGCTAAGTGAACTAAATTAATCTATGGAGGAAATAGGTGGAGATGGAAGTGTTGGAGTTGTGACATCACTTAAGGTGCAAGCAATGAAAATTATTTAATTCTAACATCTGAATATTTATTTATTCTATTATCACTAATTCCTAATTCAATAAAAATACTACCATGAATCATTCTCTTATGTTAGATAATATTCAAATTATTCACGAAGATCATTATCATTTTAATATTTATTTTGATGAATAAATGAGTAACATTTTTGCATCAAATCACATGGTGAAATGTAATGACCTATTTCTCACAAAGAATATTTATCTATCTATGATGGTTTAGATCACATAAAATCATTTATTAGGTATCACTCATGAATGTTTGAATAGTAAATGCACATAAAATATTATTTTTCAATTAATATATTTATATATTTGGGATTCACTAAAGTTCAATTTATGTTTTTCTCAGGTGAGAAATCAAGTTACGAAAAAATAAATTCTCCAGTGAACTCCCACCTCTGATTACTTATTATGTTTCACAATAAAGACACTTACGTATATGTGTAGATTCCATTTGAATCATAGGCCAGGAACACATATAATTTAATGAAAAAAAAATATTATCAAAATGAATTAACTGACAATCAAATTTGAAAACAAATTAAAGGAATTCAATTACTATCAGGTTCATCAACACTATGAAAAAAATGAAAATTAGTCATCCATGATGACAATAGGGAATATAAAATAGTAAACAGAATGTATCACTATCGTCATGTCATCGTAATTGTCACCTCAATCCTCTTCTAATGAATATGATGATTCCTGAATGAGAAATATAGTTCTTTTACTATCCAAAACTCTAAAGTGAACCCACTTGTATTATCATCAGGCACAAGTAAACATCTAATTTGAAGTCAACTGGTGTGTAAGGGGGATTATGGTTGCAACCTATTTTGATTTCAATGTTGCATATGGAGAAAGAGATGGACACTGGCTACTGTATAGGGGACCAGCCTGGTACGTCGTGGTGGTGTTTTGAAGACATGTGGGAGGTGGCGATGTTGGTAATTGTAGTGGTGGCCGGTGCATGAAAGTGTGATTATGGGGGGAAAGGATGGTGGTCCACCACTGTTCTGGTAGGGGTGATGCGCTGGAGGTCAATGGACTAGGGGGTTTAAGGGAGGTGACTCCATGGGATACTGTATTAGAGGCCCATTCACTTAGTGTGATAACATAGGTTGTTTCTTCCCCTCAAGGTGGAGGGTGATGGCTAGAGGTTGAGGTAGAGGCTGATGGATGGGGTGGATCATCATAGTGATGCACAACATGGGGTGAGTGAGTCTAGAGATCAACCTATTCTCTAGATTGGGTTTGTAGCCTCCACCCTTCATGAAGAGAAGAGGGAAATCCCCCAATGATATCCATTCCCCTAAAAATCAGTATTTAATTTTTTTTAAACCAATGAATTAACTACAATCGATCTAATTATAATAATGAGAATAAATTTGAGATTAAAATGAATAAAAATAAATATTGAAAAATTATTAGAAATAATTAAAACTAAGTTAGAAAAAATATTTTATAAAATTATAAAAATGTTACCGAAATTGATGGGAATCGGTCCCATACTTATAGAAACATTCAGATAAAGCTGGAAGACTGAAAGAGAAGATTTCTAGATTTACATATATAAAGATGAAAATGAACGAGATGATTCTTGGGACATATTTCATTTATAAAAACATCAAAAAACAAATTTGATACAAGATTTGGATTATTGAGTGTTCATCTTCAAATAGATTCAAGGAAGATCAAATAAAGAGGGGTTATAAAACATTTTGAATGTTAATAAATGAATAAATTATGGTGTGAAATGGAAACAAATTATGAATATAATGATGGTGTTATTAATTTATCTAAATATAATGATGTTATTAAGAACCATGATACAATTATTGAGTTGATGAAGCTTATCGGAGAGGATCATGTGGAGATCACTACGTGAATTGTTTGAGGATTTTCATATGAGAAAATTTGAAAATCTATTTTTGTGATTAGAAATGAATGAGATTTCAATATTCATGATCTCATTTGAAATTTTTGAAGTATCACAATGAGGAATTTTATTAAATATATGTAATTTTGAATATGAGATGAAGTTCTATTTTTATAAAAATATGTTGAGCTTGCACTTGTATTTGTTGAAGAACTCAAGATATATAAAGAGAGTCTATGAAACAGATTTGAATGTTGTGCTCTTGATAAATCCAGAGATAATGTTATATCTATGGAATATAGAAGAATAATATGGGTATAGGAAGAGAGGAAGAAATATGAGCTCGATCCTACTAAATAATTATGGAATATCTCTAGATTTTTGAACTGCTATGTGTTACCAGAAGTAAAGATAACACAAATCAATGTCTCTAATTTCTATATAATTTATTCATATCCATGTAAAATGATTCAAGATATATAATTCAATGTGAGTTTGATAAAAATATGGAGAATACTGAAGACCTATTATAAGAAGTTATAAGGCCATAATATTTGATTTTTTCCATGGAATGTTTTAAATTAAAAGAGAATGATAATGCGAGGGAACTCCTCATATTTCATAGGAGACTACTATTAGAGGCAAAGAGGATATTGAGATATCAGCGGAAACCCATGTATGAAAAAGTTGTGAAATTAAATGGATCATGGGAACTGAATCAATTGATGTAGACATTCTATATACCTAAATAGAGAATAGGATTTTCTAGTGACCTATGTATAAAATAAAAAATATGGGGAGGATTTTAAGAGTAAATTAATTTATAATTCAAGAGATATTGTGTTGTGAGAAATATTGGATAAATATAAAGTAATATTAATAAGTGTATGTAATGACTGTGTGGATGCTAATAATCAACTGGGAATTAAATCTGAAGAAAAAGAAATTTCCACTTATCATTAGGAGATCAATATGTTGAAGTTGAGAAGAAGAAAAAGGAATAAGAATAACTGAGGAGATACATATGTTTTACACATTGCAATGTTAATTCATGTGAATAATTTTAGAATAATGGGGAGATATTGGGTTTGATGATCAAATAATCTCATTTATTTGAGGAATCTGGTGAACAAGTTTTGAAGAAGATCAATGATACTATGTGGTAAGAAGTCACTGAGTTTCGTGTTGTGTTAATGAAGAATATTTCGCATTCAAAAACATTAATATGAGTTGAAGGTGTTCCAATCTTGTGAATGATGAGATATAATAAGCTAAACTGTTGATGTACATCATCAAAGAAGGAATGAACTAAAAAGGAACTACCAAGACACCAAAATAAACAAGAGAAGTGAGATGTTGTATTGATCACTTTGATAAATTTTGATAACAAACCTTTTAATATGGTGTGATGGGATTCAGGATGATAACTAGAAAACATAAATTGTATTGAAAAATATTTTAGCGGAGAATTTTTGAAGTTGACATCACAAGAATGGATAAGAGTGGGTCTTTATATAGAACCTTTTAAATATTATGTGATTATTTTACATTCTATAATGCATAAAATATAGAAAATAATTTATATGTTAAATGATTAAAAGCTTTGTTTTCACTTACTGAAAATATAGGTTAAATTCTAAAGGTAGTTAAGGGGTTGACAAAGAATTTGGGATTTGGTAAAATTATGCAGCACTTGATTCACCCCCTTGATGTCTACACTTGTTTATGGGGTATCTCGGTATTAGTGATGTTGATGTGAACCTGGAAATGAAAATCAGTGGTGTTGGTTTTCTATTCGTTGATGATGATCATTACTATGAACTATTTAAGAATATTATTAAGGTCATTTATTTTCATGGAATGAAATATATATTTTTGAGGAATGATTGGGTTGATCCAGTTCATTGAATTAAAATACATAATTTCCAAATTACATGGTAAAAATTTACAATAGGTTGTATAAATATTATCGAGTAAGAAATGATCCTTTTATATAGGCATCACATGTAGAGCATGTTTAATTTTTCAACAATTATTTGAACTTGAATATTGTGGTGAAAATATCCAAAAGGGTGGTTTTATGATTAAATGAGAAGAACCAGATATTATTTCCTTTCTTGAGAAAACACATGATCAAACCAATATAGTTTTATGGGAAGATGATATAGAATGGGAAAGAGAGACGATTGAAGGATATTTGATAGATTTTGATGTTTAGTGAATGATTTCCTTTTTCTTCAAGTTAAGTATAAAAAATATAAAAATTTATATTTTTTTTTAATTATATGTATAAAAATTTATCGATATAAATTTACCATTTTTATAAATGTAGATATGTCAAAATAATCTTTGGGTGCTTCATATGACATCGCAGATATGTTTTTTTTTTCATTTTTATTTTAATTTACTAAAATTTTCTGTATGTATGTTCTGTTATTGTTTTAATTTATAATTTAAAAACATTTATCATTTATCAAATTATGAATTTATGTTAGGAAAGATTAGGTACGTATTCCATCAGATATAAGGGTCCTGGTATATTGGATTTATCTTTGAACCCTTGTATCTAGCTAGATGTGTTATTTAATGGAAACTTTCATCCAGTCAGAGAGGGTGTGAGTTCACAAAGTCATTAGCTGAGGAGTATGATAAGAGAACACCATATATTCCCTATGGTGACTCATGATTAGACCTCATTCCCCCAAGATAAAATTGAAATATTTTGGAGGGGGTTCCTATAAAATTAAAACTTATTTTTTAATGACATTATTTTTATTATTATCATATCCACTAATAATTTATTTTTTTAAAATGGGATAATTTTACGTCTTATCCAGATGTCTTTAGGGAAATGTTAATTACCAAATAAAGAAATTTATGGAATGATTATAAGGGATGGGTGAAGAGAGATCACTAGAAACCATTTATGGGTGTTTTAGATATCGTACTATGAGTCCCTAAGGTCATTCTTCTCACCCAGTGATAGGATTTAGTTGTGTTTTGGTCATGTGAGGTAGCTATTTTAAAAAAACGTCTTTCAACATATACTAGATTATAATTTTTCCCATGTCTAATAATTTAATACATAGAATGTGGATTGATTATGGTCAGTATTCATGTAATCAGGTGTTGTTGGGAACACCCTCCAGACATGGTACTCAACACTTGTCACATCTTGGACATAATATATGTTTAGAATTAATTTCTCATTCATTTATTTAAAATATATTATTATAACGTGAATATAAATATATAACTGGTGGTCACACTTATTATGGTTTGAACAGTGAGGAAAACCCACTAATTAGATGTTGGTATGGATATGGACTCCCTAGGAGGGTGATGCTGATGTTATCAAAATTATAAAAATAAAATTATTTAGTAGAATTTTTATTTTTATTTTAATGAAATTATTCAGATTTATTCTTTAATTCATTATGTATATTCAACAGTATTTGTTTGATGAAGTGCTAACAGATCTTTCAGAAGAGCCTCGACATAATACAATGTGTATATATGACATATTTCTATGTGTCATGGAGTGTGATGGTCATGGGTACTCATTGAACTATGGAATATGTATCCCATTATGTGAACCTATTAGAGTAGAGGTGATTTGTGCATATAGAGATGTAGGGATGTGAATATAGGCTAAGATAGATGATATAGTGCAGACTATGCATCACAACTTGGACGATCGATTTTATAACCTATAGGTAGAGTATGAAGAATGATTTTAATAGATGTCGAAACATATAGATGAGGTGATGTCACAATATCCTATTTATGGTGAAAGGATGTCAGAAACATAGGTAAAAAATAAAATAAATTATACTCACATTTATTTTTCAGATATTATTATAATATCAAATTTTTATATATATTGTAGGATCAAAATGTTTCTGTAGACATCATCATGGGTCCATTGGTGATTCAGATGCAAATGCAGCGAATTCATGAGGTATTTTCTCTCTTTTTTATTCCTAAATTTTTCATTTTATATTCATAATTAAAGTTCATTTTTTATTTATAATGTTGTAAAAGTAATGAAACAATTTTTTCACACACTGTAGTGTTAAACTGAAAACTTACCAGATAATCTTAAATTTACTGAAATCATAAGAAAACAACCATAGAATGATTTTTGATATGTTGGAACTGATGATGAGTCAATCTGAGTGTTTGTTTTACTAAAATTTCTAAAAACACATTTTTAGTATTTTAAAACATCAAAAAGTGCATGTAATGAAAAAAATCGTAGAAAAATATTTTGGATTGAAGTGAAATAATTGGGAAATATCTTTAAATTATTTTTGACATGTATGAGGAGATGACACAACACTCTGTCATGAGGCGAACCCAGTCTGACTGAACAAGAAGTTCTTAAATAATAAGTAATCTTCAAAAATATGTGTTTGGTGGATAAAACCATGAAAATGATCTCTTATTTCTATAAAATTATATTACAATAACCATATATTTATTTTTGAAATGTAGGAATTAACAAAAAATCAATCCACGTTATCTTTTTACTAATATGATAAAAATGAATTTTTAATGTTCTAAAACACTAAAACATGATTTTTGTTCTAAAAACCATACAAAAAACCTCATATTGATTTGAAATAATAGGAATAATATCTTTGAATTATTTTTTATGTTTAGGATCTAACATAATGTCAATTCGACTTGTGGTTTTGTTGAACTGACTAAATAAGAAATTATTTATGAATTGAAAATCCTTATAAATGTGTGATAGAGGGTCAAAACCAAAAAATGGCCTTCTATTGTTATGAAATAAAAGGAAAATAATCATGTATTTATTTTTTAAATATTGGAATATAAGGTTCACAAATATGAATATTGGTTTTCCTAGGATGACCAAAATCACCTTTTAGTGCTTTAAAACACTAAAACATCTATGTAGTGATAAAAACCTAACAAAAAACATCATATTGATGATAAATCGTAGAAAAAATTACTTTGAATTGTTTTTTATGTGTATGAGTATATAACACAACAAACTAAAATGCAATGTAGTTGGACTGACTGAATAACCAGTTCTTAAATAAATGACTACATTTAAAAATGTGCGAAATGGTGTCAAAACCAATAAAATGAACATAAATTTCTATGAAATTATAAGAAACCATCCATAGATTTTATTTTGAAATATATTAATTAACGGTGCATGAATCTAAATTTTCATTTTCCTAGGATTTCCAAAAACACATTTTAGTGTTTTAAAACAACAAAACATGAGTGTAACAGTCAAAACTATAAATAAACAATAAAAAATTAATGTAAAATAATAGGGAAAATGTATTTCAATTTTTTTGATGTGTACAAGTATATGGATCATCAATATGATGTGCAATGATCCAAGAATGACTAAATAAGTAGTTCTTAAAAAATTTATTTTCATTAATAACTTGTGATGAGGGGTAAAAACCCAGAAAATTACATCTAATTACAATGAAATAATAGGAAAAACAATGTATATTTATTTTTTAAATAAAGGAACTAATAGTGTGTCAATCCAAGTTTTCATTTTCTCAGGGAGGCCAAAAATGCCTTTTAATGATTTAAAACACTAAAAAACGTGTTTAATGGTCAGAAACATAACAGAAAACCTCATATTGATGTGAAATCATAGAAACACTATATTTCAATTATTTCAATGTTGTATAATTGGACAAAACATCAATCAGAAGTGCGGTGTGATCATAATAATCGAATAAGTAATTCTTAAATAATTGGAAGTCTTTAAAATATTACACATGGGGGGTAAAAACTAAATAAATGATGTATGATTGCTATAAAATCATAGAAATACAACGGTAGATTTATTTTTTAAATATAGAAACTAATGGAATGAAAATCCAACATTTCATTTTCCTAGGATGACTAAAAATTCATTTTTAATATTTTAAAACAATTGAAGGAACATGTAATGAACCAAACCATATAAAATGAACTAATGTTGATGTTAAATCATATGTAAATTCTCATTGAATTAATTGTTGACATATATGATTACATAGAATGTCAATCCTACATTTGGCGTCCTTAGATAGACTAATAATAAATTCATAAAAAAATAAATGTCTTTAAAAAATGAACAAGGGGATTGAAATCAATAAAATGAAATCTGATTACCATGAAATAATATGGAAATAACTATATATTAAGACCAAGAGTCATTGAGTTGTTGAACTGAGAAATAACATGGTTAACAAGAATAATAATTGTTTATGGTGTTATCTTCTTTTGTCATTATATAAATCAATTGAAAAAGATTGAACCTTCATTATGAAGTTGTACTGAATGGAGAATTTATCAGATTGACAGGTTTGTAAAAATGAGTTTAGAAGGGATTCATTTCTCATTGTTGTCTTGGAAATCAAATATTAATAATAACTAATATGAATACAAGTGTGAATAATTCAACTAGTACAGTGACGACGTATTTAATCTGGTTAGTGAAGGTTCATTTTTTGATGAAAAACATGTTTTCTCACATTATCTATGAAATAATCACATGAACTATCAAAGGAATATAGTGATCTATAGGTGATGGATATACCCTACTTTTTGTAAACCATAAATGATAGCTTTATATTGGATGCGTGATCCAATATTGTTTCCATATCATGTAAAGGAATAGCTACGAATATTGAGTAGTGAGATTTATAAATTATTGAGCTCTTATAAGTGTCCATGTGTGTTGTTTTTTAGTTTCTTATTTTCCTTATAGTCCATTTAATTTTTCCTCCATTAGTAAGCCCACAATAAACATGAATAGTGTTTTTATTTTTTCATCCTTTAGTGTTTTTAGGGGAGATCGGTGAATTGAGTGATTTCTAAGGGTCACATTCATGACAGGGTGTACATGTTCAATACCTCCCCTTCCATAACATTACTCTCCACCTATTCTAATGCTCTACATACACAGTTTCACCACGGTCACCCACTAGTTTTAGTCTTACATCAATTTCCCCCCATTTTAGTCAACACTATTCCTTCCACTATGAAGACTATATGTTTTCTAAACATCATCAAGTGTCTAATGTTCCTCATTTCGTGATGCATGTATCTATCCATTTTGACTTAGTCCATTCCATTTTATGAGGTCCCTAAATGGTCCCATGTTAGTTAGGTTTCCATTATTATTTATCATTTTTGATGAATTCTCTCACATGACATGACTTTATCTCCTTCGTGATCGTTATGAGGTGTGTGATATTTTCAAGAAAATATACCATGAAATACATACTCAGTTATCCAAGAATATTAAATATATATTCTCAAATAGTAGTTGATAATATTTATCTTCTTCTATTCAGTATTTTCTCAATGATATCAGTGTCCTCCATCAAACATCCTACCCCGATACCCTCAACAAAATGGTGATGATGAGTGTAAACATCATCATATTCTAGAAACTACTTTTTCCCTATTATTTCACATGTAGTTTCCACTTTATTTTTAGGGGGATTATATTTTTATTACCACATAACTTATCCATCACATTCGTTTATAATTCAAGGGGAGTCTGTTTTGGGCTCTGTTCCCCTATCTTCCACATCACCCTTTTCAACATTGTGTGTTTGGGTGTCTCTATTAGGTTCATGAAATGGGTACCCATCTCTCTAAATTTTCCCAAAATGACCATTGTTACATTTTATGGGATACTCTTTCACCTAGCACAACTACTGTTGCTTCTCTCAGTATTTGAGACATTATATCATCTCTAATGATGTCGCCTTTATTGTGAATTATCCATTCTCATCCTATCCATTCTCTCTCCACCTCCATACTACCATAGATGTTTGTATTCCTCTCATCATCCACCCACCACTACCTCCATTATCTCAATATGATAACCATATCTTTGGATATTTTTACTCTCATCATCCATTGAACATGCCCCATGCCCATACTGAGGATAACATTTCCTCAACATTATTAGTCGCTCCTTTTATTGGAATAGATGTGTTATTGATTTCACTGTGGAAGGTTACTTGCTATATCCAAAATAATCCTATATACACAAATTCCTATATAGGATTTTATGCTCTAGAGATGATACTTGTTCCTTGTATGGTTTCTAATGTGAAATATACCCTTGGTTGGGTTCAAGAAATGCAAGATTAATTACATGTGTTGGATGAAAATCACAAATATGATCTAATACCCCTTCTAGAAAGTAAATAGGTTGATGGAATAAAATGGATTTATACAATCTATCTCAATTCTAATGGTACTATTCATCAACATAAAGCCCACCTGATGGCTAAAGGATTTTATCAGATATATGGTGTTGATTATTTTTATAGCTTTTCTTTGATTACTAAAATTTCCTCTTTTTGGTTATCCATATCTATTATAGCTGCTTATCATTGTCCTATTAATTATTTTGATGTTAAGAATTCATACCTACATGGTTTTCATGATGAGTAATTTTATCTAAAACAAACTTATGGATTCATTTTCTCAGGGTCTAGTTCTTATGTTTATCAATTTCGTTGGTCTCTTTATGGACTCAAGTATTCTCTTCATGCATGGTTTGGATGTTTTTTCACCATCATCACTATGTTTGGACTATCTCCGAGTATAAATGATCACATTATTTTTTTTTAAAAATATCCTCTATCTAAAACTTATCAAACATGTACATTGCTGAAATCATTATTATAAATAGGGATTATCATGAAATAACCATCTCAAGGCTTGTATAAAATCCGAATCTCATACCAATGACTTGGGTCCTTTGAAGTATTTTTTGGAATTTAAGTATCTCACACACCAACCAGTATCTTTCTTTTATAGTGAAAATATGTGTTGGATATCTTATAGGATATTTTCTTGTCTTAAGAAATTGTCATCAAATCTATTCTTAAACCATGGGAAAGGTATCTCTATGATATCACTAACTCATATTCTCATCCAAACTGATATCATCATCTTGTGGGAAAACTCAATTATCTTACAATGAATCATCTATATATTTTATACACTATCAGTAAGGTCATTCAATTCATAGGGAATTCAACTACATCCAAATTGGATGATGTTGTTAACATTGTCAAAAACATTAAGAAAGAACCTTCTCATGATCTTTATATTCACATAACGGTTATATGAACAATCAGTCCTTTTATGATGCTAACTACATTGGTTGCTTATCTACATGGAATTCTACTTTGGGGTTTGAAATATTTCTTGCTGGTAATTTAATTTCCTATTGAATCATGAAGAGAACTGACATCTCCAAATCTACTGTTGAATATGAATACCATGTGATTACCATAGTCACTACCAAAGTTATTTGGATTTGTCACCTTCATTGATTTTGGTTCTCACCCCAGACCCAAACTCATATTTTGTGTGATAATCAAGCTTCCAAAAAGATCTATTTTAATCTAGTATTCCATGAATTCACAATGTATATTGCAATTGACTATAACATAATTCACCATCACATTAAGGAAAATCATATCACCTTCAGCTACATTCCATCTACTCATCAACTTGCCAACATATTAATCAAATATTTTTCCAGAGCTCGATTTGATTCTATATGCACCAATTTTGGCATCCATTGCATCAACGACCCAAATTGAGGGGGGTGTGTTAGGTCTTTGTGATTTATACACTATTTTATTTTTATTTTTGGAACTCTTCTTCCATGATATACTTGTTCTATCTTTTAGGGGAGTGTTTAACTTGGTTATGTGTATCTTGGAGTCCAACATTGGTTTTTTCCTATCTTATATTACATTTCCTCTATCTATAAATAAAGGGTTCTACATCTCATTGTGGTAAGAAATAATATTTTAAAAAAATATTTAAAATAATGTGTCTGGGGATCAAAACCATGAAATCATATGAAAATAACTATAGATTTATTTTAGAAATTTATGAATAGATGGTGTGTTATTCCAAGTTATTGTTTTATCATGATGACATTAAATGCCTTTTCAGTGTTTTAAAACACTAATATGTGTGTGTTATGGTTAAAACTATAGAAAGGAACCTAAAATTGATAGTAATTCTTAAAACAAGTTTATTTTAATTATTTTTGATGTGTACAAGTGGCACGCCAATTGGACATGTGGTATGCTTGGACTGACTGAATAAACAGTTCTAAAAGAATTTCCAGTATATAAAAACATGCGATAGGGGGTAAAAATCTAGAAAAAGAAATATTATATCAATAAAATCATAGGGAAAAGTAAGGATTTATATTTTAAACATAATAAATTACTGTACATCAATCTGAATTTTGTTTCTGCATAGGATGTCTAGAAACTCAAATTTGTTCATTTAAAAAACTAAAATGTGTGAGTAATAGTAAAAATTATAAAAAATGATATTTGACAGATTTTAAATTATACTAAAATTATCGTCCAATTATTTTTTATGTGTATGAGTAGAAGTCACTTCAATACGATGTTCGATGTGCTCGGGATGACTGAATAAGAAGTTCTTAAAGAACTGGAAGTCTATAAAAACATGTGTCAGTGGGTCAAAGGTAAGAAAACAACCTAAAATTTTCATGAAATAATATTAAGAAAACCTTTTATTTATTTTTGAAATGTTGTAACAAACAAAGCATCAATGTAGGTTGTCAATTTCCAGGGATGATAGAAAACACCTTTTAGTGTTTTAAAAATAATAAAACGTGTGTGTAATTCAACAAATCATAGAAAATAATCTTAGATCAATTTGAAACAATTTATAAACTATATTTTAATTATTTTTTATGTGTATGAGGAGATATAACATCGATTTTACTGGCATGGTGCTCACACTTACTGAATAGGTAGTTCTTAAAGAATTGGAAATCTTTAAAAACATGCTCTAGGGGGTCAAAAAAATCCAAGGACCTATGATTTCCAAGAAATAAAGGGAAAAAACTATATATTTATTTTTAAAATATAGGAACTAAAAAGAATTAATCATATGTATCATTTTATCAAGATGATCAGAAACACATTTGTCAGGTTTTAAAATAATAAAACGTGTGTGTAATGGACAAAACCATATAAAATGACCTCAGATTGATGTGGAATCATTGAAAAATATCCAAGAAATGTTTTTTTATGTGTATGAGTAGATGGAAAATCAATCTGATGTGTGATGTTCTTAGACTTACTGAATAACCTGTTCTTAAGGAATTAACAGTATTTAAAAATTTGTTTTAGGTTGTTAAAACTAAGAATACAACCTCCAATTGTTTTCAAATAATAGTAAAATAAATGTATATTTTTATAAATATAGGAACTTATAGTGTTTCAATATGAGTTGTTAATTCCTATGATGACTGAAAATCCTTTTTTACAGTTTTAAAACACTAAAACATCTATGTAACAGTTAAAAACAAAAAACAAACAACCTTGGTTGGCAAGAATTCATAGTAAAACCCTCTTTGAATTATTTTTTTGTGTATGAGTTGAATGAATGAATATATGACATGAATTTTACTCATTTCGGTCGAATAATTAGTTCTTAATGAAGTGATAATCAATAAAAACATACACCCAATGGTCCAAAAGAAGAAAACAACCTCTAATTTAAATGAAATCATATGATAATAACCGTCTATTAATTTTTAAAATTTTGAGACATATAGAGCATCAATATGAGTAATTGTTTTATCAGGATGACTAAATATTCATTTTAGTGTTTTAAAATACTAATCTACACATGTAACTATCAAACCAGGACAAGTGACATTGGATTGATGTGAAATAATAAGATAATTTGATTTAAATTGTTTTTGAGGTTTATAAATAGAAGAAACATCAATACTATGTGAGATATGATTGGAATGACCAAATAAGCAATTTCAAATTGAAAAATGATTGTAAACTAGTAATATGTTCAAAAACAAAGGACCATAGTTTGTTTATTATACTAATTTTAAATTTAAATAATCCACTGTGTTATAATTATTATATTTTATTTATTTATTTACTATATTAATTTTTTTAATTTTTTTTCACTTATATGAGATGATGGGATTGAGATTCGAAAATGATTAGATGAGGTTATTTTTCAGATTTTTAAATTATATATGATGCTGACATATACATAGTTTCTAAATTATGATTTTTTTTAAATACCATTTGTGGAGTGTATTTTCTATAATTTTAAATATATATATACCATCATTTGGTAGTCTCTCGGATGCCACTAAAAACATTTAACAACTTCTTTTGTTAGTCTTCAAACGACCATTTTATAGTAATGAATGCATTAGATAATACTACTTCCCATCCTATAATGTGAGCAATTTCTATATTTTTAATGGGGTTTTGAAATATTTAAATTGGATTTTATCTTTGTTTTTAAATAGAATACTTTTGGAATCCCATGTTGGAATGTGGGATAGGGTGGGTCTCTTATATTAAGGGGAACACATTTATCATTATTTAAAATGATAAAGTGTAAATGGAAAATTAATATGGGAGGTGGAGCACCACACAATCCACAATATTCTTCATGAAATCACAAAATGAGGCACTTTTAAGGTGCAATTTTCACTTCACATCAATGAAACCTGCTTCAATTTTCCTCAAACGGTCGATAGGTGGTGTTGATTCAGGCCTAGTCCAGAACTAATACATTTTTTGGGTCGACCCAGTTCAATGAATGGGTATGATATAGACCATCGATTAGATTATGAATGTTCTAATAGACACATCTATTCACTAGAAAGTTTGATCTACGCTACTTAATTATTGAGGTGCAATTCAATGGATATGATTAAATCTATAAAACGAATGAATTTCTTGAAGATGTATTTACCCAATTCCAAGGGGTATGATGATTTATCTAAATGGGTTCTTCCAGGCTTATAAAATGGAGTCTTTATGGTATGTAAAATCAATTCACTTCCATACAATTCAAATAACATTAATCTCCCTCAAAGATCAAGACTCCCTAAAATTATTCTATAAGAATTAAAGTCACTTTTTTGGTGAAAAACAATAATTACCTTGCATAACCCTCTTGATTCTAAATCCTCTTCATTAGATATACTTTACAAAGTAAAACTATAGATTATCAAGCCACTATTTTATACTAAAGAGTATTTGTTGTTAAATTATTGTACTACCAATTTGGTGGGGGGGTGAATCTACTATTAAGGAGAGAAAAATTATAACATGTCTCAGTAGTCTCTATCTACTACCATCTAAGCATAGTCATTAACATTACCCACATATATCCCAAAAAATATTAATAGTATATTATTGATAACATGACTATGACTATGATCAATAACTCAATTAAGGTGGGAAATTCGATGGAAAAAATTTCATAATGTGGTAAAAGATGATACACTTTCGTCTTGTTACTCTCAAAGTGGTGTAGGTTCTCTAAAATCTAATTCCCCACACATGAATATTAGGAACTCTAAAATATCTGCATGATAAAAATGTTTAAACAATGATCTCATGTGTCAAGTACACATTCTAAATGCATTATTCTATGATATCTTCTACACATACCAACACCTCCTAGTAGAAAAAATGATCTTGGGTTCTTTGGAGAAACAGTAAATGAACAATGAAATGGAGAGAAATAAATTCCCATTAAAAAGTTCTTTTTATACAAAATTTTATATAACAGATCTATCATAGAAAATTTCTATGAAATTAAATGTATCTTACAATATATTATGGGAAATAAGATGAAATTGGATGATTCCATTGTTGTCACATATATCATCGATAAACTCTTAGTTATTGGAAGAATGTAAAAAATTCTATTAAACACAAGAAGAAAGATATTTCCTTTAATGATTTTCTCAACTGATCTCAAATTGATGAGGAATTTAAAAATAACTTGGACTAAAATTAACCCAATGATGAAGAACATAATTTCCATGTGGTGGTGGGAGTTATTCCATTTGAGGCCTTAAAGGGGAAAATTTCTAAACCATCCTTCAAAAATAAATGTACAATTCCAGAAGAAGAAAGAGTCATTCTACATCTATGGCTTGTTGGAACACTCAAAATGTGATTTTCATCTCTATAATAATAAATATAGATACAATAATACACTTAAGGGGAAAATTTCGGCCATGATCAACAAAGACAGTGTTCTTGATGATATAACTTCTCGGTGGATCAATTGTAGTTCTACAAGACACATGTGGAACAAAAAATCCACCTTGAATACGAGGAATAAAATAATTATGGGTTGTCTCTCAACATGGGTAACTCTATAAGAATAAATATACTAGGGAAGATTATGGTAGATATAATGTTTACCATGAGAAATACTTCACTTTAAATGATTTATTGTATGTTCCTGGAGTTCATAGGAACTATGTTTTTGGTAGATTGTCAAACAATAATGGGTATAAGATTGTTAATGAGGAAGAAATTTTTTTGTCTAATGTTGGGATCATTGTAGGTAGGGGTATCTAGTATGATAGATTATTCAAATTAAAAATAAAATTTATTTCTTATTTCTTGTAATAGAAAACTAATTTATGGATCATTTAGAAAAAATATATTATCATAAAATGAATGACATGTAAATTTTTTAATTATTACCTAGCAAGGATAGAAATTAAAATAAATGTTTAACTTCCATGGAAACTAAAATTTTAAGGAAAACATTTATAACTATAGAAAGGAATAGTAATTTTTTATAATTGATACATAGTGATTTTTGTGATTTTCATTATACATGAACCATAGGTAACAAAATATACTTTGGTATATTTATAAATAATTATTCTAGTTTTTACCATGTCTATATTTCACATTCTAAAGATTAAGTTATAGATATATTTAGTGAATATAAAAATGAGGGTGAAAACCAATATGGGATTATAATTAAATGGCTCATATCTGATATAGGAGGTGAACATTATAGTACTTTATTGTTTGAATCCATAGGAATCATAAATAAAGTGGAAAATACCTATACACCATATTAAATGGTATAGTTGAGAGAAATAATATAACATTAATAGAAATGGTGAATTTAATGATGTCAATCTTGGGTCTCTCAAGAATGTTTTGGGGAGAGGCATTTTTAATTGTATGTCACATTCTAAAAATGTATCATATAAAAGGGAAGTCAAAAAATCCATGTAAATTATGGAAACATAGGAAACCGAACTCAAATTATTTAAAGGTTTGGGGTTTTCATTAAATTGAGAGATTACCTAAACCTAAAATGGAGAAGTTTGGAAAAAAGGTATCTACTTTATATTTATTTGATATGTGGAGAATTAAAAATCTTATAGGTACATGTTTATATAATCTAATGATTTTTAGCTTTAAATATTGTAATTTAATCGAGCGATGTTATATTTGATGAATTTAGGTTTTCCAATTTACCTAAAATAGTACATATAGAGATATTTGGAACAAATAAAATATTATCTCATGAAGACACAATTGACATGGTTCGTAAAATTAAAAATCATTAGATTCCCAAGGGATATGGATTTAATTTCTATATTTATTTTTTGGATGTAACTAATGATGGTACTGTTACACAAACTCTAATTTTGTTTAATAAAGAGTCTTACCAAAAAACATTCAATGAAACTATTTCATATTCTGATAAATATCTTTTCAAGGTAGATATTAATGATGAAATGGACTCTATAACCATAAAAATACTTGGATATTGGTCAATATTCCTTGAGGAATACAATCGATATTTAGTGAGTGGGGTTTTAGTAGTGAAAATATTTACACAAAAGGAAGGAATAAATTATTTAAATACACTTCCTCTTCTGTCTAGGAATGGATCAATTATAATTATTCACACTTTGGATTCTTTATATGATTTTTAAATTCAGGAAATTAATGTTGAAACAATATTCTTAAATGGTGAGTTAGATAAAGAAATATATATGAAACAACTAAAAGGGTTTGTAGTACCTGGAAAATAAAATAGAGTATGTAAATTGTTTTAGTAACTATATGGTTTAAAACTATCTCTAAAACAGTGGTATGGGAAATTTGATGAAGTAATTTTATCAAATGGCTTTGTAGTAACCCTCTTGATAACTTTTTTTTACAGTGTGTTTCAAAATAACCATAGTGTTATTCTTTTTTTACATGTCGATGAAATGCTAATATTTCAAACCTACATGAATCATGTAAATAAGGATAAATATAATTTATCTATAAAAATTGATATGTAAGACATTGGTGAATATAATTTTATTTTTTAAATCAGAATTATTATGAATAAAAAATTTATTTTTCTTTCTCAATCTCATTATATTGAAAAATTCTTAATGTGGTTTGAATAATTTGATTATTTATCGATTTTTTCCCATTATGATTCTGAGATTAGAATGTTACCAAAGCATGTAAGTGTAGTTTCTCAACTAAAATATGAATGTTCCATCAGTTGTATAATGCAATTCAATGATTAGAAAAAGAATAGATATTTCGTATGAGATTGGAAACCTGAGAAGTTACACAAGTAATCTAGGTAAAACACAATGGGCTGCAGTTAAAAGTGTACTCATATATCTAAATGGTACTATGGATTACTATATATTTTATAGTGGAAACCCAAGTGTATAGTAAGGATTTTATAATGGAATATGGATAAGTAATCTAGATGGAAAATCTTCTACGAGTGACTAGGTTTTTACACTTATAAATGGATATATGACTTGGGGATTGAATAAATTAACCTGCATAATGGACTACACAATGCCTATTTTAGTTTTTTTCATTAGAAACTACTAAAAAATAAGTGGAATGAATAAGATATATTTCACGAGATCAATAACTATGGATTTTTCCAATATATCTGGTTGCTATACATTGTTATAATCATGAAATATGGGTTGGGGAATATTGAAATACATAATATATACTCAAGACACATTGGTATTAAACATAACTATATCAGATAATTGGTACAAGATGGTATTATACCTGTGGAATTTTCTAGATCAAGTTATCATTTGTTAGATCCACTAACAAAAGGAACTTCAAGGGTTTTTGGTTTAAAAAAACACCCATAGGATCTAGTGTTAATTCCTTTCCAAAATTAACCATTTATGGGCCCCCACCATAAAATCTAATAACTTCTCATGTATAAGTTCAATGTATGAAATTCTATAATATGAATAAAGGAAACATCAAAGATATATTACATCCCAGGGACATGGTGTTTGTGTCCAATAAAAAAAGGGTGGGTGATTTTAAATCTCTTAATGAACCAAGGAAATCAATCAAGGGTTGAAACATGGGAACACTTTTCTTTCACCTATGTGAATGCCAGAGTGATTCCACTCCAAAGATATTATGAATTTATCTATCAATAATTCCTAAAAGGATAAGTGACACATGGACATAATGGTGCCCAGTAGTAGATGAAAAACTGATGAGTTTTAATGGTCTTTTGTAGGTTTAATTAGGTTGATTATAGGAGTTACATGCTCATAGAATTTTCAACATGTTTCTATATTAGAATATTATTTAACTTTACTATATAAAGGTTCAAATCAAGATATACCTTTATTTATTATATTTCTTTCAAAAACAGTATGATTATTTATTTTCAAAATATTATTTTAAGTATTTTAAAAGGGTGGGGTTTTCTTGATTTTTAATTGGATTTTGAAATATTTAAAATTATTTTTATCTTAGCTTTTGTTTTTCCAAACGGGAATACTTTTGGAATGTCACATCAAAAAATGGGATGGAGTTGGTCTCCTATAATAAGGGTAAAATTTATCATTATTTAAAATGATAAAGTGTGGAAGGAAAATCATGTGGGGGATGGTTCCCAACACCATCCACACACGCACACAATCATGGAATATGGTGCTTTGACATCACAATTTCCACTTCACATGTCGCATCAGTGCTTAGTGGTGATTTAACTTTTCCCAAAAAATCAGTAGGTCAAATCATCTAGTGGGTTGACCCACTGAATGGGTACATCTAGTGGGATGAACCAGTTCACTGAACAGGTATGATCTATATCATCAATCAAATCATGCAAGATCCAATAGACACATCTGTTCCATAGCGAGTGTGATATGGACCACGTAATCGATCAAGTGGGATCTGACAGACAAAACGAAATCTAGAAAATACATTGATTTACAGAAAGATATATGTACCTAATTTAAAAGGGTATTTTGACTTAACAAAATGGGTTCTTACATTCTGATAAAATGGAGGCTCTATGACTTATAAAATCATTAAAATTCATATAATCACAAGAACTTGAATCTATCTTAATGATCAAGATTCCATTAAGGTATTCTATAAAAATAAAATGAACTTTTTTGGTGAACAACATAAAATGTATTCCAATACTCTTTGACTCTAAATCCTCTAAAATGAATACTCTCCACTAAGTACAATTTCAGAGCATCCAAATACCATTTTATCTTAAAGATGATTCATCGGCAACCCATTATACTACCAATTTGTTAGGGGTGAATCTGATCTTAATCAGTGAAATATTAGAATTTTCCTCGGAAGTCACTATATACTACCATACAAGCATAGTCCTTACCATTACCCACCTATATCTCCCACATCCATTTATGATGGAATCAATAATTATGGTTGAGTGGCATCAGAAGGGTCCTATAAGACCTTATTTTCAAGAAATATGGGATACCTACCATTATGCGATAATCGAAAAATACATTTGGGATAAGGATCATCAAATAGAGATGGTGGGATCACTATTTTTGATAAATACATGTCATTGATCACAACTAAATCCTTTCTTTTGATTATATCACTTGAGAAACCATTCCCAGAATAGATGGTCAGAGTGAGATTGAGAGTTCCTAAGATTACATCAAGGAGAGGTGTCGATCATGGACTTTGAAGCTACTTTCACCAACCTATGTGTCACACCTAGTATGTTGGAAGATGAAATTGTGAGGGTGAGGAATTTTGAGTATGGCTTATGAAACACCATGAGGGTGAAGGTAATCTTATTTAGGGTTTCCTCATTATTAGTAGTGGTGAATCAGTAACTTATAGCCAAGTGAAATTTGACAGACTTGTCATACTCGGGATAGGTGATGGATTTAGGTGATTTTTTAGCGATTCATCAGATAGTAATAATCTAGGACAATAGGATTCTTAGCAGCACAATAAAACAAGAGACTTAGGAAAACCATCGAGGAGTCGGTCATCAACAGTGTACTTCTAATGTGGGCAGTTGGGACATGTGAAAAAATAGTGTGATCGGGCACTGGAGTATTTTTAAACATGAATATAGGTGGGGAATCTTGAGAGGTTCTATAAGAAGGCTTTTTTATTAGAAAAATATCAGGTACCAGGGTATATTCAGTCATCTAAAATAGGACAGGGGTGGAACCCGGAGTCGGTAGCCTAGATTCACCTGTACGGAGAGGTTGTTGAATAGATAGTGGAACCCAACAGCGAGTTCAGTGGTATATGGCTGGTGAGGCACCATAGAGAGGCTAGGCCTAATATAGTTTAGCTTCAGGTTAGGTGCATGTTGTGGAGATGCTAGGTGTAGAGCTGGCTGGGGAGGCACCTACATATAGAGGTGTGTGATAGGTATGATCTGGTTCTGTTTTATATTTTCATGGAATTTTGTATGGAATGTCGGAAATTGGGTTCACAAGGTACACATGATGCATTTTTCAACTAAATAAATGTTGGATTGTAGGTTATAATTAGTTCAAATATGTTATATATAATTATATGTATAAGGTCCATCGAACCGTGATTATCTATGGGCATCAATGTGATGCGAGAATATTTTAGGTCTGTTGGAATCGAAATATCGACACGATGTTGGATTTGTTTGAGGTGTGTTGGCATCTGGGAATTAGTGCGATGTGACCTCTATGTGAGGTTCAAGTCACCAATACATATTTTGAGAATCTGAGGAGATGGGTGGCCTCATAGGTTCCATGTGCATCATGGGCACTACACAAGCATCTGACGAGATGTAGTACTTGATGGGTGTGAGATATGATAGAAGATGATTTGAGAACCTCATGAGGTGAAAGAGTGATGATGCATTAATAAATGACTTCTGAGTCTTTGGATGTTTGGTGGAACATCAGTTTTATTTGGTTTTTGGGTCAGGAAGAAACTAGGGTAGGCAACTCCTAAAGTGGGGAGTTCCTTGATGTAGTTAACCTGTGACACTTATGACTAGGGTAGACTATGTTAATTCAAAAAATATTGTAATTTTGGTACATCTCTAGGTATTTCTTTATATCTTGGGGATGATATATGTTAAGGTGGAGATATTATAACACCATGGGTTTTTGGAGCGGTTCATAATCCTCAATCCATTTCAATTTTTGGAGTTTGGTGGCCATAAATTTTTTTGATGATAATAGGAATTTAATTATGTGATTTTTCATTACCAATGAATTTTTTAGATGGTATGTAACCCTTTGTAATTTATTGAGGGTCTTAGTTGGGTTTTAGTTTCATCGGAGGCCAAATGCTTGACATTTCGGGGTGCACAGACTAGGGATCATGGTTTGGAAAAACCATGTGGCACCCAGGTGAAATCTGGTGGCCCTCCCTTGGATCTATTAATGAATATTCAAACCATCATGGAGGTGGAGCAGGGCCATGTGAGGACCTAATTAATTTTTAATAGATGTTTCATGCATATTTTTCATAATGTTTTGAAATATACGCACCTTGACTGTGTGGGATGTGGTTCTTAAGTAGTGAAAGTTTCAAGGTTAGTGCATAGTTAGCCAAAATGTGCGTCAAAACTATTCAAGTTATTAAAGTGTTTGAAACAAAGAAAATACACATACCTATTTTTAATTTTATCCTCACCTTTTTTGTTCTCAAACCACACACACATTAGAGGAGAGCCCTCCTCTCCTCCATCCTTAGTCTTTGACCATTCTCCTCCGTCCAAACTCCCAATTGTTCTTCTAGTGCATTAGAACAACATTGGTATGGGATTTTATTCTATTACTTCTTTTATTCCTTGGTCTCTCCTTATAGAGAAATAAATTTGTGTTTGCCTATTTACCCTACTTTAAAGGTGTTCTTCTAAAATGCTGATTTCTTCCAAATCAGATCGAGTGTGATGCTGATGTCAGATGATCTTATGTCTACCAACACAAGGTAGATGGTGGATGGATTTCTATTTGATTTCTCTTATGCTATTGGGGTTCATTGTTGAGAGATCCATTGGGTTGTATGATAGAGTCCCTATAAATTAAATTCATGTATTTTAATTAAATAAATTGACCCTATGAGATTCTTATGGGAATGCTCCTCCATTTCTACAAATGATATGAGATTCATGGAAATCATCATATCTTGGAAATATTATGTTGGGGTGTTTATTTATTTAAATTATTTTTTTGATATTAAATTATTCTGGAGATGGTTCAATGGGAACATGACTGATGTGGCATGAGGATTGAGAACTTATTGACCATATGGATTGTGGTGACATTAGTTTTAAGGTTGGGATTTTCCTAGGTACTTTTGGTTATGTTGATCACCATTTGGGAGGCACGGTCATCAGATTGAGGTAATGAGGTCATTAGTTTATGGACATGGCCCATGTGACATTTGATGGTATTGACCGTCAGATTGATTGAAAAGGTTGCAAGGTCCTAAGGTTCTGGGATGATGTGGCTTAGGTACTTGGTTAGTGATTGCCGATCACCATGATTAGCAGATGCACTGTTGGAGTCTTGTGCACACAGATAGGACTCAGATGATGATGTGGTGTTTACCAATTATGTGGGTAGATCCCTCTATTAAATATGGATTATATTTCTTTTGATCACCATTATGTTTTGAGGTTCTTTTTGTAGAAAGACATATTGATGGTTAGGATCCATCGGTTGATGGCGTTGATACCATAGGTTGGGGGAAGAGGATTGATGTATATTGAAGCTGTCAGGATGGGGTTACGTGGTAGGAGGGATATATTTATTCCTCGAGACATCATTTTTTGAGATGATGGTGTTATAATTTTTGATGACAGAAATCATTGTTCCTTAGGACATTAGGCTTCGAACCAATGGGATCTTTCGTGTATGGGTCTAAGGGACAAGGTTCTAATTGGTTGGGCATACCTTCAGAACATAAGTTATTTGATTTATGGAATGAGGTGTTAGGTGACACTTATAGAGGCAGAACATAATGTTTCACCTAGAATGTTTCTTCATTAGGGGATTCCTTATGTTGACGTAAAGGATCCTCTCCACTATGGTTATACTATCAAAGGTAAAAGCAGGTGAATTTATTCTTTATCACTGTTGAGAATAAGCGATGTAGATTAATTATTTTGATGTGCAGTGCCTATTTTATTCATTTTTAGTATACACCATCTTCATCAATTATGTATGTTAGGAACACATTGATGGTGTCCTACGATGATTATTATTACACCCAACATGGGCCCTTCAGGACACGTATAGACTTTATGCTCAAATGATTAGGTAAGGGACTGAGCTTAGAACATAGACCTTAGATGTTGGACCTTTTTCATGGATTGATGGAAATGGACCTTGGGGATTCCTACATCAACTATAGTTTATATTTTGATTATTTATTTTTTTATATCATGGTTTTTATATATATATATATATGCTCAAGTAGTCGGCCACATGAGACCCTTTTATTTATTTACTTTTATGACTTGTCTTTAGTGCATGTTTTAATATATGGTAACCTGTGGGGTTTATTTCTAAAACTCATATGATTTGATCTTTTATTTATTTATTGATTTTGTCTCTTATGATTCCTCTATTTTATGACATTTCAACTGATTTGGCAGTTTATTTGTCCCACCATTTATGGACTTTCTCTTTCGATACTTTTTTTATATCAACCATTATTATTATTATAATCATCAACAGAGGGTATAGTCTCCTCACTATCACATCTATAAACCGTCACTTCTAGTAGACTGCCAATGGAATATGTGGAGGCACACCTAAGGCCCAATGGATCGTTTTCCCATAGAACTGTTCATGTAGAAAATCGGTTCTGGGTGCTACATAAATAATCAACAATCCTTCTTTATCTTCAATTCGATGACTAGGGTCAAACATATGGTCCTATTCAATCAATACCAATAACCATTATTCAATTTCTAATAAAAACTCATCACAAACGCTAGTTTTAATTCAATAGGCATCGTCGAAGTCATCGTCCTTGGTTTCACCAAACACCATATTTCGATTCACCCGATACTCGACATATTCAATATGTTAGTGTTCATTTCATAGATTCATTGGGTTTCTTAATTCATATTCATCCTATCAAAGTAGCTTGATATCACTCAACTCTAAGTAGCATAGCTTTGGATTAGCTCAGTCATGAACTTGATTCAACTTGGCTTCATTCAAACTTTTCTGATTGATTCAACATAAAAAATTAGATACAATATCAAGGATGTCTTGACATCCTCATCATAAATATAATTTGATTCGATTCCCCTTCTTGATTTTGAACTCATTATAATTATTCTATCGTACATTGAGCTACAAAATAGGGCTTCATCATTCATCCCAAACAAGGTACGCTTTTTTGTTGGCTAGTAACAACTCTGGTTTTCATAGTTTGACCCATTTAATATTTTTATATATATAACTAGATTTTTCATCAATGTTATCATTTTTTAGGGTGTTAAGGGACTAAAAAATTAATATATTAAAAATATTATATATATTAATGTACATGCACTCATATTTTTGAAATAAATTTTGTTCCCAATGATCGATACCTCAGATGAAAAATCTGAGACAACAATTATTTCTGTAGCACTGGGATACCATAAGCACAACATAAGCTTGATTGACATTAAATTATCTATGGAAGGAAGGTGTTTGATGGTGCATTAAATAAATTAAATAATAAATTGAAATATTTTATTTAATTCTCAAAACCTAAACTAATATCTATATATACATGACTATGGAAAATCTATAGGGTAATCTGCATAACACTGAGAGATTAAAGAGGTGGAGGAGAAGATCCACCATTAGAATTGATGGAATTGGGGTCATGAATTAATAATAAATGAATCAAGAATATTCCTAGGAATAATGATTAACACAGTGGAATACTCAAAGACGTCATTGGTGAACATTTTCTTCACCAATGATCGATCCATTCCCGATGTAGGGATCTTTATTTTTTGGAATACCCCTCTTATGTTCATGATTATTGAGGATGGATGATATGACTTCATACATAATTTATTTTCATTCTTTAATGAAATAATAATTTAATTAGAATTCTTGAATATAATTATCTATTTTCATTGTTCCCTTTATTTACACCATTTAGGGTTTACACTTTTATAATCATTGGTCAGGATCACATAGGCCAACGGTAATCACACCATGTTAAATTTCCTCTCTCATCTCAATTATTTTTTACTAATTATTGGCCCAAGGGGTTAGCAATTCGACATTGAAAAATTAATTTGAGAAATAATTAACCTTGGGATTCGTATTGGATACATGAATGACCTTGGTATGAATGGTATATAGAAGGATCAAGGTGAAGCGATGGATCATGGATGTTGGTTATAGGTATTGGGAACCCATTTGAGAGATGGGAGGTGCAATGGATCACAGTCAGGTGTTCAAAATCCCGATTTTTGTACAATGGAGGCCGGGGATCAGTGATCATAGGCCCCTTACTTATATTTTAGTGTATTTCACAAGTAAATAGAAAGATAATCTTATCACTTTGGTTGATATATAAAAATTTATGAAGAATATAGTTGTTTTATATGAAAACCCCAACTACATGCCATGTATTTTGGAGGAACAAACATCATTTTTATCAAATTATTGTTGTGGATAGGGTTTTAGTTGGAGATAAAATCACACGCCATGTGGTTTGGACCACACACTATGTGATACTACCTAGGTAGACAAGGCTTGTGGCAAGAGAACATGACCAAATCCCAGGGTGGTTAGACACATTTTATTTCATTACATACATGTTTTAGGGAGGTATATGGCTTGTTGAGTTGTGTTTAGGTACGTACATTCCAAGGATCTTAACTGTTGTCAAATGATGGATTCCCATATTCAATTATTCTGTATTTTTTCCAGAACCTTCTCCATTGCATTTCTCTTCCTACAGTTCTAATATCTAGGTCTATGAGTTGGCCACCCTACGTAGAATACCTATTTACATGTGATGGTTTCCTATTTTTAATTATACATATGAATGAGGTGTTATGAGTGGGATGATTCTTCTAGAAATTCTTGGATGATGGAATTGATAGAGTTCGATCATCAGAGAAATTTTGGGGTTGGTACTTTTCTAATTCACAATTATGTGGGTTCCCCCATATCCCACATACAATTAGATCTAGTACTCCCCCAGAATACATAGTTATGGAATCATTTATCTACAGAGTGTTACTCCCCCTTTATTGAGCTCTAGTGGGGAGAAGGTTCTCTACTGAAGAACGTTCCATCCCGATTGTAGAGCACAATAGCTAGGAGCAGGCCCCCACTCTGATTTTGGGAAGGTTGGATGTGGTGATTGGGAATAGATCTGGGACCTTTAGAGCTATAGTTAGACTCATCATCATATTTTTGTTGTTGTGGAGATTAGGATACCTATCCTATTTGATTGGGGTTTCAATATGACCATATCCGATGTTCGATTTCTTATCACTTTTTGGATTATGGGTTGAGTTGGATGTTTTATTCTACTGCATCCCCTTTTCATTTTTGGGTCATTCAACTGAGTATATTTATACTCACCCCTGCTTTGGGTTTTTCCTCATGTGTCATGTCATATGTAGACAAAACAATATATTGGTTCCGACTTTGGTGGACAAGGTATTGGAGGATTAAAGTAGTGTTTGGAGGAGATAACCATGTTTGGTGGTCAAACATAGAGATTTTGAGGATGGTACCCTTCTATTTTTTCCTTTTTAAATTATTATCATGTTGGGACACCTATTATTTTTTGTAATATATTTTTCCCTTGTTTATTATTTTCTATTAAATTGTTTTACATTGATGTTTTCCAAAAGTATGTTGCATGCTTCAATTACTCACTAGATGTGTTAGTTTTATCACATATCTGCATTGTTTGATATAGTTGGGTAGGTGTGCATGTGTATAGATATATTATTCAATGTCCTTCTATTTTAGTGATATACCTAAGAGAAACTTGTCTCTTTCCCTTGTCATATTGAAGGGTTGCATTGGGAGTTACTCTTGGATTACGTTAGATCTATGAAGTTCCTCGGTGGATTGGGTCATGATAGGTTGGCTTCATAAATATCCAACATTGATTATTTTCAAATTAATAGATTCAAGCTCGACATTAAATTTTAGGATTTGAGATTAAAATTGTTTTCTTCCTTGGTTAGTCTCAACATAGATTACCATATGCTTAGTTTAAAGGGCTCCTTACACGAGTTCATGTTCCCTAGAATTAGGCCTTCGATTTTTCTTCAATTAATCTTGGAAATCATCTTGATTGAGGTAATTGGATTGGTTTCAACCAGCCTGGTTTTTTTCAATACTCTCATTTGAGACCCTTGGTCAAAGATTCCACAATGGTTTCAATCTTTAAGATGATAAATTTAAGTCTTACGATAGTAGGTCAGAGCCATATGGTGACCCCTGTAAGTCATGAGATGAACACTGGAACCTGATATTGATGCCTAAAAGCCTTAAATTCAAGCTGTTAAAGCCTTACGGTGACCATTCAAGAATTATGATGATTGACCCAAGTATTGCATTCAATACCTTTCAAACATATTATTTGAAAAGTCCAAAAAACCTATGAAAACTATTAGAACCATATGGAAAAAATACTTACGCAACACAAAAGTCTTATGAAGATTAACTACAAATTTTTTTTAAATTTAACTTAAATGAATATTAAATTATCTAAAATATAATTTTTAATAAATAAATTAAAACTTTAATAATTGAATTCAAGACTCATGAAATCATTAAAATTCATAGAAAAAATATATTTAAATGAGTATATTATAAAAAATAAATAGAATGTTGGTTCAAAAAATAAATATATTTAAGAATTTTAGATTAATTAATAAATCATTGAAAACACCCATTTTAATCAGAATATACAAAAAATTGTATTTAAAAAAATAATGTGGCCAAAATACAATATTTTTCAATTTTAAGTACATTTTCACATCAAGAAGACAATTCATCAATAACAAATATGTTGAAAATAATTTATATAATAAAGGACACATAAAATTCCTCCACACATAAGATATTTTTTGTCCACAAGAAATCAATTAATCAAATTCAAAGGAAGAAAATTATTCTTAAGAGTGAAAAACTGAAATTCCACATTGTCGCGACCCCCTCCCTCCAAAGATGTCTCTCTTGAGTGATCAATGGAGAAAGAGAGACAATGACCCCCCATGTCCTACCTCCAGTAGGCCTCGGGGTGGTGACCAACACCAAGGGTATACAATCTCACAAAATAAATATCATTACCTTTTTATAGTAACCAAGATCAGAAGATAATATGTATCATCCCCAAAAGAACTCCCAGACATATATAAAAGAAATACCAAAATCAATCCTGCAAGCATGTTTAAAAATAAAACTGTTATAAATACAATGAAATGTTCCAAAGTAAATACACAATAGTAATATAAGAAACAACACAACAACCATCCGAATGTATGATCTAGTAATGCACATAACAATCCTCATAGTCATTCGGGAAACCTGAAATTATATTTATAACTTAGGGTGATAATACAAGTATACTCAGTAGGAAAAACCAAAGTCTCTCGTGCATAAGTGGGAAAATAATACTAATTCTCCCGTGAGAAATCAGAAGAACCAATAGCACATAATAAGGTATTCTAGACATACCCACCTCAAAAATTCATACTCGCTATGTAATGCAAGTCAATTAAATTAATAAAGTAAGAAAATCGATGATAGGGTACCCCACCCCACTTTCCCACTGATTAGCCACTCTCAAACCCTAACGAAAAACATCATGGAACTCCTACCTGTTCCAAAAGAACCATGTCAAAACCCACGTACACATACATGGGCTCCAAAAGTGTGTCTTGCGCACACACTTAGGTGACATACCACATCACACCCCACCCACACACACCTGGGCCTCACAACTATGTCTCGTCGACAGAAACCTAGACCACATACCAAATCACATCTCAAAGACACCTATGAACACAACACGTCTCATCTCGAAGAATCCTGGGAAACACAACTCACCTGCATACACTTGGGTCTCATAAATGAAAACCTTTCCAAAGCCTCTTCGGATATCCCCCTGGAAGAGGGAGCAAATAAGAGCATGTGTCCAGACATGCATCCTCTCACTAGGATGTTTGGGAAATACATTCTCTCTTGTGATAATGGGGGAGTTTGGCACATAGTGCTCAACTATGGAGGAGTGAATAATTAAATCAAAAGGAAATTCATGTATATATATTTATTTATTTAATAACAAGAAATCAAACCCATCCTATGAGATTCGTGACAACTACTACCTCTATATGCATTTATCAACATCAGAAATAGTCACATTTTATGTTGATAAATGAAATCTGCTTCACAACAATCCCCGAACTCATTTCATACTCCTATCCAATTCAATTAACCAATTATTATTAGTTGAAATGTTCATTTATTCATTCAATATATACCCAGTAAACTACTAAGAACAACTTGAAAAAAGAAACATAAGAAAAAAATCAACACCACCATTGTCATTTCATAAGTCAAGGAGCCTGCTAGTTGAACACACTTCACAATTACTCTCCGTCAGCATCCATTCATGCTATAACAATGTACATATCCTGAGATGTTGAGTGAATCTTTCTTCTTGCTACCCATGGATAAACGTCGAGAATATTACCCATACCGACCACTGTCATCATTATTCTTCAAAGTCATTATAACCAATTCATCATCTCAACCACAATGGACCCACAAATCACAGTCTCAAACAACAAAACTCCCCAAACCCACACTCAACACCCTTGTTTCATAACCACACCACACCCATAAAATCTATAAAAATAAACATAGCACAACTCTCTTGAAGCCCCATTGCAAAACACTACCCATCCATCCCACAATCAAACAATCATTCAACCTTAGATTCCATTACACCACCCGTACCACCCCACATCAAACACAATCCCACATCCCTACTATAACACAAGTCATAACAAGTCATATTAATATTTATGAAGGATTTGGTCTTTAATTCCACTTGCTAATTCGTGTTTATCACATAAAGTGTATAATACTGGGGAATCCATTTAATTAACCAAATATACATGGTTAATAAATTTCATGTCTTCAACTATTCAAAAGAAGTCCAACGACAAGTATTCACAAGCCATCATAGGTGAGAAAACAAAAGCCGCCAAAATCAATGATTTTTAGTAGGAACATAACCCATGAAATTCAAAATAATTGTGAAACAATTTAAAATAGAAACTTTCATCACTTCTACCCATCCATTTTTTATTTATATTAAACCAATTCAATTATCTTCCTTTAATTTTGATTCAACTATCTTCTGATGGAAAACATTCATACACCCACCTCTCATGATAAAAAATATGAGAGATGAAGGGATCCCTACCTCTAAGAATAGATGATCAACACCTCTTTATTGTGCTAAAATAGGGGGGTGCACATGAAGTAGAAAACTCCTTGGAATATTGAATCCAAAGGACTTAGCACAACCACATGAATCTTCAAGGGATGAAATGTCTGGGGTGTACTTGAGAAAACAGAAGGGTTCAAGGAAGAGAGGATATCTGCATTATGAAGGAAAGATCCTAAATCCATGGATGGAATGGTTTTTAAAATCCATTAAAGTAAGATCATGACCAAGATCATTTGGCCGAACCATTTAAAAGCCTATAGATATTTATAAAAGTCAATGATATTATTATGTACTTTGAACTCACTCTAAAACCACTTAAATATGGTATTGATTTTATTTAACATCCATTAAAATGCTAAAGGAGTGAAACTGGAAATGTTGGGAAGATTATGAAATTCTGATAAAATGTCAGAAATAACTCACCTTTAGGTGAGTCACCATTGGATGCTCATCATTGGATGAGTTACCATTGGATGACTCACTGTCAGAAGAGTCATAGTGGGATGAATCACCTTCAGAGGAGTCACGGTTGGGTGACTCACCGTTGGATGAGTCATCGGTGTTGAGGTACTAGTGTGAGTCACTATTTGGAGAGCTACCATTTTTTAGAATCATCATTGGTGACTCACCGGTGTAAGTTACTGGTGTGAGTCACCGTTTGGTGAGCTACCATTGTATGATTCACCATTGCGACCAACCATTGGAAATGTTTAAATTTTGGAAAACACTTGGGATGAGTCACCATGTCCACCCAAAACCCATCAAACACCAGATTTTCAAGAATTAATGGACTGGAGAGGTCTGGGCCCTTACATTAGATACCTATCAAACCATTCTCCTCCTTGATAATGAAAAACCAACTCAAAAGTAATAAAGGGGTCCAAACGACCACCCCGTGAGATACCTCTCAAGGATCTCGCTACATTGAAACACCACTAGTAATTAAGCACATCAATGTTCAAGGATAAACCAACATGTGTTACTCAAAAGCTAGTGTGAAACCTTGATATCCAATAAAACCTCCCCTACATCTCCCAAGCTAAAAAACCACAAGACACACCACAAAAGCACAACAACTAGACAGTCTAAACATGTGAACCATGGAATTAATTCCACTATGTCAAGATATTATATGCTCTCAGAAGCATTTACTCACCCAAATGGGATCAATAACATCCAGTTTAATGAATCTCTTTTAGGAATAAGGTACTCACCTTTCCATATGTCAGAACATTATAACATAGTACAAAGCAATGAAAAAATCTATATCATAGAAAACAAGGTTCAAACGTCACATTACAAGGGGAAAAATAACAAGAAAAAAATCAAAACAACTTCAGGTACTGGGAAAGAATCTTTGCTTCCCACTCCCAAGTAACCTCCTCAAGGCCACCATGCATTCAAAACACATGAACCCAAGGAATGGTTTTCCCCTGAAGTACCTTCTCCCGACGGTCCTGGATCTCCACTGGCGGTTCGAAAAACATCGCTTCATCCATGATGTTTAAATCTCACCATTCAATGACATGGGATTCATTTTGAGGATACTGATGAAGTCGAGAGATCTAAATGAAATCATGGACCCTCTCCAACTATGCTGGCAATGCCAACTGGTTTGCCACCTCACCAACTTGCTCCAACACCTCGAAGGGTCTGATGAACCTCAAAGAAATATTACTTCCTCTACCAAACCTATATGGACCACATTGAGGGGAAAAAATCAAGAACACTTGGCCCCTAACCACAAACACTAAGGTCCTTATCCTATGATTAGCATACGACTTCTTCCATTAATGTGCTTCCTTTTTCCTCCCACAAACAATATGAACATTCTTGTTTATGCTTTACACCACTTGAGGACTATGAATAACCATTTCTCCAATTTCTATTCAGCATAATGGAGTACAACATGGTATTCCTTAAATGGATTCAAATAGAGCCATTCCAATAGAATAATGATAGCTTTTATTGTAAGTGAACTCTACGAAGGGAAAGTTTCACACCCAAGATCTGTCAAAGTCCAAGTCATGTGCCCTCAACATATCTTCCAACATCTGGATGATCCACTCCATCTATCCATCTAAATAGGGGTGGAAGGCAGTGATAAGGCGTAGTAGGGTGCAAAAATCATGCTCAAATCCCCTCCAAACTTTTGAGGTAAAACATGGATCATGCTCCAAGACAATGGTTCTCAGACCATCATGCTGCCACACCACCTCATCTATATACATCATTTCCAATCCATCCAATGCGACCAACTCCTTAATTTCCAAGAAGTGGGATGACGTCGTCAACTAATCCACTACTATAAAGATAACATAATGTCCTCCATAAGTCCTTGGTAACCCTATTAGAAATCAAATGATATTTCATCCAACTTCTAATCCCCGAAATCTGATGGATGCAACAAACCACCCAGAACATGGTTCCCTAACTTCACCTGATGGTACTCTATGTTCATTGACACAAACACCAATAATGACTACTTCTTACCAGGCCAGAAAAACTAATCTCTCAAGCCATGGTACATCTTAGAAACTCCTATGTGTACTAGTAGGGTTATCTAAGAAACTCATGGAGGAATCCCTCAATCATCGTCACATGAAAAGATAGCCTCCCACAAAACAGCATCTGATTCTGACCATCCTCTGACCATCCCTCTGTAGCATCACTATAGTCTATACGATAGTGAATAACCTTGGCCTCTGAGTCTCCTCACTGAGACTCCCCCACCTAATACATCAAATAATACTACACTGTCATCTGAAAAAACAGCCCTTATAGTTGTCCACCCTTTCATCCAAGTTCAAGTCTACTAGCTACTCCATCACATTCCATGAATCCTCATATTCCCAAACTACTTCCTTCTGCAACTTCATGTTTAAGAAATCAGCCACAACATTTCCCTTTCCTGAGGTATAGGAGATCTCAAAATCACAGTCCTGAAGGAACTCCATCCCTCTCTGCTGTCGCAAGTTCAGATCTCACTGGTAAAAGATATAACTCATGCTCTTGTGATCTGTGAAGACCACAAATCTATCCCCAACAATGTAATGTCGCAAAAAATTCAGCAAAAGCATGATGGATGCTTTGTCTAGATCATGGGTGGCATAGTTACATTCATGGGGACATAACTTCCTAGACCCATAAGATATCACTCCCCACTGCTAAATCATCACACACCCCAAAACCTGACGGGAAGCATCCCAAAACACCATGAACATCACCCCTTCCTCTAGAAACCGGGGCACTTGAGCATTGAACAAATTCCCTTTCAGTTTGTCGAACACTATCTGGCACCGGTCACTCTACAAGAAATCCCGATTCTTCCTAGTCAAGTATGTAAAAGGAGCTAAAACTTGAGAAAAATTGGGAACAAACCTCCAATAATATCCTTTCAAAACAAAAAACATGTGAACCTCCTCCACATTCCTGGGTGCTTCCCATGAAACCACCACTTCAACCTTAAATGGGTACACTACTACACCCTGATGAGAAACCACAGGCCCAAGGAAATTCACCTCCCATCTACAAAACATTCACTTGGACATCTTTCCTTAGAGCTGGTGGTGTCAAAGGACCTAGAAGAAAGTCCTGAGATGCTCAAAATGATCATCCTCAAACCTCGAGTAGATCAAGATTTCATCAATGAACATGAAGATGAACCAGTATAAGAACTCATGAAAGATGGAGTTCATGACTCCCATGAACATGGCAGGTTCATTCATAACACTAAATGGAATGACTATGAACTCTAAGTGCCCTTACCTAAATCTAAAAGCAGTATTCTGGACATCTTTCTCCATCACCCACAACTAGTGATACCCAGACCATAGATCAATCATAGAAAACCAACTTTATCCCTCGGCTGGTAAAAGATCATCTATCCTCAAGAGTGAGTAATGGTTCTTGATCGTAACCTAATTTAACCTTCAATAGTCTATGAAGAACCTTATACCACCATTTTACTTCTTTGCAAAAAAGACTAGAGCACCCCAAAATGACACACTAGTCAAGATAAATCCCTTATTCATTACTCCATCTATCTAAATCCTCAACTCCCACAACTCAGAAGGTGTCATCTAATAAGTATCCATCAAAATACGAGAATCACCGGGATGCATCTCTATCATGAACTCAATGTCACATTGAGGGGGTAGCGTCACAACCTCCTTATGGAAAATATCCAAAAACTCCCCAACAACCATAGGGACTTGAGTGTCCACTATTCCCACTGACTACTCAGCCAACAAGGAAAGAAAAGGCCCCACATGCCGACTACCCACCTGATAGCTCTTCTCACCAAAGATATCTACACGCTGACCATCCAAGTCTGAAAACATGACTCTTCTCTAGAAGCAGTAAATAAATTCATTCACAGAATAAAACTAGTTGATGTTGATAGTAACATTGTATGGATGCATTTATAGCAAGAAAATCTCCCGACAAGAATGATGCAGTCTCGGCATTAGTTTACATCCCCAGCATACATCAAACAAGCTGGTCTTACCTCTGACTTGTGTAATCAACATTGATGACATGAGAATACATACTACAGCTAGTCCTAGAGCATGGGCTATACTAGGTACAAAAAATGAGTGTGAAGATCTTGAATTAATGAATGAAAGATCAAGGGTACTAAACAAGCTTATCATACCTCAAACGATCTCTAGCACTACTAGAACTGTTCCTTCTCCGGTATTTAACAGACCATGCCCAGATCTTCTGCCCCTTTTCTAAAGTATGCCACCATGACTATTCTCGGGTTGAGGTACCTGAGGAACAACATGAGGTTAGCCTCTACCTGCTCTATCCACCCTTAGTGGAGCAGGAGACCGTTGTCTCTACTACTGAAACAAACTATTCAGAGACTACTTTGGAGGCTAGTGAGGAACCCAACCACCTACACCATGCTAAGATTAAATGGGCACTGGACACTATATCTAATGATTTACAGAGACTCCACAATATAAAAACATCAGTCCCAAGACCATGGGAAAGACACGATGACTGAAAGGTCGAAATGGAAACTACTGAGGTCGAATCTATACTGGTCAAAAGCTCGATGGACCTGGTGCATGAGACCTACTGCTGTAAAACCCACATCTCAACGAATCCTACTATCTCCAATATCATAGTAGACCTTCTCACTAGTGCATCCACTCGATCACTTCTACCTTTTTCTAAACCTCATTGTTTACAGATGAAGTAAAGAGACTAACAACATAATGGATAGAAGGACGAAGTGACTCCTCTAGGTGCCTCTCCTGAGACTCCTCATCCGGAATGGGATCACAAGAAAAAAGAAGGAGATCATTGAACTTAATCCTCAGGTCTTGTACCGACATAATCCCTTTATGGAGAGAGAGTAACTCCTACCCCTTCTTGGCCTTCATGGTTGATGAAAGGAATTCCAATCAGAACTCCTTCTTGAAATTGACCCACAGAACATCAACATCCTTCCTTTCCCCCATGTACAACGTCCACCACTGACATGCAACTCTCCGCATCTGGATCACTGCCGAAGGAACCCAGTACTCCATCAAAGCCATCAAACTGAACGATATTTCATGCTCCTCGAGCTAGATCTCCATATCCATTTTTGAAATGCTTCCCTCATACTTCTCCAACTACTACCATTGTAAATAACATAATGTTCTCTACCACTGGTCATCCTCATCCACCAGATCAACCCTCCTCCAATCAACCGGATCGGCCTACAGAGCCTCAACTTCCTAAACCACACGTGGACTATGACTGGGTTACATAGATGAAAAGGTAAACATGGAATTCCTAAGACAGATAAGTATGGAATATGATTTAAGATTCATTTTAACTCTTTTACCTCATTTTGTTATCCATTTCAAATTCCCCAAAACAGAAAAATCAAACAAGAACTGAAGTCATTATGATGCATGTACCTTTCCCAGGGTCTCTACCCTGTAAATAGTATAGCCACTCTTGGTCATTTGATAGGCCTAGATTCCTTGCATCATATCACAGGGGGACTTAAAATCCTGTGTCCTAGCTATTCTTCCCTAGCCTATTTCTTGCACCAAGATCACCTAACACTATGTCCCTACCAACCCATGAAATCCTCAATGTGACTAATGGAAAACTCCATCCTATCTCTCAACTATCCCCTCTGATACCATTATTTCCTGGCTCCCTTCCTCCAAAGTGGCCCCTCCTGATCTGGAAATGGAAAAAGAGAGATAATGACCCCCGATTCCCGCCTCCAGTAGGCCCTAGGGTGGCCACCAAAACCAAGGGTATACAATGTCAAAAAATTAATGGAATTTCCCTTTTTATAGTTACCAATATTGGGAGAAAAGATGTAAAATCCTCAAAACAACTCTCATATATATATAAGAAAAACCATAATCCATCACACATTCAAGTTTAAAAATAATACTTTTACAAATACAATGAAAATATCCAAAGTAAATACCCAAAAGTAATCCTAAGTGGTGACACAACAACCATCCCAAAATATAAGATAGTAATTCCCAACACGGTCCCTATAGTTCTCAGGGAAACCTAAAAGCATTTTTATAACGTAGGGTAAGAATGTAAGTATACTCAGCAGGAAAACCCAATGTATCTTTTGAAAAAGTTTGAGAAATGTACTAATTCTCCAATGAGAAAATAGAATAACCCACAATACCTAAAAATGCATTCTATCCATCCCCAGCTCGCCATGGAATCCTCTCCATGTAACGCAAGTCAAGTAAAGTAATATGGTAATCACATCGATGATAGGGTACCCTGCACCACTTTCTCACTAATTAGCCACTCTCATACCTTAACAGAAAATTTCATGGCGCTCCCAGCTCTTCTGAAAGAACCACATCACAACCCACCTGCACACACCTGGGCCCCAAAACTATGTCTCACCTACAAACACATGGTCAAAATAGAACATCAAATCCCACCCGTACACACATGGGTCTCAAAACTACATCTTGACCACACACACCTAGGCCACATACCACATCACATCCAGAAGACACCTGGGAACACAACATGTCTCATCCCAAAACACCTGCGAAACAAAACTCTCCCACATACACCTGGGCCTCATGAATCACAACTTGCCCGAATAATCTAAGTATGTATGGACTTGAAGAGGTAGAATGGAAGAGTGGTTGGCCATCTATCCATCTTCCAATGAAGGTGTTTAGGAAAGACACCCTCCCCCGAGAAAATGGGGGTGTTCGGCATGTAGTCCTCAAATAGGGTGGGTGTGTATAGAAATCATAAGTAAATACATGTATACATATTTAATAAAAAGCACTCAAGACCTACCTATGGGATTATTGAAAACTGCTACCTCTATATGCATTTATCAACATCATCAACAGTCACTTCAAATGTCGTTAAAAGAAATTAAATTCACAACAATCCCTAAACTCATTTCATACCCCCAGTCAATTCAATAAATTGATTATCATTATTCCATCTTTACCAGGGAAACTACTAAGCCCAACTAGAAACAAGCAACATAGGAAAATAGTCAACACCACTATAGTCATATTAGAATTCAAGGATCCTTTTATATTAACACAGATCACATTTACTCTATTAACACCCATTCATGTTATAAAAAAGTACCAATCCCGAGAAACATAGTGAAGCTTTCTGTATACTACTAATGGAGGAACATCGAGAAATTTACTGATACCAACCACTTCCATCATCATTATTCAAAGTCATTCTGGACAATCCATCATCTCAACCAAAATGGACCCCAACTCACAGCCGCAGAAAACAAAAATCACCACAACCAAACTCATCACCCCAAATTCATAACACAACCCCCCCCCCCATCACATCCATAAACATAAACATATCCCAACTATATCGAATCCCCGCTGTAAAACACTACCCATCCATCCCAAAATCAGACAATCTATCGACATGATATTCTATTTCACAACTCGTATCACCCCATTGGAGGAACTAGGGACCACAATGGATGCCAATTTTCTAGGTATTTTAAAATTTTCATCGATGGGATGATGGAACTTATCATCACCAACAATCCAAGCCCTTGTATAGTCTGAGGATCTTGTGTAAATTAATAGATAATGTAAACTAAAAAAACAGGAAACATACCTTTATAGATCTGAAGGCGTGGTCGACAAAAACTCTTCATCTATGATAATTTCTTTAAGGATCCATATCAGAATCCCTCTAGATCATTCACACACACTTCGAAAATCCACAGGAGCACCAATCTTCAGAGTGCTAGCGTGGTGATCCAATGATGTTTTCAACATCCCATCAATCACTACATCGAGATGCCTTCGATGATTGAGGGAGATCTTGATCCAAGATCTTTAATCGACTAATTATCTCTATAGGAAGTATGAGGAGAGAGAGACTCTGTCCAAAATGTCATGAATAGTCATTAGTGAAAGAACTTCTTCTTTTATTTATATTGGAGTTTCTAAATACTCGGTTGGGTTCCCCAACCCCTGTTTATTTCAACATCCTCTAAATAAATAAATAATACGAACTAAAGTAAATCAATATTATTTATTATTTTATCACATACATGTAATATATATAAAATGTGTCACGTGATAAAACCATTCTATTAAACTCGACTCACCATTCCATCTTAATATTAAACAAACCCTGAATATTAAAATATTTTTTGTTCGAATAATATTATCTCATATTTACTAAACTTGTAAATAAATTTATATAAATTAAATCCTATTTATTCATAACTATAATAGTAATTAATATATTTATTTTCTTGTTGATTGATAACTTAGAGAGCACTCAGACCCTATAGTGGGACCCACAATGTCTAATATACCTATTTAATTGAATAGGGATGATTCTTGAATATGCTATTATGTGTGACCCTTTAGGATCTTATCTCAATAGCAGTGCCTAAAGTCCACAAACCAAGAGTGGAATCTAGCAACCCATCAAGGCCCCTAAAGATATGGGCAGAGTCATAGAAAAGAATTTGGAACAAGTTGTTGCATTTAACAACTTCTTATTGTCAAAACATTATATATTGGCTATTGATAATATCATAATTTACATTATGATAATTCTTAAGTTAATAGGTGTGATTCCAAGAACAGGAACAAGTCGTTGCATTTAAAAACTTCTTAGTTGCCTCAAAAGCTACAATGTACTTAGTATTTGTATATTTGGATACCACTGGATTTTATGATATTGACTCACTCATCACCTTATACTAATTATGATACAAGATCACATGGATCCAAGGAAGACTAATTTGTGTCCCACCATAACTAGTATTCCTTCTTCCCCACATATCAGGTACATGTCATTTGTACTTTCCAACGTACAAGTAGATTGTTCTGACTACTTCACGTGCAGTGATCCTAGATATAATTGATATTAGCCTAAAATAAAGTATATCTTAGAAATATTATTTCATGTACATATCATGGAATACGTGATTAATACATCACTTAAGAGAATGGATATCAACTCACCAAATTAATCTCTTCCATGTCCCGAACATGTCAACCTAGAGAGATTATGTCATGTGACATTGGCAATAATTCATAACTTGATTTGTTCCAACTTGTATTTTTCAATACCATGCCACGATATGTACGATTAAATAAGTCCAATAAACTCTTAGATCTAGATCATTAGATCCTATTCTCTAAAACATAGGTTTAGACTTTAAGTTAGTCATTGGAGAATTATTTTTATCCTGGTCTGAACTAACTGTAAGACTAATATCTATTTTCCATATGTTGTTGAACATATTTCTCTTGGAAAACTATGGCGCTACCAAAAATATTGGGTAAACACATGGAAAAGATTCATTCCAAATTAATTTTTTAAGATATTGACGCTTACTTAACTCCAAAACTAGATTTCAGTAACTTGAAACCCTAATTGGCATCATAGGATGTCATCATCCCTTTCATGTTGCATCATTTAGATACCTTCCATTAAATTTAATCTTAAAATCCAATGTCCAATTAAATGATCTTAGATGTTATCTATGAAAAGTAAAATTCTAATGGATTTATGTACATAAACATGGTATAACCAACCAAGCCTTATGTGTACCTTTCTTGTACCATCCATATATCAACTCACTTGACAACCCACCACAGTTTTAAATTTATAACACCCTTTGAAATTTGATACATAGAATCCATTATTGAATTTTAATTGATCATGTCAATATTAGATAATTCCCATATACTAAACACTTGTAGGATTTATTATTCAGAATGAATAATGTATCACCAGCCATGGTGATTATAAAACCATCACCATGGTTTTTCTTTCATATTTAGTATGTGTATCTGGAACATGCCTCTTCCACATGAAATTTTGGAACCTATTCCTATGCCAACCATTTGTGAATATCGAGCGTTGACTAAATCCAAGTCAATCTTTCTCCCACTATCTCATGTAGATACGTGAACCCTTTTTATAGAAATTCAGTCTATCACTTGACTACCACGTTTCTATATTAGGTATTTGTATAATATCCTAAGAAACTGTTAGGATAATTACTTAGATGCACCATGTGTTTAGCTTGATTCATGTTTTTTTATCTTAACAAATGATTTTAATCTAAAACATGTCCTATGAAAATGAATTTCCATCATAATATGACTCGTATGACATCCATTTTTCATTTTAAGTTGTAATATTATTTATGTGTTTTCACCATTATTTCGAAAGAATGTCTTAAAATATAATGGATTTTTCTTCACATTGTAACATTGATGATATTTACATCATAATTTTGATATATTAAATGTAATTTTAGGAATGGATCCATGCTACATTTTATTATAAATGTTAACATGTAAGACTCATCATCGATCCTTCATATAAATATCAATGTGAGGATGTAGATAAGGTAATGTGTGTTTTGGAATTAATCCACACTACATTATCACGATTGATGAATGCTTAGTCAAGATATTCTCCGGCTTTCCCATATGAAGAAACTCATATCTTCTGACCATGTTTATACTTCACTTTTACATTCCTTAATAACTAAAATAATTCTTATAAATTATCTTTACCACTAGATTTCCCTTGAAATAGTTAACGCTCATTTCTTGTAATAATTAAAAATATTTGTGACACACCATTATTTCAAAAAATTTGTTTGTCCAAACTAAATACATAAATTATACCAACGGTGTTTAGCTATGATGAGCCTAAATACCATAATCGGCATATAAATGATATATACGTTATGTTTTCCTTGACAAATAATTATTTTCCAGAACTGGTTAAAAGTATTACATTTTTTTTATTCATGACTTATTTCCAATGATTCATGTATCACTTAACTATTTTTTGAGCATAATACACCACAAAAAAATTTATTCCATAACATGGAATAATGTATAATTATTTCCCAAGGGAATATGAGATAAATGTTTTGGTTATACTCAATTACTTGTTTAGCTAGAATCATTAACTTGGAAAATAGAATTTATGTTCCTCTCACCACTGACTTAGGAATCACCCATTCTCTACTGCTTGAAAAAGGCACATTACTTCTTGTAATGTTTCTATAATTACATGGTTACAATATTTCAATACACATATATGAAAGAAATATTGTATTAAATACCCAATAGTTATGTCAAAAACAATACTTTTATTTGATGAATATATACTGAAGAAGAAGTGTGTTCTTGCTTACTCAATTCAGTTCATTGTATTTTAGACATTCTTAAATTTATTTCAGGTTATGTGATTCAAATAAACTACTTCCAAATAACCAACCATACCATTAAAAGACATTGTGAATGTTCCTTTGACGTTGCACAGGCCAATGGACTTTTCTCCATGTCTTTTAATTTATTCACCATACGAACTAAAGACTGTACTTTCTTTAATATTCTTATTACTTGGAAAACCTTTCCTAAAAGGTAATGAAACATTTACTCCATTCCGTTAATTTTTATTATTGAAAAAAACTAGATTAATTTGGTGAAAAGGTAAAAGAATATGATTTCATGAAACAATATAGTCTTCAATTCATGTTTACTCAATGCCAGTGTAATCATCACATTCAAATATTGCTTAACATTCTCCTTGGTACCTTTTTATAGATGTGACTACGTGTGATATCATCTATGTCAGGATGTAGTGACCGTAACTAACATTATACACTGATGATATCATTATGATATAATCATAAAATTCCTAATTCATGAGTCTCTTAAAAGAATTTTAACACTCTTTCTTCCTTTGGTGGATTGATAGGTTGGGACACGAGCACCTTGAATTTATGATATTGTAGTATTATGCCTAAGATCCTGTACTACACATGGAAATTCCTTCTATTTTGGACATTACTTTTTTCCAATATTTATTAAATATTTTACAGTGGTATTACTTTCCATTTATCTACAATTAAACTTTAGTAGATTAGTACTTTTATACTGGTTACCAAATTAGAAATTACCGATTAAATAATTAAATTGTTAAATGAATCCCACTATTTTTATAAAATTCCAGGAACCATCTATACTAGAATAAAAATTATATATTTATTGATTATTCTAGTGGCAACGATCCTTGAACCACCCTTCATAATCTACAGGATTTGGCTATGCCACTACTCGAAGGGTTCAAGGAAGGCTTTTGACTGGACAACTACATTAAATCATGGTGCCTTGATTTGTTGAGTGAAGTCCCAAATTTCAAAATCATTACTTGATTTACTCAAATCATTCCTAAAAAATTAAAAAAAAGCTAGATTTGGCTATTTTTTTGCTGAAATTTTAGTTATGTTTATCCACCTCCTTCATAAGAACTCCCCCGTAGTAAGTGGCACCATCAGCTTTGGCATCACTGACCCCACAAACACACAGTTTTTTTCAAATTTAAATGATTCAAGGCATTAATGAATTAATATTTCTGTGAGGGTTTTTTGTTTTTCTCTCAATTAATATAATACATTTCTATTAATCTTGTTCATCAATGTTGTCACGCTCACAAATAGACATTAATAGAAAAATATATGATTCTTCTTTATGCATTTTATTATTTATTATTCTATGTATTTTTTCAGCTATTATAAAATTCCTAAATAAATAAATAAATGCATAATATTAAACTACTACCCAACTGGTCTTGAGCATCTAATAAACCTAGGGGAATCATACCTGAGTTATCTCTTGACTCATGATGCATTTTATCCCCATCCTATATGTTCGCTTCCCTTTTGGATTACCACCTCATCTTGTTGGGGTCCAAATCATGTCCTGGAGTACAGCCTCATCTTGGAAGGGTCCACATCAAATATTGTGTTGTCTTGGTCAATATACACTGACTTATCTTAGAGGGTTCCATGTCATACATCTTCTATGTCTAATGTACAAAAAATACTCACGCATAAGGGAGGGGAACTAGGGGTGTAAATGTACTTTAGGTGAAATTGGATGTGCATAACCTTATATATTTTAACCAAACTAATACAATGCACATACCTCCATTTAATTAATTACACACATCATATGTAGTTTAAAATAATTAATTAAACAGTTAAATGAGAACATACACGGGTCCGTGCTCAAGACCAGTAGATGGGTAAAATAGTGGACCCATAAATAATTAAATTATTTGAATTATTTAATTCATTTAATTTAATTAAATAACCATAAATATCTGTAGGTCTTGGGAAAAATAACTTCCATGTGGAGAAATAACTCCATAGTAGCCTGATCCACAACTAAAGAAACTCAACTAGAAGTATGTTGTGTTCTCCAAGTAGTTAAGAAAAGTTTTTTCCTCAATTAGTGGTGAGAAATACATATATTCTATATTACAAAGTTTATTAGTTCTATTTGAACATTTCAAGTATCACTGAAAACATTAATCTCATGTGCACATTGAACATAGTGACATTGTTATAGTTTCAGAATGAATTTTTTTGTGGTATTGAATACACAAGTCATTGTTCAATGATACATGAATCATTGGCAATACATGATGAATATAAAAATTAAGACTAATATACCCAGTTGTTGAAAGAAAATACTTTTTCAAGAAAAACTAAAAGCAATTCAAGGATATACCCAGTATGGTTTTATAGTGTTTGGAGTTAAAGACCTTAGGCACTATCGACATACTACTGAACTTAGTTTTGGACAAAGAAACCTTTACAAATAAATTTAAGCCATCATGCTTTCAAAACTAGTTTATCTAGAGAGCGTGAACTATTCCAAGGTTAAGCCATTGGTAAGTATACATCATAATATTCCTTTACTAATTCAAGGAATTTTAAAAGTGAAGTATACCATATGCCTGGTTTCAGCTAGTTTATCAATGAATATCTTGACCAATCATTTATCAATCAATATAATGTAGCATTGAGTTATTCATAAATGTGCATTACCTTATACAAATCAACGGTATGAGGATAATAAAGATGACTAATAAAGGGTCTTACATATTAACATTTATTAATAAAATATAGCATGTTTAAATTCCTAAATGCACATTTCTTTATATACTTGAGAGTCATGATGTTAGTAAATAGAGCATCAACGTTGAAACTCATTCCTTGCAGAAACATCAAATTTTATTGAAATTCATCACAATTAAAAATTGTTGTTCCATAAACATATGTAAACTATTAGGAAAAATAGATATCATATGAGTACTAGTATGATGGAAATCCATTATGTCATAAGAACATGTTTTTATATTCAGAGAGTTTGTTATGATATAAGAAAACTTGCATCAAGGAAAAACACTATGTACTTCTATTGTAATCATCCTAATGTTTTCCAAGGATATTACAAAAATACCTATGATAGAAAATATATAGTCATGTTATAGACTATATTTCTATAAATGGGTTAACATATTTATTTGAGATAGTGCGAGAAATATTGGCATGATTTTAGTCAATTCTAGAGATGCACAAATGGTTTACATAGGAACTGGATCCAAAGAGCTTGTGGAAGGAGAATGTTACAAAGAACCATAATATAAGGGAAGGATAAAACCATGGTGATGATTTTATATTCACCTTAATCGGTGATACTTTATTCATTGAGAATAATGATCCCTATGAGAAAACAGTTTATGGAAATTAACTAAGATTGATAAAACAAATTAAAATTTAGTAATGGATTCCTTGTGTCACAGTATAGGAGGCTTACTGATTTGAAAAAATCCTTGGGTATTCAAATGATACTTCACATGGATTGTACTAATGTAGTTCCAATAAGGCTTGATTGGTAATTCAAAGTCATTATGCCTAAATCCATTAGAAATTTATATGTTATAGCTTATTTTTATGGTCCTTTTATTGAGAATTTGATGTTAAGACTGACAATCATGAAATAAGACTATACAACGCAACCAGAAAGAGATGGTGACATCATAGAATGCCAATAAGATCAAAATTTACAGTAATCTAGTTCAGTATTAATGTAAACCACTATATCATTGAATATTCATTTAGAATGGATCTTTTCCATGTGTCTGCAAGGGTTTGCTGGGAGAACCATTTTTTTCCATGTTAAATATGTTTGTTTACATATGGAATACAACTATTGGTCTTATAGTTTGTTAAGACCCAAATGTAAAATAACTCTCCAGATATTAACTTAAAGTAGCAACAAGAGTTCTAGGGAATGAGATTTACTGAGTTATATTTAACATTTTCTTAGACCTAGTCAATCATATATATAACAACATAGTATTAAAATCTATGTTGGAATAATTCGAGAGAGAATTGTTACCAGTGTTACATGGAATATATCTCTCTAGCTTTACATGTCCACGAAATTGAATGAGATTAAAATAGTGATTTGAATTCCATATGCTTTAGGGATAGATTAATCACATATTCCATGATATGTACAAGAATTTTTATTTACAATATATACATTATTATAGGAAAATATCAGTTGTAACTAGGATAACTATATGTGAAGTAGTCAGAACTATCGGACTGTACTTGGGAAAGTAAAAAGGATATGTACCTGGTAAGTAGAGAGGAAAGGATACTAGTTTTGAGGGGACACAAACCATTCTTCCTTGGATTAGTTTGATGTAATATCATAGTCAAGATATGTTAATGATCAAGAAAATATCGTTCAAGTTAGTGGTGGTAATATCTATAAATACCGAGTTTGTTGCGGCTTCTAAGGTAGCTATGAAGCAGTGTAAAATTTTCAACATTTTTGTTCCAACTCTTATAATCACACGAATTATGTAGAGTATTATCATAAGGTAAATTATGATAATCTAACTATCCAATATGTCATGTTTAGATGGAGGAAAAAGTCATATACTCAGGGATTAAATCTTTTGATGACTTTTACTCAAGGTGATGAGGTCGCACATAGCAGAATTTACAGACAATGGAAATGTGGAAGGCCCCTATCTAAAGTCATATCTTAGTAGAAACTTGATATTAATCATGTGTGAGATAACAAAGATAGTTATAAAGTTGTCTCTAGTGAAAGTGGGAGTGTTGTAATATTGGGTACCCTAGACCCATCTTGAAATATACATTGGATTACCATTACATGTATAATGATTGATATATATGTGTTTATTTGATTCATACCATAATAGTGTTGATAGTTCTGCATCCACTATTTACATTGTAATTCCCTTAGAATATGTGTCATATCAAATAGTTATATCAGTTCCTAGCTATAATGAGAACATCAAGACACTATGACTATAATATTAAATATATGTGTCTTGTGGTCTAGATACATCATATGGATAAGACATATATGATGTTAGACTTTCTGGTGTTGGGGGCTCATAAGCATTCAGAATTATTCTCATGATTTCGCACATGGTGATATCTAGTAGCGAGATCCTCAGGATAGAGTTTCCAATAGGAACACTACATGTTTTAGGTGTCATTGGTTGTTCCTATATATGAACATGTGTATTGTTCTCCAGATTTGAGATAATTATTAGTGTGTTCCATTTGACCGCATTCTTTAATGTAAGAAAAAACCATGATAATGATATCATGATGCAGTTGTTTGTGTTGGGTGCGTCATTGGTGGTATGACATCGGTTGAATGATCATGATAGATTTTTTCGCTTCTAGGTTGTGAAAGAGATGTCTCATGGGCCCAGATTGACCAGGATGGTAGTGCCTTTTTAAATCCATGGTCATGGTCCAAGAAGATAAATCCATCCAGTAAGGTCATGAAATAGATAAATAAATAAAAGGATGATGACACAAGTGTGCATCATGCTTTATGATATATTTCCAGATAAAGAGATTATATTACATAGTTAGTGTTCGTAGGAGGAAGTCATAGTTATGACATTCCTTATCTCATTAGTAGCCATTATGGGTTTCTAGACTATGCTCTTGTCCTATGGGTTGGAATTCATGCTATTGTAATATGTACCTATAGGGTCATACACTTAGTCTATCCACAAGTTCCACCTATTCTAGTGAATAGGATTTTAGGACGAAGTGGGCCCCACATGTGGGGGCTGTTGAATGTTTGAGTTTAACTGATAGCCAATAAAACTAATTCAATTATATAATTCAAATTTAGAATAATCATTATTGAATTTATTTCTCAATGTATTCACACGTTGTTTGATCATAAAAGTCAATACGAGAAAAATATAATTTTTTCGAACAAACATTGGATGTTAATGGTTCGTATTTTATAAAAAAAATTAATATTGTTACAAGTGTGTGATAGAATATTTGTGACATTTATGAAAAGTTTATTAAGTTATACATGTTTTTAAAGGTCTAAAATGTAGGTTATTACATTCCAGGTACCAAAGTAAAATTTTGGAAAGTATAAATTAAGTATAAACGCTCATTTTAGCCTCTTGAATTAAAAGGTACACCATTTTCACGAATTTAGAAAGATAATTTCTGTTCTCCTATTATCTCATGTTCATAAAGAGAGATTATGGAAGATGAAAAATGTTTGATCGATCAAAATTCTTAATTGAGTCTGAGTTCCTATGGTGATCGAAGGGACATTGTAACGCTATTTGATTTACCATTACAGCACCTGGGAAATGTTTATTGACGATCATGGAAATGTTGATCATATTTGGATGATCTATAGGGTGTTCATTTTAGTTTCTTAGAACCACGACACGCCAATAGTAGGCGAATCAAACCGGCTACTTCAAATGAACATGGCGAGGTTTAAACATTCGTTTGATTTTCTTTTTTTGTGCTTTAATTGAATTACACATGATCCTTTTAGATGTCAGAGAAAGTGGTTAAGTTTATTCTATATTTTTAACAAGAATACAAACCCAAAATTTTAAATTGTGCATTCTTTCATACTTCCACAGCTCCTTGGGTTCCTTCAATTGGTATCAGAGGGAATGTGTAATTATTTAAGTTTAAAATGTTGAAATTACAATTAAATTTTCATTAATTCTAAAGGAGGGTTTCTTTATTATACCATTGAAACTAATGGTGCATCGATATGAGTTTGTGTCGCCAATATATGGCAGATCATAGAACGACGGGTTTTGTGTAATGGTTTCTAAGAAAATTAATGTTTTAATTATTTTCTTCATTTAATTGAACATGTTGTGACAGATCATTAGCAAGTGCATGATGTAATCACATTGCATGGTAACCGAATATATCAAAATTATTTTGGGGTAGTATGTTGGAAATACATGTTTGTTAGGGAATCTTGTTTAATTAAATAGATAAATCTTCTTTGGGAATCTAGTTTAAATCTTCTCATAGAAGCTTGTTTAGTTAAACAGATAAATATTCCCTAAAATCTAGATTAAATCATCCATAAGAAGCTAGATTAAAGTTTCGTATAGAATATTGTTTAATTAAACAGTTAAATCTTCCATTGGAAGCATGCTTGGAGATTCTCAAAGTAGCTTGTTTAATTAATCGGATATAGATTCCCATGGAAGCTACTATAAAGATTCTTATGGAAGATTATTTAATTAAAAGTACAAAGATTCCCATGGATGGTAGTTTAAAGATTCTCGTGGAAGCTTCTTTTAATTAATAGGATATAGCTTCTCGTGGAAGATAATTTAAATATTCTCTTGTAAGCTTGTTTAATTAAATGCACAATGCTTCACTTGGAAGCTTATTCAGAACTTCCTATGGAAGCTTGATTAAAATAAATATATAAAAGGGAAAAAGATTATGTTGGAATTTGGTTATTATATATATATATATATGTCCTTCAAATGGATACCCCATCTCGGGCTGAACCATTTTGGTTGGGGTCCAACCGCCCTGACATATTTGACTTATCAGTAGTCCTAAATTAATTTTCAGGGATCTGCTTTAGGTCCAAATAGACCCGGATAATTGAAAATAAAATTTCAAATGTGAAATTTAATTTTCTCGGATTTAATAAATTTATTTCAGGTGTTTTGGGAAATATTGAGAATTAATCAAAATTATTTTAATTAAATTTAATTCATTAAAAATACATTCGAGTTAAATTTTAGAAAATCTAATTTTTCCTTATTCAATATAATTGTATGTGGAATGATCATGAGTCGAGACCGACCCATGAATTTTTGGTTTATTATTTATTTATTTTAATTATTGCATATAAGTTTTATGTAATGTAATAATTATTTTATTTCAAAGATTGGTGTATCGTCCTTTTATCATTACTTTGTATAAGGGAGTATGTCCACATTTGAGTGCTCTAAATGCAATTTTTCATCCAGAGTTCCCCTCACCTGTGTCTGAGTATACATTGTAACAATCAGAGGAGTTCATGGTGAAATCATTCGTGTCGAGAGCCTGCGTAGACCATACAATTGGAATGCATGGGAGTTGTGGGTGCTGCAATTCATGTCAGGTATTGACTTAAGGAATTCACATAGGGCCTCAATTAATCCATTATTCGCTCGATGGATTAACAGATAGTTAACGGCTCATGATCATGCCATTATTTATTTATTTTATCATGTAAATTGTTTATTATTTTGTGAATTTCTAATTTTTACATGATATCACATAGTATAAAAATACACAAACATGCAAAGATAAAATGAACATGTGCAGTGAATGTTTTGTATTTAAAACAATGGTTATGTTTTGAGTGAAATCACATAGAATGAGCATGTTAAATTAAATAGGATTACATTCTCCAGTATTAAATTACCAAATCACTAAAAGAAAATATTAAGTCATTAAATTCCTTCCATCACTAAAATTTGAGAAAACGGGGTTCATGGGGTGTTCGGTCAGCCAATGTTGAGGATCCCTCCTACTATTGAGGAGTTATTTTGAGAATGGTGGGTTGAATTAAATATAGTTTTCAGAAATGAGATATCCAAATAATTATTTTTGTAACTCTAGAGGAAAGGTGTTGAGAAAAGAAAAGTAATTCTTTGCAGGAGATGAGACTCTACTCAACAGATCAAGGAGCCACCAGTTAATGCGGTTGGCCAGGTTAGTGCCTACCTTGGACTCTATGAGTAGTGGAATAGCCAAATATTGTAGACTATGAGTAGGGGGTTTCAAGGATCCTTTCCACTAGAATAATCAAGCGACAGATTATTCTGATTATAGTACAGAGGGTTCCTAGAAATAGATAAAATATTGGGAGACATTTAAAATTTATAATTTGAAAATATTTATTAGTAATCAAGATAATGTACTTCATTTTTTTCAAAAAATGAAAATAAATACCCCATGTACATTATGATAAATAATTTTAAAATAAAATTCCCTAACCATATAAATTTCCAAGAGTAGTACACGGGTTTGTGCAAAGTACTACGATATCAGAAATTCAAGGTGTTTTTGTCCCAAATACCTATTAAGTTGCCTTAGGATGAAAGGGTATAAAAAAACGTATGAAAGACTCATATATGATGCATATGATGGTTATTTAATAATTTTATCATCATATTCTGATGTTTATTTTGAATATAAAATGAAAAAATAGATAATTTTACATGTTGACTCATCTCTGAAAAGTTTTCAAGGAGAAACCGAAGCACAAATATGAATAGGTAATGATTACATTGGATCTTTGTAAATTGGAAGGTGGATAATGATCTTTCAATACATCCTATTCTAATATCATTTTCACCCATTTTTTATATTTTTTTAATATTACAAAATAAACAGTATGGATAAGACACTTTATTACTGTAACATGCCAATCTTTTGTGGTACGTTTCTTTTTAAATAATTCAATAGACTGTAATACACGAAACAACAAGTTTAAGCACACCATGAATAGATATTTAAGAAGTGACTATGAATATAATTAAGAACACATTGAATTTTATATATTCCATATAATTTTAATATTCATCTCATTTGTTTCTGAGACATTATATTAGAACAAATTCATTTTTTTTTCAAAAAATCAGTTTTACCACCTTTTAATGGAGAACCATTTTTAAATATAATATTTAAAAAATTTATATGATCAATTTGACAAAATAAACTCCTTAAATAGAATAGGGACAAAAAAATTTAGTTTAGAAAGCTTTTTAATATTTTTTTGATAACATTAAATTATAATCAATAGGGAAAAATATTGCATTTTAATTTTTTTTGAATGGCCCAGTGGCCGAATTCTTTTTATTGATTTTAGATAATCCCCCTTTTAAGGGTAAAGGGGGGAGAAACCAAGACTTCAATGAAAATCAGGGAATTCACAAAAAAATGAGAATCAAGGGGTTACAACCCAGAACAAAACTACGAGAAATTTCCTCCACCCAGAATCAATATCATTAGGACACACCTCCACCAATGCATGGCTGTTCAGCAAATAGTCCAGTGCAACAATGCACGGGCATAGTACCGATGGTAGCGCCATATCCTCTCAATCTTCCAAATCCGAAAATCCATGGTTGGTGAAGATGATCATCTCTTTCCTCATCTGAAACAAAATCCTGAAGAATTTCAGGGTTCCCCATCAAACCATCCAATACCTCCAATTCCCCTCTAATAATTCAATCATTCAAATCAGATCAAACACAAACCTAAATTCACCAAAATAGAGCCTCAAAACCACTTCCAACAGCACCAAAAAAACACCAAAACAAGAGTCCTCCCCCCTCCAAGCCACTGATCCAACCCTGAGAAAATAGGAGCATGCCATGACCGACGTCGAGCCAGGATGAAGCCAAGAAAGGAACCAGATCCACCTGTGCTGAGTACGTCAACGCCAAGCACACCGCTGCCGTTACTGAAAACCGAACAAGGAGGGCTAACGGAGCAGACAACAAGAGTACCGAGCCAATGACGATCCGTTGTCGCGATGAGAACCAAAACCTCATAGCAACCAGGGGCAAGCCAAATCCAACACCGACACACTAGATCAAGCACCACATACCTGGTTCTGCAAAGAGGAACTGGACCCAAATGAAACAAAACTGTCACCGAGACGAGATCTAGAATCTGAGTCCCTTGGAGTTTATGCACGCCAACGCCGGGTTAAGATCCCAAATCCATGAGAGCCGAGGCCACTTCTAAGCATACCGGAGCTAATGATGAACATACCACAACCGAGGAAAGATCCCAAAGCCGAAATGACAACACCGCTGAGCCAAAAATGAATCTGGACCACGCCGATCCGACACCCAACGACACCGAGCCGAGTGAAGATAGCTACAGAAGAGGTCGGACCATGCCGGAAGAGGTAAGAAGGTGGCGAAAAAGGAAACCCTAAACACGCGGGGGAGGGTGGATGTTGCCGCTCAGTGGCTACCCTCCCAGAAGAACTTAATTTAAATCTATTTTTTCATATAATTTATTTATGTTATTATATAATACTTTTAATCGGTATTAAAGTATAATTTCATTATTTTTATCATGTAATCCAATGTTGTTCATTAGCGGTAATTTCCCCTTGAAATTTGATATAAACCCATGTCAATCTTTTGATGTTTTTTTACTTTTAAAAAAGTAATTTTCTCATTTTGACAACTTGAATTAATTTTAAATTAATTACTGAAACTTATGTGTTTTGAATTTTAAAAAAATGAATTCCATATTTGGAATTATATGGTCCAAAATATTAAAATAGTTCTATTTTATTTTGGGACATTATGAATAGGAACTTTAGTATTTATTTTTATTATAATAATACAAAGCTACCCTAACTCCTGTCATAATCCTATTAAATGAGATATGTCCACCCAATACAACCCTTGGGATAACAATTCGTCCTTTTGAAGCCACTTGAGTGTGATTATGACACTTATAACTTTTAATTTAAAGTAAAGGAAAATATGTTTTAATCTTATATCTTCTTGATAAAAAAATTTTAATATAGGATAATGTAAGTGATATCTTTTAATATATAAAGTAATTATATATATAATAATATTTCCTAAATTATGGTATTTTATATATAATTTTTAGATTTTAAATAATTAAAAAAAAATATTGTTAATAAAAAAATCAATTAAATGATATTAAAAATATTAAATTAAATATTATATGATTTAATTAATGGCATACACGAATTTTATATATAGCATAGAAAATTTAGTGACATATTAGAAGTATTGGTTTGAAGTTATCATATTGGGTTGATATTTTTTAAAATGAAAATCTATATATCTTCTAAAGTAAGTTCTTCTCAGCCTACGTGTAACACCCCGAGATTTTATGAAAAATATTCTTTTTAATTTCACTAATGTCTTGTGTTGTATGCTACACCAAAAGGAGCTTTCACAACACGCATCCTTGACTTGCCTTGCATTACATGCAATCACAACCTTCCTCGATAGCGTGTATAGTACGCAATACTGAGTTTCACGAAACAACGATATGCTATTAAAATATTATTAAAACTAGCCGTTATGAATAGTAATAACCACTTTTTGAAATTTTGTAAATTTTATTTTTCAAAACGGAATTCATTTTTAGATTCGGAGTATCAAATTTAGCCTAAGGTGAAATTTTGGTACTTTTCGGATAACTTTCATATTCTGATGAATAGTGAAAATTACTCAATTATAATTAAAAACAACTTTTTTAATCGAAATAATTAATACTGATAAATTATTAATTTGAGTGGTTTTAAAGTATATTTAGAATATATTTTTACAATTCAATAAAATGTTGGTCATTGGTTGTAATTTCACATTTAAACCAGACATAATCAAGTGTCAATCTTTTGATAGATATTGTTTCTTAAAAACACGCTATTTGTTTTAACAGCGAGATTTAATTATAAAATTAATTAATGCAACTTATATGTTATGAATTTGGTAAAATAGACTTCATTTTTGAATTCGGAATATGAAATATAGCTTAGGATGGAATTTTGGCATTGTTCTGAAAAACATCAATTTTTGATGAATAGTGAAACTACTAAGTGGTAGTTAAAAAACTGAATTTTTCATAAAACATAATTTTACTGCTTCTGTAAATGGAATTTCAAAAATCCGAGAGACACGGTTGATGTCAGTAACTAAAATGTGGTTCAATGAGATGAAAATAATTTTTGGTGAATAGTAACTTTTTACTTTTTTTTACCGCGGTTAATAGTAAATAGGGTAACTAAGGGTAAATATGATATTACTATTACCCTAACACATGTACTAATTCTATTGGATAAGTGTAATTCGACCAAAAACAACCTTATGAATATAATATGACCATTTAGGTCCACTTGGATTAGATTATGACATTTAATATTATTTTATTTAATGAATAGTTAAAATAGTTAAAATCAAAGTTTAATAAGTAAATCATTTTTAATATGGGGTTATACATAAGATAAATTCGACTATAAATATTCATTAGAAAGCTAAAAATATTTCCTATATAATGGTATTTTATTTGTAATTGTTAGACATTATATAATTTAATTTATTTATGACACAATGATGATGCAGTAATTATCTTATTAATGAAATATTGACATAATTGATGTTCTAAACACCAAAATAAATGTAATTTGAGACTTTTTATGAATTCCACTAATTTTCTAGGTTACTATGATATTTTAGTATTTATTTAATCAACTTTTTCCGAACATATAATTCTGTTATGACTTTCACAAAAATCATATATCAAATAGTGTCAAAATTGACACAAAATAGTTTTTAAATCAAATATTATATTATTAATTGTTATTTTATTCCTAAAATTCTAAGGTTCGGCCAAATGACTTAGATAGGGATATATATATTAATAATAAACAATTTGGGGTTCGTTTGGCATGATATAGTAAGTGTATTAACCATATAGTGTAAGAAAACAAAAAGACACGGTAAAAGTTAAATTATTTAACATAGAGTTAAATCTAATTGATAAGGTTAAAATAATAACCTAAACTTGTCTAAATCTTATTTGTTGATAGGATTTCGACCCATCCCCACTTTAGCTTCGAAATAAGACCCTTTGGAACCATTACAAACCGATTTTGACTTTAATATAAAATAATATTTTGAGATATTCCTAAGGTGCCCCTCTCCTCCCTTATAAAAGGACACCTCCTCCCCCTCCTCCTCACACCAACTTGAGCCCTCAAGCTCGGCCAACCCCTGCCGAAATCCCTTCTCCACTTCCCTAGTATCATCCTAGAGGTCCTGGTTTTCTTTAAAGACCATCCATAGTTCTTTAAGTGGAGTCTAAGAAAAGGCGCGTCAAAAAGAGGTAATATCCATTACTGATTTTTTCAATTTCATTCTTATTCAACTTCTTCTTCTTTAATTGTTTCATGATAAAGTAATAACATAAGTATTTATTATATACTGATATGTTATTATAAATATGAAACAACTCTAATTAACCTTCTATCCATCCTACGGAAAAAGGAAATCACCGCGCGTGCGTACGTACGGAATACCGTCTCCACGCCGTGGTGTAATCTATTTTCCGCCACCACCTTAATTGGATGGGTATAAAGGTGTAATTAGTAACTATATATGATTATTATAAAGTGATATTGATACTTAAATAGTATACATACACTTCAACACAATTCCATGACCATGGGAATGATATCATCGCTCGTGCGTACGTACGGACTACCGTCTCCACGACGCGATGAGATTCATTCTCAATGATTAACCATTCATGAATGATTATAAAGTATATATAATAAGTAATAATGAAATATATTACCTGATAATGATACTGGAATTATTTATATTTATATGTATGTCATCTACTTAATTCCATTCAATTCAATAAGGAAACGAAAACAGCGTTCATGCGTACGTACGGACTACCGTCTCCATGAACGGTGTATTTCTTTCCATTTACTGATTTATTATATATATATATTCTGAATATATATTATATATAAATCATGTTTTATATTCTGGAATTAAGTAATTATGATCTAACCAATCATATGATTAATTACAAGTTAAAACACGAACGACAAATGAGACGATTTGACCCAAAACGCTACTTTAACATGAATTTACAAAAGAACGAGTAATATAAAGTCATAAGTGGACCATATATGATATAATAACAATGAATATGATTCTGGAATAAGTCAATAACATTATTTAAATCATTATACTGGAGGTTCAGACACTTACAAAGCAAGTCGAACCTAAGGTAAGGGAAAATATCATAATCTCATTTTTATCCGAGATTGTTTTTACTTTGGCATTTACTGGGGTGTATTTTATCATCCACATCCATGTTTCCTCAATATATAATATTATTTCCATCCACCTAAAATTTTTTAAATCCAATTTTACCCTTCGGTGAATTTTTAGTAAAAGATAAGAAAGGAATATTTTGTCGTTTTTCGTACGACGTACTTTTTGACTTTTTCGACAAAAGTACGAGAATAATGTTTTTTTTAACTTTTATGGCATGAATGGATTTTTAAAACATTATTTCCAAGAAGAATCCTTTACAAGTTTTCATGTTTATTTTTAATCAAATTCTTTTAGTTTATAATTGTACGACATGTTATGAAAGGAAAAGTGTTTTTGAAGAAGAAGGGATATTTTCCTCAAGAATGGAGTTCAAGTGTTTTATCAAAATTATTTTCCATCTAAGATAATAAAGGGTTCTGTTTTTATCCCTATTATTACATAGATTTGATTATGTTGTGATGAAATTATTTTTATGAATTCCTTTATCTTATATGAATTGTTTTATGATGTCATGATGTTTAAGATCCCATTGTATTACATGGGTTACGCAATGATGTATGATTTATGATTTTGTGGCACACATAAGAATGGTATCATTATGAGATGGGTGGGACCTATATATCCCTCCAATGCATTGGGTAAAGATTTTATATCTCATGAGATAGACATGGATGAAATTGTATAAACCCGTATCTTGACTTACATGGACTTTACATTACTTTTGCGGAATACTTAGTACATAACAAAAAACACACACACAAGGATCGTAATAGTTTAGTGTCTTTGGAAACTCGGAATATAATCTTCTAATCGTGGTGAAAGATCTTCAAAATCTCCCATAAAGATCTTCCCTTTTTTTTTACCTAAAACCCTTCTTTATATCCTGGGGAAAAGAAAACATAAAAGGGTGAGCTCAAATGCTCAGTAAGGGTAAACAAAATAAATATCAATCACATCATATACATAAGCACATAACTTTTGGAAATCTTAACCTGCAAAAGAGATCATAATTTCATAACATGGGGAAAATCCTGGCAGTGAAATGTAATCACAATAATCATAACTTAAAACATGAAACTTTGTGGCATTCACACATAATCATAGAGAGTCATTTCTTGTTAGTCAAGACTCATTGCCAAGACTATCTTAGTGGACAAAGTCCCTTTCTGAATCGAGTAACCCTCGTTTCAGTCCTGTTTCACTGAACCGGTATAACCTACCGTTCCAGCCCTGTCTATCTCATGAGATATAAAATCTTTACCCAATGCATTGGAGGGAGATATAGGTCCCACCCATCTTATAATGAATCCTTTCTTATGTGTGCCACATAATCAGAAACCATACATCATAGCGTAACCCATGTAATAAAAATGGGATTCTTAAACAACATGACATCATAAAACAATTCATATAAGAAAAAGGAATTCATAAAAATATTTCCATCACAACATAATAAAACCAATGTAATAATAGGGATAAAAACATAACCTTTTTATTATCTTAGATGGAAAATAATTTTGATAAAATACTTGAACTCCATTCTTGAGGAAAATATCCTTTCTACTTCAAAAACATTTTTCCTTTCATAACATGTCATATGACTTTAAAATAAAAGAAGTTGATTAAAAATAAACTTGAAAACTTGTAATGGAAGTTTCTTGGAAATAATGTTTTAAAAATCCATTCATGCCGTATAAGTTAAAAAAAAACATTCTTCGTACTTTTGTCGGAAATGTCAAAAACTACCTCGTACGACAAAAGATTCCTTTCATAGATATTACTTAAAACTCACTGAAGGGTAAAAATGGATTTAAAAAATTGTAGGTGGATGGAAATAATATTACATATTTATGAAACATGGATGTGGACGATAAAATACACCCCAGTAAATACTTACGAATAAACAATCTCGGATAAAAATGAGATTGTGATATTTCCCTTACCTTAGGTCCAATTTGCTTTGTACGTGTCCGAAGCTCCTGTATAATGGTTTAAATAATGTCATTGACTTATTACAGAATCATATGCATTGTTATGATATCATATATGGTTCACTTATGACATTATATTACCCGTTCTTTTGTAAATTCCATGTTAAAGAAGCGTTTTGGGTAAAATCGTTTCATTTATCGTAGGTGTTTTGACTTGTTGTTCTTGACATTATTATTACTTATATCATGATTTACATACTTCCAGAATATAAAATATGATTTATATATCATATATATTCAGTATATATATATATATAATAGATAGATAAATGAAATGAAAAACACCGTTCATGGAGATGGTAGTCCGTACGTACGCATGAACGCTATTTTCCTTTCCTTATTGTCTTGAATGGAAGTAAGTAGATGACATACATATATATATATATATACATAAATACAGTAGCTTTATAATGTCATATATTTCACTATTATTTGTTATATATACTTTATAATCATTCTTAAATGGTTAACATGGAGAATGAATCTCATCGCGTCGTGGAGACGGTAGTCCGTACGTACGTACGAGCGATGATATAATTTCCATAAATATTTAATTGAATTGGAGTGGATTATACAATATATCAGAATCAATATGATGTTGTAATAACTATGTATAGTTATTCTTTACACCATTATACCCATCCATGTAAGGTGGTGGTGGAAAATAGATTACACCATGGCGTGGAGACGGTATTCCGTACGTACGCACGCGCGGTGATTTATTTTTCTGTAGGATGGATAGATGGTGAAATAGGGTTTTTTCATACTTATAATAACATATCAGTATATGAGTGATACTGATGTTATTACTTCATAATGAAACAACCTAAGAAGAAGAAGTGGAAGAAGAAATAAAGATGAAAGAATTGGTAACGGTAATTACCTCTTCTTTGAAGCGCCTCTTTGAGACCTCCTCTTAGGGCACTAAAATTGGTCTTTGAGGAAGACCAGAACCTCAAGGATGTTTCTATGGAAGTGGAGAAGAGATTTTGGCAGGGGTTGGCCGAGCTTGAGTGCTCAAATTAGTGTGAGGAGGAGGGGGAGGAGGTGTCCTTTTATAAGGGAGGAGAGCGGCACATTAGGAATATCTCAAAATATTATCTTATATTAAAGTCAAAATCGGTTTATAATGGCTCAAAAGGGTCTTATTTCGAAGATAAGGTGGGGATGGGTCGAAATCCTATCAAAAAATAAGATTTAGACAAGTTTAGGGTATTATTTTAACCTTATCAATTAGATTTAACTCTAAGTTAAATAATTTAACTTTTACCATGTCTTTTTGTTTTCTTTCACTATATGGTTAATAAACTTACTATAACATTCCAAACGAACCCCAAATTGTTTATTATTAATATATATATCCTTATCTAAGTCATTTGGCCGAACCTTAGATTTTTAGGAATAAAATAACAATTAATAATATAATATTTGATTTAAAAACTATTTTGTGTCAATTTTGACACTATTTGATATATGATTTTTGTGAAAGTTATAACAGAATTATATGTTCGAACCAAGTTGATTAAATCAACATTAATATATCATAGTAACCTAGAAAATTATTTGAATTCATAAAAAGTCTTAAATTACATTTATTTTGGTATTTATATTATCAATTATGTCAATATTTCATTAATAAGATAATTACTGCATCATCTTTGTGTCATAAATAAATTAGATTATTTGATGTCTAAAAATTACAAATAAAATACCATCATGTAGGAAATCTTTTTAGCTTTCTAATGAATATTTACAATCGAATATATCTTATGTATAACCCCATATTATAAATTATTTACTTATTAAACATTGATTTTAACTATTTTAACCCTTCTTTAAATAAATTAATAATAAATATCCTAATCTAATCCATGTGGGCCTAAATGGTCATATTTTATTCCTAAGTTTGTTTTTGGTCGAATTACACTTGTCCAATAGAATTAGGACATTTGTTAGGGTAATATTAATATCATATTTACCCTTAGTTACCCTATTTACTATTAACCGCGGTAAAAAAAGTAAAAAGTTACTATTCACCAAAAAATTATTTTAATCTCATTAAACCACATTTTAGTCCTTGATATTAACCGTGTCTCTCGGATTTTCGAAATTCCATTCACAGAAGCGGTAAAATTAAGTTTTATGCAAAATTCCGTTTTTAACCTACCACTTAGTGGTTTCACTATTCATCAAAAATTGAAAGCTTTCAAAAAAATGCCAAAATTTCATCCTAAGCTATATTTCATATTCCGAATTCAAAAATGAAGTCTATTTTACCAAATTCATAACATAGAAGTTTCATTAATTAATTTTATAATTAAATCCCGCTGTTAAAACAAATAGCGTGTTTTTTAAGAAACAAAATCTATCAAAAGATTGACACTTGATTATGTCTGGTTTAAATGTGAAATTACAACCAATGACCAACATTGTATTAAATTGTAAAAATATATTCTAAATATACTTTAAAACCACTCAAATTAATAATTTATCACTATTAATTATTTCGATTAAAAAAGTTGTTTTTAATTATAATTTAGTAATTTTCACTATTCATTAGAATATGAAAGTTATCCGAAAAGTACCAAAATTTCAGCTTATGCTAAATTCGATACTCCGAATCCAAAAATGAAGTCCATTTTGAGAGATAAAATCTCTAAAATTTAAAAAGTGGTTATTACTATTCATAACGGCTAGTTTTAATAATATTTTAATAGTATATCGTTGTTTCGTGAAACTCAGTATTGCGTACTACACACGCTACCGAGGAAGGTTGTGATTGCGTGTAATGCAAGGCAAGTTAATGATGTGTGTTGTGAAAGCTCCTTTTGGTGTAGCGTACAACACAAGACATTAATGAAATTAAAAAGAATATTTTTCATAAAATCTCGGGGTGTTACATTCTACCCCCCGTAAAATGAATTTCGCCCTCGAAATTCGTCGGGGTTATAAATGGTTTACTATTTGAAAGTTTCTTTGATAGAAACCCACATCGTAAAAAGGAATACCCAAACTTATCTTTAAAAAACAAAAGTATGAAACGTAACGGTTACCCAAATAAACTAATCACTGGGTTTCCACATAGGTGAAAATATGGATATGGAAGAGAAATCTAACCATCATGTTCTGATGGAGAGTGGTAGAGAACATGGCTATGGAAAAGCTAGCAATCACAAAGCCATAAATTTGTGATGATCTAGGGTACCATCTGATTAATCGGATATAAGGGCACTAGGACAACATTTTTGGTCTTCAAGATCATTTCCCTAAAGTTGAAAATTTGAATTACAATAAATACTTACTTTATTTTGGTACAATCTCACTATTGTTCGTGCCTTGAACAATTTCCACTTCATCTCTAAAATAAATGAAGTTGAATTTGTTATTCGTGTAGTGTTAGCAGATCATGTGATAGAATGACGGGTCATTCCATCTGTCTCAAAAAAAAGGTTAGCAAAAATTATATACATAAGTCGATCTATAGTGAGATTAATCATATATGGTTCCTACAATGAACTTATACTTCACATATCATACTGCTTAATATAATAAAACTAGTTTTCTACTAAACAGGGACTTCCTGTAGGCCAGTGGTAGGCAATAAAGGCCAGTCGCACTTCGGTTGTGGGTTCGATTCCTACAGCCTTGTCCGAAGCGATGGGCTGTCGCCCATCCTGCAGGTTGTCCTTTTTCTAAAACTACATTACTATAACATCACATAAATAATATCAAAAAAAAGTTCTATACTTAAACAATACTAACTTATGGTTAATATAATCCATTACAATCTTTAGTCTTATCTAAAATACTTCAGTCCAAGCTCATAGTATAAAGAAAATGATTACTTGAAATGTCGCCAACCAAGCATGTGAATACCATCATTTATCCCCCATATATCTTGTTGGTCACATTCCAATCATGTGAATACTTTAATGATGTATTCTCTTGAAAAATATGAATACCCATTAAACCTTAGTGAAAACATGAATGCTTTCAAAAGTTAACTCTTTCCACATACCAAAATCTAAAAATTCTATATACTCAAACCATGATATAACCTTCTCCTTATATCAGTCATGAGCTCATGAATACTATCAAACATTTTATTTTCTCCTTATCCCTTCATTATGCGCATATCATCTACATTCCAAAAATATTTGAATAACCTTTCATGGATACTGGTACCATTCATCATACACATTCAAAACTTAAGGAAAGACAACAGTGTAACAATCCATAGATGTCTCTTTATTCCATGACATTACTTATACAACATTACACATGATAAACATGTAATCATTCCACTACATTCTTAGACCATTGACCAAGCTTCAACATTTCTTTCATCTCAAATATCATTTTTGTTTCTTCATCATCATCAACATAAATACTTCCCATACGACCATACTGATTCTCTTCATGATACTTTCCCTTAGGGCATTGGTTTGCATAATGCCCGTACATTCCACATTTAAAGCATTTATCCTTTGTTGATGTCGTAGCAATACCATTATCCTCATCCATGGTGTTAACTGAACCTTTTCCTTTGCACTTACTTGCTTTGTGTCCTTTTCCACACCCAAAGAATCTTCTAGTTCCCTTGAAACATTCTCCTTGATGCCTCTTCCCACATGATTTACATGGGGGAAATTGAACTTTCTTTCCTCTATGATCATCATGAAACTCCATCTATCTCTTATTAGCCGAGTCAGGAAACTTACCAAATTTTACTTTATTGATCATATTATGAGATTGCTGATTCGGCATAATAATGATGTTTGGACTTCCAAATCCCATTTCATTTGGTTGCTCCTGAAGAATATCATTCCATTGTCCATCATATATTCCATTATCGTGAATCATCTTGTTTCCAGCCATTTTCTAAAACCCAAAAAGAAGAGTGTGAGAGGGAAAAATCATAATAAAGGGGGAGTAACATCAATATCTAACATCTTTGGTTTAATCTAATATCGTTACCATAGTTCTAGGACTATATCCTATACGTATACTTATCCTTAGGGACATCCCTAGACATACCTTAGAAATATCTCTAGGGATCTCACTAACGTTTCCACGTCCTAGTTTCCAAAGGTTGACTAAACCTTTCCTCTGATACCAACTGTAGAGACCCGTATCTTGACTTACATGGACTTTACATTACTTTTGCGGAATACTTAGTACATAACAAAAAACACACACACAAGGATCATAATAGTTTAGTGTCTTTGGAAACTCGGAATATAATCTTCTAATCGTGGTGAAAGATCTTCAAAATCTCCCATAAAGATCTTCCCTTTTTTACCTAAAACCCTTCTTTATATCCTGTGGAAAAGAAAACATAAAAGGGTGATCTCAAATGCTCAGTAAGGGTAAACAAAAGAAATATCAATCACATCATATACATAAGCACATAACTTTTGGAAATCTTAACCTGCAAAAGAGATCATAATTTCATAACATGGGGTAAATCATGGCAGTGAAATGTAATCACAATAATCATAACTTAAAACATGAAACTTTGTGGCATTCACACATAATCATAGAGAGTCATTTCTTGTTAGTCAAGACTCATTGCCAAGACTATCTTAGTGGACAAAGTCCCTTTCTGAATCGAGTAACCCTCGTTTCAGTCCTGTTTCACTGAACCGGTATAACCTACCGTTCCAGCCCTGTCTATCTCATGAGATATAAAATCTTTACCCAATGCATTGGGGGGAGATATAGGTCCCACCCATCTTATAATGAATCCTTTCTTATGTGTGCCACATAATCATAAACCATACATCATAGCGTAACCCATGTAATAAAAATGGGATTCTTAAACAACATGACATCATAAAACAATTCATATAAGAAAAAGGAATTCATAAAAATATTTCCATCACAACATAATCAAACCAATGTAATAATAGGGATAAAAACAGAACCTTTTTATTATCTTAGATGAAAAATAATTTTGATAAAATACTTGAACTCCATTCTTGAGGAAAATATCCTTTCTACTTCAAAAACATTTTTCCTTTCATAACATGTCATATGACTTTAAAATAAAATAAGTTGATTAAAAATAAACTTGAAAACTTGTAATGGAAGTTTCTTGGAAATAATGTTTTAAAAATCCATTCATGCCGTATAAGTTAAAAAAAACATTCTTCGTACTTTTGTCGGAAATGTCAAAAACTACCTCGTACGACAAAAGATTCCTTTCATAGATATTACTTAAAACTCACTGAAGGGTAAAAATGGATTTAAAAAATTGTAGGTGGATGGAAATAATATTACATATTGATGAAACATGGATGTGGATGATAAAATACACCCCAGTAAATACTTACGAATAAACAATCTCGGATAAAAATGAGATTGTGATATTTCCCTTACCTTAGGTCCGATTTGCTTTGTACGTGTCCGAAGCTCCTGTATAATGGTTTAAATAATGTCATTGACTTATTACAGAATCATATTCATCGTTATGATATCATATATGGTTCACTTATGACATTATATTACCCGTTCTTTTGTAAATTCCATGTTAAAGAAGCGTTTTGGGTAAAATCGTTTCATTTATCGTAGGTGTTTTGACTTGTTGTTCTTGACATTATTATTACTTATATCATGATTTACTTACATCCAGAATATAAAATATGATTTATATATCATATATATTCAGTATATATATATATATAATAGATAGATAAATGAAATGAAAAACACCGTTCATGGAGACGGTAGTCCGTACGTACGCATGAATGCTATTTTCCTTTCCTTATTGTCTTGAATGGAAGTAAGTAGATGACATACATATATATATATATACATAAATCCAGTAGCTTTATAATGTCATATATTTCATTATTATTTCTTATATATACTTTATAATCATTCTTAAATGGTTAACATGGAGAATGAATCTCATCGCGTCGTGGAGACGATAGTCCGTACGTACGTACGAGCGATGATATCATTTCCATAAATATTTAATTGAATTGGAGTGGATTATAAAATATATCAGAATCAATATGATGTTGTAATAACTATGTATAGTTATTCTTTACACCATTATACCCATCCATGTAAGGTGGTGGTGGAAAATAGATTACACCATGGCGTGGAGACGGTATTCCGTACGTACGCACGCGCGGTGATTTCTTTTTCCGTAGGATGGATAGATGGTGAAATAGGGTTTTTTCATACTTATAATAACATATCAGTATATGAGTGATACTTATGTTATTACTTCATAATGAAACAACCTAAGAAGAAGAAGTGGAAGAAGAAATAAAGATGAAAGAATTAGTAACGGTAATTACCTCTTCTTTGAAGCGCCTCTTTGAGACCTCCTCTTAGGGCACTAAAATTGGTCTTTGAGGAAGACCAAAACCTCAAGGATGTTTATATGGAAGTGGAGAAGAGATTTTGGCAGGGGTTGGCCGAGCTTGAGTGCTCAAATTAGTGTGAGGAGGAGGGGGTGGAGGGGGAGGAGGTGTCCTTTTATAAGGGAGGAGAGGGGCACATTAGGAATATCTCAAAATATTATCTTATATTAAAGTCAAAATCGGTTTATAATGGCTCCAAAGGGTCTTATTTCGAAGATAAGGTGGGGATGGGTCGAAATCCTATCAACAAATAATATTTAGACAAGTTTAGGGTATTATTTTAACCTTATCAATTAGATTTAACTCTAAGTTAAATAATTTAACTTTTACCATGTCTTTTTGTTTTCTTTCACTATATGGTTAATAAACATACGATAACATTCCAAAAGAACCCCAAATTGTTTATTATTAATATATATATCCTTATCTAAGTCATTTGGCCGAACCTTAGATTTTTATGAATAAAATAACAATTAATAATATAATATTTGATTTAAAAACTATTTTGTGTCAATTTTGACACTATTTGATATATGATTTTTGTGAAAGTCATAACAGAATTATATGTTCGAACCAAGTTGATTAAATCAACATTAATATATCATAGTAACCTAGAAAATTAGTGGAATTCATAAAAAGTCTTAAATTACATTTATTTTGGTATTTATATTATCAATTATGTCAATATTTCATTAATAAGATAATTACTGCATCATCTTTGTGTCATAAATAAATTAGATTGTTTGATGTCTAAAAATTAAAAATAAAATACCATCATGTAGGAAATCTTTATAGCTTTCTAATGAATATTTACAATCGAATTTATCTTATGTATAACCCCATATTATAAATGATTTACTTATTAAACTTTGATTTTAACTATTTTAACCCTTCTTTAAATAAATTAATAATAAATGTCCTAATCTAATCCAAGTGGGCCTAAATGGTCATATTTTATTCCTAAGTTTGTTTTTGGTCGAATTAAACTTGTCCAATAGAATTAGGACATGTGTTAGGGTAATATTAATATCATATTTACCCTTAGTTACCCTATTTACTATTAACCGCGGTAAAAAAAGTAAAAAGTAACTATTCACCAAAAAATTATTTTCATCTCATTGAACCACATTTTAGTCCTTGATATTAACCATGTCTCTCGGATTTTCGAAATTCCATTCACAGAAGTGGTAAAATTAAGTTTTATGCAAAATTCCGTTTTTAACCTACCACTTAGTGGTTTCACTATTCATCAAAAATTGAAAGTTTTCAGAAAAATGCCAAAATTTCATCCTAAGCTATATTTCATATTCCGAATTCAAAAATGAAGTCTATTTTACCAAATTCATAACATAGAAGTTGCATTAATTAATTTTATAATTAAATCCCGCTGTTAAAACAAATAGCGTGTTTTTTAAGAAACAAAATCTATCAAAAGATTGACACTTGATTATGTCTGGTTTAAATGTGAAATTACAACCAATGACCAACATTGTATTAAATTGTAAAAATATATTCTAAATATACTTTAAAACCACTCAAATTAATAATTTATCACTATTAATTATTTCGATTAAAAAAGTTGTTTTTAATTATAATTTAGTAATTTTCACTATTCATTAGAATATGAAAGTTATCCGAAAAGTACCAAAATTTCACCTTAGGCTAAATTCGATACTCCGAATCCAAAAATGAAGTCCATTTTGAGAGCTAAAATTTCTAAAATTTAAAAAGTGGTTATTACTATTCATAACGGCTAGTTTTAATAATATTTTAATAGTATATCGTTGTTTCGTGAAACTCAGTATTGCGTACTACACACGCTATCGAGGAAGGTTGTGATTGCATGTAATGCAAGGAAAGTTAATGATGTGTGTTGTGAAAGCTCCTTTTGGTGTAGCGTACAACACAAGACATTAATGAAATTAAAAAGAATATTTTTCATAAAATCTCGGGGTGTTACAGAAATGGTAGGTTATACCGGTTCAGTGAAACAGGACTGAAACGAGGGTTACTCGATTCAGAAAAGGACTTTGTCCTCTAAGATAATCTTGGCAATGAGTCATGAGTAAAAAGAAATGATTTTATATGATTATGTGTGTATGCCACAAAGTTTCATGTTTTAAGTTATGATTATTGGGATTTCATTTCACTACTATGATTTATCCCATGTTATGAAATTATGCTCTCTTTTGCAGGTTAAGATTTCCAAAAGTTATGTTCTTATGAATATGATGTGATTGATTTTTCTTTTGTTTACCCTTACTGAGCATTTGAGCTCACCCTTTTATGTTTTCTTTTCCCCAGGATATAAAGAAAGGTTTTAGTTAAAAAAAGGGAAGATCTTTATGGGAGATATTGAAGACATTTCAGCACGATTAGAAGATTACGTTCCGAGTTTCCAAAGACTCTAAACTATTACGATCCTGGTGTGTGTGTTTTTGTTATGTACTAAGTATTCCGCAAATGTAATGTAATGTCCATGTACGTCAAGCTTTGGGTCTTTACATTTGGTATCAGAGGAAAGGTTTAGTCAACCTTTGGAAACTAGGACGCAAAAACGTTAGTGAGATCCCTAGAGATATTTCTAAGGTATGTCTAGGGATGTCCCTAAGGATAAGTATACATATAGGATATAGTCCTAGCACTATGGTAACGATCTTAGAATTTAACCTAAGATGTTAGATATTGAAGTTACTCCCCCTTTATTATGATTTTTTTATCTAACACTATTCTTTTTGGGTTTTAGAAAATCGCTGGAAACAAGATGATTCACGATAATGGAGGATATGATGGACAATGGAATGATATTCTTCATAAGCAATCAAATGAAATGGGATTTGGAAGTCCAAACATCATTATTATGCCGAATCATCAATCTCATAATATGATCAATAAAGTAAAATTTGTTAAGTTTCCTGACTCGGCTAATAAGAGAAAGATGGAGTTTCATGATGATAATAGAGGAAAGAAAGTTCAATTTCCTCTATGTAAATCATGTGGGAAGAGGCATCAAGGAGAATGTTTCAAAGGAACTGGAAGATGCTTTGGGTGTGGAAAAGAAGGACACAAAGCCAGTAAGTGAGATGGAAAATTTTTAGTTAACACCATGGATGAGGTTAATGGTATTGCTACGACATCAACAATGGTTAAATGTTTTAAATGTGGAATGTACGGGCATTATGCAAACCAATTCCCTAAGGGAATATCTCATGAAGAGAATCGGTATGGTCGTATGGGTAGTATTTTTGTTGATGATGATGAAGAGACTACAAATGATATGTGAGATGAAAGAATTGTTGAAGCTCGGTCAATGGTTTAAGAAGGTAGTGGAATGATTACATGTTTATCAAGTGTAATGTTGTACTATAGAATAAAAAGACATCTAAGGATTGTTACACTGTTGTCTTTTCTTAAGTTTTGAAAGTTTATGATGAATGGTATGAGTAACAATGAAAGGTTATTTGGATATTTTTTGTAAAGTGGATGATATGCACATAATGAAGTGATAAAGAGAAAATGAAATGCCTGACAGTATTCATGAGCTCATGATTGATATAAGGACTAAGTGATATCATGGTTTGAGTATATAGAATTTTGAGGATTTTGGTAGGTGGAAAGTGTTAACGTTTAACTGCATTCATGTTTTCAATGAGGATCAATGGGTATTCAAGAGAATACATGATTAAGGCCTTTGAATGTTTAGAATGTGACCAACAAGACATATCTTATGATATATGGGGATCAATGATGGTATTAAATCTCTGGAAATCGTTTTCACTATGTTATGAGAGTGGACTGCAGTATTATGGATAAACCTAAAGATTGAAATGGATTATGTAGGACATAAGTTAGTATTGTTTAAGGATAGAAGTTTTTTCAATATTATTGATGGGATGTTATAGTTTTAGAAAAAGGACAACCGGCAGGACGGGCGACAGCCCATCGCGTCGGACAAGGCTGTGGGAATCGAACCCACAACTGAAGTGCGACTGGCCTTTATCGCCTACCACTGGCCTACAGGAAGTCCCTGTTTAGTAGAAACTAGTTTTATTATATTAAGCAGTATGATATATGAAGTATAAGTCCATTTTAGGTACCATATATGATTAATCTCACTATAGAATGACTTATGTATATTTAATAACTTTTTCTAACCTTTTGATGGAATGACCCATCATTCTATCACATGATCTGCTAACACTTCACGAATAAAAAATTCAACTTCATTTATTTAAGAGATGAAGTGGAAATTGTTCAAGGCACGAACAACTGTGAGATTGTACCAAAATAAAGTAAGTATTTATTCTAATTCAAATTCTTCAACATTAGGGAAATGATCTTGAAAACCAAAAATGTTGTCCTAGTGCTCTTATATCAGATTAATCAGATGGTACCTTAGATCTTCACAAATTTATGGATTTGTGATTGTTGTCTTTTCCATAGCCATGTTCTCTACCACTCTCCATCAGAACATGATGGTTAGATTTTTCTTCCATATCCATATTTTCACTTATGTGGAAACCCAGTGATTAGTTTATTTGGGTAACCGTTATGTTTCATACTTTTGTTTTTAAAGATTGGTTTTGGTATTCCTTTTTACGATGTGGGTTTCTATTAAATAAACTTTCTAATAGTAAACCATTTATAACCCCAAAGAATTTTGAGGGTGAAATTCATTTTAAGGGGGGTAGAATGTAACACACCGAGATTTTATGAAAAATATTATTTTTAATTTCACTAATGTCTTGTGTTGTATGCTACACCAAAAGGAGCTTGCACAACACACATCCTTGACTTGCCTTGCATTACACACAATCGCAACCTTCCTCGATAGCGTGTGTAGTACGCAATACTGAGTTTCACGAAACAACGATATGTTATTAAAATATTATTAAAACTAGCCGTTATGAATAGTAATAACCGCTTTTTGAAATTTTGTAAATTTTATTTTTCAAAATGGAATTCATTTTTAGATTCAGAGTATCGAATTTAGCCTAAGGTGATATTTTGGTACTTTTCGGATAACTTTCATATTCTGATGAATAGTGAAAATTACTAAATTATAATTAAAAACAAGTTTTTTAATCGAAATAATTAATAGTGATAAATTATTAATTTGAGTGGTTTTAAAGTATATTTAGAATATATTTTTACAATTTAATACAATGTTGGTCATTGGTTGTAATTTCACATTTAAACCAGACATAATCAAGTGTCAATCTTTTGATAGATATTGTTTCTTAAAAACACGCTATTTGTTTTAACAGCGGGATTTAATTATAAAATCAATTAATGCAACTTCTATGTTATGAATTTGGTAAAATAGACTTCATTTTGGAATTCGGAATATGAAATATAGCTTAGGATGAAATTTTGTCATTGTTCTGAAAAACATCAATTTTTGATGAATAGTGAAACTACTAAGTGGTAGTTAAAAAACTGAATTTTTCATAAAACTTAATTTTACAGCTTCTGTGAATGGAACTTCAAAAATCCTAGAGACAAGGTTGATTTCAGTAAGTAAAATGTGGTTCAATGAGATGAAAATAATTTTTGGTGAATATTAACTTTTTACTTTTTTTTACCGCGGTTAATAGTAAATAGGGTAACTAAGGGTAAATATGATATTACTATTACCCTAAAACATGTTCTAATTCTATTGGATAAGTGTAATTCGACCAAAAACAACCTTATGAATATAATATGACCATTTAGGTCCACTTGGATTAGATTATGACATTTAATATTATTTTATTTAATGAATAGTTAAAATAGTTAAAATCAAAGTTTAATAAGTAAATAATTTTTAATATGGTGTTATACATAAGATAAATTCGACTATAAATATTCATTAGAAAGATAAAACGATTTCCTATATAATGGTATTTTATTTTTAATTTTTAGACATTATATAATTTAATTTATTTATGACACAATGATGATGCAGTAATTATCTTATTAATGAAATATTGAAATAATTGATGTTATAAACACCGAAATAAATGTAATTTGAGACTTTTTATGAATTCCACTAATTTTATAGGTTACTATGATATATTTTTATTTATTTAATCAACTTGTTTCGAACATATAATTCTGTTATGACTTTCACAAAAATCATATATCAAATAGTGTCAAAATTGACACAAAATTGTTTTTAAATTAAATATTATATTATTAATTGTTATTTTATTTCTAAAAATCTAAGGTTCGGCCAAATGACTTCGATAAGGATATATATATTAATAATAAACAATTTGGGGTTCTTTTGGCATGATATAGTAAGTGTATTAACCATATAGTTTAAGAAAACAAAAAGACACGGTAAAAGTTAAATTATTTAACTTAGAGTTAAATCTAATTGATAAGGTTAAAATAATAACCTAAACTTGTCTAAATCCTATTGGTTGATAGTATTTCGACCCATCCCCACTTTATCTTAGAAATAAGACCCTTTGGAACCATTATATACCGATTTTGACTTTAATATAAAATAATATTCTGAGATATTCCTAAGGTGCCCCTCTCCTCCCTTAAAAAAGGACACCTCCTCCCCCTCCTGCTCACACCAATTTGAGCACTCAAGCTCGGCCAAACCCTGCCAAAATCCCTTCTCCACTTCCCTAGTATCATCCTAGAGGTCCTGGTCTTCTTCAAAGACCATCCTTAGTTCTTTAAGTGGAGGCTAAGAAAAGGCGTGTCAAAAAGAGGTAATATCCATTACCGATCTTTTTCAATTTCTTTCTTCTTCAACTTCTTCTTCTTTAGTTGTTTCATGATAAAGTAATAACATCAGTATTTCTTATATACTGATATGTTATTATAAATATTAAACAACTCTAATTAACCTCTTATCCATCCTACGGAAAAGGAAATCACCGCGCGTGCGTACGTACGGAATATCGTCTCTACGCCGTGGTGTAATCTATTTTCCGCCACCACCTTAATTGGATGGGTATAAAGGTGTAATTAGTAACTATATATGATTATTATAAATTAATATTGATACTGAAATAGTATATATACACTTCAACACAATTCCACGACCATGGGAACGATATCATCGCTCGTGCGTACGTACGGACTACCGTCTCCACGACGCGATGAGATTCATTCTCAATGATTAACCATTCATGAATGATTATAAAGTATATATAATAAGTACTAATGAAATATATGACCTGATAATGATACTGGAATTATTTATATTTATATGTATGTCATCTACTTAATTCCATTCAATTCAATAAGGAAACGAAAACAGCGTTCATGCGTACGTACGGACTACCGTCTCCATGAACGGTGTATTTCTTTCCATTTACTGATTTATTATATATGTATATTCTGAATATATATTATATATAAATCATGTTTTATATTCTGGAATTAAGTAATTATGATCTAACCAATCATATGAATAATTACAAGTTAAAACACGAACGACAAATGAGACGATTTTACCAAAAACGCTACTTTAACATGAATTTACAAAAGAACGGGTAATATAAAGTCATAATTGGACCATATATGATATAATAACAATGAATATGATTCTGGAATAAGTCAATAACATTATTTAAATCATTATATAGGAGGTTCGGACACTTACAAAGCAAGTCGAACCTAAGGTAAGGGAAAATATCACAATCTCATTTTTATCCGAGATTGTTTTTACTTTGGCATTTACTGGGGTGTATTTTATCATCCACATCCTTGTTTCCTCAATATGTAATGTTATTTCCATCCACCTACAATTTTTTAAATCCAATTTTACCCTTCGTTGAATTTTTAGTAAAAGTTAAGAAATGAATATTTTGTCGTTTTTCGTACGAGGTACTTTTTGACTTTTCCAACAAAAGTACGAGAATAATGTTTTTTTAACTTATATGGCATGAATGGATTTTTAAAACATTATTTCCAAGAAGAATCCTTTACAAGTTTTCAAGTTTATTTTTAGTCAAATTCTTTTAGTTTATAATTGTACGACATGTTAAGAAGGGAAAAGTGTTTTTGAAGAAGAAAGGATATTTTCCTCAAGAATGGAGTTCAAGTGTTTTATCAAAATTATTTTCCATCTAAGATAATAAAGGGTTCTGTTTTTATCCCTATTATTACATTGATTTGATTATGTTGTGATGGAATTATTTTTATGAATTCCTTTATCTTATATGAATTGTTTTATGATGTCATGATTTTTAAGATTCCCATTTTTATTACATGGGTTATGCAATGATGTATGATTTATGATTTTGTGGCACACATAAGAATGGTATCATTATGAGATGGGTGGGACCTATATCTCCCTCCAATGCATTGGGTAAAGATTTTATATCTCATGCGATAGACATGGCTGAAATGGTAGGTTATACCGGTTCAGTGAAACAGGACTGAAACGAGGGTTACTCGATTCAGAAAGGGACTTTGTCCACTAAGATAGTCTTGGCAATGAGTCTTGACTAACAAGAAATGATTCTCTATGATTATGTGTGTATGCCACAAAGTTTCATGTTTTAAGTTATGATTATTGGGATTTCATTTCACTACTATGATTTATCCCATGTTATGAAATTATGCTCTCTTTTCCAGGTTAAGATTTCCAAAAGTTATGTTCTTATGAATATGATGTGATTGATTTTTCTTTTGTTTACCCTTACTGAGCATTTGAGCTGACCCTTTTATGTTTTCTTTTCCCCAGGATATATTGAAAGGTTTTAGGTAAAAAAAGGGAAGATCTTTATGGGAGATATTGAAGATCTTTCAGCACGATTAGAAGATTATGTTCCGAGTTTCCAAAGACACTAAACTATTACGATCCTTGTGTGTGTGTTTTTGTTATGTACTAAGTATTCTGCAAATGTAATGTAATGTCCATGTACGTCAAGCTTCGGGTCTGTACACTACGTGTCACCATATGACGAAGCCATGACTACCCCGTGGTATACCACCCTCAAATAAACCTCCAAAATTCCCGAGCCTCTACCCCCTACCCTCCCGTGTACCCTCTCCTCGACGTCTAGGGTTTTAGCATAACTATCTCCCTTCGAAGGCAATCCTCATCTTCTCTGACTATTCCAGAACCCTGTTAATGGCAGTCATCAGATCCTCCAGTTCTCGACTATCCTCTCAAGTAGTGACTTCGACTTCGGTACATCAGGCATCGACTTCTCATTCCAAATCCCCAATGCCTGTATCTTTTCCACAACTGGCTAATCCTCCTCTTTCCAGATCCCCAACGCCTACATCTTTTCCACAACCGGTTATTCCTCCTATGGCTCTGCCACAACCAGGTCCTCTGCTCCACCTATGGTAACTGCGAAAAACAGTTTTCTGTGACTAATCGCAGGTATAAACCTATGAAAAATTTTTGGTTTTCAAAGCACATCTATAATCCTCCTTCCGTACTACGCTCAGTAGACATTTTCCGTATTCCGGTGTTGGTTACCCCGTCAAATTTCTAGGGTTTCTAGTTTTTTTCTTTATATCCATCTCCACTACTGATCAAATCATCGCCCTCGCACAGCTTCGTTTCCTCCATGTACTATACCTAATTCGGGCTGTAAAAATTGAAACATTCATATCAGGTATTTTTTCGTCGTTGATGTATTAAGCCTAATGACCTCATTGATTTAATTACAATTAAACACAATTTATTTATGTAGTAATACTATACAATTGAATAGAAATATATAGCTCCATATATCTATTTATATTGTTCTCCAAACATGGTGGCCCATGGGTCTTTTTAATTAGTACTTGTATGTTCATTTTTTTTTTCACTTCCATGACTTTATACCAATCAAATGATTACTGTCTTCAATTATTTTATCATCGCACTTCATTGAGTCTACAATGATTTTGTTAATTTAGGAGAATAGGAAACGTTGGTTCATTTCTGTAGTCATGTTTCAATAATGGGATTTCAGTGTACACAAGGGAACATTTTATTTCTCCAACAACATTATTAATTTTTGAAACCCTGTTTTACTTCTTCTCAAATGTTTCCAACTATTCTTTCCTAAGCTTTGTGCAATATTCTTCATTTATTATGCCCTATTTACTATTAGGAAACAACATATGAACAGGTACTAATATTTAGGCCTGATTGCTGCTTGTAATTTGGTAGGCTCCTGAAACTTTGTTTTGAATTATATATATTATGGAACGACATAAATATTGAAGACAGTACTTATTTTTATTTTCTCTACTTTAATGACTGTAACAAATTCTATGTAATTAGTTTTTTATTGTACTTTACCTTTTTACATTCCTTCACATCACTAAAACAAAGACATTAAATTTCTTTTTATGCAAATGTGGTTGCCAGTGCATTAATGATATGTGTACGTTCATCCATTGAACAGCTGAAATTCATTCGCCTATAAAAGTAATGGTATGCCCGAAAAAGTACTCTCCTCCTTTATCCTACATTATCCACTGGAATGTATACTAATATGAATGGAAAATTTACTCAGGCTATCCTTGGTTCAACAACTACAGTCCCATCCACAAGGTATGTTATCTAAGTCAATTTGGATACCTATCCATTCAATACTACAATATATTGTTTGAAGGTTTACATAAGTTTACTAAACTATCATAGTACTTAATCCTATTTCAATCCTCTGAAGAATTATTTATTTGATGGAATCTATGGTCTTATATTCAAAGTATGTGACTAAAATTGGACAACCAACCATAGAACTTACTACAATAACAATCTAAGTACTACATTACTGTAGAATTTACATGATCTATTCTATTCTCACAGTACGACAACTAAGTAGACATGTTAATTATTAGCGGCCAATTTTTCATTGACGAATCGTTACTATAGTGGTTTAAATTATATTACTCACAGTATATATCTGTAACTGGTACCTTTCAGTTATACCACCCTACCACTAACTATTATCGTTCAAAGAATTATTTGTGTTTACATTAGCCCTTAACTATAATTTGATCACAACTCTGTATAGCATGGTTATGCGGTCCTATTCAGTTTCTTAACAATCAAATTAATAGATACACCGAACAAATATGCACTCCCCGTCAATATATAGAGACGCATGACTTCGAAGAAGATTACTGTGACAACAACATCAATTAGGTTGTCTTATCAATATTGTCCACTCCTAAAATAGTTTCATTATTTAAGAACCAACAACTTACATGTTTACAATATTACCAACTCCACAGGTAGAATGACCACTGAAAACATTACTGCACCTGATCCTGTGATGCCATCAGGGAGGAGACAAACACAGAGGGGAATGTCTTCATTACCCATTACTTTTTCAACTATGATCAATATAGCCAAATGTTATATTCAAACAATTTAAAATAGTACAATGCTATCTGAAAATATATACTATAACAATAATGATAGTTTTACGTTAGTAATGCCTATAGGAAACTGTTTTACACCAGAACTGGTCACACCAACTACTGACACTGAATTACGTCGCCATATTCCATTATCATCTATATCTATCAACGGTTAGTTCTGCTTACTGTCTCCCATTTAATTATTTTGAATACTATATGAAAAAATACTAACCATGTATTCTGAAAATTGTGGATATCCATGTTCCACAGTCCCTCAAGAGTATTTAGTGTTATCAATGATATACGGCAGATCAAAGGACAAAAAACATGACCAAACAACACGATACGACATGAGATTTCTTTTTGTAACCATTTTTTCATTTAAAATTCTGTATCATTTGTTGTGAATAATATACATTACAATTTCAAAACATAAGGTCATAATATCACTCTTACAAGGTATGGATTCAAATGGTTGTACTATTACAGAGTCAGCTAATGCATCTTCATCATAGTAAGCACCAAACAACCCAGTATGTCAAGTCTTCTATGTTGTAAAATATTGACTCTTACACATACTACTATTTTATCAAATAGTGATAATTATACTACAACTAGAAACTGTACACTTCTATCATCCATAGGTATGTATCAGATTCCAACTATCATCTCACATTTATTATGTATAAATCCCTTCATATATAAGAAATTTTTAATATCATCTAACATATTCACATATCATGTTTTCCAAAGGTGATATTACCAACCATGCTAGTTCCATAGAAAAAACTGATGAAAAACTTTCAATGAGAGGTACATACTGGGATACTACTCTTTCAACAACCTCTGAGATATATCCAGCATTCAACATCGGAGTTATTCAAACTTGGACATTCTATTATGAACATTACACTTTTTAACTCTCTTTATTCTATTACTAAATATTCATCAACAATAAGTAACTTGATGATTAATGATGAATATATGTCAATACAACTTCGAACTGCTGAACAAATAGGTTATTAACAATAACTAATCAAATTTATTAATACACAAATTGTGTGTGTAATATAATGTTAAACATACTATATATTTATGATTTCATAGCATCTATTCCAATCCTTTTCTCTATCGAATATTTCGACTGCGGAGACCCTTCTAACATATGTGAGCACTGCGGTTCTACCTTTTGGTATGAAGAGAGGAATAAAAAATATATCCAGACATGTCCCCCATTACTCAATATGTTTCTCAATGGGAAAAAGTGCTTTACAGCCTTTGCCTGCATGTCCTGAATACCTTATAACTTTTCTATTCAGTAAAATCTGTCCAAATTATAAATCATTCCAAGATCACATGCACATTAACAACTCTATGTTTACATTCACCTCATTGGGAGGCAAAGTAGATAAATCTGTGAACTGTGGTCGGTCTCTAAATATTTTTTGATTAAATGGAAAAAACTACCATCGCATTTGTAGTTTATTTCCTTCCGATGGAAAACCACCCAAGTTTGCTCAACTCTATGTATACGACACTGCAAATGAAGCTCTGAATAGAGTATGAGCAATCATGTATGTAATGTAGTATGTGTGAATAAAAAATATTGTCTCTTTATATTCTCACTACTTCTACAGACTTTGTTATGCAGTTTTGGTGACAGAAACAAAGACTCTATTATTGATGTTAGTATTGTTCAAAAGCTACAAAATATGCTTCATGAACATAATACATTATCACATCAATTTAGAATGAAAAGGGATATTATTGATATGCAGAGCATTACAAATTTGAAACTACAACTTCTTAGAAGACGAGGAAGGGATGCACAAACATACAACTTCATAACTACTTCTGAGATTTCAATGCTCATTGTCGGCGACATCGAAGATCTAAATCATGAGAGAGATATCATCATTCAAAGAAAAGATGGTGGCTTCCAATGTATTGATGATCCTCACCCTCTATACCTTCCTCTTCAATATCCATTGGTTTTCATGGGTGGAGAGGATGGATATGTTGACAACATATCCCATCACACTACATCGTTTAATGACAATTCCAAAGTTAGGAATGTTACAATGCGAGAATATTTCTATTTTCACCTTCAATCTCGTTTCAATGATGTTTCCAGCCTTTTTTTTCAAGGAGTTTCTTCAACAGTTGATTGTAGATGCATACATAATGATTGAGTCTCAGAGATTATCATTTATTCGCTACAACCAAAATTGCTTAAGGGAAGAACTATACAATGGGTTGCAAGATGCTTTCCTTAGGGGTGATCGAGATGGTTCCTTATGTGGGAAGTGTATAATTTTTCCTTCAACATTTACAGGAGGCCCAAGATATATGATTCAGAATTACCAAGATGAAATGTCAATCTATAATTGGGTAGGGTATCCTGATTCATTTAACATTTACTTTCAATCCAATGTGGCATGATGTTTCTCGATATGTTAAAGTAAACAACATGTGCTCATCGGACTGTCCTAAAATACTATCTTAAATTTTCAACATAATGGTCCAACAACTCATGAATGATTTACGAGAAGGATCCTTCTTCATAAATTCTCGAGCAGGTATGTAACTACATCGCTAAACTCTTCGTGTTGTTTAATGAATACTTCAACCAAAATTTGTTAAATGTTTTCCAAATTTTCTTCTTCTTATGATCAATTTCCAACATAGTTGTTCATACAGTGGAGTTTCTAAAAAGAGGACTGATGCACGTGCACAATCTATTATTTCATAGTAAAGAAAGTAAGGTGGTCACTCCCTCAGACATTAACAGAATTGTTTTAGCAGAAATTCCAAATAATGGTGCCTTCCCTAAACTACATGCAGCGGTCGGAAATTTTAGGATCCATAGACCTTGTGGTGATTACAAACGTCACTATCCTTGTATGAGGAGTGGAAAATTCTCAAAGTATTATCCAAAAAAATTTGTTCCCCAAACTACAATGGATGGTGATAGTTATGTCGTATATCAGAGAAGAAATATACGTTGTACTGTTCTCAAAAATGGTTTACCGTTGGACAATCGGTTTGTTGTGCCATACAATCCATCTTTTCTTTTAAAATATAAATCTCATCTCAATATCGAAGTTTGCAATCAGTTTTCCTCTATCAAAGACCTTTTAAAATATATTAGTAAGGGGCATGATCGTGTTACCACAACACTCTTTGAAAACAAAAATAAAGATCTTTACAACAAGGGTGTCAAAGAGATTAAAATGTATTATGACTGCCAGTACATCTCACCTTGTGAAGATTATTGGTGTATTTTCTCTTATGATTTCCACTATAGATATCCTCTAGTTGATAGACTTCAGTTTCATTTACCAGGAGAAAACAATGTCACATTTGCAAACTGTGATAAAATTGAAGACATATTGAATAAGAGAAACATTTCTGATACCATGTTCACATCATGGTTTAATGAAAATCAAATGTATCCAAAGGGTATAAATATTATGTGTGCAGAATTTCCAAAATGATTTTTCTACCACTATCATGAAAAGAAATGGTACCTGCACAAATAGTGTTTCAGTATTGGCATCTTATACTATGTAGAACCCTCTTATATAGAACTATATTACATGCGTATTCTATTAACAAAGGTCAGAGGAGAAACTTCATATGAATATATCAGAAAAATGAAAAATATTAATCATCTTACATTCAAAGAAACATGTTCATCTGTGGGACTTCTATCTGAAGACAATGAATTCATACAAGAACTATAAGATGTATCTTCTTGGGGAATGAGTTATTCTTTACGATGACTATTCTCCGAGATGTTATTCTCAAATTCCATTTCTCGACCTGACATTTTTTGGTTTGCAACCTAGAAAATCCTAACTGATTACATTTTATATGCCCATCAACAGTGACTTAAATTACAAGGTACATACATCTTACTTTATCGACTGAAATATATTGCAATTAATATATTTCTTTCTAATATTAATATACTATCTTTTAGACTTGACACTGATGGATCATCAGAAACAAATGTTTTCTTTGGCTGAAATAGACAACATTCTTCACATCAATGGAACATCTCTGTAGAATTATCCTCAAATGCTCCTTCCATATTATACAATGTCTCCTCAACCAAATCGATTGATTGCAGAAGAGCCTAATTACAATAGGGAAAAACTGAATCTTGAGTACACAACATTACACAATATGCTTACTGATGAATAGAAAAATGTAATCTAGGAAATTATTTCTGCGTTATCTTCTTTTGACGGTGGATTATTTTTCTTGCATGGATTTGGAGGTATGGGTAAGACTTTCATCTGGAGAGTTTTGGAATGTCTACTAAGGGTTGAAGGAAAAATTGTTCTAGTAGTTGCATCCAGTGGAATATCAGCATTACTCTTACCTGGAGGGAGGATAGCCCATTCAAAATTTTCAAATACCAATTTCTATAAACGACCAGTCAGTCTGTAACATTCAACGGGGGAGTGATGTTGCATAACCACTACAAGATACCAAATTGATTATAAGGGATGAGGCTCCAATGATTCATAAAAACTTTCTTGAAGCTCTTGATCGCACATTAAGAGATATTATGTCATTAAATAATGCCAAATCTTCTAATTTAACTTTTGGGGGTCTAACGGTGGTCCTGGGTGGAGATTTCAGACAAATACTACCAGTGATCCCTGGCGGAGATAGGAGTGACATTGTCATTGCAAGTATAAGATAATCATATTTATGGAAGCACTGTCGGGTTTTAACATTGACTCAGAACATGAGGTTGAAGTCACCAGATATTTTTGATGATCCAAATAAAGTTTGAGATTTTGCAAAGTGGATTTTGGATATTTGTGAGGGTCGCATTGGAGAGCTTAGTGATGTGGATGCGTTCATTGAAATACCATCCACCGATCTTCTTACAACAAATAAATCCCCTATGACAACATTTGTTGAATTTTCTTACCCAAATTTCATTGAAAACTTTGTAGATGTATTGTATTTAAAAGGTCGTGCTATATTAGCACCAACGTGTGACATTGTGCAGGAAGTCAATTACTACATGTTAACTCTTACTACTTCTGAACGAAAAGATTATTTCAGCTCTGATTCTGTATGCAATGCCATTTTTTATACAGATCAGCTAGAGAACATATATACAGTAGATTTCTTAAATGGTATCACTGCCTCTGGGCTACATACAGATAAAAGTACTTTGAAAATCAAAGTCCCCATTATGTTTCTTCGAAATGTTGACCAATCAATGGGGCTATGCAATGGTATTCTCCTAATTATTACACATTTGGGTAATCATGTCATTGGAGTAGAAATTTTAACTGGTTGTCATTCCAGATATCTTGCATTCATCCCAATAATGAATTTGACACAAAATGACATAAGATGGATTTTAAAATTACAATGAAGACAAAATCCTTTGATTGTTTCTTATGCAATGACTATTAATAAAATTCAAGGCCAATCTCTATCTTCTGTATGTTTATATCTTCGAAAGCCTATGTTCTTTCAAGGACAACGTTATGTTGCCATATCTATAGTGACGTCACTGAGTGGTTTAAAAATCGTAGTTGATGATAGAGGAAAACCCACCTCTAACTATACAAATAACGTTATCTATAGCGAAATTTTTGATAACCTATGACAGGTATATTTTCATTTAAAATTTATACAATTAAATGCTTTTATTATTTGCTTATATATTGGAACAACACATTAGAATGGATGCTTGATCGGTCATATCTGTACAATATTTGTAAACATGAAGAACTGTAATCATGTCACACAGAATTTGTCCTCTGAATGAGATTACTGTTGATGATGACGAAACATTGAAAATAGAAGTCCATGTAGTGAATATGTGGTTTAACTCCTCACCCAACTACGGTGTTGCTTCTATCGATCTAATTATCTGTGATTCCCAAGTGAGTTTATCCTGTTAAAAAATTACAGTTCATGTACTATTTCCAAAACACCAATAATATTTACTTATTTTGTATTATAATTTTTCATATCTTTGAAATGTGACTACTGGTTTTTAAAGATTTAGTTTGAAAATTTATTATTTCATGCATGAGACAAGATTATAGTGTACAGTTTACAATTTCCATCCAATCAACAAGTACAAACCACTCCTGTGTGAAGACCTTTGCTACAATATACAAAACATCCAGATAGCTCCTAATCAAGGATGTTACTTGGGGGGAAATACATGCTTGTAGGTTTTTTTTCACAACAACAACATTTATTCGACCAATGGATTCTTAGTTACCACTCTTCTGTTTCGACTTAATTACTTTTGATGGCATCATTAACAAAACTGTTCTGGAACAACATCTATTAGGTACATTAAATAGCACTGAGTTTGTATTAAAGTTTATGATTAAAAAAATATTAGTTACTGCATGTTCAAATTATTTATTTATTAAAGAAATAATTATTTCCAATTCATTTCAATTTCTTTAAATTCTGTTGTCTTGATACTATAGTTAACATTAATGCTCTCATATTTAAAAACTACTCCTTCCCCATCATTCATACCTGTTATTGAAATTATTGGACATCTACAACAATCATACCCCACACATTCTGTTGGTACTTCAAAAAAAAGATTCAAGTCATTTTAGAGGATAACAGGTTAACATCTTTCTCTTCCCACTACATTTTACATATATTCTTGCAATTACCAAAACATCTACTATGATTTCTTCTTGAGGCATGAAAATAATATTTAGCCTCAGGGGGGAGTTTACAAACATCATGCCAGAGTACTTGGAGATCAACATGGAATCCTCTATAGTAGTGATCTTACAGTTGGTCCGGGAAAATCGGTTGACCTGTAAGAAATCTATCTATGCATTAAAAATAATTGTTACTTCTTACTGTAATGATTTCCTTAAGTAAATGAAAATTGATGATATATATGATCCATCATAAAGTATCACCATAACTTTACTATTAAAAAAACTACTTGAAAACTGAAATCATCATATATATAAAGATCGATCATAATAGCTCTAATCTAGCATGTGATATGAGTTATTAATGTTTGGAAACGGTAATCTTCTAACATATTTTATGCTTCAGCTTATTTACTGCCATTTTGAAACTATAACTATGCATCAACTATTAAGCCTTATTGGAAAATGTATTTCTAATACATTCTTCTAATGTAATCCAAAATGTTGACTAATTTTACTGTATAGTTTAAAAATCAATATGGGTGAATATCATATATGTTATACAGTGCTCTATTATTTATATGTAACTTCAATTTGTATAGTTCCACCAATTTTGAATTTCCAACATCTATCATGTTCCATAATATCCTATTCTATACTACAAATTTTATTGTTATTCATTATTGAAACTTGTATTATTTAAAAAAAATCTAATTCTCTACAACAAGTTTGACTAGAATCAGTGTATTTTTGCAATTTGTAAACTTGAATTTTGGATTATTATGTTCTAAATGTCCCAACATCTGTTAATATCACCACTTCAATTAATGCTTTGAAAATACTACTGAACCTTGACATCCCTTTTCTCCATGAGTTTAGAAGCAGGTAAACTATCAACTGCCATTATTTGAAAACTTTTTCTGCCTAAAAATACCAGATATATGACTAAAAGTAAGATTATTTCTGATCTTGAATGATGGTTTTACTTCACTAATCAGAACTGGCATCATAAGTCACTCCCTGTTTCAAATTCCTCCATCAACACGTTCAAACAGTTGTGTTACAACGATTCCTCATTGGAATAACAAAAAATGGATTTCTGATGTTTAAAAGTTAATGTAGGTAAGTATAGTATCCAGTTTCTATTATTTCATGATGTCAACTATAATGCACTACATGTAATACCTGCTTTGTTAAATGTATTAATATTACTAATTATTTCATAGCCGACAAGGTGTCTGATTGATGCTATAATAGTAAAACTACAAATCACTAATCACTGGTATTTTGAATCATGCAACTCATGGACGAAAAAAACACAAGTTGCTGATGTAAAATTTTTGTGCCAGAATTGTAAGAAAACACCCGCCTTCACTACTCCAAGGTATTCATTTAATTTATACCATTATTGCTAACTATTTATTCATTAATATTCTTCATAAACTACTTAAGTTGTAGAGACACTACACAAATACAAATATATCAGGTTTATAGTACAACTACTGGTTAAAGATGACATAGACTCGCTATCTATTGTCCTCTTTGAGAAGCAAGTCATGTAGTTTATAATCCAATAAACTTCATAGTTGAGAGATGATATAATACAAGTATGCTTATTCGCCTATGTGTTTTGGTCAAGTAATTTATGTTTTTTAACTAAATTTACCATTTAATCATAAAAAAGGACCAGGATGAGTTTGGTTTTCCCCCTGAGAAAAATGTTTTCAAATCAAATAAAGTTCTGCTATTATTTGAAATGATAGAGTACGACATTTAAAATCGAAAACACAGTTCAGAACAGAACACATACATAGTACTCTTCATCGGTGATAATGAATATTATATCAGTAACTATAATCAGAGTTCTGTAGATATCCAGGTATGCAATCTCATTCTTCCACAGGGATTTCATGGCAGCATGATGAAGATCACATAACTACAATATTTTTAAAGTGCATAAAAAAATAGTTCTTTAACTAATATTCTTTATAGTTTAATATTGTAATGAAACACAGACCAGATAATTGAACTATTTTAACCATATTTATTTGGAACATCAAAGTGATTCTTCTTCAGGACTCAGCTTGAACAATTATGCTACTATTGATACATGTACTACTGATGTCTCTTCATCCCAGGTATAAATCTTCCAACTTCATGCTCTCTTACACTGATGATGTTCATGTTGTATAAAATAATTTTTCTTTCTTCATTTTGGTTTCCCATTACCATTTATTTTAATAACACTCTGTTTATGGTGATTTTCGATCTATCAAAATTTATATTCATGTTTCAATGGTATGAATAATAAGTATTGACTGCTTCTCATTCGTTATAATTGAACCTTCATGTAGAAAAAATTGATGACTGACTTCGATGCTGATGCTACTATGGAAGGCTCCTTGTCTCCAGACCCCAAGACAACATCATCTTTTTCCAATAAAAATGATCTCCTTATTATGGAAATGAGAAATGAAAAAACAGCAAAATAATATTAAATGATTCTCTACCTGGCCCAAGGTTGTTTTTACAACTGAATCTCTCTCATTGTTTCAAATTTCCATTACAAATTTAGCTCCATACATAATTCATATGAAGTCTCTTTACTGGATTACAGCTGTGTTTGTGATCCTTCTTTCAATAAATGTTACTTTTCAGTTAATATCTCAAAATTTTGATGATTACAGTATTATATAGTATATAATTTGTTTAGTTAGGTTTAGTTTCTCTCTTTCATTATCATTGTTGTTGGATGTACCCTGCTATTTACTATATTTCTTTGGTTTTCATCATTATAAAAAAATGAAAACTGTTGATCAATATATTTTTTCGTTTCATTTTCATCTATATTTATTTAATTATATTGCAATGCTTGCTGTTTGTCTCTACTGATTAATTGGGTCTGTGCATTGCAGTGTGGATTTTCTTCTATATATGGATGTCTATCGATGTCGTTTGATAACTTTACCATGCAGCCTCTTCAAGGAATTTTCTTTTCATCATATTAAGTTAAAAAATTATGATCTAGTCATTTCCTTTTTTGATATTGCACAATTATGTAATCTGGATATATTATCTTATCAGTTTTTGACGATTTTTTGGGATATGTTTCCCTATTTATGATTTTAACTACTCTTTTGTTGATAGTCAAAAATTGTAATGGTTTTTTTTAATTTTGAAGATTCCTTCCATCTTATTCTTATAAGGTCAAAACATTTTATATGAATACTATATCATTTGGAGACCATTTCGTTTTCCATTTTTTTTTCAAAGGGATTCCGCATTGAGGTACCGAAAACAACTGTCTTTGGAGACAGTTGTAATTTTTCCGGGTGAATAGTATGATGACTCTTAAAATTTATGATTCATATGGCTATTTTACTTTGATAAATCCTAAGTAGTTAGTTCTTTTTGGTTAGATTCGCATTGTATATTTAAACCTTCCGACCTTCTGGTTTGGAACACAAACATTCTGAGGCAAGCAACATTCAAGGTTAGGGGTTTTTGATACTGAAATGACATGATACTGTTTAGTTTTCCTTATTTTAAATTACAATTTATTACTAAATAGTTTAGTTTTTTTGTATCATTATTTTACTCTGAGTTTCATTGTTTAGCAACATAATTAAGGGTACCTTTGTGGTTCCCATTTACAATTATCATTTAGACTTCAATAGTTTAAAGACCTTTTCCTAAACGGTTTTTTATAATATCAATGTTTATAGTTTCTGAGGCTGCTGAGTACCAAAATCTTTTTGCATCGAGGATCAAGGAACAGCGAGAACAATAGAGTGAGAGCATCACCAAGAGAAGATCCAAGCTTTCTATGGCTTAAAATCCTCCTACTGCTGCATCTGATAAAGTTGTTGGTGAGAAATATTTTCTATCCTTGAATCTATGTTGGTTGTGTTCAGCTGTCTTTTCATGAATTTCATGGTGGAATGTTAATGATTCATTGATTTCATGGAATCATGTTTGCAGAATGTGGATTTATATGTTTAAAACAAGTACATGATTATTCATGGAATATGTAGCTGAGATTTTGGTGGCTATGTTTTGGAGGAATCATGTGATTCTCTTATCATATGCACTGCTAGCCCCATCATCGACGACCTAATGGCTTCCAGGTGCCATCCAGGTGCCTTCTAGTGGAGTTAGAAGTTGATTCCCCCATGATGTATATGCTATAGGTTTGGTTATCTGTATTTTGTTGAATGATTTTGTAACCTTATCCATTTAGAATGGATCATTTATAAAAAACAGTTGGATGTTAAGGCTTTTTTACTTTGATTTAGTTTTTAAGTATTTTATAACTTTTGGAATTTTTTTATTTATGTTTGGACATAACATTTGGAACTATTTCAATAGTTTTCATGAATAATAAAACAATATAGATGATAATGTATAAATTATAGATTATTTATATTTATTATTTTAAAATATTTATAATATCCTTTTATATGTTTTCATTTATTTTGAATACAAATACATTAATATCCTTTTATACATAATTACATATTTATATATATATATATAAATATAATGTAAAAAATTCTTATGAATTTAAATCAAGGTTGTGTTGTAATATTTGCATCATAAAGTGAAAATTATTTATGATGATTATAGGTTAAAAATATTAAATCCCAACTATATTACCTTTCAATGACACCACACTAAATGAAATCATAATTCCTACTAATCCTCACCCCAACAACTTCTGAAGCCCATCCACTCCATTCAAAATCTAGAAACCTTGATACTCTCTCTAGGTTTCCTTTCACCATTTATCGCAATCTCACCTCTTTCCTCCAACTTTCCTTCACCTCCTCCTTTTTTTTCATCTATGTCTCATATCTCTAACTCTTCCATTCCATCATGTTCCATCTCTATCACAATTAGTCCTCACTTCATTTCCTCATGTCATGGGCACTGTATTCACTTCATTATCATCATTTTATTCTAAACATTATATTGAGTACAACAACATTACAATTTTTTTTAATGACACAGAACCATATGATTTGAAATAAAATTGAATTGTCCCATGCAATTGCACGGGCAGAGTACTAGTTTTGAATAATATCAAAATTGACATAAATGATATATTAAAATACAGAATATTTAATTAAATGTTATGAAATTCGTAAAAAACTCATGTTTGACCAAATGACTACTATAGTGTTAAATATGTCATAAATTATCCAATTGGGGTTCTTTTGGAATTTTATAGTAACTATATTAACCCTATAGAGTAAAAATAAAGAAGACATGGTAAGAGTTAAACTGTTTAACTAACGATTAAACCCAAAAGATAAGGTTAATTTCCTGAACTAAACATGAAAAAAAACATTTTATGATCGGATTTATAACCATACCCCTATTATACTTTAAATAAATCACTTTGGATCAATTTTAAACATTATATCAATTTGTAATAAATTAATATTTGAAGATCCTCCTAAAGTGACCCATGCCTCTCTTATAAAAGGGAACTTATCCTTCTCTTTAATTAACACCTCAAAAGCCATTTGGTTCGGTAAAAAACTTCCCAATTCATCTCAAAACATCCCTCAATTCATCCTAGTGGACACAATTTGGGCAGAAATCCATCCTATGGAGTCCTTTTGTGAAAACTGAATGAAGACACCTGAAAAAGTTGTAATTGTTTTATCAACTATTTCAATGTTATTTTCTTCTTCTACTTCCTCTATCTATGTTGTTTAATAATAAAAATAATAACTCCAATATCATATATATACTGATATGTTATTATAATCATGGGACAACCATATTACTCATTTTACTCATCATACAGATAACAATATCACCAAGCTTGTGTACGTACGACTTACCGTCTCCATGTCCTGGTGTAATTTATTATTCAACGCTACATTATTTGGATATATATAATGATGAGTATAATGGATATAAATAACTAATATAATATGATAAATATTCTATATAATTAATATACCATCCAATTCCATACCATTTAACCATTAATGGAATGATATTGTCGCTCATGAGTACGTACGGCCTACCGTCTCCATGACACGGTGAGATTCATTCTCCACGTTAATAATTCAAGAATGGTTATAAAATTTATATTATGATTAAAAAAATAATTATTAACATAATTTAATTCTTTAAATGAATAAAACGAATCCCCTACATAACAAACCTGACTTACACGGCAAAAATGTATTGGGAAAACGAAGCAGTTAACACCCAAAAAATGGTAATATTGAAACACTATTAAAAAAATGTTATAATAGGATCATATATAATATCATAAATATTTATATGGTTCTTGTATAATTTAATAACATTCATTAACCATTATAAAAGATGTTAAAATATCCTGGACTAATGTAAAGTACAAGGTAAGTGTTAAATTCCCAATATTTTTCTTATCCGAGATTGTTTATACATAAGTATCTATTGGGACACCTTTACCATCTATACCCATGTTTCTTAAAAATGTAATTCAAAATATTATTAATATTCCTTGATATTTTTTAATGTCATATTGTTCAAATTTTGACTTTTTATAAAATGTTTGAAATGAATATTTCCATTATTCTTAAAATAGGGTACTTTATGACACTTGCGAAAAAATTATTGAAAGAATGTTTGTTTTAACTTATAAGGTACAAGTGGGTATTTACGAAATCATGAAACCTTAATGTTTTGAAGCATCCCTTAGATGATTACAAGGTTATTTTGATAAGAATTGTTTTTATTTTATATATATGCAGGGTTTAAATAATTTCTATGTAAAAAAGGGATATTTGTATCAAAGAGTTTTAATGAATTTATTAGATTATTTTCATCTATGTCAACATATTTTTTTGGTTTTTATGATCGATTGGGGTCGATTTATTATGATATAATATTACATATTGTATTGAAGGTTTTATGACATGTTTGACAATGAATTTAATATTTCTATACAATTCATGGTTTATGGTTAAAGTATTAACATTTTGTATGCTAGTTATAATATGAATGTTTATGTTATGTTTCACCCTTTTCATATGTTGAATTTATTAGACTTATTAAGTGATGGGAAGGGCCTGCTATATCCCCTCGATGCATCAGTAGGTCTAATGAGACAAACAAGTGTCTTGGAACAAGGCCTTGATGGTATGGTAATCATCCTGGAAAGAGTCCTTTATTGTATGGTTATGATGTCCATCATTATGAATTTCCTAATTATGAGATTAGTTATCGATATTGCATGTGATTATTCAACTAGTAAAATATCCCTGTAAATGTTTAAATTGAATTATTTGATTTATTCTTTCCATATTGTACTGAATATTATGTTTAAACTGATTGTGTTTTAGTTTTATACCATGCCTTAAAAGTTTATACTTATTTGTGATCGATTCCACTATATTTTTTTACCCTTATTGAAAATCTGATCTCACCCCTTTCTTATATTTAATTTTTCCCTAGTTCATAAAGAAGTATATTATGATGGACATGCACTAATAATCTAAGGGATATGAGTGTTTCCAAAGGGGAAAATATGTTGTTGTTAATTTCAATATGTAATGTAAAACATTTTTTTGTATCTAGTATTTACAAGGCTACTAAACTAATTGATCCTCTAGGGTTTGATCTCTTCTGATCATTCTAATGTAATAAAATAATGCACCGACTCTAGGAGGCTAGGTTTGGGTCATTACAGTTGGTATCAGAGGAAATTTATTAAAAACCTTGGAAACTATATTTTGAAAACAACCTTGATTAAGGAGCATTACCATAATATATACTTTGACGATAAGTATGGAAGAACATCATAAAATTTTGGTAATATATAGATTACATGGGTATTACTAGAAAATTCATCCCTTTCTGGATACTACAAGTGGACGTGGTTCTGGAACAGATGTTCCTAGGGATGAAAACAGTGACAAGGTGTTCTAATCTTGACTTGGGTTAACCTTGTATGAGACAACATGCCTTACTGCGCTACTCGTTTGACACTCCTGGGGAAATTCTTAGGATAATTAAAATTTTATTTACATACAAACCATTATGAAGGATTTATGAGTAAATATGTCCCTAAATAAACCATTTTTATGATTATGGATTAGATATGAATAAACATTTAAATTTATGTTAAGAATTTTACTAGTTTTGAATTATGTATTATGATTCATAACATAATATAGTTTACTCCATTATTTAGAAATGGAGCCTAGTGGAAGGAATGTAAACTCTATCAACACATGTAATCTAGGTGGGGATTTCCCTCACATTAAAGACGATGATAGTGGAGATGTTGTTACAATTGGATCTAAAAAACTTCTATCCATACTGGGACAGTTGACTCAGGATATAAATAATAACCTCAACAATATGGATCAGCCTGATCTAAAATGCAGAGGGTCAATTTTAGACTACTTCATGAGGTAACGACCTCCAACATTCAATGGGACTAGAAATCCATTTTTAGATGTGAAATGGGTAAGTTACTTGGAGAAAATATTTTTCTTGGTTTAGGGAGTAACAAAAGGGAAATGGTTGTCATGGTAGTTTATCATTGCTCAGGATATGCAGATCAATGGTGGTCATTAATAAAAACCCCGTAGGAGGATGAATTAGTATCAAATATGGAATGGGGGGAGTTTAAAAAACTTTTCCTATCAAAATAAATTCTTCGTGAATAGAGAGCTGATATGGAAATGAAATTTCTAAGCATGAGGAAAAAAGAGGATGAGAATGTTGAAAACTATGAGGCTAACTTTACAATGTTAGAATGGATAATGTAGACTACATACGTAACCCAAGAAGTAATATTGACTGATTCTTTAAAGGTTAAAACCATTCCTATGATGGTAACTAGTCTCGCAATCTTTCATATCATACGAAGATATAGTCTCATGTGCTATCAAGATGGAAAAGAAATTCACTATGTCTTATAACAATAATGTAATGTAAGAGAAGAAGAGAACGGTGGAGTTAGAAATGAATAAAGTGAAAAATGGAAAGTAGTATTTTCCCTTATGTGATAATTGTGGGAAGAAACACCCCGGTACTTTCTTCAATGGAATGGGAGTTTTTTATAAGTGTAGAGAAAAAGGTCACCAAGCTCGTGATTGTAAGGGAAAAAAAGAAGCTATAAATGTTAAATTATATAATTGTAATGAGACGATACATTATGAAAAACATTTTCCTTTGTTTCATGGAAAAATTTCTCAGAAGAAGAAAATGGATCACGGTCAAGCTTATGCTGTTACTATAGATGAAGTTGAATAATTAATATATTTATATTTTTGGATTCATGAATTATGTTATTATAATTTCATTATAAGAATAGTGTGATATATAAGGATTGTATTTCAGTACTTATTCTTTAATTATTTTGAATAATGAATTATTTCATTAAGGATTTTTGAGTTTATAAAGATATTTTTCAATAATAGATACATTACGTTGTTTAGGGAATCTGATGTCATGAATGATTTTGGAAATTTAGATATCTTTTTAGACTGTTAATTTGGAAATATGTATTTTTGAAAAGTCTTATGGTTGGAATGGATTAATTTGTACATTAGATAGTATTGTTTGAGGTAAAAACATTTCTTAAGGTTATTTTTGGGAATTTTATAATAATATAGTTTTAGGAAAAGGAAATCCTATAGGTCGGGTGACAACCCATCACATCAGAAAAGGTTGAAGGAATCAATCCCAAAAGTAAATTGTGACAAAGCTTTATTTCCCACCATTGGCCTACAAGAAGTCCCTTCTTATTATAACATAGTTTTCGTTATTTAAATGGTATATTTTTATATTTGAAACCTTATACAATTAAGGTAAATAGAATATTTTTGAGTATTATTACCTTTTGAAGAGAAATATGAGTTTGTGGAAATAATTAGTTAAAGGATGAAGCTATACATGTCAATTAATTATGATTCCTTATGTTATTATTTTATGGAGTAAATTAATTTTTCAACACTAGGGAAAGGATCATAAAAACCAAAAATGTTTTCCATGTAATTTCTTTTTTGATGAATCAAATTGTCCCTTGGATCATCATAGATTTATAGATTTTTGGTTATTAACTTTATCCTAATAATATTATATATCACTCTCTATTAGAACATGATGGTTACATTTTCTTTCATGTTGATATTTTCCTACATGGGACCCTAGTATGTGTTATTTCTGGAAACCTTCATACTTCCCTTTCTATATTTTAAAATAGTGGTCTCGTTAATCCATTTTTCGATGTTGGATTTCAATAGAAGTATTTTGAAATTTTAAACCCCTAGTATTCAATCTCGATTTTAAATTATTAGGATGAATTTTTTTAAGTAGGCAAGAATTTAACACCACGAGCATCCATGGTACCCTTCTTTTTAAATAATTCAATAGCTTGCGTTGCACGCAACACCGAGTTCGAGCACACCACGACTAGCCATTTAAAAAATGGTTATGAATATAATTGAACACATATTTAATTTTATATATTCCATATAATTTTTTTATTCATCTCATATGTTTCTTAGACATTATATAAGAACAAATTCAATTTTTTCAAAAAATTAATTTTTACCGCCATTTTATGGTGAACCATTTTTTAATATATTATTTGAAAATTTTATATGTTAAATTTGAAAAAATAAAATTTTTATTTAGAAGTGGGACATAAAAATTTTGTTTGGATAATTTTTTTATGTTTTTATGATAACTTTTATATTTTAAAGAATAGTGAAAATAAATCATTTTAATTCAAAAATTTGTTTTCATATAATTTATTTATATTATTATATTATCCAATTAATTGGTTTTAAAGTATAATTAGATTATGTTTTTATCATTTAATCAACTATTGCTAATTTGAGGTAATCTCATAGTGAAATTTGATATAATCACAATTCAATATTTTGATGGGTTTTACTTTTAAAAAACATATTTCCCCATTTTTCCAAAAATAATTAATTGTCAATTTATTACTAAAACATCAATGTTTTAAATTTTTAGAAATGGATTCCATATTTGGGATTATAATTCCGAAATTATTCAAATAGTTTCCTTTTATTTTTGGACATTATGAATAGTAACTTTAGAAATTATTTTTATTTATCACAGTTAAGGGGTAAATCAGTTAAAAAAGGGTAAAAATAATATTATAATAATATAAAACTACACTAAAAATGTCATAATACAATTGGACTAGATATGTCCAAACAATAAAACTGATGGGAAGAAGTTTTCTCCTTTTGAAGCCACTTGGTTGTGATTACGACACTTATAACATTTAATTTAGTGTAGAGGAAAATATATTTTAAACATAAATCTTCTTACTAAAACAATAATAATATGGCTATATTTCAGTTATATATTCAACTATAAATATTAATTATAAATATAAAAAGTTTTTATTCATAATGGTACTTTATTTATAATTTTTAGATGTAAAATAATTTAATTTAATTATGACATGATGATGATGTCATGATTTCCTTATTAATGAAATAATAAATTAAATGATATTAAAAACATTAAAATTAATATAATTTTATTTAGTTAATGACATAAATGAATTTTATAGATAAAATAGACATTTTAGTGACATATTTTAAGTATTGGTTCAAAGTTATATTGTCTGTTTGATATTTTAAAAAATGGAAATTTTGAATTGTACCAAAATTGACATAAATGATACTTTAAAATAAATAATATTTAATTAAATGTTATAAAATTTATAAATATATAATATTCTTCCAACTAACTATTATAGTGTTAAATATTTCATAAAATATCCAATTGGGATTTTTTATCATTTTATAGTAACTATATGAACCCTATAGTTTAAAAACACAAGAAGACATGGTAAGAGTTAAACTGTTTAACTAAGGGTTAAACCCAAAATATATGGTTAATTTACTGACCTATAATTGTATAAAAATGCTTTTATGATATGATTTAGACCCATAACCTTTTAATACTATAAATAAATCACTTTTTAACTATTTTAAATTGAAAATAAATTTATAATAAATTAATATTTTATGATCTTCCTAAAGTGCCCTCACTCTCTTATAAATGGGCGCTTCTCCTTCTATTTAATTCACACCTCCAAATACATCTGTACCATCCATAACCTGACCAATTATTCTCCCAACTTCCATCAATTCATCTTAGAGATACACCTCGGGCATAAAGTCATCCTATGGAGTGCGTTTGTGCAAACCAAAAGGAGACACTCGATAAGAGGTAATTGTTTTATCACCTATTTCAAAGATTGTTTCTTCTTATAAATCCTTTTTATAGGTTTTTTCATAATAAAAATAATAACTAAAATATAATCCATATAATTATTTGTTATTATAGTCAGGTGGAAACCATATTACTCAATTTATCAATCATATGAATAACAATATCACCATTCGTGCGTACGTAAGGCTTACCGTCTCCACGTCATGGTGTACTTTTTTATTCAACAATAATTTATTTTGATGGGTATAATGATGATTATAATGGATATAAATAATTAATATAACATGTCAATTATTCTTTATAATTAATATTACATCGAATTCTATACCATTTAACCATTAAGGGAATGATATCGTTGCTCGTGCGTACGTACGACCTACCGTCTCAACGACGCGGTGAGATTCATTATCCACCTTAAAAATTAATGAATTGTTATAAAAATTTATGATGAGTAAAAATAAAAATTATTAACTTAATAAAATTAGATACATAAATAAAAAACATCTTCTACATAACAAACATGACTTACATGACAAAACAAGAATGGGAAAACAAAGCAGTTAACAGACGAAATAATGGTCATATTGAAACACTATTAATAAAATGTTATAATAGGATCATATAGGATATCATAAAGATTTATATGGTTCTCGTATACTTTAATAACATACTTTAACCATTATACAAGAGTTTAACACACCCTTGACTAATAGAAAGAACAAGTTAAGGGTTAATTTCACAATCTCTTTCTTATTGGAGATTTTTTATATGTAAGTATCTATTGGTACAACTTTACCATCCATGTCCATGTTTCTTAAAAATGTATTTCAAGATATTATTAATATTCCTAGAAATTTTTTAATGTCATATTTATCCATTTTTTACTATTTATAAAACATTTGGAAGGAACCTTTTTATCATTTTCAATACTAGGTAATTTGTGACACTTTTGAGAAAATTATGGTAAGTATATTTCTATTAACTTCTATAGCATTAGTAGATATTTCTATCATCATGAAACCTTAAAATTTTGAAGCTTCCCTTACAATATTAAAGGTTATTTTTATAATAAAATTTTTATTTTATAATTATGCTCCTTTTAAATAGTTTCAAAGTAAAAAAAGGGATATTTCTCTTGAACAGTTTTTTGGGATTTTATGATTAATTGAGATTGATTTATTATGATATAATATTCCATATTATATTGAAGGTTTTATGATATGTTTAAATATGGATGTGATATTTTTATACAATTCATGGTTTTTGGTTAAAGCATAAATATTTCGTATACTAGTTTTAATATGAATTGTTATTTTTTGCTTCACCCTTTTCATATGAAGAATGTATTGGACTTAGTAAGTGAGGAGTGGGGACCTCTATAACCCCTCAATGCATAGGTAGGTATCATGAGACAAACTAGTGGCTTGGTACAAGTCCTTGAGGGTATGGTAGTGGTCTTGGAATGAGTTCTTTATGGTATGGTTATGATGTCCGACATTATGAATATCATCATTCTGAGATTAGTTGTTGATATTTCATGTGATTATTCAACTAGTTGAATATACATGTGAATGTTTAAATGGAATTTATTTAATTTATTCATTCCACATTATAGTGAATATTATATTTAAAAGGCTTGTGTTTCAGTTTTATACCTTGCATTAGAAGTTTATGCTTATTTATGATAACTTCTTCTATATTGTTTATCCTTACTGATCATTTAAGATCACCCCTTTATTATGATTAATTTTACACCTATATGTGAGTAATTATATTATGATTGAAATGAAATGATATTATAAGGGATATGAGAGTTTCCAAAGGGGATAATATGTTGTTTTTTCATTTCAATATGTAATGTAATACCTATGTTTGTATCTAGTATTTCCAAGGTTACTAAACTGATAGGTACTTTGGGATTTAATCAATTGTGATCAAGCCAATGTAATAAAACTAATTCATTGACTCTGGGAAATTGGAGATGGGGCCTTACAATTACCTATGGGGTAAGGTTTTCCATTAAATAAGAACATATTGAGAGTTTAATATTTAGTTCTTTTGGTGTACAACTTGAAAGACAATGCATAACGGCCAATGGAAAGTGTCAAGACAAATAAACCTTCACAACAACCTTATAAAAATAGGTATTAAGCATTTTGTTTTTTTCTTTGCATATCATTAAATATATATATATGGAAGTTTAAATGAAATGAAATGAATTCAAGAAGAAAGTATTCACTTATTCAGGAATATTCATCAAATATAAGTAATGGTTCAGTTTTACTTATTGGATATTAAATACAATATATTTTCCCATATGTGAATCTACATACAGTAACCAAGTAATGAAACATTACTAGAAGTAATTTTGGTTCTCTATGTAGCTTAGAAACGGTGTTTCCTCAATAAGTAGTGAGAAGTACACAACTTCTATATTTCAATGTTTATTGATTCTAGTTTAACATTTGGAGTATAAAAAAACATTAATATCATGTATCCATTGGACATAATGAGAAATTGTTCTAGTTTTTGAATGAATGATTTTTGTGGTGTCTAATTCTCAAGTCATAGTTCAGTGATACATGAATCCTTACCAATACATGATGAATATAAAATGTAATACTAATATACAGAGTTTTGGAAAGAAAATAATTTGTCAACAAAAACTAAATAATTATCAAGGATATATCCATTATGGTTTTAGACACTTTTGAGTTAAATACCTTATGTACTATTGACATACTGTTGAACTTAGTTTAGGAAAAAGAAACCTTTAAAAATAATGGTAAGTACCCATTCTTTTTGAACTAGTTCAGCAAGCGAGCGTGAACTATTCCAAGGTTAAGCTAGTGGTAAGTATAACTCATTAGATTCCTTTATGTATTTAAGGAATGTAAAAGTGATGTGTACCGTAAGCCTGGTTTCATCTAGTCTATCGATGAATATCTTGACTAAGAATTCATTAGTCAATATAATGTAGTATTGAGTTATTCCTAAACATACACTACCTTATACACATAAAAGGTATGATGATAATAAAGAGGATTGATGATGAGTATTACATATTAACATTGATCAGTAAAATATAGCATGGATCAATTCTTAAATGCACATTTCTTTATACATATTAGAGTCATGATGTAAGTAAACATAACATTAATGTTGAAACTCATTCCTTGTAGAAACTTCTAATTTTAAAGAAATGCTTCACAAATAAAAATATTATCCCATTACCATATGTCAACTATCATGAAAAATGGATATCATTGGAGTAATAGTATGATGGAAATCCATTTTTTCATAAGAAATTGTTTTTAGATGCAAAGAGTTTGTTAAGATATAAGAAAACTAGCATCAAGAAAAAACACTATGTACTTCTATTGTAATCATCCTGAATTTTTCTAAGTATATTAAAAACAATACCTATGATAGAAAAGATATTGTCATGTAATAGACTACATTTCTATAAAAGGGATCACATCTATATTTTCGATAGTGTGAAAAATATTGACTTGGTCTTCGTTAATGCTAGAGATGCATAAATGGTTGATGTAGGAACTGGTTCCACAAGAGTGTGTGGAAGAGGAATGTTCCAGACACATACTACATAGGAAGGATAAAACCATGGTTATGATGTTATATTCACTGCATTCGGTGATATATTATTCATTGAGAATAATGATCCCTATGAGAAAATAGTATATGGAAATAGATATGATTGATAAGAACAAGTGAAATTCAATAATGGATTTCGTGTATCACAATATTGGATGCTTATTTATTTGAATACTTTAGTGGGTATTCAAATGATACTTCACATGGATGGTACTACTGTGGTGCCAATAAGGCTAGATTGGGAATGCCAAGTCATTATGCCTAAATCTGTTAGAATTTTACATGTAATCGCTAATTTCTATGATCATTTTATTGATCATTTGATGTTTAGACTTCCAATCGTGGAATACGTCTATAAAACACAACCAGAAAGGGATGGTGAAATCATAGAATTCAAATAGGAGTGAACGGTTCTTAAATCCAGTTCAGTATTATAGTAGGCCACTGGATCATAGAATATTAACTTATAATGGATATTTTCCATGTGTCAAAAATAGGTTTGTGGGCGCACAATTTTTTTCCTAGATAAGTATGTTTGTTTACATATGGAAAACAATAACTGCTCTTTCAGTTATTTAAGACCAACATGTAAAATAAATCTTCAGAGATTGACATAAAGTAAAAACAAGAGTTCTTGGGAGTGAGATTTACTGAGGTAGATCTAATGATGTCTTAGACCCAGTCAATCATACATATATTGAAACAGTATTAAAATACATGTTGGAATAATTTGACAGAGAATTGTTACCACTTTCACATGGTATTTATCTCTCCAGTTATACATGTCAAGGAAATTATAGGAGATTAACATGGCTATTTGGATTTCATATGCTTGATTGATGGATTAATCAGATATTCCAGGATATATACAAGAATTTATATATTCATGATATACTTTGTAGTAGAAAAAATATGAGTTTTAATTAGGAGAACTGCAAGTGAATTAGATAGAACTATCTCATTGTACTTGGGCGATTATAAAGGATATTTATATAGCAACTGGAGAGGAAAGGATAATAGTTTTTAGGGAACACAAACTAGTCCTCCTTTTATCATTGTGATCTAATATCTCAGTTAAGATAAATTAATGATAATGAAAACCTCATTCCAGTCAGCGGTATCCATAACTTTAAATACAGAGTTTGTTGTAGCTTCTCAGGCAGCTAAGAAGAAGTTTAAAATTTAAATAAAATTTTTCTAGTTATTTTAATCACACCTAGTCTATAGAGTATTATCATAATGTAAATTATGATACTCTAACTATCAAATATGTCAAGTTTAGATAGAGGACACAAGGCATATACTCGAGGATTACATCTCTTGATGAGTTTTACTCAAGGGGATATGGTAGCACATAACAGAATATCCAAGCAATAGAAACATGGTAGGACACTGACTAAAGCCATATCTTAGTAGAAACATGATCTTAATCATGTGAGAGATAACAAGGATAGTTATCAAGTTGGATCTAGTTCAAGTGAAGTGTTCTAATAGCTGTCACCCTAGACCCAACTTGAACAGTACATTGGATTACCATTACATGTATAAAGATTCATATATACATGTGTTTATTTAATTCATACCATAATAGTGTGGAAAGTTATACATCCACTATTTACATGGTAATTCCAATAGATTATGTGTCGTATCAAAAGGTTATAGCAGTTCCCAACTGTAATGAGTGCCTCGAGATACTATGATTGTAAGCATAAATCTACATGTCCTATGGTCTAGATACATCATACTGGCAGGGAACATATGATGTTAGACTATCTGGTGATGGGGACTAATTATAATTGAGACATCTTCTCATTAAGTTCTCACATGATGATCTCTAGTAGTGAGATCATTAGGACATACCCACCAATAAGAACACCACATGTTTCAGGTGTCATTGGTTGTTCCTATCTAAAACATGTGTATTGGTCTCTGGATTTGAGATCATTATTGGTGTGTGTCATTTTATTGCATACATTTATGCAAGGAAAAAACCATGATAATGATATCATGGAGAGTTATTATGTGTTGGGTTCGTTATTGGTGGTATAACGTTGGTTGAATGATCAAGATAGATTTTGTCACTTCCATGTTGAGGAAGAGATATCTCATGAGCCCAGGTTGACATAGATGGTTGTAAATTCATAAATCCACAACAATGGTACAAGAAAGTAAATCCATCCGGTAAGGTGACGAAATATATAATGAAATAAAATGATGATGAAACAAGTGTGCATCCTTTTTTATGAGATATCGCCAGAAAAAGAGAATATATTACACAGTTATTGTTCGTAGTAGGAAGTCGTAGATAAGACATTCCTTATCTCCATAGGGGCCATGATGGGTTTCTAGATTCCTCTCTTATACTATAGGTTGGACTCACTTTTATTGAGATATGTACCTAGAGGGTCACACACTTAGTGAATCCTCAGGATACACATATTCTAGTGAATTGGAGTTTAGGAGGAGGTGGACCCCACGTGTGGGGGCCGGTGAACATTTGAGTTTAACTGATTGAAAATAAAAATAATTCAATTATATTTTTCAAGTTTAGGATAATGATTATTGAATCTATTTCTCAATTTATTCATAAGTTGTTTGATAATAAAATTGAATGCGAGAAAAATATAATTTTCTGAATGAACATTATATGTTCAAGGTTCATTAAATTATTTTGAGAGATTACGGGCCAAGTTAATGGTTTTTATTTTTTCACATAACATTTTATTGTGATAAAAGTAAGTGATAAAACATTCTTGACATTTATAACAAGTTTATTAAGTCATGCATGCTTTCAAAGGTCTAAAATTTTGGTTATCACATCACAGGGATGAAATTGTAGTTCTAGAATGTATAACTTAAGTATAAAAGATCATTTTAGCCTATTGAATTCTAAACAAAACCATTTTCAAAATTTTAGATATATAATCTCTCCTCTCTTATCCACTTATGTTCATAAATAGGGATTCTTGAAGAAGAACAAGGTCGGATCGATCCTTATTTCTATATCAACTCAAGGTTCTTCAGGCGATTGAAGAGATGTTGTAAAGCTATTTGATTTTCCATGATAGAAACCTGTAAACATAGATAAATGGTCTTGTAATTTTGGAGAATGTGTGGAAGATCTAGAGGGAATCAATTTTTGCATCTTACATCCACAATAAATAGATGGTGAGCGAATCAAACCTGCGACTTCAATTGAATTAGGTACAATTTATGCTTCCATTTGATTTTATTTTTGGGGATAAAATTGAATTACATGTGATCATTTTAGAAATATGGGAATGTATTTATGTGTATTCTCTATTTTTAACAATATTCCAAACAAAAAAATTTCAATTTCATGTTCTTTCATGCTTCTGCTGCACCCCGTGTTCCTTCAATTCATATAAGAGGGAAAATGTAATTATTTAAGTCAAAAATGTGGAAATTTCAATTAAATTTGCTATGATTAAAAAATAGGGTTTCAATAAGTTCCCAATGCAATTTAAGATGTGTCTATCTAAGTTTCTATCACCAAGATATGGTTGATCAATGATTAATGGGTTTTGTGTAATGGTTGCTATGAAAATTAATGTTTTAATTATTTGATTTATTTTAATGGAATCCATTGTGATAGGTCATTAGCCAGAGCACGATGTAAGCACATTTCTTGGTAAACAAATATATTGAAATTTGTTTGGGGTAGTCTGTGGGCATTGAAATCTTGTTAGGGAATCCTATATTATTAAATAGATAAAGCTTGACTATGAAGCTAGTTTAAAGCTTCTCATATAAGCTTGTTTAATATAATAGTTAAATCTTCCCTAGGAATCTATTTTAAATATTCTCATAGAAATTTGTTTAATTAAATAGATAATGATTCCCTTGGAATATAGATTAAATATTCTCATAGAATCTTGTTTAATTAATCAAATATAGCTTCCCATGGAAGATACTAGAAAGCTTCTCATGGAATCTTGTTTATTTAAAATTAAAAAGGATCCCGTGAAATATAGTTTAAAGCTTCACATGGAATGTTATTTAATTAAAAGGATATAGCTTCTCATGGAGGCTAATTTAAAGCATCTCTTGTATTCTTGTTTAATTAAATGCACAAAACATCCTTTGGAAGCTTATTCAAAGCTTCCCATGGAAGCTCGAATAAAATAAATATATAAAAGAGAAAAAAATTCCATTGGAATCCATTTATTATTTTTATATTTACATATATGTCCCTTAAGTGGATACCCCATCTTGGGTCTAACCATTTTGGTCAGGGTCCAACCGGCCTGACCCGTTTTACCCATCACTAGTCCTAAATTAACTTTTAGGGGTCTGATTTAGGTCCATATAGACCAAAAAAAATTATAAATTAAATTATAGAAGTTAAATTTAATTTTGTAGGATTTAATAAAAAAAATTTGGGCGTTGTGGGTTGTATTGATAATTAATTTAAATTATTTTAATGCAAGTTAATTCATTAAAATTACCCTCGAGTTGAATTTTAGAAAATTTAATTTGTCCATATGCAATATAATTTCATGCTGACTGATCATGAGCTGAGACTGACCAATTCTTGTTTGGTTTATTATTTATTTAATTTAATTATAGCATTTAAGTTTTATAAAATGTAATAATTATTTTATTTTGATGATCTTCATATTTTCCCTATATCTTTAATTAGTATAAGGGCCAACGTGTCCACATTCGATTGCTAAAAATTTAATTTTTCATCCTGAGTTCCCCTCACCTGTGGGTGAGTATACATTGTAACAATCAGAGTAGTTTTATGTGACGTGGTTTGAGTAGAGATTTAGTGTAGACCAAACAAGTGGAAATGTGTGGGAGTAGCCAGTGTTTCCATTCAAGAATGGTAGTGTCTTAGGAAATTCCCCTATGGTCTTAGTTAATCCATTATTCACGCAATGGATTAACCAATAGTTAATAGCTCATGATCATGTCATTATTTATTTATTTTATCATGTACATGGTTTATTACTTTGTGAATGTGTATTTATTAATTTTGATCACACAATATAATAATGAAACATCATACAAAGATAAAATGAACATGTGCAGTTAATGTTTTCTATTTAAAATCGTGGTTAATTTGTGATTGTGATCACAAAGAACAAGAAAATTGAAAAAAATACATTCTCCAATATTAAATTACCAAATCCCTCAATGAAAATATTAAGTCATTAAATGCCTTTCATCACTCAAATTTGAGAAAAACTGGGTGTACGAGGTGCTCAGTTAGCCAAACTTGAGGGTGTATCCTACTACATGGGAGTTCTTATTATAGTGGTGTGTCAGATTAACTAATGTTAAAAGTAATGGGATATCCAAATCTATATTTTTGTAACTCTAGAGGAAAAGAGTTGAGAAAAGAGAAGTAATTATTTGTAAGAGATGGAACTCCACTCAACAGATCAAGGAGCCACAAGTTAATGTTGTTGGCTAGGTTAGTGCCTACCTTGGACTCTCTATGAAGTTGTGTAGACAATTCTTGTAGACTAAAATGATTGTGTTTTAAGGATAATTTCCACTAAAATACTCAAGCGACATAGTATTCTGTTTCTAGCACAGAGGGTTCCGAGTATTCGATAATGTAGTGAGAGACATCTAAAATTAATAATTTGAATGTGTCTATTTGTAATCAAGATAATCTACAATCTAATAGATTTTATGTTTTGTAAAAAATAAAATGAAATCAATACCACAAGTACATTGTGATAAATAGTGGAAAGAGTAAATGTCCAAACTAGCACAAATATCCATGAGTAGTACAGGAACTTTTGAAAAGTACTACGATAATAGAAATTCAATTTGTTGGTGTCCCCAATACCTGTTATGTTTCCTAAGGAAGAAAGGGTGTAAAAATTGATACAATAGAATCATGTAAAATTCATGTGATGGTTATTTCCTAATTCTTTAATCAACTTCCAATGTGAGTTGTGGATACAACATCTAGACAATGATGATTCCACATGTTGTCTCATATTTGAGAAGTTTCCAAGGAGAAACTAAAGAACATGTATGAATAATAAAGGATTACATTAGATCTGTGTAAACAGAAAAGTAGATCATGATTTTTCAATATATCCTATTCTAATATCATATTCACCCATTTTCTATTGTTTTTTAAGATTAAAAAATTAACATTATAGAGAAAACGCCTTATTACGTATTAGGTAAGGTTTTCCACGAAATAAGATCAGAAAGAGAGTTTACTATTTATTTCACATGATGAACAAGATGAATGACAGTGCATAAAGGCTAAGGGAAAGTGTCAAGACAAAGGCACCTTCGTAATATCCTTATAAAAATGGGTAGTAAATAAGAAGTTATTTTATTTTGATATCACGAAATATATATAGGGATGTTTAAATACAATGGCTGAATTGAAGAATAAAGTAGTCACTTTTTCAAGAATAGCCCTCAAATATAAGTAAGGATTTTGTTTTACTTCTTGGGTATTAAATACAATATGATTGTCACATATGTGTATCAACATATAGTAACTATGTAACAAAACATTACTATAAGTATGTTGTGTTCTCCATGTATCTATGAAAATGTGTTTCCTTAATTAGCGATGAGAATTAGACAACTTATTTATTTCCATGTTTATTGATTCTAGTTGACCATTTGGAGTATCACCCAGAACATTAATCTCACGTGTCTATTGGACACAAGGATACTTTTTTCTAGTTTTGGAAGGAATTTTTTTTGTGGTGTTGAATACTCAAGTCATAGTTCAGTGAAACATGAATCATTGACAATACATGATGAATATAAAATGTAAGACTAATGTACCCAGTTGTGGAAGGAAAATAATTTTTCAAGAAAAACTAAATAATTATGAAGGATATACCCAGTATGGTTTTAGACACTTCAATGGTAATGATCTTAGGTACTATCAACATACTACTGAACTTATTTTTGGACAATGAAAACTTTAGAAATAATGGCAATCCACCATGCTTTTAGAACTAGTTCAGCTAGCATGCATGAACTATTCCAAGTTTACGCTAGTGTTAAGTATACTTCATCATATTTATTTAAGAATTTATGGAATTTTAATGTGATGAATACCATATTCCTAGTTTTGGATAGTTTGTTAAAGAATATCCTGACCAAGCATTCATCAATCAATATAATGCAGTGTTGAGTTATTCATAAAATCACATTACCTTATACACATAAAAAATATGATTATAATAAGGAGGATTGATGAAGATTATTTCATATTAAAATTTTCTAGTAAAACGTAGCATGGATCAATTCATAAATGCAAATTTATTTATACACATCAGAGTCATGATATATGTAAAAGGATCATCAATGTTGAAACTCATTCCTTGTAGAAACATCCAATTTTGAAAACATGCTTCGAAAATAAAAATGTTATCCCATAACCACATGTCAAATATCATGAACAATGGATATCATATGAGTTTTAGTGTGATTGAAATCCATTATTTCATAAGAAAAGGTTTTTAGATGGAAAGAGTATTTTAAGATATAAGAAAACTTGCATCAAGTAAAAACACTATGTACATCTAATGTAATCATCCAAATGTTTTCCAAGGATATTACAAAAATACCTAGTTTAGAAAATATATAGTCAAGTTATAGAATGTATTTATATATAAGGGGTCTCATCTCTATTATAGATAGTTGGGGAAAGATTTAATAGATTTTATTTAATGCTAGAGATGCACAAATTTTTGACATAGGAACCAGTTCCACAAGATTTTGTGGAAGTGGAATGTTCCAGAGACACATACTGCATAAGAAGGATAAAACCATGGAAATGATTTTAGATTCACCACAATTTATGATACATTATTCATTGAAAATAATGATCCCTATGAGAAAATAGTATATTTAAATTATATATGATTGAAAAGACCAATTAAAATTCAATAATGGATTCCATGTTTCACAGTATAGAAGGCTCACTAATTTGAATACTTTCGTCGGTATTCAAATGATACTTTACATGGATGGTACTTGTGTGGTTCCAATAAGCCTCAATTGGAAATTACAAGTCATTATGCCTAAATTCATTAGAATTTCACATGTTATAGCTAATTTATGTGATCATTTTATTGAAAATTTGATGTCAAGACTGTCTCTGATGGAAGTTATCTATACAACACAACCATAAAGGGATGGTGACATCATTGAATTCAAGTAAGAGTGAAAGTTTTTGAAATCCAGTTCAGTAATAAAGTAATCCACTAAACTATAGAATATTAATTTTGAATGGATCTTTTCCATGCGTCTCCAAGAGATTAGTGGGTGCACCATTTTTTTTATGTAAAATAAGTTTGTTTACATATGGAAAATAGTTATTGGTCTTATAGTTAGTTAAGACAAAAATTTAAAATAACTCTTTAGAGATTAACTTAAATTATCCACAAGAGATACAGGGAATGCGATTTTCTACGGTAGATATAATGGTTTCTCAGACCTAGTAAATTGTACATATGTTGACATAGTATTAAAATAAAAGTTGGAACAATTTGAATGAGAATTGTTACCAGTGACACATGGAATATATCACTCTTTGTATACATGTCAAAGATATAAGAGGATATTGACACGGTGATTTGAATTTAAAATAATTTAGCAATGGATTAATCATATATGCCATGATATGTAAAAGAATTGATATTTCCAAGTTATACGTTATAGTAATAAAGTATCTGTTGTATCTCAGAGAACTACAAGTGAAGAAGTCAGAACTATCACATTTTACTTGAGCAAGTACAAAGGATATGTACCTGGTAAGTGGAGAGGACATGATACACGTTTTGAGGGGACTCAAATTCGTATTACTTGGATCTATGTGATCTAATATCGTATTCAGGAGAAGGTAATGTGAAAGAAAATTTAATTCAAGTTAGTGGCAGCCATATATATGAATACCGAGTTTGTTATGGATTCTGAGGAAACTAAGAAGAAGTGTAAAATTTTCATCCTTTTGTTTCCAATTCATGGAATCACACATAGTATGTAGATTATTATCATAATGTAAATTATGATACTCTTAATTTACAAGATGTGATGTTTAGATAATGGAAAAAAGGCATATACTTAGGGATTACATCTCTTGATGAGTTTTACTCAAAGTGATGAGGTCACAAATAAAAGAATATCCAGGAAGTGGAAACATCATTGGACCCTAAATAAATCCTTATCTCAAAAGAAACATGATATTAATCATGTGAGATATTACAAGGATTGTTACCGAGTTCACTCTAGTGAATGTGGTAGTGTTGTAAAAGTGGGTTCCCTAGACCCAACTTCAACCGTACTTTGGATTACCATTACATGTATAAAGATTTATATATTCGTTTGTTTATTAAAATCTCACCATAATAGTGTTCATAGTTCTATATCCAATATTTTCATGTTAATGTCCTTAGATATTGTGTTTTATTGAAAGGTTATAGTAGTTCCCAGCTATAATGAGAACCTTGAGATACTATGACTGTAATATTAAATTTATATTTCATATGGTCTAGATACATCATAATAATATGACACATATGATGTTAGATTATTAAGTGTTGGGGGATAATAAGAATTGAGACTTCTCATTAAGTTCGAACTTGGTGATCTCTAGTAATGAAATCATGAAGAAAAATCCACCAATATGAACACAATATGTTTCAGGTGTCATTGGTTTTTTGTATCTATGAACATGTGTATTGGTTTTTGGACTTAACATCATTATTAGTGTGTTACAATTGATTGTGTACCTTGATGAAAGGTGAAAACAATGATAATGATATCTTTGAGAGTTAGTTTGTGTTTTATGGATCATTGGTAGTATGCAATTGGAGAAATTATCAATATAGATTTTTCCGCTTCTAGGTTGAGGAAGAGATATCTCGTGGGACCGGGTTGACTAGGATGATTGTAACTTTATAAATCCATGGCCATTCTACAAGAAGGTAAATCAATCTAGTAAGGTTATGAAATATATACAGTAACAAAAGGACAATAACATAAGTCTATATTCTGCATTATGAGATATCGCCAGATAAAGAGATTATGTTATACAGTTAGTGTTCACAGGAGGAAGTCATAGATAAGACATTCCTTATCTCCTTAGGGGCCATGATGGGTTGCAAGACTCCAATCTTGGTATGTGGGTTAGACTCACTGCTATTGAGATAAGGAATTAGAGGGTCACACACCTTGTGTATCCACAAGTTCCACTAATTCTAGTGAATAAGAGTTTAGGATGAAGTGGGTCACACGTGCGGGGGCCAGTGAACACTCAAGTTTAAATGATCACAAATAAAACTAATTCAATTATATTATTCATGTTTATAATAATTATTATTGAATTTATTTCACAATGTATTAACAAATTTTTTGTTCAAAAAAGTGAATACAAGAAAAATATAATATTTTCAAATGAACATTGGATGTTCAAGGTTCCTAAAATTATTTCGAGAGATTTTGGGCTGAATTAATGGTTCGTATTTTGTCATGTGGCATTATATCATGTTAAAAGTGAGTGAAAAAATATTTTTGACATTTATGACATGTTTATTATGTAATGTATGTTTGAAATGGTCTAAAATGTACATTATTACTTTCTAGGGACCGTAGTGAAATTTTTGAAAGTATAGCCGAAGTATAAAAGATCATTTTAGCCTCTTGATTTCTTATAACCTAAATTTTCTCTAATTTAGATAGATAATATATCTTCTATTATCCTATAATGTTCATACTGAGAGATTATGAAAGAATAATAAGGTTAGATCGACCTCATTTTCTCAATCAAGTCAGCATTCATCAGGAGAACAAACGGATGTCCTATGACTCTTTGTTTTCCATTTCTAGCACATAGGAATTATAGATTGATGATCTTGGAATTGTGGATCATGTGCGGATGATCTAGAGGGAATCCATTTTTTTCCTTACATCCATGACACATCGACTGCGAGTAAATAAAATCGGTGACTTCAAACGAATGAGGTATGATTTAAGATTTCATTTGATTTTATTTTTCATTATTAAATTGAATTACACATTATAATTCTAGAAATATGGGAAGGGGATTAATTAGATTCCATATTTTTAACATGAATCCAAACCCCAAATTTTAAATTGAGAATTCATTCATCCTTATGCTACACCCCAGGTTCCTCAATTGGTATTAGAGGGAACATGTAATTATTTAATTTGAAAACATTTAAATTTCAATTAAATTTTCTATTCATTAGAAATAGGGTTTTCTTATGGTCCCAACACAAATGATGGAGCAATGATCTGAGTTCGTATCACCTAGATACAACTAATTGAATATCAACAAGTATTGTGTAAAGGATGCTATGAAAATTAAACTTTTAACACATTGTTTCACTTTAATGGAAACTGTTGTGAAAAATCATTATCCAGATAATAGTGTAATCACATTTTTTAATAACCAATTACATCAAAAGTTGTCTGGGGTTGTTCGTTGGTAATACAAGCTTGTTAGGGAAGCTTTTTTAATTAAATATATGAAGCTTCCCTAGAAAGCTAGTTTAAATATTCTCATAGAAGCCTATTTAATTAAATAGATAAATCATCACTAGGAAGATAGTTTAAATCATCCCATATAATCTTGTTTAATTTAATAGATAAGTCTTCCCTTAGAAGATAGTTTAAAGAATCTCATAGAAGATTATTTAATTAATCAGATATATCATATATTGGAAGATACTAAAAATATTCTCATGGAATCTTGTTTAATTAAAATTACAATGTTTTCTATAGAAGATAGTTTAAAGCTTTTCATAGAAGAATCTTTAATTAAAAGGATATAGCTTCTTATGGAAGCTAATTAAAATCTTATCTTGGAAGCTTGTTCAATTAAATGCACAAAGATTCCCATAGAAGTTTGATTAAAATAAATTTATAAAAGGGACAAAGATTCCCTTAGACACCTGCTATTATTTATATATATAAGTGTGTTGAATGGATACCCCATCTTAGGCAGGGCCATTTTTGTTAGGGTCCAAATAGCTTTCCCATTAGACCCTTCATAAGTCCTAAATTAATTTTCAGTGATCTTCTTTAGGTCTACATAGAGATGAAAAATTATAAATAAAATTCCAGAAGTAAAATTTAATTGTCTATGATTTAAAAAATTATTTTTCAGTGTTGTGGGTCGTATTGATAATTAATTAAAATTATTTTAAATCAAGTTAATTCTTTAAAAATACCCTCGAGTTGAATTTTAGAAAATTTTATTTTTCTTTATGCAATAAAATTTTACGTTGATTGATCATGATCCCAGACCAACCCATGCAAGTTTGGTTTATTATTTATTTAATTTAATTATTGAATTTATGTTTTATAAAATGTAATAATTATTTTATTTTGAAGATCTTCATATTATCCGTCCATCTTTTATTCGTATAAGGGCATACGTGTCCACATTTGAGTTGTACAAATGTAATTTCTCATCCCAAGTTCCCCACACCTGTGTGTGAGTATACATTGTAACAATAAGAGTAGTTCGTGGTGATGCAATTAGAGTCGAGAGCTGATTTATACTAAACAAGTGGAATGCATGAGAGTTTTGGGGGCTATAATTCAAGTTAGGTATTGACTTAAGGAATTCCTATAGGGTGTTGTTTAATCCATTATTCACATGATGAATTAAAAAATAGTCAATGGTTCATGGTCATGTAATTAATTATTTATTTTATCATGTGCATGGTTTATTATTTTTTGAATGTTTAATTATTATGCATGATCTCCTAGTATAATTATAAACAAGCATGCAAAGATAAAATGAACATGTGTAGTGAATGTTTTCTATTTAAAAGTATGGTTATGTTGTGAGTGAAATCACATAGAACAAAAATGTTAAATGGAAAAGGATTACATTCTCCAATATGAAATTACCAAATCACTAAAATAAAATATCAAGTCATTAAATGTCTTTCATCACTCAAATATGAGAAAAACCGAGTGTACGGGTTTCTCGGTCAGCCAAAGATGCGGGTGTCTCATAATACTGAGGAGTTATTACGAGAACGGTGGGTTGAATTAAATAATGTTGGAAGCAATGAGATATCCAAATAAATCTTGTTGTAACTATAGAGGAAAACTGTTGAGAAATGAAATGTAATTCTGTGAAGGAGATGGGACTCTACTCAACATATCACGGAGCCACGGGTTAAGGCGGTTCGACATGTTAGTGAATTTATTCTAATCTTCAAGTAGTATAATATCCAAATATTTTAGTCTATGAGGAGGGGGTTTCAATGATCCTTTATACTAGAATAATCAAGTGACATATTTTTCAAATTCATGTACAGAGTGTTCCTAGAATTTGATAAAATAGTGGGGGACATTTAAAATTAATAATTTGAAAGTGTCTACAAGTATTAAAGATAAAGTAAAATCTACTACAATTAATTTTTTCTAATGAAAAATGGAAATCAATAACAAAAGTACAATATGATAAATAATGGAGAAATTAAATGTCCCTACCAGTACAAATTTCCAAGGGTATTATAGGCGCTTGCGCAAAGTACTACAGTATCATATTTTCAAGGTGTTAGTGTCCCCAATACCTCTTATGTTACCTTAGGAAGGAAGGTTGTAAAAATGATTATGATGAACTCATGTATGACACATATGATGGTTATTTCATAATTCTATCATCATCTTTTAATTTGAGTTGTGGATAAAACATCCAGACATGAATGATTTTACATGTTGTCTAGTTTTCGAGAAGTTTACAAGGAGAAACCGAAGCACAAATATGAATAGGTAATGAATACATTAGATCTACCTAAATTGAAAGTTAGATCATGATCTTTCAATTCATCCTATTCTAATATCATTTTCACCCATTTTCTTTAGTTTCATTTAAGATTACCAAATGAAAAGTATGGAAAAAACACTTTATTACCGCCAGGGTAAGGTTTTATAATAAATTAGAACATAAATAGAGTTTAATCCTTAGTTATTTTCGTGAACAAGTTGTTAGAAAATGCGTAAATTCCAATGGAAAGTGTCAAGCCAAAGTCCCCTTCCCAAAGTCCTAAAAAGAGGTATTAAACCAGACGTTATTTTCATCATATATCATGAAATATATCTATGTAAGATTAAATGAAATGAAATGAATTGAAGAAGATATTAGTCAATTCATCATGGATATTCATCAAATATAAGTAATGTTTCTATTTTACTTCTTGGGTATTAAATACAATATGTTTTTGACATGTGTTTATCTATATACAATAACCACGTAAAGATACATTACTATAAGTATGATGTTTTCTCCAAGTAGCTATGAAAAGAAGTTTCCTCAATTAGCGGTGATAAGTACACAACTTCTATATCTCCAAGTTTATTGATTCTACTTGAACATTTGGAGTATAAAAAACATTAATATCATGTTACCATTGGACATAATATGAAATTCTTCCAATTTTTTAATGAATGAAGTGTGTGGTGTTGAATATTCAGGTCATAGTTCAGTTATACATGAATCCATGGCAATACATGATGAATATAAAATGTAAGAATAATTTACCTATTTGTGTAAGGAAAATACTTTGTGAAACAAAAACTAATTAATTTTCTGGGATATACCCAGTATGGTTTTAGACACTTTAGATTTAAAGACCTTAGGTACTTTCAATAGACAATTGAACTTCGTTTTGGACAAAGAAACCTTTAAAAATAAAGGTAAGCCACATTTCATTCAGAAATAGTTCAGCTAGCAAGTGTGAAATTTTCCAAGGGTAAGATAGTGGAAAGTATACTTCAATAGATTCCTTTAATAATTTATGTAATGTAAAATTGATGTATATCATATGCCTAGTTTTGGCTAGTTTTTCAAAAAATATCTTGACCAAGAATTCATCAATCAATATAATGTAACATTGAGTTATTCATTAATTCACATTACCTTAGACACATCACATATAAGATGACAGTAAGGAGGATTTATGACATGTCTTACATATTAACATTTTCCAATAAAATGTTTCATGGGAAAATTCTTAAATGCATATTTTTTATACACATTAAAGTCATGATTTATGTAAAAGTAACATCGATGTTGAAACTCATTCCTTACAAGAAAAACCAATTTTAAAGACATACTTCACAAATAAAAACGTTATCCCATAACCATATATCAACTGTCATGAAAAATGGATATCATATGATTTTTAGTGTGATGGAAATTCCTTATGTCATAAGAACATGTTTTTAGATGTAAAGAGTTTGTTAAGATATAAGAAAACATTCATCTAACTAAAACACTATGTAAATATATTATAATCATCCTAAATATTTCCATGGATATTACAACAATACATATGATAGAAAAGATATAGTCAAGTGATAGATTATATTTCTATAAAAGGGTTCATATCTATATTTGAGATAGTGGGACAAAGATTTACTAGGTTTCAATCAATGCTAGATATGCACAAATGGTTGACATAGAAACAAATTCCATAAGAGCATGTGGAAGAGGAATGTTCTTGAGACACATTATGTGTAGGAAAGATAAAACCATGATGATGATTTTTTATTCACCACAGTTAGTGATACATTATTCATTGAGAATAATGATCCCTATGATCAAATAATATATGGAAATTAGTAAAGATTTGATATGACCAATTAAAATTTAATAATGGATTCCATGTATCATAGTATAGGAGGATTATTGGTATGAATAATTCTATGGGTATTCAAATGATTATTTATATGGAATGTAATAGTGTGGTTCCAATAAGGCTCGATTGGTAATACCTAGTCATTATGCATAAATCCAATAGAATTTTACATGTCATAGCTAATTTCTATGATCATTTTATTGATAATTTGATGTCAAGACTTCCAATCCTAGAAGGCATCTATAAAATGAAACAAGAAAGGGATGGTGACATCATAGAATGCCAATAAGAGTTCAAGTTACTAAAATACAGTTCAGTATTAAAGTAAGCCACTAGATCATAGAATATTTATTTAGAACAGATCTTTTCCATCTGTCTACAAGATTTTAGATGGATCGCCATTGCTTTCCAAGTTAAATATGTTTGTTTCATATGGAAAATATCTATTGGTATTATAGTTATTTAAGACCAAAATTTAAAATAACTCTCCAAAGAATAACTTAAAGTAGAAAAAATAGATCTATGGAATGATATTTACAGAGGTAGATCTAATGGTTTCGTAGAACAAGTCAATCATACATATAATAACATATTATCAAAATAAAAGTGAGGAAATTTGAGAGAGAATTGATACTAGTGTCACATGGAATATATCTCTCCAGGTATACATGTCCAGGACATCAGAGGATATTAACATAGTGATTTGAATTCTATAAGATTTAGTGATTGATTAATCACATATTCCATAATATGTACAAGAATTTGCCTTTACAAGATATAGATTATAGTTGTAAAATATTAGTTATAACAAGGAGAACTGCAAGTGTAGAAGTCAGAACTATCTGACTGTACTTGAGAAAGTATAAAGGATATGTACCTTGTATGTGGAGAGGAAATGTTACTAGTTTTGAGGGGACCCAAACTAGTAATAATTTGGATCATTGTGATCTAATATTGTAGTTAGGATGAGATAATGATCAAGAAAATATCATTCATGTCTGTGGAAGCCATATCTATAAATACTAGGTTTGTTGTGGCTTCTGAGGTAGCTAAGAAGTAGTGTAAAATTTGCAATGTTTTTGTTCTATTTCTTGGAATCACACCTAGTAAGTATAGTATAATCATAATATAAATTATTATACTCTTACAAGCGAAAATTTCATGTTTAGATAGAGAACTAAAGGCATATACTCAGGGATTGCATCTCGTGATGAGATTTACACAAGGGGATGAGGTTTCACATAGTAGAATAACCAGGCAGTGGAAACATGGAAGGCCTGTAACTAAATCCATATCTAAGCAGAAACATTATATTAATAATGTGAGAGATAACAAGGATAGTTTAGAAGTTGTATCTAGTGCATGTGGGAGTGTTGAAATAGTGGGTACCCTAGACCAACTTGAATAGTACTTTGGATTACCATTACATGTATGAAGATTGATATATATATGTGTTTATTTAATTTTACCATGACAGGGTTGATAGTTATTCATCCACTATTTACATGGTAATGTCCTTAGATTATGTGTCATATCAAAAGGTTATAGCAGTTCCCATCTATAATGAGAACCTCAAGATACTATGACTGTTATCTTAAATATGTTTTTTCTATGGTCTAGATACATCATAATGATTGGACACATATGTTGTTAGACTATCAGGTGTTGGGGGCTCATAATAATTGATTGTTCTTCTCATGAAGTTCTCACTTGACGATCTCTAGTAGTGAGATCATGGGGGTGGACCCGCAAATAGGAACACCACATATGTTAGGTGCCATTGGTTGTTCCTATCTACGCACATTTGTATTGGTCTGCGGACGTAAGATAATTATTAATGTGTTCCATTTGATCACATAATTTGATTCAAAGAAAAAAACCATGATAATGATATAATGGAGAGGTAGTTTTTGTAGGGTGTGTCATTGGTGGTATAACATTTTTTGAGTGATCAAGATAGATTTTTTCCCTTCCAGGTTAAGGACGAGATATCTTGTGGACCCAGGTTGGTTTGGATATATGCACCTTCATAAATCCAGGGCCATGGTACCAGAAGGTAAATCTATCCATTATGGTCAAAAAATATACAAAGCATTAAAAGGATGATGACACAAGTGTACATCCTGCTTTATGAGATATCGCCAAACAAATAGATTATATTTCACAGTTAGTGTTCATAGGAGGAAGTCATAGATAAGACATTCCTTATCTCATTAGGTTCCATGATGGGTTGATAGAATCCTCTCTTGGAATGTGGGTTGGACTCACTGCTATTTAGATAAGTACCTAGAGGGTAATACACTTAGTGCATCCACAGGTTCCACCTATTCTAGTGAATATGGATTTAGGATGAAGTGGGACCCACATGAAGGGGCCAGTGAATGTCCGAGTTTAACTAATCTCAAATAAAACTAATTCAATTATATTATTAAAGTTTACGATAATTATTATTGAATTTATTTCTCAATTTCTTCAATATTTGATTGATCATAAAAGTGAATACGAGAAAAATATATATTTTTTGAATGAAGATTGGATGTTCTAGGTTCATTAAATTATTTCAAGAGATTATGGGCCATGTTAGTGGTTCGTATTCTATCATGTAACATTTTATAGTGTTAAAAGTGAGTGATAAAATATTTTTGAAATTTATGACATTTTCGTTAATTGATACTTTTTTACAAAGTTCTAAGATGTAGGTTATTACTTTCGAGGGACCAAAGTGAAAATTTGGAAAGCATAACCTAATTAATAAAGATCATTTTAGCCTCTTGAATTCTAAGAACCACCATTTTCATGAATTTAGAGAGGTAATATCTCTTTTTCTCTCCTATCATGTTCTTAAAGAGAGATTCTCAAAGAAGAACAAGGTCGGATCGATCCCACTTTCTCGATTGAGTCCACATTTTTCTGGTGATCGAAGGGACGCCGTAAATCTCTTCGATTTCCCACAATAACATATAAGAAACATATATCGACGAACATGGAATTTTGGATCACGTTTGGACAATATAGATGGTGTGTATTTTCTCATTTACCGTCACTACACATCGACTATGAGTGTATAAAACTGAGGACTTCAAATGAATGATGTATGGTATAAGATTTTGTTTGATATTATTTTTCATGTTTAAATTGAACAAAACATGGTCGTTTTAGAAATTTAGTAATAGGGATAAGTGTATTCTATGTTTTTAACATGAATTCAAACCCCAAATTTTGAATTATGCATTCATTCATGCTTCCTCTGTTCCCCAAGTTCCTTCATGATAATCATGTAAAAAATGGCATCAACAAATACAATTTTTTTAACATAAATCACATTCGAATTTTCATAAATATATACCATAAAAATAAAATTTAATATTATGGATAAGTTTATATATTCTTATACTATCATAAAATACCATATGTTTGGGGAATATTTCATTAAATAGATAACCCCAAGTCTAACCATAATCATCCTAGAATGATTATCCCTTATCATGTTCCATGGGAGCACATTTTAGTCGATATCCTTTCATCTACTTCTAAACATACTCCTAAATTAAAACCAATACTAAAAAATAGTATTTAACAAAGCTTACTAACATTACCCAAGTCTCCATCAGAATAAAGTCCACTAAAAACAACCTGGTAATTGAAACCCCACAAATCATAAAAAAATACCTAATAATTAAAAAAATAATCAAGAGATTTAGAAAAAGGTAGATAAAATTATATCATTAATATAGTATTTCACAAAGTAACCAAAAAAAATGAATCTAACTGGATAAAAGACCCCACCTAAGCCTAAACAGCTTAGACACTAGAAGAAACCTCTCCCTATTTTCCAATTGGCCCCTACAAATCACATGTAAGGCCATTCCTAGGATTAAAAAAGAAATAGAATATATAATTATTTATACCTCTAATTAAGGGCTGGTAAACAAACTATAGGGAATCAACAGTGTCGAAAAAAGGCTAACCACATTAGTTTTTATCAAACTATACCTCAATTTAAACTCACTGTGGTATCTATTAATGTACCCAATCATACAACACTCATAACACTAAAAACTCCTAAACTAACACTCAACCTTCCTACCTCTACAATTTTTGGAATAAACTATAATCCTCTTCAATTGGGGATATATCATGACCCGACAAGCCTCCTTCAAACCTTGAGTTTCAAGTTCTCTCAATAACTTTGTACACTTAACCACTTCTAAGGTGATGAACTCCCTACTATACATCATGAATTACTTTAAGAATTTAAGGGAATATTCAAAGGAGGTCAATAAAATAATGGAATTATCCTTGTCAATTATCTGTACATTTATATAAGAAAAGTAGAGTAATAATTTATTATATTAATCGAGATAAACACGTACAATCGTTCCAAGAGAAATTTTAAAGGCATAAAATCCCATTTTCTTATACATAAGACCAAGAATGAATTATGTTGTATATATATGTTGTATCTGAAACCAAATTTCTTTAGAATCTGTCACATAAGCGACTCAATGTTGGACCTTATCTCCAAAATTAAACATCAACATACATTGGGTTTTCTTAATAATGGTAGTCTATACATTTATATAAGTTTTTATATACTATAATTTATCACACATAGTAGTGACGGGCTTCCTGGAACTTAAAAAATCATTTTTGGGCCAATTGTGGACAAGAAGATCTCTTATATTAACTATGTATAGATTAAAAAAATTTCTCACTGTGAAACTACACAACTTTATATTTAGTCGATGAAATATCTAAAAATGATATGTTAGCTTAGATGATAATTTTTGGGGTGTTGGTAGGTCCAAATGATGCAAATCTCTCGCAATGGAAAATAAATAAATATCTAGTGAAGATATTTCACTCAAGAAGTATAGGAAAAAAATAAAGATGAAGGAAATTGAAACATACAATGATAATGAAAATATGGAAAATGTATTGAATAATTACTATTTGTGTTCTTAACACTATGTTGGTCCTACATGAACCAATACAAATTTATTTTTATGAAAAAACAGAACAGTACGATCACAAATAGAGATAAGGAAGTAAAAAAGAAACAAAAGAGGACCATGCATATTATATGACTGTGATGCCCTTTTCACTTTAGGAATTCATAGTCAAGATGAGTCCATGGATGGTAACATACAACTCCAAACAAGATGGAGTCACTCACACAACTCCCGATATACCAAAAAAAACAAAAGAATTAGTATAGGATCAAAAAACATAAATAATAATGCTTAAAATACCTGAAACAACACCATGAAACTGAGAATATGTTGTGAGAAGGGATTACTGGAACTATAAGGGATAGAAAATTATCTTATTTTCATCACAGTACACCTTCAAGATAGTAAGAAACAAATTCATTTCCAAAAATAAGCACTGGTAGAATAATAATGGGATATTCCATTGAACCAATCTTTGGGACTTCTGAGCTCTTCATATATCTCTACAACAATAGAGAAAGAAACCAAAAAAAGGAATATTTTTTCATAATTGAAATGATGATTGGGATCCACAAGAAGATAGGAGAGGGGGTTATGGAGAAGCAGGAGAGAATTCATCCTTGAATTGAATGAAGGATATGTGTTCAATAGAGCATTCATGGAATAATTAAGAAACCTAGCTAGAGAACAAAATGAACAAAAATACAGGGTCATGTGGAAAATGGAGATTGGAAGAAACCTAGGTAAATGAATCACCCCAAGTCATAAGATAGAATAAATACAAAAAAAAATATCCCAAAATCAAAGTCACTTGATTAATGTGATCAATGATCAAGAATAAACCCCGAACCTGTAATAGGATTTGGCCATGACCGGTGGGCTAGCCAAAACATGAAGCCCCAAAAACCTTAAATTAGGGGCAAAAACTAACTAGTACAACAATAAAGAATAAAAACTAATTGAAATAAGTAGAGTTGATGCTGGTGTATGACACACTATCCTCTAATGCTTATCGACTATGGATCAACCTTGACCCCACTAGCCTCCTTCTTCAAACTATGGGTATGATGGTCTCTTAAAAACACTATAAACTTAACCTATTCTAAGGCGTTGGACTACCTAATATACACCATGGATTATATTAAATAATTTAAGGGCCCATAAAGGAAGATCAAGAGAATAATTTAATGTTCTTTTTCACTTATCTTGACATCTATATTAGCTAAATCAATAATGGATTTATTAAATTCTTGAAGATGAAACTGGAAAAGGGCTGCAAGAGTAATTTTAAAGATATAAAATATCATTTTATTATACATATGACCAATAAGGCACTTAGTCATATACAACTGGATGAGCTTAAACAAAATATATTTATCAGTAGCCTAATAAGGGAATTCATTAAGGACCTTGTCTTCTAAAGATTGCAGCATCACACAAAGAGCATTCTCAAGAATTCTAGTTTCATCATCAATGTATGTGGAGGTAGAATTTCCTTTGGAAGACATAGTCACTAATGTTTTATGGGGACAAATTAGAGTATCTGTGAGTCTATTATGGATAAGTGGAGTTGTCATCCTTACTCTCTTCTGATTAAAATCATTCTATCTGTCAAATTTTCCAACCTCAAACATAGCTGAACACATTTACAAAATTGATATACAATTAATATACCATTTTGTGTGGTATATGCAGGTCTAAATGATAAAAACTTCACCTAATAGGTATAAAAAAGTTTGACTGAAGAGATGAAATTCTGGAAGAAGTAGAAAATGAAAAACATAAGAACGTTTGGAGAAATGGAAACATACAATGACAATTAAATTTTGGGGAAAGTAATGATAATAATGGGATTACATGATCCAAAATAATTTTTTTCTTGAAAGAAAAGTAAGGACATATCCATAGATATATTTACTATACATAAATGAATAGTTTGTTTATAGGGATGATCTGTAAAGAAAAAAAAACCAAATAAGAACATGAAATCTATCTGAGTATGAGTCCCATTTCACACTAGGATCCCATGCAAAAACTAAATCTAAGGATGGTATCATACGGCTCAAAAATAGATGGACTCACACACGCAATCCTAGAAATGTTCAAAAAAATAGAATAAGTAGAAAAAAACTAAAAAATAAGAACAAAGCTACTTACAAACGCATGCCTACACCAAGAACCTATGAAAACTTCATTGGAATGGATGAAATGATCTATCAGTGTGTGGAAATATTCTTTTATTCAGCATGGTCCACCTCTATGCTCATAATAACAAAAATCCCCGTATAAATGGAGAACCAATGAAATAGTCATGAGTCGTGTCATCAAACAAAGATAAGAGACATGTTTTCTATGGAGATCTCTATTAAATAGTAGAGAAGTAATCCAAAAAACCAGGACATGAACCTACTAGGGATATAGATTGCACACCTTGAGAATAAATATGATGCAGTATAGAGGATCGGGTGAGAATTCATCCATAAATAGAACAGAGGACTTGTATTTGATAGAGTGCATGTGGATGAATTGAGAAACTCAACAAGTTAAATAAACACACAATAACTCATGGCTATGTGGTGCACAATGACTAGAGGGATCCAAAGGATGAATATAACCACAAATATTGAGAATGAAGAAACACACCAAGAAGAAAAAAACCCCATAGTAAATTTGATCGATCCTCTAGTCAATGATTAGGAAGAAACCCTGAAGTAGCAGTAGGATAAGACCATGAGAAACAGTCCATCCAAAACACTAAGCCACAAAAAACCATTATGTAGGCTCCCACTAGAACTGGAACCTCAAATAAATAAAACCAACATGTAATAAATTTAATTTAATAATAAATAATTTAATAAATTAAATTAAAACAATTCTTCATCAAACAATAGAGAGTAATAAGAAAAAAATTAATCAAAAAATAAAGATTTTCTTTGTAAAAAAATACATGCAAATTTTCACAAATCTAGACCTTAGAAATAAAATTTAATCATAATGTGATGTTCTCGAAGAACTATAATATCCTAACATCACATATGGTTTGGGATTTTTTCATTAAACATAAAACCCCAAGTCTAAACATAATCATCCCAGAATGATTATCCCTTATCATGTACAATAGTGACACATATATGCCTATACACTCTCTTTTATTATTACCTAATACTTATAAATAACCTCAATGATTAAAACCAAACCAGATAAGTAACATTTACCAAATCATAACAACCATTGCCTAAGTCACCATACGAATAGAGACCACTAAGAAAACCATGAGAAATGAAGACCTACAACTCATAAAAAAAGAGAGCGGAACCTTCATCAGAAATTAAAAAAATAATCTTGAAACTTAAAAAATATAGCCGAATAAAATCAAGAAATAACGTAATAGAAACACACAAAAACCAAAACATGGAATGTCGGTAGGAGAGAAGTCCTTACATGATCCCAAATAGCTTAAACCACAATGCACACCCTACCCCTTTTTCCAAATGGGGATCCTACAAATTAAATGAAAGTATAGTCCTTGGAATGTAATATAAATAAAATATAGAGTTATGCCTAACTTTAACTGTGTTCTTATAACTAAACTACAAGACATAGAATGTGTCAAAACTGAGGTATGTCACATTGTTATAGGCCATATTATCCCTTGATAATAAATCATGACAGTAACTCTTAATGTGGTCGGTCATCCAAAATCATAACACCAAAAAAAACAAAAATGATACTTATCCTTCCTATCCCTATTAATAGTTTAGGAATGGCATCTAACACTCATCAACTAGTGATTGTCTTAACCCCACTGGCCTCATACTTCAAACCATGTGTTTGATGGTGTCTCGAAAAGACTACGACCTTAATATCTTTTTAATTGATGGAGTTCTGAATATACATCATAGAGTCTTTTAAATAATAAAAAGACTTATCATGGGAGTTCAATAGAGTAATATCATGATATGTGTCACCTATCTTGACATCTAATTAGAGAAATTCGGCCAGAATTTATGAAATTCATCAAGATGAACCTGGGTAGAGGTTAGATGAGTCATCTTATAGGTGTAAAATGTAATTTTCATATAAAAATTACCTAAAAGGTATTTTGTTATATACAGATATGTGAGATTCAGAAAAATGGATTTATCATTGTCTTTGTAAGTGACTTCACTTAAGACGTTATCTGCTAAAGACAACAGCTACACACAATGGGCTTTATCGTGAGTGATAGGGCCAGTATCTATGTATGTAATGACCTGGAATTTTAATATATATATATATCACTTAAATAAAAGTTTTAATAATTTATTTTTTTCTACAAAAACAAGCTATGAGATAAAAAATGGGTTGATGAACCATATTTGGGAAAGCAATAACACTTGATCAAAACATTGTCATTCCTAAGGAATTTTTAATGTAGAAAATAATAAATAAAAAATGCACAATTTGTTAATAAATGAAAATAAGAACGAAAATATCATGAACAAAGGATTCCTTGTTCTGATCATCTATGTAGAAAATCCCTATGAATATGATTATAGAGAGGACACAAAAAAATTGAACTATAGGAATCAAGCATGAAATTAAATAAAAATGGATTGGAAGAAATGGAATTTAAAGAAAACAATATCCCTATTATACTCAAATATAATAGTTATATTTATAATACGATTAATGTTTTATGATAGTACATCATTTTGTGATGAAATTTGGCTATTTACAGATATACTATTATTTATGAAGATCAAACATCAGTTCAAAGAGATATACAATTGAGTTTGTTAATCTATTTTTTATCTTAATCTGATCTATTGGAGGATTACATAAGCCACCAGAATCAACTAATGATGGATCTACCAGTGATGAAATCCAGTGTTAGCTCAACAGATCCACCGTTAGTTCAGAAAATCTATACCAGTGAATTTCATCTACCAAAAAACTAGATCTACCAGTGAACCAGATCTATAGCCAGACCAAATATACCAACAGACTAGATTTAATACCAGATCGTATCTACCATTACATGATCTACCATTAGTTTGATCGACTGCTACTTCAGTTGATCTAATACCCGACCATGCTACTATTAATCTAATTTATCGTTGGTCTATGCTATGGTCAAAGCTTATCTTCCTCGAGTATGCTATGATTTCTATTTTGACTCCCATTAAAATTTAATTCTCTCAATAACTAATTTATGTGAGTTAATGAATTCCAGAACCACATGGACTTATTAATCATTTCTCATAAGCCAGTCTATTGATTCATTGATAAAAAAGTTAGAGTAAGCTAGATTTAGTTCTCAGTATGAGGATCTAGGATATCATTGTCACTAATATTATTTGAATAATTAGGCCTGGAGAGCTAAAAAATTTGGAGAACTCCCTCGTGATTCATGTAGTTGATGGATGCAGGGGTGGAAATCTGAAATATATAGAACAACCCGAATCTTGAAATGGTGAATTGAGGAATAATCCTAACTCACATGTGTGGAAGATTTTTCAAGCATCTATCCAAAGTAAATAGAATGATTTTTCTACACTCTATAATACTTTATTTTTCTATACTTTTTAAAGAACCTGTTTGAGATCCTATTAAAGATAATTATGAGAACCTTTGAACATCTGAAGCTATTCAGACTGAGAAACATAATTTCTTTCATAATATAATATTTTATATATTAGTTTATGTTTTACTTTTTACTTGTGTGTTATATTACCCTGTTTATCTATACACTCTATCTCCTATAGAAAACTCGAGTGTGCATGACACACTCTCAAAAACCCTATACAGTTGATTATAAAACTTGATCCAGGTTGTGGATATAACTTTTGTTATTATAATATTTTTCACAATAGGTGATTTCCATGTTAAAGTGATTAAGTCTCTTCTAGAGAAAAAACACCTTATTTTATTCCATTGGGTTTTTAGTTTTTTTTTCTATATTTCAATGTTAAAACTGTATTTGTCATTTAAAATAGAAAACAAAAATTTACTTCGATAGTTTGTCATAATTTTTGTTTATATAAACTATTTGATTAAGTAATATAGTTTCAAAAGTTACAGTGATTTCAATGATTAATTTAACTGATCCAAAATATCACATTGATAAATCTTATGAAAGATCACACTTATAAAATTCCATTGTTTTGACTGACTAGGTGATTTTAATTAATTTAGGGGATTTAGTTTTAATTTTTTTAACAGAATTTTTTTGGGAACTCAATTCACCCCTCTTGAGTTACTCATTCTGACCAACAGTTAGTATGAAAGGAGTTCCAATTATCTTTACAACTATGATTCAGTTTTCTTTTAAAGATATTAAATTTTTATTATTTATAAATTTAATTCATTATGTATAATAATAGAAAAGTTGGATCTACTTCAAATAGGCCTCCATATTTTAATGGTGCAAACTATGATTAGTGGAAAATTTAAATGAAAATGCACGTTTAATGCATGGTTTTGGAAATATTGACATTCATTGAAGACAAATATGAATCACCTAAAACTTTTTGAGACACTTATAGAAAACCTAATGAAGAAACATATAATAATAACTACGAATACACAAATGATTTATATTTTAATTCAGAAGATGAATAATTGTAACACACCGAGATTTTATGAAAAATATTCTTTTTAATTTCATTAATGTCTTGTGTTGTACGCTACACCAAAAGGATCTTGCTCAACACGCATCATTGACTTGCCTTGCATTACACACAATCGCGACCTTCCTCGATAGCATGTGTAGTACAAAATACCGAGTTTCTCTAAACAACGATATGCTATTAAAATATTATTAAAACTAGTCGTTATGAATAGTAATAACGACTTTTTGAAATTTTGTAAATTTTGTTTTTTCAAAATGGACTTCATTTTTGAATTCAGAATATCGAAATTAGCTTAGGGTGAAATTTTGGTACTTTTCGGATAACTTTCATATTCTGATGAATGGTGAAAATTACTAAATTTTAATTAAAAACAACTTTTTTAATCGAAATAATTAATAGTGATAAATTATTAATTTTAGTGGTTTTATAGTATATTTAGAATATATTTTTACAATTTAATACAATGTTGGTCATTGGATGTAATTTCACATTTAAACCAGACATAAACAAATGTCAATCTTTTGATAGTTATTATCTTTGAAGAACACGCTATTTGTGTTGACGACGGGAATTAAATTTTAAATTAATTAATGCAACTGATATGTTTTGAATTTGGTAAAATAGACATCATTTTTGAGTTCATAATATCAAATATAGCTTAGGACTAATTTTTGGTAATTTTCTGGAAACTTTCATTTTTTGATGAATAGTGAAACCACTAAGTGGTAGTTAGAAAAATGAATTTTTCATAAAACTTAATTTTACCGCTTTTGTGAGTGGAATTTCAAAAATCCGAGAGACACGGTTGAAGTCAGTAAGTAAAATGTTGTTCAATGAGATGAAAATAATTTTTGGTGAATAGTAACTTTTTACTTTTTTTTACCACGACTAAAAGTAAATAGGGTAATTAAGGGTAAAAATGATATTATTATTATCCTAACACATGTCCTAATTCTATTGGATAAGTGTAATTCGACCAAAAACAACCTTAGGAATAAAATATGACCATTTAGGCCCACTTGGATTAGATTAGGACATTTATTATTATTTAATTCAAAGAAGAGTTAAAAGAGTTAAAATCAAAGTTTATCTACTAAAACATTTTTAATATAGGGTTATACATAAGATAAATTCGATTGTAAATATTCATTAGAAATCTAATAAGATTTCCTACATAATTATATTTTATTTCTAATTTTTAGACATTATATAAATTAATTTATTTATGACATAATGATGATACAGTAATTACCATAATAGTGAAACATTATAATAATTGATATTATAAATACCCAAATAAATATAATTTGAGACTTTTTATGAATTACACTAATTTTCTAGGTTAATATGACATGTTAGTATTGATTTAATTAACATTTTCGAACTAATCATTCGGTTATGATTTTCAAAAAAATCAATTACTAAATAGTGTCAAAATTGACATAAAATAGTTTTTAAAACAAATATTATATTATTAATTGTTATTTTATTCCTAAAAATCTAAGGTTCAGCCAAATGACATAGATAAGGTTATATATATTAATAATAAACAACTTGGGGTTCGTTTGGCTTCTTATATTATGTTTATTAACCTTATAGTGTAAGAACAGAAGAAGACACGGTAAAAGTAAAATTATTTAACTTAATGTTAAATCTATATGATAAGGTTAAAATAGGAACCTAAACTTGTCTAAATTCTATTGTACGAGAAGATTTTGACCCATCCCCACCTTAGCTTCGAAATAAATCAATTTGGAGCTATTTAAAACCGAACTTGACTTTATAATAAAATGATATTTTTAGTTATTCCAAAGGTACCCCTCTCCTCCCTTATAAAAGGGCACCCCTCCCTCTCTTTCTCACACCACTTTGAGCCTTCAAGCTCGGCCAACCCCTACCAAATTCTCTTCTCCACTTCCCTATAAACATCCTAGAGGTTCTGGTCTTCCTCAAAGACCAATTTTAGTGCCCTAAAATGAGATCTCAAAGAGACGCTTCAAAGAAGAGGTAATGTCCGTTACCGATTCCTTCAACTTTATTTCTTCTTCCACTTCTACGTCTTAGGTTGTTTCATTATGAAGTAATAACATAAGTATCACTAATATACAGATATGTTATTATAAGTATGAAACACCCCTATTTAACCATCTATCCATCCTACAGAAAACGAAATCACCGCGCGTGCGTACGTACGGAATACCGTCTCCACGCCGTGGCGAAATCTATTTTCCCCCACCACCTTACTTGGATGGGTATAATGGTGTAAATAATAACTATATATGATTATTTTAAAGTGATATTGATTCTGAAATAGTATAAATACACTCCAATACAGTCCCACGATCTTGAGAACGATATCATCGCTCGTGCGTACGTACGGACTACCGTCTCCACGACGCGATGAGATTCATTCTCCACATTAACCATCCATGAATGATTATAAATTATATATAATAAGTAATCATGAAATATATGACATAATAATGATACTGGATTTATGTGTATATATATTTATGTCATCTACTTAATTCCATTCAACTCAATAAGGAAACGAAAATAGCGTTCATGCGTACGTACGACCTACCGTCTCTATGAATGGTGTATTTCTTTCCATTTACTGATCTATTATATATATGTATATTCTGAATATATATTATATATAAATCATGTTTTATATTCTGGAATTAATTAATCATGATCTATGTAATAATATGAATAATTACAAGTCAAAACACGGACAACAAATCAAACGATTTTACCCAAAACGCTCTTTAACATGGAATTTACAAAAGAATGGGTAATATAAAATCATAAGTGAACCATATATGATATCATAACAATTAGTATGATTCTGAAATAAGTAAATGACATTATTTAAATCATTATACAGGAGGTTTGGACACTTAGGAAGCAAATCGGACCTAAGGTAAGGAAAAATATCACAATCTCATTTTTGTCCGAGATTGTTTATACTTTGGTATTTACTGGGGTGTATTTTATCATCCACATCCATGTTACATCAATATGTAATATTGTTTACATCCACTTACAATAGTTTAAATCCAATTTTACCCTTCGGTGAGTTTTTATTAAAGGATATGAAAGGAATCTTTTGTCGTTTTTCGTACGAGGTGATTTTTGACTTTTCCGACAAAAGTACGAGAAGAATTTTTTTTAACTTATATGTCATGAATGGATTTTTAAAACATTATTTTCAAGAAGCTTACTTTAAAAGTTTTCAAGTTTATTTTTAATCATCTTCTTTTAGTTTAAAATTGTACGACATGTTAAGAAAGGAAAATGTTTTTGAAGTAGAAAGGATATTTTCCTCAAGAATGGAGTTCAAGTGTTTTATCAAAATTATTTTCCATCTAAGATAATATAGGGTTCTATTTCTATCCCTATTATTACATTGATTTGATTATTTTGTGATGGAATTATTTTTATTAATTCCTTTATCTTATATGAATTGTTTTATGATGTCATGTTGTTTAAGTATCCCATTTTTATTACTTGGGTGATGCAATGATGTATGATTTATGATTTTGTGGCACACATAAGAATGGTATCATTATGAGATTGGTGGGACCTATATCTCCCTCCAATGCATTGGGTAAAGATTTTATATATCATGAGATAGACATGGCTGGAATGGCAGGTTAAATCGGTTCAGTAAAACAAGACTGAAATGAGGAGTGAACTCGGTTCAGAAATGGACTTTGTCCACTAAGATAGTCTTGGCAATGAGTCTTGACTAATAAGAAATGATTCTCTATGATTATGTGTTCATGCCACAAAGTTTCGTGTTTTATGTTATGATTATTGGGATTACATTTCACTACCATGATTTATCCCATGTTATGAAATTATGATCTCTTTTGCCGGGTAAGATTTCCAAATTGTTATGTTCTTATGAATATGATGTGATTGATATTTCTTTTGTTTACCCTTACTGAGCATTTGAGCTCACCCTTTTATGTTTTCTTTTCCCTAGGATATAAAGAAAGGTTTTAGGTAAAAAAAGGAAGATCTTTATGGGAGATGTTGAAGATCTTTCACCACGATTAGAATATTATATTCCGAGTTTCCAAAGACACTAAACTATTACGGTCCTTGTGTGTGTGTTTTTGTTATGTACTAATTATTCCACAAAAGTAATGTAATGTCCATGTACATCAGGCTTCAGGTCTTTACAGTTGGTATCAAAGGAAAGGTGTAACACCCTGAGATTTTAAGAAAAATATTATTTTAATTTCATTAATGTCTTGTGTTGTATGCTATACCAATATTACCTTGCACTATACGCAACACCGTATTAGCTTGCAGTATACGCAACATTATTCTTGGATCGTGTTACACACAATTTTGATAATAGTTATTCTATGCAACATTGAGTATATATATATATATATATATTCAATGTATAAATGAAATATGGTTGGATTATGTTATACGAAACAATGAAGGATTCTTTCACAACACGCAACCCTGACTTGGCTTGCATTACACGCAATCGCGACCTTCCTCGATAGCGTGTGTTGTACGCAATACCGGGTTTTACTAAACAACGATAAATTAGTATAATATTATTATGAACTAGCCGTTATTAATAGTATTAACTAAATATTTAATTTTATAACATTATTATTCATCTTACACATTTTCTAGAACATGGTATAAGAACAAAATAAAATTTTCAGGTAAAATAAGTATTTTTCAAAAAATACAGTTTTCCGCCTTTTGATGGTGCACCCACTTTAAATTTAGTTTTTGACATGTTTATAAGTTAAATTTGACAAAATAAAATTCTTCTTTGGAATCAAGAAAAGAAAATTTACTTTGGATAAATTTTTCGTATTATTCTGGTGACTTTCATATTTTAATGAATAGTAAAAACACGCTATATTTTAATTAAAAACAACTTTTTTTATCGTAATATCTTATATGGTTAAATTATAATATTTAATTGTTTTAAAGTATAAATAGAATATATTTTTACCATTAAATATAATGTATGTCATTAGCATTGATTCTACCTTGAATTCGTAGGATAAATCAATTCAATCTTTTGCAATGTTTTAAAGAAAAACCTGTTTTCTTTCGACAACAGGATAAATTTTAATTTAATTTCTGAAACTTTTTTGTATTGAATTGGGAAAAATTGATTCCATAATTAGAATCAGTGGGTCCAAATTATGTTAATAAGCTACTTTTTTATTTTTGGGAATTATGAATAGTAACTATGGTATATTTTATTTACCATAGTTAAAGGTAAATCGGGTAATTAAGGGTATATATAATATTATAAAATTACCCTAACACATGTCAAAATCCTATTGGATGACTAACAGTTGACCCATATCACCTAAGGGTCAGATTAGATTCATTTAATGGACTTTTTTCCATGAAACAAATTTAATTATTATTAAAACCAAAAAATGTGACAACATGTCACTTTCTTGAATCTTATAAGTATAATAATTTTAATTTAGTGATAAAATTCATGAAACATCAAACATGAATAGTCTCCAGAAAGATAATACAATTATATACATAATTGGAATTTATTTAGAATTTTTAGGGATTAAATATTTATCATTTATTTTGACACAAATATGATGCAGTAATTATCTTATTAATGAAATATTGAAATAATTGATGTTATAAATAGAAAAATAAATGTAATTTAAGACTATTTATGAATTAAATTAATTTTATAGGTTACTATGACATGTTAGTATTTATTTAATTAACTTTTTTCGAACTAATAATTCTGTTATTATTTTTACAAAAATCAATTACTAAATAGTGTCAAAATTGACACAAAATAGTTTTTAAAACAAATATTATATTATTAATTGTTATTTTATTCCTAAAAATCTAATATTCGGCCTAATGACTTAGATAAGGATATATATATTAATAATAAACAACTTGGGGTTCGTTTGGCTTCTTATTGTATGTTTATTAACCTTATAGTGTAAGAACACAAAAAGACACGGTAAAAGTAAAATTATCTAACTTAAAGTTAAAACTAAATGATAAGGATAAAATAGTGAACTAAACATTTCCAAATTCTATTGGATGAGATTATTTCGACCCATCCCCACATTATCTTCTATATAACTCAATTTGGAGCTATTTACAATCGAATTTGGATTTATAATAAAATAATATTTTTAGTTATTCCAAAGGTGCCCCTCTCCTCCCTTATAAAAGGGCACCCCCTCCCTCTCTTCCTCACACCACTTTGAACCTTCAAGATCTGCCAAAATCTGACAAATTCTCTTCTCCACTTCCCTAGAAACATCCTAGAGGTTCTGTTATTCCTCAAAGACCAATTTTAGTGCCCTAAGAGGAGGTCTCAAGGAGGCGCTTCAAAGAAGAGGTAATTTCCGTTACCGATTCTTTCACCATTATTTCTTCTTCCACTTCTTCTTATTAGGTTGTTTCATTATGAAGTAATAACATCAGTATCAATCATATACTGATATGTTATTATAAGTATGAAACAACCCTATTTCACCATCTATCCATCATACGGAAAACGAAATCACCACGCGTGCGTACGTACGGAATACCGTCTCCACGCCGTGGTGAAATATATTTTCCACCACCACCTTACTTGTATGGGTATAATGGTGTAAATAATAACTATATATGAATACATTAAAGTGATATTGATTCTGAAATAGTATACATACACTCCAATACAGTCCCACGATCATGAGAACGATATCATCGCTCCTGCGTATGTACGGACAACCGTCTCCACGACCCGATGAGATTCATTCTCCACTTTAACCATTCATGAATGATTATAAAGTATATATAATATGTAATCATGAAATATATGACATAATAATGATACTGGATTTATGTGTATATATATGTATGTCATCTACTGAATTCCATTCAATTCAATAAGGAAACGAAAACAGCGTTCATGCGTACGTACGACCTACCGTCTCCATGAATGGTGTATTTCTTTCCATTTACTGATTTATTATATATATGTATATTCTGAATATATATTATATATAAATCATGTTTTATATGCTGGAATTAAGTAATCATGATCTAAGTAATCATATGAATAATTACAAGTCAAAACACGGACGACAAATGAAACAATTTTTCCCAAAACGCTCTTTAACATGGAATTTACAAAAGAATGGGTAAAATAAAGTCATAAGTGAACCATATATGATATCATAACAAAGAGTATGATTCTGGAATAAGTCAATAACATTATTTAAATCATTATACAGGAGGTTCGGACAATTACTAAGCAAATCGGACCTAAGATAAGGGAAATATCACAATCTCATTTTTTATCCGAGATTGTTTATACTTTGGCATTTACTGGGGTGTATTTTATCATCCACATACATGTTTCCTCAATATGTAATATTTATATCCTTATACAATAGTTTATATCCAATTTTACCCTTTGGTGAGTTAATAGTAAAAGATATCAAAGGAATCTTTTGTCGTTTTTCGTACGAGGTACTTTTTGAGTTTTCCGACAAAAGTACGAGAAGAATGTTTTCTTTTAACTTATACGGCATGAATGGATTTTTAAAACAATATTTCCAAGAACCTTACCGTAAAAGTTTTCAAGTTTATTTTTAATCAACTTCTTTTAGTTATAATTTTATAACATGTTAGGAAAGGAAAAGTGTTTTTGAAGTTGAAAGGATATTTTCCTCAAGAATGGAGTTCAAGTGTTTTATCAAAATTATTTTCCATCTAAGGTAATAAAGGGTTCTGTTTCTATCCCTATTATTACATTGATTTGATTATGTTGTGATGGAATTATATTTATGAATTCCTTTATCATATATGAATTGTTTTAAGATGTCACGATGTTTAAGATTCCCATTTTTATTACATGGGTTAAGCAATGATATATGATTTATGATATTGTGGAACACATAAGAATGGTATCATTATGAGATGGGTGGGACCTATATCTCCCTCCAATTAATTGGGTAAATATTTTATATCTCATGAGATAGACATGGCTAGAACGGTAGGTTATACCGGTTCAGTGAAACAGGACTGAAACGAGGAGTGAACTCGGTTCAGAAATGGACTTTGTCCACTAAGATAGTCTTGGAAATGATTATTGACTAATAAGAAATTATTGTCTATGATTATGTGTGTATCCCAAAAAGTATCATTTTTTATGTTATGATTATTGGGATTACATTTCACTACTATGATTTATCCCATGTTATGAAATTATGATCTCTTTTGCAGGTTAAGATTTCCAAAAGATATGTTCTTATAAATATGATGTGATTGATATTTATTTTGCTTACCCTTAATGATCATTTGAGCTCACCCTTTTATGTTTTATTTTTCCTAGGATATAAAGAAAGGTTTTAGGTAAGAAAAAAAAAGAAGATCTTTATGGGAGATGTTGAAAATCTTTCACCACGATTGGAAGATTATATTCCGAGTTTCCAAAGACACTAAACTTTACGGTCTTTGTGTGTGTGTTTTTGTAATGTACTAAGTATTCCGCAAAAGTAATGTAACGTCCATGTACGCTAAGCTTCGGGTCTCTACAGTTGGTATCAGAAGAAAGTTTTAGTCAACCTTTGGAAACTAGGATGCGAAAACGTTAGTGAGATCCCTAGAGATATTTCTAAGGTATGTCTAGGGATGTCCCTAAGGATAAGTATACGTATAGGATATAGTCCTAGAACTATGGTAACCATATTAGATTAAACCAAAGATGTTAGATATTGAAGTTACTCCCCCTTTATTATGATTTTTTCCTCTCACACTATTCTTTTTGGGTTTTAGAAAATGGCAGGAAACAAGATGATTCACGATAATGGAGGATATGATGGACAATGGAATGATATTCTTCATGAGAAACCAAATGAAATGGGATTTGGAAGTCCAAACATCATTATTATGCCGAATCAGCAATCTCATAATATGATCAATAATGTAAAATTTGGTAAGTTTCCTGACTCGGCTAATAAGAGAAAGATGGAGTTTCATGATGATCTTAGAGGAAAGAAAGTTCAATTTCCCCTATGTAAATCATGTGGGAAGTGGCATCAAGGATAATGTTTCAAAGGAACTGGAAGATGCTTTGGGTGTGGAAAAGAAGGACACAAAGCCAGTAAGTGCAAAGGAAAAGTTCCAGTTAACACCAGGGATGAGGATAATGGTATTGCTACGACATCAAAAATGGTTAAATGTTTTAAATGTGGAATGTACGGGCATTATGCAAACCAATGCCCTAAGGGAAAGTCTCATGAAGAGAATAAGTATGGTCGTATGGGTAGTATTTATGTTGATGATGATGAAGAGACTACAAATTATATGTGAGATGAAATAATTGTTGAAGCTCAGTCAATGGTTTAAGAATGTAGTGGAATGATTACATTTTTATCAGGTGTAATGTTGTATAAGTAATCTCATGGTACTATGGAATAAAGAGACATCTAAGGATTGTTACACTGTTGCCTTTCCTTGAGTTTTGAAAGTGTATGATTAATGGTACCAGTATCCATGAAAGGTTATTCAGATATTTTTGGAATGTAGATGATATGCGTATAATGAAGGGATAAGGAGAAAATTAAATTTTTGATAGTATTCATGAGCTCATGACTGATATAAGGAGAAGGTTATATCATGGTTTGACTATATAGAATTTTTGGATTTTGGTATGTGGAAATAGTTAACTTTTTATTGCATTCATGTTTTCACTAAGGTTCAATGGGTATTCATTCTTCAAGAGAATACATGATTAAGGTATTCACATGTTTGTAATTTGACCAACAAGACATATCTTATGATATATGGGGATCAATGATGGTATTAAATATCTGGTAATCATTTTCACTATATTATGAGAGTGAACAGCAGTATTTTGGATAAGCCTAAAGATTGGAATCGATTATGTTGGACATAAGTTAGTATTGTTTAAGGATAGAATTTTTTTTCGATATTGTTGATGGGATGTTATAGTAATATATCTTTAGAAAAAGGACAACCTGCAGGATGGGCGACAGCCCATTGCGTTGGACAAGGCTGTGGGAATCGAACTCACAACCGAAGTGCGACTGGCCTTTATCGCCTACCACTGGCCTACAGGAAGTCCCTGGTTAGTAGAAACTAGTTTTATTTTATTAAGCGGTATGATATATGAAGGATAAGTTCATTTTTGGAACCATATACGATTAATCTAACCATAAGATGGACTTATAACTTTTGCTAACCTTTTGTTTGAAAGAGATGGAATGACCCATCATTCTATCACATGATCTGCTAACACATCACGAATAACAAATTCCACTTCATTTCTTTAAGGGATGAAGTGGAAATTGTTCAATTCACGAACAATAGTGAGATTGTTCCAAAATCATGCAAGTATTTCTTTTAATTCATCAACATTAGGGAAATGATCTTGAAAACCAAAAATGTAGTCCTAGTTCCCTTATATCTGATGAATCAGATGGTACCTTAGATCATCGCAAATCAATAGCTTTGTGATTGTTGGCTTTTTCATAGCCATGTTCTCTACCACTCTCCATCAGAACTTGATGGTTAGATTTTTCTTCCATATCCATATTTTCACCTATGTTATCCTACGTGGAAGCCTAGTGATGAGTTAATTTGGGTAACCATTACATTTCATACTTTAGTTTTTCAAGCCATGTTTTGGTATTCCTTTTTACGATGTGGGTTTCTATTAAACAAACTTTCGAGTAGTAAACCATTTATAACCCCGACGAATTTCGAGGGCGAAATTCATTTTAAGGGGGGTAGAATGTAACACCCTGAGATTTTATGAAAAATATTCTTTTAATTTCATTAATTCCTTGTGTTGTATGCTATACCAAGATTACCTTGCACTATACGCAACACCGTATTAGCTTGCAGTATACGCAACATTATTCTTGGATCGTGTTACACACAATTTTGATAATAGTTATTCTATGAAAAATTGAGTATATATATATATATATATTCAATGTATAAATGAAGTATGGTTGGATTATGTTATACGAAACAATGAAGGATTCTTTCACAACACGCAACCCTGACTTGGCTTGCATTACACGTAATCGCAACCTTCCTCGATAGCGTGTGTTGTACGCAATACTGGGTTTTACTAAACAACGATATATTATTATAATATAATTATGAACTAGCCGTTATGAATATTATTAATTAATTTTTTATTTTATAAAATTATTATTCATCTTACACATTTTCTAGAACATGGTATAAGAACAAAATAAATTTTTCACGTAAAATAAGCATTTTTCAAAAAATGCAGTTTTTCCGCCTTTTGATGGAGCACCCACTTTAAATTTAGTTTTTGACATGTTTATAAGTTAAATTTGACAAAATAAAATTCTTCTTTGGAATCAAGAAAAAAAAATTTACTTTGGATAAATTTTTCGTATTATTCTGATGACTTTCATATTTTAATGAATAGTAAAAACACGCTATATTTTAATTAAAAACAACTTTTTTCATCATAATATATTATGTGGTTAAATTATAATATTAAATGGTTTTAAAGTATAAATAGAATAAATTTTTACCATTTAATATAATGTATGTCATTAGCATTGATTCTACCTTGAATTCGTAGGATAAATCAATTAAATCTTTTGCAATGTTTTAAAGAAAAACCCGTTTTCTTTCGACAACGGGATTAATTTTAATTTAATTTTTGCAACTTTTGTGTATTGAATTTGGAAAAATGGATTCCATAATTAGAATCAGTGGGTCCAAATTATGTTAATAGGCTACTTTTTATTTTTGGGAATTATGAATAGTAACTATGGTAAATTTTATTTACCATAGTTAAAGGTAAATCGGTTAATTAAGGGTAAATATAATATTATAAAATTACCCTAACACATGTCAAAATCCTATTGGATGACTAAAAGTTTACCAATATCACCTAAGGGTCAGATTAGATTCATTTAATGGTCTTTTTTCCATGAAAATAATTTAATTATTATTAAAACCAAAGAATGTGACAACATGTCACTTTCTTAAACCTTATAAGTATAATAATTTTAATTTAGTGATAAACTTCCTGTAACATCGAACATGAATAGTCTCCAGAAATCTAATACAATTATATACATCATAGGAATTTATTTAGAATTTTTAGGGATTAAATAATTATCATTTATTATGACACAAATATGATGAAGTAATTATCTTATTAATGAAATATTGATATAATTGATGTTATAAATACCAACATAAATGTAATTTAAGACTTTTTATGAATTCAATTAATTTTATAGGTTAATATGACATGTTATTATTGATTTAATTATCTTTTTTCGAACTAATCATTCTTTTATGAGTTTCACAAAAATCAATTAATAAATAGTGTCAAAATTGACATAAAATAGTTTTCAAATCAAATATTATATTATTAATTGTTATTTTATTCCTAAAAATCTAATATTCGTAAAAATGACTTAGATAAAGATATATATATTAATAATAAACAACCTGGGGTTCGTTTGGATTCTTATAGTATGTTTATTAACCTTATAGTGTAAGAACACAAAAAGACACGGTAAAAGTAAAATTATCTAACTTAAAGTTAAAACTAAATGATAAGGCTAAAATAGTGAAATAAACATGTCCAAATTTTATTGGATGAGATTATTTCGACCCATCCCCACCATAGCTTCTAAATAACTCAATTTGGAGCTATTTACAATCGAATTTGGCTTTATAATAAAATAATATTTTTAGTTATTCCAAAGGTGCCCCTCTCCTCCCTTATAAAAGGGCACCCCTCCCTCTCTTCCTCACACCACTTTGAGCCTTCATGCTCGGCCAAACTCTTCCAAATTCTCTTCTCAACTTCCCTAGAAACATCCTAGAGGTTCTGGTTTTCCTCAACGACCAATTTTAGTGACCTAAGAGGAGGTCTCAAAGAGGCGCTTCAAAGAAGATGTAATTTCTGTTACCAATTCTTTCACCTTTATTTATTCTTCCACTTCTTATTATTAGGTTGTTTCATTATGAAGTAATAACATCAGTATCAATAATATACTGATATGTTATTATAAGTATGAAACAACCCTATTTCACAATCTATCCATCCTACATAAAAGGAAATCACCACGCGTGCGTACGTACGGAATACCGTCTCCACGTCGTGGTGAAATCTATTTTCCACCACCACCTTACTTGGATGGGTATAATGGTGTAAATAATAACTATATATGAATACTTTAAAGTGATATTGATTCTGAAATAGTATACATACACTCCAATACAGTCCCACGATCATGAGAATGATATCATCGTTCGTGCGTACGTATGGACTACCGTCTCTACGACGCGATGAGATTCATTCTCCACTTTAACCATTCATGAATGATTATAAAGTATATATAATAAGTAATCATGAAATATTTGACATAATAATGATACTAGATTTATTTTTTTATATATGTATGTCATATACTTAATTCCATTCAACTCAATAAGGAAACGAAAACAGCGTTCATGCATACGTACGACCTACCGTCTCCATGAACGGTGTATTTCTTTCCATTTACTGATTTATTATATATATGTATTTTCTGAATATATATTATATATAAATCATGTTTTATATTCTGAAATTAAGTAATCATGATCTATGTAATCATATGAATAATTACAAGTCAAAACACAGACGACAAATGAAACAATTTTACCCAAAACACTCTTTAACATGGAATTTACAAAAGAACGGGTAAAATAAAGTCATAAGTGAACCATATATGATATCATAACAATGAGTATGATTCTGGAATAATTCAATAACATTATTTAAATCATTATACAGGAGGTTCGGACAATTACGATGCAAATCGGACCTAAGGTAAGGGAAATATCACAATCTCATTTTTTATCCATGATTGTTTACACTTCGGCATTTACTGGGGTGTATTTTATCATACACATCCATGTTTCCTAAATATGTAATATTTATATCCTTATACAATAGTTTATATCCAATTTTACCCTTTGTTGAGTTTTTAGTAAAAGATATGAAAGGAATCTTTTTTCGTTTTTCGTACGAGGTACTTTTTGAGTTTTCCGACAGATGTACGAGAAGATTGTTTTCTTTTAACTTATACGGCATGAATGGATTTTCAAAACAATATTTACAAGAACCTTCCCTTAAATGTTTTCAAGTTTATTTTTAATCAACTTATTTTAGTTAGAATTTTATAACATGTTAAGAAAAGAAATGTGTTTTTGAAGTTAAAAGGATATTTTCCTCAAGAATGGAGTTCAAGTGTTTTATCAAAATTATTTTCCATCTAAGATAATAAAAGGTTCTATTTCTATCCCTATTATTAAATTGATTTGATTATGTTGTGATGGAATTATATTTTTGAATTCCATTATCTTATATGAATTGTTTTATGATGTCACGATGTTTAAGATTCCCATTTTTATTACATGGGTTATGCAATGATATATGATTTATGATTTTGTGGCACACATAAGAATGGTATCATTATGAGATGGGTGGGACCTATATCTCCCTCCAATGCATTGGGTAAAGATTTTATATATCATGAGATAGACATGGATGCAACGGTAGGTTATACCAGTTCAGTGAAACAGGACTGAAACGAGGAGTGAACTCGGTTCAGAAATGGACTTTGTCCATTAAGATAGTCTTGGCAATGAGTCTTGACTAATAAGAAATGATTCTTTATGATTATGTGTGTATCCCACAAAGTTTCATGTTTTATGTTATGATTATTGAGATTACATTTCAGTACTATGATTTATCCCATGTTATGAAATTATGATATCTTTTACAGGATATGATTTCCAAAAGATATGTTCTTATGAATATGATGTGATTGATATTTATTTTGTTTACCCTTACTGAGCATTTGAGCTCGACCTTTTATGTTTTCTTTTCCCCAAGAAATAAAGAAAGGTTTTAGGTTAGAAAAAAAAGAATATCTTTATGGGAGATGTTGAAGATCTTTCACCGCGATTAGAAGATTATATTCCGAGTTTCCAAAGACACTAAACATTACGGTCCTTGTGTGTGTGTTTTTGTAATGTACTAAGTATTCCGCAAAAGTAACGTAATGTCCATGTACGCTAAGCTTCGGGTCACTATAAAAGGTTTAGTCAACCTTTGGAAACTAGGATGCGAAAACGTTTGTGGGATCCCTAGAGATATTTCTAAGGTATGTCTAGGGATGTCCCTATCGTTATGTATACGTATAGGTTATAGTCCTAGAATTACGCTAACGATCTTATAATTAAACCTAAGATGTTAGATATTGAAGGTACTCCCCCATTATTATGTTGTTTTCCCTAGCATGATTTTTGCCTCTCACACTATTCTTTTTGGGTTTTAGACGATGGCTGGAACCCGAAGGAACCATGTTGATCAATGTAATGGACAATGAAATGATTTTCCTCCTGAACAAACAAATGTTTTGGGAGATGGAGTGAAAAATATTATTGATATACTTACACAAGCTATGAATCATTCTGGACTTCTAAATGAGCAGAGAAAGGAATAATATTCTATTGAGTCCTTCATGAGGCAACGTCCACCTTCTTTCAGTGGGCCTTCTGATCCACTTGTTGCTGAACAATGGATCAGTACCACTGAAAAGATATTTTTAGTTCTTCAATGTTCAGAACATGATAAAGTCATCTTAGTAGTATATCGTTTGGAAGGTGAAGCTGATCAATGGTAGCATCTTATCAAGAATACGAGGCCAAGAGATGAAATTGTGTCCATGGAATGGGACGAGTTCAAGAACTTATTTTTCAATAAGTTCTTACCTCGTATTCTTCGAACAAAGATGGAGAAGGAGTTTCTTGAACTAAAGCAAAAGGATGATGAATCTGTTGGTGTATACAAAGAGAATTTTACAAGGCTTGCAAGGTATGCATCTGGCTTTATCATCCAACCTAAAAGTAAAGTTGATCGATTCTTCAATGGCTTAAAACCAAATCTTCGAAGGGCATTAGCTATAAGAGACTTCTGTAGCTATGAAGAAATTGTGCGTTGTGCTATCAAGGTAGAAATGGAAGTTGGTGTTACTTATCCATCTCATAGTTTGGAGAAGAAACGAAAGATGGAGTTCAAGGAGAAATCTTAGAATAATGGTGAAAAGAAGATGAATATTTCCTTATGCTCAAAGTGTGGAAAGAACCATGGTGCAGATTGCCTTAAAGGGACAAGTAAATGTTTCAAATGTGGAAAGGAAGGTCATCGGGCATTTGAATGCCGCAATGATGGGAAGAAGATGTCTAATGATGCAAACAAAGGAAGGGATACACAGAATGAACCTACTACCCTTCAATGCTTCAAGTGCAAGGAAATGGGGCATTATGCTAATAAATTCCCTAATCCAAGGGTTAGTGATGATCGACATGAGCAACCACTTAAGGCAAAGGACAAAGGGAAGTCACATGCGATCACCAATGGCGATGTTGAATATGACAACGATGTGGTGGAATGATTCAGTGTTTATGTAATGGGATTCCAAAATAATGTTGTATATAGTGTCGTGGAATATTAGAATATTTCTGTATTGGTATATTGTGGTTTTCAATGGTACCGGTAACCATGGAATGTGATTAAGATATTTTTGGAAAAAAAGATGATATGCGCATAATGAAAGGAAAACGAGAAAATGAAATGTTTGACCGTATTCATGAGCTCATGACTGATATAAGGAGAAGGTTATATCATGTTTTGATTATATATAATTTTTGGATTTTGGTATGTGGAAAGAGTTAACTTTTAACTGCATTCATGTTTTCACTACGTTTCAATGGGTATTCAAGAGAATACATGATTAAGGCCTTTGAATGTTTGGAATGTGACCAACAAGACATATCTTATGATATATGGGGATCAACGATGGTATTAAATCTCTGGTAATCATTTTCACTATATTATGAGAGTGGACTGCAGTATTATGGATAAACCTAAAGATTGGAAAGGATAATGTTGCACATAAGATAGTATTGTTTAAGGATAGAAGTTTTTCGATATTATTGATGGAATGTTATAGTAATATAGTTTTAGAAAAAGGACAACCTGCAGGACGGGCGACAACCCATCGCATCGGACAAGGCCGTGGGAATCGAACCCACAACCGAAGTGCGACTGACCTTTATCGCCTACCACTGGCCTACAGGACGTCCCTATTTAGTAGAAACTAGTTTTATTATATTAATCAGTATGATATATGAAGTATAAGTATATTTTAGGAACCATATATCATTAATCTCAGTATAGATGGACTTATGTATTTTTTGATAACATTTATAACCTTTTGTTTGAGATAGATGGAATGACCCATCATTCTATCACATGATATGCTAACACATCACAAATGACAAATTCAACTTCATTTCTTTAAGAGATGAAGTGGAAATTGTCCAACGGTGAGACTATACCGAAATCATGAAAGTATTTCTTCTAATTTCAATTTCATCATCTTTAAGGAAACGAACTTAAAAACCAAAAATGTTGTCCTAGTGCTCTTATATCTGATGAATCAGATGGTACCTTAGATCGTCACAAATTTATGGCTTTGTGATTGCTGGGTTTTCCAAAGCCATGTTCTCTACCACTCTCCATCAGAACATGATGGTTAGATTTCTCTTCCATATCCATATTTTCACCAATGTGGAAACCCAGTGATTAGTTTATTTGGGTAACCGTTACGTTTCATACTTTTGTTTTTAAAGAATTGTTTTGGTATTCCTTTTTACGATGTGGGTTTCTATTAAAGAAACTTTTTAATAGTAAACCATTTATAACCCCGACGAATTTCGAGGGCGAAATTCATTTTAAGGGGGGTAGAATGTAACACCCCGAGATTTTATGAAAAATATTCCTTTTAATTTCATTAATGTCTTGTGTTGTACGCTACACCAAAATGAGCTTGCTCAACATGCATCCTTGACTTGCCTTGCATTACACGCAATCGCGACCTTCCTCGATAGCATGTGTATTACGCAATACCGAGTTTCGCTAAACAACAATATGCTATTAAAATATTATTAAAACTAGCCGTTATGAATAGTAATAACCATTTTTTTAAATTTTGTAATTTTTTTTTCAATATTGACTTCATTTTTGATTCGGAATATCGAAATTAGCTTAGGGTAAAATTTTGTTACTTTTCAGATAACTTTCATATTCTGATGAATAATGAAAATTACTAAATTTTAATTAAAAAAAACTTTTTTAATCGAAATAATTAATAGTGATAAATTATTAATTTTAGTGGTTTTAAAGTATATTTAGAATATATTTTTACAATTTAATACAATGTTTCTCAATGGATATAATTTCACATTTAAACCAGAGATAAACAAGTGTCAATCTTTTGATAGTTATTATCTCTTAAGAACATGCTATTTGTGTTGGCGATGAGAATTAATTTTTAAATTAATTAATGCAACTGATAAGTTTTGAATTTGGTAAAATAGACATCATTTTTGAGTTCATAATATCAAATATATCTTAGGCCTAATTTTTGGTATTTTTCTGGAAACATTCATTTTTTGATGAATAGTGAAACCACTAAGTGGTAGTTAAAAATAATGATTTTTTCATAAAACATAATTTTACCGCTTCTGTGTGTGGAATTTAAAATATCTGAGAGACACAGTTGATGTCAGTAAGTAAAATGTGGTTCAATGAGATGAAAATAATTTTTGGTGAATAGTAACTTTTTACTTTTTTTACCATGGTTAAAAGTAAATAGGCTAATTAAGGGTAAAAATGATATTATTATTTCCCTAAAACATGTCCAAATTCTATTGGATAAGTGCAATTCGACCAAAAAAAACCTTAGGAATATCATATGACCATTTAGGCCCACATGGATTAGATTAGGACATTTGTTATTATTTAATTCAAAGAAGATTTAAAAGAGTTAAAATCAATGTTTTTCTACTAAAACATTTTTAATATAGGGTTATACATAAGATAAATTCGATTGTAAATATTAATTATAAATATAATAATATTTCCTACATAATGATATTTTATTTATAATTTTTAGACATTAAATAAATTAATTTATTTATGACATAATGATGATGCAGTAATTAGCATAATAGTGAAAAATTATAATAATTCATATTATAAATACCCAAATAAATATAATTTGAGACTTTTTAGGAATTCCACTAATTTTCTAGGTTAATATGACAAGTTAGTATTGATTGAATTAACTTTTTCAAACTAATCATTCTGTTATGATTTTCACAAAAAATCAATTACTAAATAGTGTCAAAATTAACATAAAATAGTTTTTAAAACAAATATTATATTATTAATTGTTATTTTATTCCTAAAAATCTAAGGTTCGTCGAAATGACATAGATAAGGTTATATATATTAATAATAAACATCTTGGGGTTCGTTTGGCTTCTTATAGTAAGTTTATTAACCTTATAGTGTAAGAACACAAGAAGACACGGTAAAAGTAAAATTATTTAACTTAATGTTAAATCTAAATGATAAGGTTAAAATAGGAACCTAAACTTATCTAAATTCTATTAGATGAGAGGATTTCGACCGATCCCCACCTTAGCTTCGAAATAAATCAATTTGGAGCTATTTAGAACCGAAATTGACTTTATAATAAAATTATATTTTTAGTTATTCCAAAGGTGCCCCTCTCCTCCTTTATAAAAGGGCACCCCTCCCTCTCTTCCTCACACCACTTTGAGCCTTCAAGCTCGGCCAAACCCTGAAAAATTCTCTTCTACACTTCCCTAGAAACATCCTAGAGGTTCTTGTATTCCTCAAAGACCAATTTTAGTGCCCTAAAAGGATATCTCGAAGAGACGCTTCAAAGAAGATGTAATGTCTGTTACCGATTCTTTCAACTTTATTTCTTCTTCCACTTCTTCATATTAGGTTATTTCATTATGAAGTAATAACATCAGTATCACTCATATACTGATATGTAATTATAAGTATGAAACAACCCTATTTCACCCTCTATCCATCCTACAGAAAACGAAATCACCGCGCGTGCGTACGTACGGAATACCGTCTCCACGCCGTGGGGAAATCTATTTTCCACCACCACCTTACTTGGATGGGTATAATGGTGTAAATAATAACTATATATGATTATTTTAAAGTGATATTTATTCTTAAATAGTATACATACACTCCAATACAGTCCCACGATCATGAGAACGATATGATCGCTCGTGCGTACGTATGGACTACCGTCTCCACGACGCGATGAGATTCATTCTCCATGATACCATCCATGAATGATTATAAAGTATATATAATAAGTAATCATGAAATATATGACATAATAATGATACTGGATTTATGTGTATATATATTTATGTCATCTACTTAATTCAATTCAACTCAACAAGGAAACGAAAACAACGTTCATGCGTACGTACGGCCTACCGTCTCCATGAACGGTGTATTTCTTTCCATTTACTGATCTATTATATATATGTATATTATGAATATATATTATATATAAATCATCTTTTATATTCTGTAATTAATTAATCATGATCTATGTAATCATATGAATAATTACAAGTCAAAACACGGACGACAAATGAATCGATTTTACCCAAAACGCTCTTTAACATGGAATTTACAAAAGAACGGGTAATATAAAGTCATAAGTGAACCATATATGATATCATAACAATTATTATAATTCTGGAATAAGTCAATGTCATTATTTAAATCATTATACAGGAGGTTTGGACACTTACGAAGCAAATCAGACCTAAGGTAAGGGAAAATATCACAATCTCATTTTTGTCCGAGATTGTTTATACTTTGGTATTTACTGGGGTGTATTTTATCATCCACATCCATGTTCCCTCAATATGTAATATTTTTTACATCCACTTACAATAGTTTAAATTCAATTTTACCCTTCGGTGAGTTTTTAGTAAAGGATATGAAAGGAATCTTTTGTCGTTTTTCGTATGAGGTACTTTTTGACTTTTCTGACAAAAGTACGAGAAGAATGTTTTTTTAACTTATATGGCATGGATGGATTTTTAAAACATTATTTTCAAGGTGCTTACTTTACAAGTTTTCAAGTTTATTTTTAATCAACTTCTTTTAGTTTAAAATTGTAAGACATGTTAAGAAAGGAAAATGTTTTTGAAGTAGAAAGGATATTTTCCTCAAGAATGGAGTTCAAGTGTTTTATCAAAATTATTTTCCATCTAAGATAATATAGGGTTCTATTTCTATCCCTATTATTACATTGATTTGATTATGTTGTGATGGAATTATTTTTATGAATTCCTTTATCTTATATGAATTGTTTCATGATGTCATGTTGTTTAAGAATCCCATTTTATTACATGCGTTATGCAATGATGTATGATTCATGATTTTGTGGCACACATAAGAATGGTATCATTATGAGATGGGTGGGACCTATATCTCCCTCCAATGCATTCGGTAAAGATTTTATATCTCATGAGATGGACATGGCTGGAACGGCAGGTTAAACCGGTTCAGTAAAACAGGACTGAAACAAGGAGTGAACTCGGTTCAGAACTGGACTTTGTCCACTAAGATAGTCTTAGAAATGAGTCTTGACTAATAAGAAATGATTCTCTATGATTATGTGTGCATTCCACAAAGTTTCATGTTTTATGTTATGATTATTGGGATTACATTTCACTACCATGATTTATCCCATGTTATGAAATTGTGATCTCTTTTGCAGGGTAATATTTCCAAATTGTTATGTTCTTATGAATATGATGTGATTGATATTTCTTTTGTTTACCCTTACTGAGCATTTGATCTCACCCTTTTATGTTTTCTTTTCCCCAAGATATAAAGAAAGGTTTTAGGTAAAAAAAAGGAAGATCTTTATGGGTGATGTTGAAGATCTTTCACCACGATTAGAAGATTATATTTCGAGTTTCCAAAGACACTAAACTATTACGGTTCTTGTGTGTGTGTTTTTGTTATGTACTAAGTATTCTGCAAAAGTAACGTAATGTCCATGTACGTCAGGCTTCGGGTCTTTACAATAATTTAATATAATTTTTATGTCTTACTACATTTGAAATTTTGGATACTTTAGCTATTTATCATAAAGGAACTTCTAATTTCAAAGTAATGCTCTCAAATTCTTATACAATTAAATATGATACTTTTATGAAGAAACATGGTGAACCTATTTTGGATATGTATCTCATGTTTAATGAGATCGTGAACAAAATTCACTCATTGGGGAAATATATTTCTGATAAAGAACTAGTGATATACCAGTTGAGGTGTTTACTAGATAGTTGGAGAGGAATATTAGTGTCTATCGAAGAATTATGTGATGTAAAAATGTTTTCTGTTAAGGAGATAATAGGAAAGATCCTGATGTATGAGGAGGAGATAAAAGTAAGTAGATAAAAAGAGGATGAACCAAAGAGAAAATATATAGCCTTAAAACCACTACCTCAAGAAAAAAAAGAAAAGATCAAAGCTGATAGTTTAAGTGATGAAGAGTCACCTACTGACAGTGATGAAGAAAGGCCCACTTGGATAGAAGATTCAATAAATTCTAAAAAAGTAATTTGTTCTTATAGAAACCCATTTATAATGGTAATATTACAATATAGGTAATTGGAGAAAGTATGAGAAGAAGGATGATAATTTTAATAAAATATTCTATTATGAATGAAAGAGAAAAGGACATGTTAAAGGTGGTTTTCCTAAATCAAAATACAAGTGTAAATATGATGATAAGAATAAGTGATATTCGAAATATAGGAAGGAAACAAGGGTTGTTTTTTAGGATAGCTGAAGTGAATCAAAGTCAATTATAGAATACAACCATGATATCTCCATTATGAGTTTTATAAGCAACAAAAATGTGGTATCTAATGTTGTTGAGCATATCATATTCATATTTATGATATATCTCAAGATGAAAATAGTGAATAAAACATGTATAATTAATAACTCTTAGAATAAAATAATATTTTGGAAGATAATATTAAAAAACATAAAGATAAATATAAAAAGATAAATAAGAATCATTCCTTTACTATTAGTTTTAAAACTGATCTTTTATTAAAAAAGATAAAATTTATAAACATTTAAAAGAAAATAGTGAGTTAAAATTATCTAATGTGAAATTTAAGAAAGATTTTGAAGTAATTTCATGTGGAAGAAATACACTTAGACAAATTCTTGGAAATAATATAGTACCTAAATATACTACTGGGATAGGTTATCCCATTGAAATAGAAGGATTGTTAAAAATAATTTTATTCCTAGTTATTTTTCTACAACCTCTATCATTAGTTTTTAATCTTCAGGACCTAACAACGTTTTAAATAATAAAAGTCAAAAATATACTTTTATGAAACCTGTTAAGAAATTATGGGTTCTTAATGAATTGATTATTAACATTTCTAGACCCATGATGATTTGGGTACCAAATAATTTTTTGGTGTAAACATTGTTTTGAATGAATCCTTATTAATATATCCATTGAGAACTTATTTTATCTGCAAAATTATTTCTCCAGACAAATTAATGGAGACTATTCAAGTTTCAATAATATGATCAAGGTTGATGGTGGACATGTCACTTTTGGTGAGAATGATAAAGTAAAAGTTATTGGATTTGTTCAAATCGATAACCCTGATACTATTTTAATTTATAATGTTTTATTTGTAGATTGAATAGAGTATAATATTACTAGAATCTCAGAGCTATGTGATGATGGTTTTCATGTAAAATTTAAAAATACTACCTTTAATTTTTTTTAATCGAAAAATTATTTAGTTTGTAATGCTTTAATAAATTAAAATTTATAGGTTCTTAATATATATTTCTTGTTCTCTCTAAAAAAATTATCTATGTGCCTTCCAAAATGAATCAGGGATTTGGAATAGTCTATTGAAATACTCATTAACATAGAATTCTAAATAGGATAGGTTTGGTCAAGGATATAAATAAACTAGAATTATAAAATGATAATGTTTGTAACCCATGTCAAAATGGGTTATGACAGAAAATCACATTAAAATCTATAAAAGATGTTCCAACTTATCAAACCCCAGAGTTGGTTCACATGGACTTGTTTAAACCATCTAAAATTTGTAGCATAAATGGGAAGCATTGTATTTATGATCTAGTAGATGAATTTTATAGATATACTTGGGTATTATCTCTATCTCACAAAAGTGAAGCGTGTTCCTCTTTTACCAAGTATTCTCCATCAATAGAAAATATTAGTGGAACTAGAATTAAATCCTTATGAAGTGATCATGGCTGTGAGTTTGAAAATCCAGATTTTGAATCATTTTTTTCACAAAATGGCTAAAATCATAGTTTTTTTCTCCTAAGACCCCGAAATAGAATTGTATAGTATAAGGAATAAATAGAACACTTAAATAAATTTCATTAAACATGGTAAATGAGTATGATTTACCTATCTATTTTTTGGAAGAAACTATGAATATAACTTGTAATATAATTAATAGAGTTTTAATTAGACCTATTCTAAAAAAAATCCAATATCAATTAAGGAATGGAAGAATACCAATGGTTAATTACTTTATTTTTTTGGTTGCAAAGACTTTATTATTGATACTAAGGATAATCTTCACAAATTTTCTTCTAAGAGTGATAAAGGTATTTTCCTTGTATATTCAATATCTAGTAAATCATATATGATGTTTAATAAATGAAAAAAATATTATGAAGAAAAATATTCATGTAAAATTTGATGAAACAGATACATATGAACCTAAGATCCTGTTAGAAACCATTGAAGATTATCTATAAAATTTAAATATAAAATCCAAACCTTTATAGTTCTGTGAAACAGGTGAAAAAAGCATATAGTTCTGAGGAAGAACCTGAACATGAACCTGTAGAGGACAATGAGATAACCAACCCTTATATTCCTAAAAATATTAGGAATCATAAATACAATCATCTTGATATTGTAGTTGGAGATCTAGATAGAGTAACAAAAACTAGATATTCTCTTAGAAATTAGGTTGAACATCAATCTTTATAGTCACAAATTGAACCAAAGAACATCTATGATGCAATTAATGATGAATTCTGGGTGATGGAATTGCAAGAATAACAAAATCAATTTGAGAGAAATATTTTTTGGTAACAAGTAGATACACTTAAAGACACTCTATATATTGAAACTAAGTGTCTATTTAGAAACAAATTTGATGCATATGAAATTATAGTTAGAAACAAAATAATTTTGGTTGCATAGTGATATAGTTAGGATGAGGGTATTGACTATGAGAAAACCATTGAACCATTGTGTAGACATGAATCCATCCAAATTATGCTTTTCGATGCATAAAATTTGGATTTAAAACTACATAAATGAATGTTAATATTTCATTATTAAATGGTTATATTTGTGAGGATGTTTTTTTTGAACAACCCCATGAATTTTTAAATCCTTATTTTCCAAATCATTTTTTTAAAATAATTAATGATTTATATGGATTAATGGAAGCCCCTAGACCTTGTTATGATAGGATCATCTCTTTACTAATTTCTAATGGTTTTTAAATATGCATAGATGATCCTACGATATTTAAAAAAAAATCAAAATATGTGTTAGTGGCTCAAATTTATGTGGATGATATTATTTTTTTCCCTTATAAATATTCATTGTATAATTAGTTTTCAAAAATGATGTAAACTGAATTTGAAATGATTTTAATGGGATAACTTAAATTATTTCGTGGATATCGAAATTTTCAAAAATGAAGCTGGAATTATTTTAAATTAAATTAAGTAAACTAAATACCTTATAAAACATTTTGGTTTGGATAACACAAAAAGTAGTGATACTCTCATAAGAAAGACCTATAATATAGATCTTGATGAAACTATACAATCTATAGATCGAACCAATTATAGAGGATTGATTGGAAGATTACTATAATTAAGTGGAAACTGACTTGATATTGTGTTTTGTGTGTGCATGTGTTCCAGTTTTCAATAAAATCCTGAAGAATTATATTTATATACTATAAAAATAATTTTTAATACCTCAATTACACAACCAATTTATGACTGTTCTATCCTATAAGAAAATGATAGATCGAAAAATTTTACAATGGATACCAGTGGGGGGTGAATTATAGTTTAAAAATTAAACAAAATCCAAACACAAAACCACTTATGTAAAGAAATTATCAAACTCCGAAATTATATATGGATCATAGAGTTTCAATCAAATTTAGATATTATCTAATTAAATCAGTACAGATTATCAATATCAATGCTATACTAATAAAATTGTTTATTAGAAAGATAAGTATAAAATTAACTTCCTAAATACATGCACAATTGAAAATAAATATAATATAAAAAATAAATACAAAATCATATAAAATTAAAGAATGAATTACAATAAAATAAAAGATTTTACTCTTTAGCTTTAATAATCAAGGTAGTTATAAATCATGACTAAAGTCATACTACAGTTTTAGAACCTGCTGTAAAAGGTCTATCATTCCTTACCAGGAAATCCCTCAATCTCATGGATTGGTATCAATTTTTTTCCCAAAACTATGGAATCCCTCAATCTAATATATCAATATCAGTTATATCTTTCATGACAATGAAATCCCTCATTATGTTCATCGGTGTCAGATCTATCTTCCTAGACCTGGAATCCATCGATTTGATGGATCAGATTCACCTATTTCATCTTATGCCAGAAAGTACTCGATAATTACCATTATTGGAAATTCAATTAAAAAATAAAATAGTTCTAAATAATATACAATACTTACAAGTATTCATTATAACTTTAAAAATTTAAATAATTAAAAAGTCTTGAAACAATGTGTCCATGTAGAGAAATATTTATACAACTTGATTTGAAAATAAATTATCTCCTTCCTCTTCAAATAACTTCTTATTTAGATGAAAATATCCAAAGATCATATTTATGAGTTGTTTGTAGTGGGCTCTAATAACTTTGACATGTACAAATCACAATGGTAAATGAATCTTGTATCAACATGAACTAAAAAAACATATAAAAGTAAGAATGAATTACAAGATTATAAAATAGTTTACTCTTTAACCTTATGAGTTAGTGTGATCAGAAATCCTGACTGCAGATATCCTATAATTCTATAACCTATTGTAAAATATATGTCTTTCCTTATTAAGAACGCCTTAGATCCGATGGATCAATATTAGCTCTATTTTCCAAAACCCTAAAAGCACTCAATCTAATAGATCAGTATTAGCTCTGTCTATCTTAGCCAAGAATAAACTATACATGATGATTGGTTTATGATCTATCTTCCTAGCCCTGAAATCCCTCGAGCTGATGGATCTGATTACTCTATGTATTTCTATCCCCAGAATCCCTGTGTACCATGATCAGACATGGGTTACAAAAGAAAATAGTTATAAGGAATATAAAATCATTACAACGACTCCTTATAACTTAGAATATATAAATATTAAAAAATACTAGAAACGAGGTGTTCCCCTGATAAATCGTTAGATGAATTGGGTTGTGAATTCATCAGCTCCAAGCTCTGGAAATGACCTCCTACTTATAAAAAAATCTTCAACAATCATTTTTCTGTGTTGGTTTCAACATCCTTATATATCTTTCCCATTGAAGGATCATAATGATCTAGATCATGAACATGAAATTTAAGAATTATTTTTACTTTGATTGTCAGACAAAATTTAGTTTAGCACCATTATAATGTTATAATATATTTCATCTGTTAAAAGAAAATATATATATTCTAATTATAAAATTTGGATAGTTTGATGGAATTATTTATTTTTTGTCAACCCGATGAAATATATAAGGTTAAGTAAGATGTATCAATACCTATATTAATATCATGATCAAGACTTTTTTCAATCTGATAGTTAGGACTGAAGTCTAACACCTAGCCAAAAAAAAGTAAGTCTAACGAATCGGTTGATCCTTCAGTTCAATGGATTACATTGAATAAAAATAATAATTTTTAGTTATTAGAATTATTTCTCAGTTCTCTATAAATTCATTATTTCTACTAAAACATACTAAAAACATTGGTAAATATACATTTGGAAAACATGATTTTCATAATGTGTTTGTGATTTCCAAATCTAAGGGAAGGAAATGTAGAATTCAAAACATTCGACTCAATAGACTATCATTTGAATAAGTTATTTATTGATAGAGAAAATATTTTTATTTTTTTCATGTGTTTTTCATTGATTTAATATCTTCCAATTGAATAATTTGAGTGGATTTGCATCATTTTTGTATTTTTTGTGAATTTTGGGCAAAAATGTGAAAATTTATTAATTCTAGAATTTTAATTGATTTTTGTCACTTCTATATTTTGAGAACAAATTTTAAAATATTGAACCAATTTGAGTGATTCTTTACTTTATAGTAATCCTTTTTTTGGGGGATGAAACTTCTTTTGGACCTATAACTAATTCAAAATTCATAGGCATAAAAAATCAATTATGTTTAAAAATATTTCTAGGTAACATAATAGACCCCACCATAGTAAATGAGGAAAAACATAGGCTAAAGTCCTCCAAATTAGGTGATTCTAACAGTATTTGAAATAATAATCAATGAATCATTTCCAAATTAAAATTCATAAAGATGTTCACTCATTAATTCATCCATTTAATATGCTAAAGTTGATGAATTTGAATAGTCACATCACCCATAAAATGTGTTGTTGAGTAACTTGGGAATACCTTTTTTGAATCTTCTCCAAAGAAGTTGATATTATGGGGGTGCATAACTAAGGAACATAGGAACAACTTTTATAAAGAAACCTTCATAATAATATTCCATTTATTATGAGTAATAAGCTGAATATTTCATTAGAAAGAAAACTGAGGGAAATTTATCCAGCCTTCAACCCTATAAATATGTGTATCCACATCCATTCAAAGTTGTTGAAGAATTAGAAAGAAGGGTTGTGGTGGATAATTGGATAAATGAAATGCTGTTTATTTTCTATTTTTTATATAATTAATTTCATAATGACCTCATCGTCCCAATTCAACTCTATTTCCCTTCTCATGGAGGTGTAAAGATTTTGTGAGATTAGGGAAGGGGGAGTCCTCCTTTTGTAATGTCAAATTCTTGTAATTAAATTTAAAACTCTCTTTATTCTATTGAATGATTTATATATTCAATGGTATAGAATTATATTAATTCGATGGTATTTATGGTTTGGTGTTATTCATTATTTATTTCTTTGGATAAATCTATTTAAACTCCCTCTGCCTAGTGTGGTTTGTCTCGATCGAGCAGATTCTGTTAGGTGGGCAGTGTATAGTGGTTGTTGGCACATGTTTGGAATAATCAATTTTTTTCTAGATTTATAAGGACCAAAAAATCCTGATTGGGTCTTGCCTCTATGGTTTGGGGATGATATACTGATTTTCATGAACCCAGGAGTGGTTTCCATTATTTTCTTCAACCAATGGTTATTGACAACTCGATCGACGAGTCTTTAATTTTTTACTCAATCATAAGATCTGGGGAATGATTTTAATTACCATGATGAATTTGAAAAAGGTAATCCTACCTAGACCCCATCACTTTATTCTTCAGTTTGTGTTCAACCACTATTTAATTGCTTTATTTCTTTTTAAGATCAATAAATATAAAAAACAAACCTATTTTCCCTCTATTTTAAAGTGAAAATATGAATATTATGTGATCCTCTCTAGATACAACATTGGTTGAAAAAATTACTACATTTTTAACTTAGGAAATAATTTTTTCCCACTCCCCCTGACAACTACATTTCAATTATTCAGATTAATATTTTTATGGTTGGAATTTATAAAAAACATTACCTATGGAACATGTCACTTTTTGGACAATTCACTAGTTTCATGGTGTAGTGAAAAGTAAAATTTTGTTGCACTATCTACCTTAGAGGATTAGTATATAGAAACAAAAGGTTTCTCTAAAACAATTATTTATATTAAACAAACATTTATAGACCATGGATATAAATTTAGACATGTCCCTATAAATTGTTATAATAAAAGTGGGATACATATTTCAAGAATCATGTATCTCATTATAGGAAAAAACATATTGATGTAAGACATCACTTTTTGAGAGATCATTCCCAAAAAGGCTCTATAACTATTGAATTCATAAGAATTTAACATCAGAATGCTGAAATTTTTAAAAATGAATTCTATGAGATTAAATTATATCAAACATGAGCTAGGAATTATAAACTTTGGTTGATCCTTAATCTTCTAAGATCCACTCTTAGAAGATCCACCATTGGAAGATCCCCCATTGGAAGATCCATCATTGAGTAATCCACTGTTGGAAGACCCACCATTGGGTGATCCACCATTTGAGATCCACTTTTAGAGATCCATATTAGGTGATCCACCATTGGTGATCCACCATTAAGAGATCCAACGTTGGTGATCTATCAGCAAAGTCTCTATTTTATCTTTTATAGATCCTATTTTTCTATTTTTCAAATTTTATTAGATTTATATATATATTTTTTATTATATTTTAAATTTAAAATCCTAAATGATAAAAGTGAACTATAAGTCATCTCACTAGAACCTACCATTCAAATAATTTAACATCCCTTCTATTCCAACCATAAAATTTTTCTTTCACAATTCCTTCACCTTTCAATTTATTGCAATGGTGAGAGTGAAGAACCCCTTAATTTCATATTTGGATGGATCACATCATGTGAATAAATGACATGCAGAATTGTGTTATGATGTAGTAAAACCAATAAATTATCCACTTGTGACTCAAGTTGTTGATGTTGAGAATGAAATGGATGTTGAATGGATGATGTGAAGTAGGTATTTAGTGAAAAAGGTGTTTCAAGACTAGGGATGGATAGAATGGATTTCAAGGAATGACATACCATTCATTCCAGGCTATCTCACCAATTCTACAAGTATAAATAGTATAATTTTTGGGGAAATAAAAATGTTATTCATAGTATGGTTGATAGAAAAGAGGTTAACTTTTATTCAAAGGAATCGTCCAGATGTATCAATATACATCACCGAGGTATTTAAGATGACTATAATGGTTCTATTCCAATTGAATGTGAGATTTTCATTTTTGAGAATTCCCTTCTAGAGAGAACTAGAAATGGTATAGTTCTAAGATCTATTTTTACAGAGCTTGATTGAGAGTGTCCACTATTGTTTATGGTCATTCAACACATGTTATGTTTTGGGAAAGGGAATTTTATAATGATGAGGTACCATGATGTTTTTATTTTATTCCTTATGAAAATACGGGAAAAAATAAATCTATGTAGATATCTTATGGTACATATCATTTATATGAGAATGTACTCAAGTATTCATCCAGATCAAACTCTTTGATCTATCATAAACTGATCTCAGTAATGTTGGAAGATAAGGTCTTGGTATATGAGAATGGAAAAGCTAATGTAAAGTGTGGTGGTCTTTGTTTGATATAGTTTACTGGTAAGAAGATGATGGTCAACTATAATCCATGGACGAAGAAATATGTTGTGGAAAATTACAAGATTTATGAATATTTTAATCTTGTGGAGAACCATGCCATACCTAAGGATATAGTTGAGCCTAGTTTAGAGTTAGATGAGGTTCTGTTGTATTCTGATAATGATGTGGATGAATAAGTAGCATAGTTTGAATAAGATGTAGTTATTTCAGTTGAGGAAGGGGGGTGACCCAGATGTGGTTAAGAGTCCATGTGCTTCCTACGGAGTTGTTATCCCTTATACCTCTATCCCTATTAGAGGGATCCTATTATGTGAAATTGAAGAATATAAGATGGAATTATCAAGTGAAGAAAAAGTTGAGCGTTCTTATAAGATCTCCAAAGAAATAGTTGAAGATTCAAATGGTTTTGATGATTTAAAGATGGGAATGGTGATGGACCATAGGCCTCAAAACTTCATAATGATGATGACGACGATGACGATGATGAAAATAACGATGATGAAGATGAATATGATGACAACGACGATGATGATGATGATGAGAGAGAATAGTCACAACCATATTCTGTTGTTTCTGTTTCATCTAGGTATATGGATGTGGATAAACGAGGTTTTATTCAGCCTACAGATGATCTTGATTCTATTAGAGACGATCCCAGAGCATCTGTTAAGGGGGATGAAGCTCCATGTTCTTCCAGTCAATGATCTATTCATAGAGATGAATATTCTTCCACATCTATGGATAAAGATGCATCCAAGGGAGATCCATCTCCTAGTTCCAAAATTCAGGGTATTTTTTAACCTGATTCAGATAGATAGGGTGACAGTGATGATAATAATAGAATTCCCCCCAATCATGGTGGAACTTCTATCTTAGTTGTTATAAAAGATAAATAAGGATCTCATATTTATAGAATTGATTAATCCGGTCAATTGTGTGCTTCTATTTCTGATGCTTCGACTACTAAACCTGAGCATGGAGAAGCGAATCATTCTTTCTCAGAGTGAATTCCTTCTCCTGTACCTACTGCACCTTTTATTCCTTTATATTGTGTTACTAGAGATGATTTGGAATCTCTCATAATTACGATGCATTCTGATTTTAGTAGTTTCCATAGATCTCAGTCTCCTAGAGTAACTCAACTTAGTGAATCTCATACAAGGATTATATGTGAGTTAGTTATTTTCACATTAATCCCAAGATGATTCTAAATATTCTAGCTGTTAAGATATTGAAAAGAATATTGGATGATGATATAGATGAAATGAATACTTTAATGGAGGGTTTGAGAACCAGTTTTACTACATGTCAGTCATCCCTTCTAGAGACGTTAGACACTATACCTCCATTTTTTTCCTCTACATCAACTAGTCCACCTTCTACATTTTCTTATAAGGTTGAAATGATCAGTTCCATTGTGAGAGAAGAGTTTTATTCCATATTTATTGATCTCACTTCATCTCATCTGGAGGACCTTAGGTAGATCAGGACCCATGGTGAGCATATATATAAATTGTCTATGGAGTGTTTGAATGAAGCTTTATGTGATAGAGAGACTACCACTAAGGCAATCAAATACTACATTTTTATGATTTATACCAAGAATGAGCTCAATTCATTTTTTAAATTTCCTATTGAGAATATAAGGATTCGTTCTATGAATAGGGCCTTCAAGATAGATGTGAACTAGTTTAAACTCTTGGCCCCTCCACACAAACTATTTATGGAAGATAAGAATTAACTCTTCACTGTGGTGGAGAGAGGTGGAAACATACTAATGGATATTTTGAATTTGATGAATCCTTTTTTGAATTTTTATAGAAAAATAGTCATGGAACCAAAATCCATTCCTATTTCTAGTATCACCTATGCACTATCTTCTACACCTCCTCATCCTTAGTTTCAACCCTTTAGCATGTCACCAACTAAAGCATTTTGACATCCCAAACTGGTTGGGATCCTAGATATTTCTACCCCAAACGTTTCACCCTCAGCCTCAATAAATGTGCCACTTATCTCTAGAAAAGGAAAATACTTGGTTAATCCTATATCCCATCGAGATGAAAGTGATTATCATTAGGATTTATCTTGGGTAGGGATTTTATTTTCCCATGAATTTCATTTGGATATGTGCTTCAATGAATTTTGTACTTAATAATGTTTTTCTGTTAATATTATTTACTTATTTATTAATATATTATCTTTTTGATTATCCCAATATGGGGATAAATTTTCTATAAGATATTTAATTTTCTAGTTCATTTTCAACATTTTACTTTTGTATCATACATTATAAATTTCCAATGTTAGAAGTCCATTACTTTTCAAATTTATCTACTTATGTCTATAATTGATTCTATATACATGTCTATAAAACTACATTATTTTTTATCATCAAAAAGGAGATATTGTTGGAAAATCCATATTTTAATAATCATAAATCTAGTTTGTTATATTACTAATAAGATTAATGTTTTATTATAGTACATCATTTTGTTAATAAATTTGGCTAAGTACAAATCTAATGTTAGTTTCGAAGATCTATAATTAGTTGTGATGATCTCCCATTAGTTCAATATGATCTATAAGTGGATTAAATATTCTGAAAGACTCTAACATTGATAGATCTTCCATTGAGGGCATACATCATTAGTTCAAAAAATGGAATGTTAGTTTAGACAAGATCTACTGGTAAATGTCATCTATCACAGAACAAGATTTTCCAATAAACCACATCTATCACCATAACATATCTACTGCCAAAACTAATCTACCTCTAGATTAGATCTACTATCATATGTTCTACCTATAGTTATATTTACCACTAGTTCAGAATATCTTGCATTGAAAAATCTAACAACAGAGTGTTCTACTATTAGTCTAGTCTCCCGTTGGTCTAGCTACCGTTAGGGATGATCTACTGCCATTATTGTCATGACCCAAAAATTTATAAATGGAAGTTCACCCTTCTTATAGAAATGGAAGATATTATAAATCACATAAATACCATAATAAAAACTTTTTAAATAAATAATTAATGAAATAAGAAGTATTTCTTGAAGCTAAAGAACCTATACCGATGAAATATTAACTTGACCTTAAGAATAATTATAAAACACTTAAGAGTAGTAAACCAACCAAAAGAACAGTAACCTCACCCAATAAATCATAAATAAAATTTAGACATCTTATAAATTAATGTATGATATAATTATAAAATAGTATAATTAAATAAATGTTTTAAAAATTATTAATTAGTTGTTTCTATTCTGGTAAGTCATAAATATTTAATTACAATTGTATTATTAATTTAATAATTTAAAAGAAAATTTATTTTCAAAAAATATATTTATAAATTAATAACTGTTTTTCTTATGATTATAATATAATTTTACTAGACGTTAATAAAATTTTTAAAGTCTTATAAAATCTGTTATAATTTAAAAATAGGTATTTATCGAGTAAATTATGATTTTAATTAAAAATTAAATTTATAATATTTTTAAAAATATTTTCATGAAATATAGTTTATTTCTTAATTCTAAAATTTGAGAAATTCTCAGGGTTAATTTTTGGAATTTTTCAAAAATAATTGTATTCTTTATGAATAGTAAAATATAATCATTTACGATAAAATCTAAATACATGAATTATGGATTAATATATGATGTATGGAATATATAAGCCCAAAATTTAAAACTATCCTTCATGATTTTAACATATTTAATGATAATTATCAAACTATTCATAGTATTGAGCCAAAATAATAAACTAATGTATACAATAATGAGAAAACAACCCTCTCATGCACAATAAATACTACGTCTCACCACCTCCTCACCTCACACATTCCAAAGATTTATCATTATCCAAATTCTACCAAATCCTCTTACCAAGACCCTCCCCCATGTCTAGGATCTATTAGTCTAATTAAAAGGCCAAAACCTTTTCCCTAATAAGGCTCTCAAGTAGGAGAAATTTAAGTGGTAAATTTCTCTTTCTTTTCATTTAATTTATTTTTAAGTTCTTTTCTTTTATTATTCTATTTGAAAATACCCTAATGAAAATGACATGATAAATCAATTACGTAACATATACTGGAATTATATCATGTTAATGGATGACCCATCATTAAACTCCTCCCTCACTCTCGTTTATTAATGATGAAATTGTCACCTGTGAAGTGTCAATTTACCGAAATCATGGGTGACACACTTTCATTTTATTTTAACACATCAAATGATGTTAATAAAAAAATTAAAATGGTTGAAATATATTATAAATTTATTTACCCTCAGTTTAGATGAACTTTAATTCATGTAAAAAGGTGAACTGATCATGAAAACTAAGAAAATGAACACTCCCGAACGATGATGCTAAACTATATAACTCATCGAAAAGCCCATAAATGAACATAAGAAAACCATATTGAATCAAATTCATGTATAAAATGTTATTTACTTGTTAAATAATGAATCATATGCGATTATAAAATAATATTAAATGTAAGAAAGCATTCAAACATAAGGGAAAAGGATTCTCTAACCCAACACCATTTCCTTGTGTTTTTCCTTCTTTCAAACCAATTTTTATATATATATTCATTTAGTGATACTTAAAAGTTATTTCCTTATTCTCACATTTACTTTTCCTGGATATACATGATTTATAATTAAGTTTATTAAAAATTCAATGTTTTCCAAAAGAACACTTCTTTCAAAAAAAAAACATCTTTTACTTCTCTCAAGATTGTTTCTTCTTCACTCAAGATTAATGATTCATATACCATGAAATTTATTCCCTTTCTATTTACCAAAGTTTAATAATGAATTTATGTTGTATGAAATTAATCTCATTCCATTCCATGGGTAATATTATGTTCAATATTGATATATGTTCTATGTATCACACATGATAATGTAAATGTTATGATGTGACGGGTGCACCCATAATTATATAGTGAAATGTGAATATTATGATGTGATGGGTGTGCCCGGAATTATGTATCACTTAATTTCATTAGATAATGTGTTTCATCTCATGAGATGGTGAATTATTCTTTAATATGATGCTAGGTTTGTTCACAACTATGTGTGGTAGTTGACCACTAAGATACGATGTTTCATTTTTATGAACTACAACATTCCATTTCTTTATATGATCTCATGATTTTGTTATAATGATGATGATTATGCTCACATTATGTTATATTGAATCATTTATTTCTTCATCCTCTTACTAGTCATTTAGCTCACCCCTTTTTGATTGATATCCTCAAGTGATTACTTGTACCGGGGAGAATGAAAAGGCCACTAAGAAGGTAGATAAATTAAATAAATGTTTATGTTTTATTTTGTAATGGTTATGTATGGTCGTATGTTTTCCAAGAAACTAAACGTTTTGATCATGTTTGTGTAAAACAATTACTTTTTCTATCATTAGTATGATGTAATGGTAATGTGGGAAAATACAGGGATGCTATAGTTGGTATCCGAGGATGGTTTAGTTAATTTAGGAATTAGGATTAGACAACCTTATTGAAAACCCTTAGTATGAGACTATGTATATGTATGAACTAAATAATATTTTTTTAGAAAACTCTAAACATAGGGATCCCACAATACATTCCATTATATTTAATTTCAAATAGGAATAAATTATTTATTGATGACTTGTTTACTTCTGTTTTATTCAAACCTTTTCTATTTTAGAAAATGGTTAGAACGATGAGAAACCAAGTCAACAACCTATGCAAGGGACAATGATGTGATTATTTGAATGACACACTCTATGTCTAGGGAGGTGGAGTTCAAAATTTCACGGCGATGCTTACCCAACTTTCGCGGACAATTAATAATAACATAAATAATATAGAATGTTCTGAATCACCTAAGAGGGAGAAACTGTATATTGAGTCCTTTATGTGGAAATGACCACAGAAATTTAGTGGATCTTCTGATCCACTTGTCATGGAACTATGGGTCAACTCAATGGAGAATATCTTTTCTATGTTTCACTATTCTAAGATAGAGAAGGTGATTCTGACCATTCATCGTCTCGATGGAGAGATTGATGAATGGTGTACATTGATTATGAACACCATGCCGAAGGAAACAATTTAAGAGATGGGGTGGAAATACTTTTAGATAATGATTATTAACATGTATTTCCTATGAACGTTTCTTACAAAGATGGAGATATAATTCATATATCTGAAGCAAATGGAATGATAATTTTTCACTTCCTAGAAATAATATTTCATAAGTCTTTCAAGGTTTTGTTCAGGTTTTTTTCAATAATTATAGAAAAATAAAATGATTATTTCATGGTTTAAAACCACACCTTTCAATGGCTCTAGAAATTCGTGACTTTGGGATTTATGAATAAGGTTCTCGATGTGCTCTTAAAGTGGAGATTGAGTATAGAGAATGGTCTCATGGATATGGTGATAAAAAATGAAATACAATGTTTCAATCCAAAGGATCGAATGAGAAAGGTGGAAAGAAATATCAACCACCCACATGTTAAAAATGTGGGTGGAATCACCATGGGAACTACCTCAAAAGGATGGGAAAATCTATAAGTGTGGATGAGAAGGCCACAAAGCTCATGAATGTCAAAGAGACATAAAGAAGTCGGCCGATCCAATGGAGGAACAGAGAGCAGAACCCATGTTCTAATGCTACAATAGTAGGGAGAAAGGTAGAAAATGAAAGCTAGTGCACTAAACCGCAAGTCCTTGATGGTAATTAGCATCATTAGCTAACAAATCCAATGGAGAAAGGGAAGGATTATTTCATCTCCACTGCGGAGGTGGTGCAAGAAGATGAATTCATAGAAGGTGAACATTCTATTCACTCAAGAATGGAAAATGTCTTGGTTCTAGTTCTATGAATTCTTTTATATAATTCAAGTTTTCTAGAACTGCTGAATTGAAGCCCCAAATCCTTGAAAAAGAGATATCCTTAAAAACACATAGTAGTGAAATAATTAAAACCCAAGTGATGGACTCTTCTCCAATTGGTGTATGTGGGAAGATTCTTCCAGAAAATCTCAGGATACTTCCCTTGGTGGAATTCAATGCTATTATGGGAATGGACTGGATCTTTTTATATAGAGGACATACCAACTATCGATAAAAGAAAATATATTTTCATATTATGATCCATCAAATGCTCCTCTACAAATGAATGAAAGATCAATAATATCCTTTAGAAAATCCTTCAACGGTGTGGGTGTTGATTCTTTGTGAAGAGGAATACATCTCTCATATGGTTGGGTCAAAGGAAAGTGTCAAATTATCAGAGATTCCCATCATGAGGGAATACAATTATGTATTTCCTAAAAAGTTACTTGGAAATCACGTAGATTGTGAGGTAGTGTTATCAATAGAACTCATGCCCGGAGATACTCCTATCTCAAAGTGTCCCTGTAGGATGGATCCTATCGAATAGTGGAGTTAAAGAAGAAATTGTATGTGAATTTGGAAAAAGGGTTTATATACCCTAGTGCATCACCATTATCCCCATTTTGATCCTTGATCGCATAGAAGCTGTGGCGTGTCGGCTTTCACATCAACAAAATATGGATTAAGTTCATGATGTGTTTCATTTATCACTCTTGAGGAAGTACATACCAGATCCCCCACTTATAATTATATATGAAAAAACACTTCGTAGGAAACAATAATTATTGACACCAAAAACCATGATGTTCAAAAGTAGTGACTCGTTTCTTCCCCACCTTTCTTCTCAGTCTTCTTTATTATCTTTCTCCAAAAAATCACCATCTTTCATCCTGAGCCTTCTTCCTTAGAATTCTTCCTCAACTATCTCCACTTCTTCAACTATCAAGGAATAAAAATGTATTTTTCCTACTACCACTCCAACAAACAGTTATAATCGTTCACTCATATACATGATGGATTTGTAGCATACCAAAACTCTCCCTTTATGCATGTTTCTATAAGGATATATTAATGAAACATTTCTCCCCCTTGAAAACACCATTCAAGTTTAGAAGATAGGGTATAAGAATTCATACCTCAACTTTGATGATAAATAGGTTGGAAAATCATGTTCAGCCTCAATTTATAAAATGCTTCATTTGGAAATGGTTTTGTGAATTTTTCAGCAACTTGTTCTGATGTAAGAGTATACTACAGCTTCCATTAATTACTCTCCTCATTCTCTTTGATGAAATTATATTTTATATCAATATTCTTTGAATGAGAATGTTGTACAATATTCCATGTAAGATTTATTTCACATTGATTACCACATCCCAAGAGAAAGGGTATCATTAATTCAATATGTAAGTCTTCCAACTGAGTTTTCACCCACATAATTTGGGTAGAATCTTGAGTGAAATCAACATACTCTGCTCCAGCCGTGCTAAGAGTTATTGAATTTTGTTTCTTTTCATTCCAAATATCAATACCTATCCCCAAAATGAAAACTTTACTCAATGTGGATGTTCTATGATCAAAATTTCCTACCCAATCAGCATTTAAATACACAAAAAATTCCATACATTCTGAGCTATATTACCTGATTCCAAAAAAAATTTGTGCGATTGATATATTTGGGAATTACTTTTCCACCAAGTAAATGTTGTTCTTTTGGATCACTCTGAAAACATTCACCCAAGGTAACATAATAGATTTTGCATCTTGAGGTAATCAAATATAAATAATTTCCCATCAACTTCTACAACTCTTTTTGATCAACTTGTTTGTCTTCTCCATCATTACAGAACATGGTTCCCACTGAATCGGTGTGAATGATGGTTTTGAAATTTCCATGAAAAACTTCATAAGAAGTTCCTTTGAATAATCTTATTGAGAAAGAAAAATGTTTTCATTCTTTATTAATATTTTTAATCTATGAAATTATTTCATTTCCCCCAACATAGACATCTCAAACAACATTTTCATCTCCTCAGAAAATCTTTCACAAGTTCTTCCATCATTCTAAACAAAGATAATGTCATCAACATATAAAATTACGATGGCAGAAAATACATGAAATTCATTAATGTAAAGATTATTATCAACTATTCCTTTTCCAAAACTCATCTTCCTTAACCAAGTATCCATTTCGGAATACCATTCCCTCATAGTTTATTTTATCATATTCAAGGATTTCATCAACCTACACATAAAACATTCATCATTCCCAACTAAAAATCCACATGGTTATTCAATGTAAACTTCCTCATAATGTTCACAATTTAAAAATTCTTAATTAACATCCATTTGAAAAAATTGGTAAACTAGTTGTACACCAATAACAGGAAAGATTTTGATTGTTTCTAACTATTTAATCAGCGTAAAAGTCTCATCAAAATCTACACCTTCAATTTCTGAGTAACTCTTTCACACTAATCTTTCCATTTTCCTTACCACTTTGACTTCCTCATTCAGTATGTTTCATAAAAAACATTTTGTACCAATAATTTTTTTATCCATATTCTGAATGAGTTCTCATGTATCACTCTATTCTAGCTGATCAAGATCTTCATTCATAGACTGAACCCTTTTAGGATCCTCAAAAGCCTCATTCATGTTATTTGAAATGACTTTTGAATACAAGTGTGTGTAACAACTTTTGATATTCTTCTAGTTTGAACATTATGATTTTGATCACCAATAATGTTTTGAATATCCCTTGCCTCTTCATAATAGGATGAGTTATTTGAGATCATACTCATCACTTGAAATAACCAAGTCTGATTGTACTTCTTGATTATTCTTACAACTATCAGCAACTATATTGGAATTATTAACAAAATATTTCTTATCCGAATGAAATTCCTTATCAGTATAAGTCTATTTTTCTTCCACATAATTTTCAAAACATTTAACATCAATAGAATCAACAATTATTCCCATTTATTTTTTGAAACATCTATATACTATTCCTTTTAGATAATATCCAAGAAAAATTCCATCTTCACCTCTTTGCTGAAGATTTCCAAGATTTCCACCTTTCTTCTTCATTATACATGGACTCCCAAAAACTATTACGAGTTTCAAACATGTAGTGTTCCCATAAAAAATTTCTTATAGAGTCATATATAAACTTGGCCTGAATAAACATTATTTTTGAATATACATAGTAGTACTCATGGATTTCCTCCAATAGTAATGAGAAAGATCATGTTCGAGTTACATAGTTCTCCCCATTTCCATTAGACATCTATTATTTATTTCAACAACCCCATTTTGTTGAGGTGTGTATGGTGAACTAAAATCCTGATGAATTCCATTTCTCTCATGATAATTTTCAAATTCTTCATTGTTATATTTAAAAATTTGTAAGTTCTCAACTTATTTACTGAATATTCACATTCTTTCTCATCTTTCCTCCTAAAACATTTAAAACATTTTAGAGCATCTGACTTATGTCTCATATAAATAACACAAATAATGTGAGTAAAGTCAGCAATGAAAGTGGTGAGGTACTTATCTCTAATATTTTTGTTGTATCATATTCCCATAGATATCATAATTAATATGTTTTAGGGTTGTATTGAAGAAATCTAAACCCTTTTATGCAATGAATTAGTAATTTTTTATGACAAATAGTGTAGCATCAATCTATAATTCTTTACATATCAAGAATACCAAAAACATTCTATTGCATTGATAACATGCTCATGTTTCTTTGAAACATGTTTCCCAGATCTTTATGCCACAACTGATTTTATTCCACCATATCTGAGTAATAAGAGTATTATATTTCACCAACTTGGAACAAGTTTTCTTTTGTATGGTAAACTCTTATAACTATCTTTCCATCTTCCTCAATTTTAATAACAAATCCATCTTTTAAAAAAAAAATATTTAACCTTGTCCCAAATTTTGGAAACACTCATAAGGTTGTTTTCATCCAACTAACATATAAATAATTCTCAAATTTCATTGTCTCTTTCTAAAGTATGGTTGAAACAACACCTTTTTTTTTCAGAGATTCATAATTTCAAAATTTCACTATTCTTTATTTGAATTCATCCACATTTTTCAAGAAAATTATATCTCATGTCATATGATAAGATAACCCACTATCAAGAATCCAATTTCATTATACTTTTATATCTTTTAAAGTGGTTTCAACAATAAGTTTTTCTTCTTCTGTATATTCTTTCTTCACCTCCGACTTCTGAAAATTGTTAACAATATTTTGTAGTACCAATAACAAAACAAGACAATCCTTTGAAATATTTCATTATTTTTCAAATATTTTACAAAAAGATTCCAATGGTTGGAACCTATTCTCAACTTTCAGACCATCCTTTTCAGGTTTCTTTCAATCATCATTCTCATACTTCTTCTTTTGAAAGGATTGAATCACCTCAAAGCTTTCTTTCAACATCATATGGAATTGTATTAATGTTATTGGTTGAACCAACATATATTTTCTGTATTCTCGAATCGACCACAATACCTAAAATATCCATAGAAAGAGTATTTACCACTTATGTTTTCATATTGACCATTGTTGTGAGTATGTTTCTCAATAACATTCTTAATAGAGAATTATTGAACACAAACATTTATATTTTCACATGGAACATTCTTCTTTAGCTCATATTTCATTCTAGTCTTGTTGGAACCAAAAGTAACATAATTTGTTTTAGATTCAAGGTTTTTAGAAACTTCTGATTTTTCAACTTTATTAACTTTGGCCACCTAGATAACTTTCTCAGCTTTTTTCTTCTCAGAATCAATTTCATCTTTCTTCTAAACCATTGCGGGAAACTTTTATTGATCCTTATGAGGTTTATATATACTAGATCATTAACCAACTTCTGAGATAGAGTTTTTGAAACTTGTATCCCTTTTTTCAACATTATAAATATTTTGTTAGAAAAGTTATAATTCTTATTCTTTAACGATCAACTTTACTTTCAGATGGTCATTACAATTATTTTATTCCTCAAGATATTTTTTCAAATCATCAGTCTCTTTTTTCATCTTGAATTTATCATCATCAGAACATTCTTTTTAATTTGTTGAAGTGTTTTCTTTATTCTGTTTCCTTATTTCATCATATTTCCTTACAATCATTCTTAGACACTGTTTCAATTCTTTTTTAATATGAAATTATAATCGAGTTTTTTCTTCTTCTTTAGAACTTCTACATAGGAACTCCTCATTATTTACTATTTTGATAAAATTATTCTCTCCAGCCATTGAAAAATATTTTTCATATTCGAATTCACTTTCTTTTTCTTATTCATCTTTAGATATGAAACTTATTCTTTTAAATTTGATGAATTTTTTATCTTTTCCTATAGAAAAAGATTTATTCCTATCACTTTGTTTCTACAACAACCCTATTGTACTTTTTTCATCTTCATCACTAACGTCTTCTTTCTTTCTTTGATAACAATTTGCCATATAGTTTTCAACATATACACAATCAAAACACTTGGAGGGAAGTTTCATTTTCTATTTAAATGTACAAATTCTCTCATTTTTAGAAAACATGGATAAAATATCATGATGATTTTTCATACCTCATTTTCAGATTTAGAGTCTGCAACACCATCTCCCCCAATAATCTTCTTAGACTTTTCTTTCTTCATAGATTTGAATGAAGTTTATCTATTAGCTTTTTTTCTCTTCATATTATTCTCACTTTCCATTTCATAATTGATGATAGTGTTGTGAAAATCATCCATATATTATATTTCAGGGACTCTGTCTTCCTATGAAGAAACCATAACATCCAACTTTTTGTGAAGAATTATTGAGATATTTTCAACAACTTTAGAATCCTTTATCTTTTCAGCAAGACACTTGATAGTTCTAAAAATTTCATTTACACTAGAAAAAATGTTCCCAAAAGAATCATACTCACCCATTTTCAAATATTCATTCTTTAGCCTCCATATTTGTAGTTTATTCTTCTTTGCTTTTTTTATTTCCTTCATAGATGTTTTTTATCTTATCCAAGATAACCTTATATGTAGCAAAATCATTCACACATAAAAAATCATTTTCATAAAGTGATGAGATTAAATCATTTTTTTCTATTACATAATTCTCAATATTATCCTTATCGACAGGTTTAAGAGGAACCTTATCATTAATAAGATCAAAGGAATCTGTTTTAGCCTCTAGTACATCATACCCAAGAGACCTAAGATAATTTATCGTGCTATTATTACAAACACGATATTTATTTCCATTGATGATAGAAATCCCCATACTATAATAAAAATTCATATTCTTGGTCACAAATTATTTTAAAAAAAATTAATAAATAATAAAACAAAAGAAACCTTCTGCTCTGATACCAATTGAAATTTCCCAATCAATATAATTTTATCACGAAGAGGGGGAGGGGGTGAATCAGTGATATCTTTTTCTTTTATGTTTCCTTATAAATTAAATAACCCTCGCCTTATATTAATGATTTATTTCCCTACTAAAAACAATAAAAACACACATCTATAGAAACATAATAATTTACAAGGTTCATTGCTGAAAAAGTGAATCTACATCCTTGGTATGATTTGGAAAAATTCCAATAATTCAAAATCCATAAGAAAACAATCATTTTGTGTGGAATATAATGAGTAGTATATTCCCTTATACTCATGTAGAACTATGTAAACAATCCAATAGCGTGCGTACTTCTTCAATATCAAAATATGTAATACAATTTTTGTAACAAACATGTTACTATGGTTCATGATCAACTTTCACAAATATGACCATTCAAAACCATTCTTCACTTTCTTACCCAGAAGTTTGTAAAAACATCCTAGAATTCATAATGATACTCAGTCCAATTTCTCATTCTGATTTCCAAATCTGATTTCTAGATTTGGAAATCCCTCTTTTTTGTGTATTGTTATTTTGAAAAAAAAATATTTCAAAAAACATTTTAGTGTGTTTGAGAACTTCATTGAACAATCAGACAATAGATACCTATTTCTCTTATAGACAATAATATAGTTATACAGCATGCTATTATCTTATTATTATTATTATTATTATTCTATCCTTTATTATGTATCATATCAATTCAATTTGCATCCACAATACTGCATGAAACAACTACTTCTTGAACAACACCCTTTCATCAACCTATTCATGCATGAACACACAGATATAAAAACATATTATAACAATTTAATGAGCCGTGATGGATACTCTTTTCTATTTAATAATTATTCACATACTTATGATGTCGTGTAAATATATATGAAATCAAAATCCCCCAAAAATTAAACCAGGTCGTTTCAATAACTTCCATAAGAATCATATTCCATAAAAGATGGTGAGTGCATCAAGTCATGCAGAAATAAGATAGAATCATCACACTTTTTTAAAACCAATGTTTCTCCAACATTAAATCCAAAAATATGTATCAATACATGCATGATATAGATACAAGATCATGCTAGATTCAATATTTCCATTCTTCCACTTAAAATAAAATCACCTCCATTCCATGATAAAAGCACAGTTCCATGGCATTCAATAACCATGAATTTATGCATGCATGCAATCTGGAAAGAAATCCATTAAAATAGAGTATAAATATTTCCATGATTTCTTCATAAAAGTTTATTTGGACTAAATTTAAACACCTTTTTCTTAAAGGTGAACTCCATAATGTACTTGATAAACATTCCTTCTTCATGTGAAAACAGAAGTGCATGGTATATCTTTCTCCTTTTTATCCTTTCTTCAGTGCATCAGAATAGTTTCACTAGATCTCAATTCTTCTTCCTTATTTATTCATTCAATGTATTCTATCCACGAATCATGATATTATATATCTTGATATTTAGTCCTTATAATAACACATTACATTGCATTAGTAGATTTAATTCATGGTAGCACCAAATAACATGTAACTCACAGTTGCTCTATTTTTCATCAAGAAATGGAATAACAATGGTAGAACCCCAAAGGTATCACCCCAATGGCAGAGCCCTTATGGTAGAATCTCAATGGTAGCACCTGGAGGCGACACATTATGGTTTCACCTGGAAGTGGAACATGGTGATGTCATTAGGTGGTGGAACCTAGATGTGGTATCTCATCCTCAATGGTAGCACCTCAACCTCAGTGATATCACTCCCTCTGGTAGAACCTCAGAAATAGTCCATAGGAATTGACAAAAAAAAGCAACATCATAACCAAAACTATTTCCTACATACCAACTTCTTCACCTCAACAAATAATTCACATCCCCTTGGTCTCAACATTTGGATGGTAACATACACCTCTAAACTAGATCGACTCACACATGTAAACCCAGACAGACTGAAGACAAACAAAAGAATCAGAATATAACTAAAAAACAAGAATAAGGATGCTTAAATGCCTTGGCCTACACTAAGAACCTCAGACCATGCTATCAAAATAGATGAAAAAAATATCAAGGCTGAAAACTCTTCTATAGTCATCGTGATCCACCTCTAAGCTCACAAGAACTGAACTCACTATCAAAAAAAGGATCACTAGTGGGATATGCGTGAGTTATGACGTCAAACCAAAAACCAAGAAAAATTTCCTCTTCATATTTCTCTATAACTATGGTGCAACATGTGAAAAATAAATCTTGATCAAAATGAAGGACACACATTATGTGGAGTGTGTGTAAAACAATCGATAAAATAGGTGTGCAAAACATACACACAACAGCCCAAGGCCACATGGAACACGATAACCAATGGAATTCTAAGGGAGTAGAATGCGCCAAAATATAAGTGTGAAGAAACATACTAAGAATCAAAAAACCACCAAAGCATACCCACCCTATAAAAATGATCAAAGACTAGGAAGAATCCATGAAGCAACATTTGGATCTGGTCATGAGCAGCAGGACATCCAAAACGTGAAGCCCCAAAACCCAACAAGCAAGAGCACGTGCCAACCATGCCCACAAAAAATAGAACCATCCAATATTACAATTCATTTCATAATAAAACATTTAATAAAGGAAATTAAAACAATTAATCTTGGAACCACTAGCACCATGAAAAACAATTCTTCAACAAAATAATATTTTTTATTTGTTACAAAAAATACATGTCAATTTTCACATGACAATCGTGATATTTTTACATGTGTTTCATGATTTTCAATACCGCCTATTTTATGTATTGGCTTTCCAAGACTATTTTAAACTCTTAAAAATTACAAATGTAATAACAAAATATACATTCTTGGTTGACCCGCGGGTTGGCCCTTGACCGTATGAGCATGTACTACGATGGAAAACCTATGATTTTAATTTTTATTGAAATTTTAAAATTTCAATAAAATTTTAATTCTCGTATGATCGATGATGTCCTTGTGATGTTCCATGTTTACTAAATTTTGATTTTTAATTTATTTTATTTTATTTTGAAAGCGTTGGTTTTTTTCTGGTCTGATGCTCTCACTCTCTATCTCTCTCTCTATAGCACTGAAATTTCATGCCAGAAAGATGGGAAGGAATGTGGGGTTCATCCAGAAGCTAATCCTGAGGTAGTGGGGTTTCAACCATAGGTACATTGGGCAGGGAGGAATCTTGGATGATGATAGTGATGGTTGGCTATGGGCATGGAAATGGAATTTCAAGATGGTGGCTGGTGCGGTGACAAAGAGGTTTTAAATACACACTAGGTTGACCACCCATCCCGCCATCGTAGCCATTCTGGAGGCATTCCCCAAGGGTTTCATACACTGATAATTATGTCTCCTGTGGATTCCCATTTATGCTCTAACTTATAAGGCCATCCTACATAGTATCAGTACCAGTTGACTGACTACATAGTGTTTGGTTCTCTTGAAATAAATTTTTTATGTTTTCAAAATAAAATGTTTTAAAATTGTTATTTTTAGCACGTAAAAATTGTTTTAGTTTTTATTATTATGCATATTAACTGTTCTATAGGTTGATGCCTCTACTTTTTGGTTTCATAGGCCTAGCGTTCATTGTGGATTTTTCTCACTCATGGTTAGATTAGATTTCCATGTAGAAAATGAGAAAATAGATATCTATTCAAATGAGATACTGTTAGGGACCATCATTTTTTAACATATTTCTGGAAAATTAATAAACATGGAACAACCATGGGAAGATTTTGTTTTCTATCGCTGATTAGAAAGTATTTTTATGAATTTTAATCAAATAATAGTTGATCTGATGAATATACCAAGTAATGACATGATACTTCGCTTTAAAATTGAAGAGAGTACCAACATGAAGGATGATGTTGTAGGAAGTAATTATCATTATTGTGTTGATGAAGAACTAATATTCAATGAAATTCATGACAATAAACCTACTAAATTATATCCTGGATGCACTAAATTCTATAAATTGTTGTTTATTGTTAAATTATTGCACCTGGTGACGTTAAATCAGTGGATGAACAACTCCTTCGATATATTGTTGGTACTGTAATAGAATGCACTCCATAATAGATTGAAAATTCTAGATTCATACAACCAAGCTCACAAGTTTACTCGAAAACATGTTTTTACATATTATATCATCGATTTTCATCAAAAAACTATATATTTCATGGAAAATAGAATACACAACTTAGAACTTTTACTTTCTATTACTTGTCTAGGTTGAAGGAAACCTGGAGTAATCAAGGTAGTCAAATTCATCCTGGTAAGGTGTTAAATCAATGAAAAAAGATCACCAGTAACCAAATGTGTTAATTCCCACCGAAAACAAGGTTCAATATATTCTTCATGATTTCTAAAATTATTAAACCGATGATGTCACATTCAGAGAGAAATATAGAGGCTGATAATATAACACACCTTACATTATTTTTTACCATGGAAGGATTTTTAATAGAGTCACTCAGAATTTTCTCGGGATAGTCATAATGATTGATTGGGATTCATAGTTGAGCATTTTAATCCATTCAAGATTATGGTGTGTGTGACACATGGTACATTCTTGGTGGTGTTTATTCCATATATCCTTTCCCGATGGTTATGTATGAAACATCTATTTTGGTTACTTTTCACTCTTATTGATGGACCAAGGTTACCCGATGATAAAATTGATGATCATATGAAACCATTGGTTGAGGGGATATGATAATTTTTCAAAAATGGACTAATGTCTTTAAATTCAGAAGCTAATGAAATTTTTGAGAATATGTTCCACTTTAATATGGAAAATTAATGATTTCTCAACATATTCTAACTTATCAAGTTGGAGTACAAAAATGTAATCCCCCTTCCCTTGTTGTAATAAAGGTAAGAAATAAATATGGATTAATCACGGAAGAAAGTGGTCATATCATGGTCACATAGATTTCTTCCTCAACTTCATATGTTTTGAAAAAATAGAGTGTCATTTGATGGAATAGAGTGCATGACCCAACACCGAAAATAATGTTTATTGTTAAAATTATATCAAAACATGGAAAAGAAAAAAAAATCTCACCGTGTATGATTTTCTTGATTTATTAGCTCCTACATGGGCATGAATTACTGGTGAAAATATATTGTGCATCATAAATTTAAGAAAAAAATTATTTTCATTTAATTTAATTTGTTAAAAGAAATTATTTTAATGAAAAATTTGAATGTGATGCACATTTGAAAAATATGTGTGTGATAATATACTATTCAACATTTTGGGTGTTAGGGGGAAATCAAAGGATAATTTCATTGGTCAATGTGATTTGAAAAAACTAGGATTGGGAATACGTTTACATTTATATTTTGGTGAGGATAATATGGCATACATGCCTATTTCATAGTAAAAAATTAGTATAAAAGAGAAAGAGACATTTTTATCAATTTTAATGACTCTCATGGTGTCTGATGGTTATTGAACTAATATTTTCAACCATATAAAGGTGGTGAGAATAACATTACAAGGGTTGAAAAGTCATCATAATCATATTTTACATCAATAGTTAATCCCAATTATAATCAATGATTATTTTCATGCCAATGTTGTTGAGATGCTGGTTGAAATTTATAATTTTTTTAAAATATATTCATTAATTAATATCATTAGTGATTTGAAAAAGCATTAAGGAACAATTTTTATTATACTATGTCACTTATAGAAACTATTCCAGACTTGTTTTTTGATGTCATGGTCCACATGACCATACATTTAATTGGAGAATTCATTAATTGAGTTCCCGTGAAATTTAGGTGGATGTATCCAATCGAGCAATACTTAAATACATTAAAATGATATGTGTGCAACATAGCTCATCCAAAATATTTTATTTACAAGGGTTATTTTATGGTTGAATGCACCAATTTTTCTACTATATATATTGATGTGGTTGAATAAAAATTAGATAAACCCTGTCAGATTAATGAATTCCCAATTGGAGAATGGAAAATGTTTGACATGGAAAACAATGAGTGGGTTCATGATCATTGATACATGTTGTTTAATACTTCATCAGTTATTCCATTGATATAGTAAGTTTTATAATTCATCTATTATGAATTTTTTTTATTTTTCATTTTTAACTTATCTTTTATTATGTGGTAATTTAGGATTCATATTGTTGAGTTGAAACAGGAAAGGCCATGTGCCACTAGTCATTAGATCCAACAACATTATTTCAACACATTTAAAGAGTGGTTTAAGACACATGTATGTATGTATATAATTGATTTAATTATTTTATAATGTATCTTAGGTGAATTTTCACAACCCTCAAACCATTGAATTATGTGAAACTTAAAAATTCACAAGATGCACGAATCATGTTCTCATACAGTGATAGGAGAACTCAACAACTAGTTGATGGTTCATTTTTATGGATTTTCGTTACAAATATTTGGATGCTATTGATTTTTATTTAATATTTTAAATTAACTAAATAATTTCATGATTATTATAATGTATTTGTTATCAATTTTTTTTAAAGTTAAAGTATTATTGGAGATTTGGGTGATATATTAGAGAATCCCCCCATTACAAGGTGATTGAAGTTGATTCCTTTAGGGTTTGGGTAAAGAAGAAAATATAAATTCTTCATTGGAAATACAAAGTGAGTCTCACATCACATGTTGAAAAAGGATTCTTGAAAGGTTGGTTAACTTGGAAAATCTAGATGGATGTATTCTAAAGGTAACCCATTTAAATCAAATTATTTTTTGAGATGGACCTCATGTTACAAAAATATACAAAAGATGTGAGTAAATGTTTCCTATTTCAGTACCACTGTGAGTGAAGAGGGTAATCTTGATGTTAGGTATTTTTTTGGAAAACCTGGATAAAATGAAGCGATATGATGAAATTGAGTCAAAATCTAACCTAAAAGGAGTTTGATGACACATGTACTGTAGAATCTATGCTAGTGTACTACATGATGTTGACCATTGAGATCATTATTTTACAACACATTGATTATGGTTTATTTTGCTTGGAAATTTGGAGTTCAAAGTGAAAATTATAGAAGTCTAAAGGAAACATAAACATCATTCCTAATGTTTTATAACCCTCATATTAACTAAACTGAGTTGGTCATAAACATCATGTGAGGACGTGTAAGCATGACGCATCATATATGTAATATTGAAGTGCCTCAATGTAAGAATGATGAATAATAATGTAAACATCATGGGTTTGATCCACTATGTGAGGTTGATCCACTCACTCATGGTCGATCAATTGTTTTTTCATGTGGTCAGTCCTTCTATGGTCAGTTGCTAGTTCGTACTATTGATTCACATGGTCAATTATAATATTCCATTATTTGTTCATGTGGTTGATTGAAATAATATATATTTTCTTCTTACGCTGCATGATCTATCTTAATGGGCATACAATTAATCCATGGAGTGGAAGTCATGATCATCCTTTACTTAGAGAAATATTCAGATAATGTCAGTAGACTAAAAGTGAAGAATTCCATATTTAAATACCCAAATAATAAACCAATTGATATGATGTTTGGGATGTTTTTTAGTGATCAACTAATCACAAAACAATAATGAAATAGGTTTTGGATTATTGAGTGTTTATCTTCAAAGAGATTCAAGGATGATCAAAGAAAGAGGAGTTTGGAACATTTTGAATACAAATGAAAGAATAAATTCTAGATTGAAATGAAAAAATATTAATAATATTTTGATATTTTTTCTAACTAGTATAAAGATCATGATTCTACTAGGATCCCTGATCCAGGCCTTAATTTTATGAATCTTAAGGAAGAGGATCATGAGGAGATCACAACTTGAATTGTTTGAGTATATTCAAATAATAATATTTAAAATCCATTTTGATGATAAAATATGAGGTACTAAATATGATGATTAATGAGGTGGTCTAAAATTTTTGAAATATAAAAAAGAGAGATGTGATTCAATCTAAGTAATGGTGAAGTTGAGATAAAGAAAAGTTGTTATACAAATGTGTTGAGTTTTTACTGGAATTTTTTGAAGCACTCAAGTCAAAGGAATAGATTTTATATGGTGGATTTGAATGGAGTTCGCTTTATAAAGTATAGGACAATGTTATATATATATAGGATAATATAAAATGGTGATGATGAGAAGAGAGGAAATGATAGGAATGTTATTCATACATTGAAACAAGTTAACGTTGGGATAGTTATGACATTGAATATACTAAATAAATCTTTATTGAGGTCATGGATTATCTCAAGACTATCCTTATTGATGTGGTTTATTATATATTATAATTCATCAGGATACTTCTTCGTGAAATTTCATAGCTAGAGGTAGAAGTTGATGTAGAAAAATAAGTATTGGAAAAGAAATTTAATTGCTACAACATTCTCACAAAGCTGGTGAAAGTCAAAGAAGATACTATCATAATTTGAAATGGTATATTACCTCTAGATGATGAAAAATTTAAAAGATATTTATGTGAAAAATAATTATTTATAAATGTTTTTAAAGAGGTATTACATGCATAGGATAAATTTTATGAAGTCTCTATGAATTTCAAGGAAGATCAGTTAGTGGTTAAAATAAAAAAATAAAGGAGCTGGTAACTCTCTTCTTTAGAAAATAAAAATGAATGAAGTTGAAATTATGAAGTTTAAGAATGATTGGGTAGATAGGTTGAGGTCAATTCAAGATGAGAATAATATGTTCAACTTGAAATTTCTAGAGCCGAAAATCCAATGAAAGAATATTGAAGAACCAAAATCAAGATCTTCATAAAAAGTTGATAAGAGTGATTCCACAAGTGGTTATAAAAAAATTATTATATAAAAGAAGACTAATATTTGGGGTAAATAAATCTTGAGATCATCTATAGAAACCTCTACATCAAGCACATAGAAGTGGGTATCCCATAACCATGAAAAAACTGTTGGAAATAAATTCATATCAACTAAATGTGAGTATTTATATTTAAATTCAATGAAAATATAGAGGAAAAATATTGGAAAACCCAATGAAAATTCACAACTATAAATGATCATGTTCAATAAAATAATCACCCTAAATCTAGGCCAAGAAATTGGGGTTTCAATCCAAAATTAGAAAATTCCAAAATCTGGAAAGCCTACACCTAAAATAAAATGAACAAGATTTTTGGGGCACTGTTGGTGTTGATATAGGTTAGAACATGTAGAAATTGATTATAGAAAAAAAATTAGTGTATATAAGTTCAATAAGTCCTAAATAATGGAGTAGAGAATAAAAAAACTATGTAAATATGGTGAATCAGAATAGACTCTGTAGAAAAGAAATAATCATCCCGTGAAGAATAAATTTAGTTATCTTTAAGATTTATGGGGGATGTGTAATATACATGCAAATTATTCTGATGACTATTGGTATAAACCATCCAGGTGTTATTCATATATTGAATATAATATATTATCACTATATTTTATGAAGAATTTTATGTAATAAAGTGTATCATCCATGGGATAAAATCAAAAAAAGGAACTCGAACAATTCCTCTTTAGAAGACAGTGGATAAATCTAGTTAAGATATTCAACAAATATGGAAGAATTACTTCTATTATTGCATGAAAGGACATATCAAGGAATATTTTAAGATGATCATGAAATTCAATAATATAGTGATCAATCAGAAAAAAAAATAGAATCCATCCATGTAAGAGATTACAAGATCAAATTGGTTTTTTCCACCCCTAATAAAAAATATGAATGGATTCCCATTATTGGTAATTCAAAGGTTAAAAAAGTAGTGTTTGGAAGGTGTGAGAAATTTGGACATACTCTTGAAAAGTGTCGGACTACTTTACCAGAATATATGGAGATGTTGAATAAAAAAAGGAATATTGGATTATAGCTCTAAAGTTTTTGTTATAAAGAAGTATCCCACACATAAGATGGAAGATATTGTTCTAATATATATATTGATCATATGAAAAAATTAGGTTGAAGAAGTGAGGCAGTTTTATAATGATTCAAAGTGTGAAACCAGTATGTTATCTCAAGAAAATAATTCTATTTCGTCTATGGTGATAGCTAATAACAAGAAGAAATCCATGTAGTCATAAGTTGTTCAAAAATAGAAGCCTAAAGAGGATTCAATCATGAATCATAAAAATCACATTAGAGATGAAAATAAGATGTTCTCTTGGTTTAAAAATAAGTCACCTCCATAGTTCTATAATTGAGGATAAAATTTATTCCACCTGATTTATAAATCAACTATGAATGTGTTTCTATGTTGGGGAATGAAGGTGTGTTTTGGAGGAGGGTCATGATTCTTATACTTCCAGGAATGATGGTCATTATGTTGTGATGTAATTTCAATTTGTATTCATTTAAAATTAGTATTAGTTTGAATTGGTATCATGATATGTTGAATCTAAATTCCTATAAAATATTAATATGTTGATGGAATATCGAATGTAACCCTTAAGGGGGAGAAACTAATGAAATCCAAATTGCTGGTAAATTATAATCTTAATATGAATATAGAATCTAGGCAGACTGTAAAAATGAAGATTTTTTAATTCGGATACTCTCTCCCCTTAGCTTTTTATGTTTTATAATTTTTGTATTTATCAAGGGGTTGTTTTCCTAATAACAAAAAATAGGGACGTTTCTTACATTCACTTGAATTTTTTGATGTGTTTTTGGGAATATAAGTGACTGTTTAAATTTGTTTTATAAATATAATTTTAATAGCACCTAAGAAATTACAACATGAGTTAGTACCTCATAGAGAAGTTTAAATAAACAACTTATGTGTCTTGATTATGAATTCATGTTTTATACACTAAACATCCCCGCACAGACTAAGAGTGATTACCTGATGTCTCATTACAATGAAGTTTTTGGAACCTTCCTTCTCTTATGGTTAGTAGAATATCATAGAATGAAGATGTTGGTATTTCATGTAGATGTGATTTCCCTTACATTATGGGGGATAATAGTTTCCCTCTACATTTATTGTTAATACATAGGTTAAGATAATAATTGAATTGAGGATATTGAGTGGTATTGAAAACAAATCCAAATGGGGAGATTGAAGTGCCCTTAGGTATTGTGTGAATATTATATTTTATGTGTTTTAAAATTTGTTTATGGAAGTCAATGTATGCTTAGAGATGAGGGTGATGGAATGGAGAATCCATCAATTACACGGGGACTGAATATGATTCCCTTATGGTTTGGGTAATGAAGAAATGTTGGTGCTGCCATTATAAATACAAAAGATTTATCACATCACTGGTTAGAAAAATATTTTATACATGATGGCTTCCAAGGATTATTAGGATGCATAGATTCTATAGAAACCCATATAAATAAAATATTTTTTGATCTAGACCCCATGTTTTGGAAAAGTGGTCAAGATATGTGTAAATGTTGTCTCCTATAGTCCCACTATGATTTACGAGGATAATTCCGATGTTGGATTTTGGTTCGGATGACCTAAATTAAATGAAGGGATATAATGAAATTGAGTTGAAATCAAAATCAAAGGGAGTTTGAAGGATATTTTATTGGAGAATCCATCCTACTATACAAATTAATGTTAAATACTAAAATCAATGTTTAATAACACTTGGATTATGGTTTATTAAAACTAGAAATTTCTAGTTAAAAGTGGAAATTATATAAATCTACCAGTTTTGTAAAAATCATTCCTAGTACTTTGTAACCATTATGTGAGTTGAACTGAGTCGGAAGTAAACCTCATGTGAGGTTGTGTGAGAATGAATCATCATCTATTTAAGCGTGAAGTGACTATATGTAAACATCATATAGTCTAACATAAATATCTCATATTCAACCCACCATGTGTAGTTGGTCCACAGAATCATGGTCAATCAGTTGTTTGTTCATGAAGTGGAACCATCCATGGTTTGTTTCCCATTTATTCAGTTGATCCACGTAGTCTATTATCATGTTTAGTTTTTTTTGTTATTGTGGTCGATTGGAATAGTATTGATTTACATTCAATGCCACGTGGTCAATGTTAATGTTGATACAGTCATGGAGTGAAAACCATGGTTGGTCTATGATATTCACTGTCATGACGCATAAAATTTTAAAATTTTGTTACCTATTAAATACAATAAATGTGGTAAGAATGACCATAAAGAGAATGTGGGTAGACACTAGGAATATCCTTTCAGAAGAGTGTTTAGGCAGACACATTTTCATTCTGATTAACCACTAGAAATTATAAGAAATAATCAAAAATTTAAAAATAGTTATTTAAAATTAATTAAAACTATCTTAGTGAACTAAATTAATCAATGGAGGAAGAAAGTTGAGATGGAATTGTCAATGTTGTGACATCTGTTCACGTGCATGCAATTCCAATTATTTAATTATCACATCTGAATATATATTAATTCAATTATAACATATTCAAAATTTAATAAAAATACTATCAAGTATAGTTCTCTAATGTTAGAAAATGTTCTATTTATTAACACATGTCATTCATTGTTTTGTTATCTTATTTGAAAAATAACTTATGAATCATTTTTTCCATTGAATCACATGGTTAAATGCAACAACCCATTTCTCACAAAGTTTAATTATCTATCTTTGTTAGTTTAGATCACATGAAATCACTTATTAAGTATCACTCATTCATGTTTTAAGGTAAAAATCAAATAAAATATTAATTTTCCAATTAATATATTTATTTATTCTGAATTAACTCATTTAAGATTTAAGATTCTCTCACCCATGCGACCATGTTATGAACAAATAAAGTCTCCAATGATCTCCTGCCTGTAATTACATAATAGGTATCATACGAATGGAAGTAAAGTATGTGTACAGAACCCATATAACAATTATTTCATATATGCATATAATTTAATGAATAACAATCCAATCAATATGAATTAACTGACAATAAAAAATAAAAAATGTTAAAGGTATGGAATTACCACAATGTTCTTCAACACAATGACACCATAAAAATTTCCCATCCATGATGATAATAGGGAACATGAAATAATAAACAGAAGGTATCACCGTGCTCATGTCATTGAAATTTTCATCACAGTACTCCGATGATGATCGCTGAATGAGAAACATTGTTCCTCCGCTAGCCAAAACTACAAACAGAACCCCCATACATATTGGAAGCACACACGAGCCAACATCAAAAATGAAGTCAGATGGTGTGAATGGAGGATGATGGATGCAACTCATAATGATATTAATATTGTATATGGAGGGAGAGAATGATGTTGGATGCTATATAGAGGTTTGTCCTGGTGCATCCCAGTGTTGTTGTGCATGGTGGAGGGAGGCAATGATGTCAGTTATTTCAGTGACGGCAGGAGTGTGCAAGTGTGATGATGTCGGGATATGAAGCAAGCCATGTCGGCTGCATGGGGTGGTGATGGGAGGTGGTTCTGTGGGATTCTGTAGTAAAGGTCCCCCTGTCTTCTGTGAGGGAATCAACTACAGCTTGCCCCTAGTGGAGGGTGATGGTTGGATGATGAGGGACTGGTCGATGGGTGGGTAGATTGTCATGGTGATGCAAAAAATATAGTGTGCGGTTTTGGAGATCAGGCTCCTCTCCCATTAGGGTTTTTGGCCTCCACCATCTATGAAGAGAACAATGTAATCCCCCAATGATATCCACTGCCCCTGAAAATCAGAATTTCCAAAATTTTAAAATCACTAAAATAATGACAATGAATCTAATTTTAATAAAGAGAATAAATTAGAGATTAAAATTATTAAAAATATATAAATAAATTACTTACATAATTAGATATATATAACCACATGTAATTAGATAAAATAATATAATACATAAAATATAATGAGAAGTTAGAAAATACTAAAATCTATACAAAAAATAATACTATTAAATAATAATATAATTTATTAATAATAAGAAACTAATAATATCAATACATCTGTTAATAATAATAATAATTTTTATAATGATATACAACAATATATAATAGTAATATTGAAAATTAATATATATATATATATATATATATTAAAAAATACTTATATACTAATAATGAAACTAATATTAGTGAAACTACTAAAACTAATACTATAGTGTAAAATATTATATATATATATAATATAAAAAAATTACAAAAATAAAATTATAAAAATTATAAAATTAACTAAAATTATAATGAAAAGTAAAAAAACATAAAAACAATAGAAATATACTAAAAACACTAAAAATAAAAAAATATATTTACTTATAGATAAATTAGAAAATTAAAAAAATGGTAGTGATATCATTGTGAATGAAAACCCCCACACATATGTTTTTCTAACCCTAGGAAAAAAAATCATAAAACATACACAACTGAATTCATAAAAAAAATCAAAACATCAAAATTACAAGTTTAGAAATTGTAAATCACTTTTACCCACAAAATATAATTATTTATTTAAAATTCTAATTTTACAATATGGTTTCCATTCCAGTTTCATTCTTTAAAAAATAATTACCTTCACTCCTTAATTAAAGCGACCTACCTCCCCATCACTTTCATCGCTCATCACAGTTCATTGACAATGTTATACTAAATTCATGCATGCACGCATTCTTATAATAGGATTTCCTTGAATTTTACATATACACTAGTGGAAATAAAAAGAATGAAAAAATCTTGAGGATGTCACATTTGGTTTAAATTTCTCTAATTCTATAGGATGGTGTGCATAAAAAAGTGATACTTTTGGGAAAAATGAGTGTTGAACGTTGAAGTATATGCATAATAAATGTCAATTCAAATGTCTCCGTCAAAATAACAAAGCCCCAAACATAAAAAAATCCCACAAACATAAGATAATACAATTCCTCTCAAAACATGATGTTTTTATCAACATATATATATACATATTGTTTATTAATCCTCCATTTAAGGAAACAATTCACTCAACTATAACGGAAAGGTAAACATGTGAGTAACTATTCTCAAACCACATAAAATATATATAAGACAAGATCCCAAGAAAAATTAAAAAAGTATCTCATACTATATATAATCTCAGTGAAATTAGGTCATATGAAAAACTGCCTTGCTTCTATAGTAATGGATGATCACTTTTATAGGTATCACTAAAGGAAATGGTTTGTGTAAGAAAAAACAGATGTACTCATTATTGGAACAAAAATTAATCTATATTACAATATCAAAATACATATAATACATGTGAATACTATGATATGTTACACATATAATCATGATGAGATAATGTCCATCCAATTGAATCAAATGACTACATCCCCTCAACCAACTCTCTCTATGAATAAATATTCATCCCATAACATGAGTGATAATCATCATAAAAATATTCCCAAAATGGGAAAGAAAGGGTATTAGTTATGAGATTGTCATAAAAATGAATCTTCAGTTATTCTTATAGCATCATGATGGAGAAAAATTAAGGTTGGGTGAGTGGGTCATATTGGATAAATAAATCAAAAAAAATCCTCAGTCATTTTAGTGAAAATTATAGAATTCTAATCGATAGTACAGAAATACATGGAAAGTTCTAGATGAAATAACAATACCAAGATTCCCTCGATAATGAGAAACAGAAGATGATGCAAAAATTGGACATGATCCTCTTGATTATGGAAATTGAATATTGGAAATCACAAATTAGAATGTGTAAATAATCATTGTAAAAATAATCATGTTTCTTGAAAATATTTGAAAGTATGGAGTGATATGTGAAATAATCTTATTCATGGTATTAGGAATCAAAGCATGTCAAAAAGGAATCATGTGATCCGAATTCCCAAGGATACAAGTTTTATTCCCCCGATTGTGTAACTAAAAATATGCATCCATTTTCATGTGGGTTTATCAAAAACAATAATGTTTGTTTTGTTATCATTTTTTAGTTAGTTATTCTATATGGAGTTTTTAGAAGCATAAAATATGATAGGTAATAAAATAATTACCTGATTAATTTCAAACAGAAACTAAGATGTTGTCTGTATCCAATTATTCTCAAAAAATGATGGGCCTATAAAATCTACACATAGAAAGGTAATAACCACAACACATCAAAGAGATAACACCAAAATAAAATTAATACCTTAAAAGTAAAAATGTATTTGATGAATTCATCTCTACTATAGTTCCAGGAGAAAATAGATTGTGTTAAATTCATTCCATTTTATTACATAAAACTCAATGAATTGAAACTAAATACAGTGAATGTATAAACAAGTGATGGGTTATCTTCCATTGAGTGCTCAATTTACAGCGTCATTAGGTAGACATTGATGAAACTCCACTGAGATAAAATGGGAATGTATACCATTCACCTTCTTCTTTTTTGATATAAGTATTGAATCCATTAATCAAAAAGGAAACTATCCTCTGTACAATATCTCATTAGAAACATCTTTTTTCAAAAGGATATGTGTTATTAAATAAAAATAGACTAACTCACAAATGAATGAATATAAATCATATGAAGAAATACTACCTGAAAAATTGATGTTTTTTCAAAGGTAATCATAAATTATATTTACTTTTTGAATTTTCACAAGAGAAGAAATGCATTTAACCAACATTTTTATTGGTCATCTTATATCCATCATAACCTTGAATGCATTATTTGGGTCGATGATGTATCCCACTTGATTTTCACTACCAGCTACTAGAATAGGTAAATCCACCGATTTACAACACTATTCATGCACCATAGTTTAATTATCACAAGGTCAAGAGTATTTCTATAATATATGGGTATTTTAATTGATTTTTTTATCATAGTTTCATAGAGTAGGTGGGATGGTATCAATTGGAGTTTGTGACTGTTTTTTCAAGAATTAAATTTTATTCAAAGGTTCCTTCTATATTTCCCTCCTCATATTTCTCCATGGTAACATGTGTAACTACGAACTCAGAATCATTGAGGAAATAACATTCTTCCATTGTTTATAGAAAATTATAAGTGTTCTATACCACCATCCCAAACTGATTTTATGACACATTGAATGTTCAGATGTCACCACATTAGAAAATTTTTCCAACCATGAAATATTATCAAAAATATTTGATTCAATTTCATTTGAAGGTATTTTCTCTTATGTGTGGAAATCCATGGTATATTGGATAAATTATTACTCTATCATATAAAATAAGGGTCATAGTTTAATACCCTATTCGTCCTTGAAGAAATTTTCATCCTCAAAATGTGGAATGGGTTATACATCAATGGAATATATTCTCACATTGGGATGGAAGGGTTGTGAACTCATAGAATAAAGACATAAAATCACATTGTTCGACAGACCACTATATTCCAAAAAGTGGAAAAATAAGAAATCATATTATTGAAACGTGACTAGATCAGCAGAATCAAATTGTGATTGAGAGGATTTATCAATGGAGTGATGAGAATTATGATAAATCCCAGAAGTATCGTCCTCATAATTAGACAATGAATGTTGATCATGTGGATCCTTTACTGCACTTTTCATAAAATAATTTTTCTGAATTGGATCATAATGTTGTAGGGATGTGGCAAGTTGGACAAGATGAGTCATTTGATTTTCTATATCCTTAGTTGATGGAATAAAATTTCCATTACATTCTTCATGAGTATCAAAAATCCTATTTGTATCTGTGATGGAAAAAAACATGTTCCCAATTATTGAATTATATATTTGACATGGTGGTTGATCAAAATTGTATGCCTTTATCGAATGTGAAAGATTATTTATAAACAATATTTTTTTGACATTGTGGATTTTATGATTTGAGGTTTTCTAAAATCTCTTGAAACCTAGATAGAGCATGAATTATCATGTTCTGTATTTTCAAGAATGCATTAAATTTTAGAATACTCAAATGGTGGGTAGGATGTACCAAGAGAATATGGTAAACAATTCTCTCATGGATCATGCCACACATTAAAATAAAAATAATTTAAGTAAAAAAATTACCCAGAGTGCTCATGTGTAGTGTAAAGTCATATATCATACCACACAATGTGGGTGGGTATTGGTTATAATTGTGTGGTGTGTCCCATTCCATTTCAAACTTCTAGGTCCCTTGAGTATCCCTACAACAACAAAAAATAAACATATTAAATCTGAAATTTTTTCTAAAATATGTATATTTTTATTTTTAGACCTAAATTATCCATTTTAAGGATATCTTAATGCTACTATTATTACTCAAAACAGTGCCAGAAATTTGGTAATCATTTTCCTCACATGCCAAATTTGAAAATATATCAACCAACTAACTACCATGGTAACAAAAAACAAGGTTGAACCAAAGGGAGAATGTCCTTATACACCTAGAATATTATCTTGAATGTGTGTTTAGGAAAACATGTTTTTAAGGAGATTATCAATTATAAATTATAAAAACTATGAAACTATGGAAGTGTCAATGTTGTGACATCACTTTAGGTGCATACAATGAAAAATATTTAATTCTCAAATCTGAATAATTATTTATTTTATTAGCATTGATTCCAAATTCAGTCAAAATATTATCAGGTATCATTATCTTATGTTAGTTAGTATTCTAATTATTCACATAAATCATATTCATTTCATTCTTTTTTTATGAATGAATGCATAACATTATTTCATCGAATCACTAGGTGAAATGTAACGACCAATTTCTCACAAAGAATAAGTATCTATCTATGTCGGGTTTTCCCATATAACATCATTTATTAGGCATTAATCATGAATATTTTAATACTAAATTAACATAAATTATTATTTTTCAAATAAAATATTAATTTATTCAAGATTCACTCACATGGGATTTATGATTATCTCATGAAAGAGGTCAAGTTATGAAAAAATAAATTCTCCAATGATCTCCCACCTGTGATTACATATTAAGTATCACAAGAACGACAATGAAGTAAGTGTGTAGAGACCATTTGACAATTATCCCAGACACAAATATAATTTAATGAATAAAAATCTAGTCAATATGAATTAATAGACAATAAAACTTGAAAAAAAAATAATGGCATGCAATTACCGTCACATTCACCAACAGTCTGACACCATGAAAACTAATCATCCATAATGAATATACGGAATATAAAATAGTAAAAAGAGGCATCACTATCTTCATGTCATTATAATTTTCACCTCAATCCTCTTCTTAAAAATCTGATGATCACTAAATGAAAAACATAGTTCTATCCCTAGATAAAACTCCAAAGTGAACCCACATTTATTTTTTTCATTAACAAGACACCATAAAATGTGAAGTCAATTGGTATGTAAGGAGGACTAAAGTTGTATCCTACAAGGATTTCAATGTTGTAGATTGAGAGAGAGATAGACACGGGTTGCTATACAGGGGGCTAACCAGGTGCGTCATGGTGGTGTTGTGAAAATAAGAGGGAGGTGGTGCCATTGGCTACTATAGTGGAGGTCGGCATGAGAAGGTATGCTGATGGAGGGAATGGAAGGTGGTCCACTACTGTTCTGGTAGGGGTGATGCACAGGAGGTCGGTGGCATGGGGTGTTTATGGGCGGTGTCACCATAAGCTTCTACAATAGAGGCACATTCGTCTGATGTGAGAACGTATGTTGTTTCACCCCCTTAAGGGGAGGGTGATAGATTGATAATGAGGGATAGACCGATGGTTGGGATGAATCTTTGTTGTGATAGACAACATGGGGTGAGTGAGTCTATAGATAAGCTTCCTCCCCCTTTTGGAATTATAGCCTCTACCCTTTCTGAAGAGAAGAGGGAAATCCCCCAATAATATCCATGACCCCATAAAGATATAATTTTCAAAATTTAAAAACAAATGAATTAAATACAGTTAATATAATTTTAATAATGAGAATAAATATGAGATTAAAACTAATAAAAATAAATATTAAAAATTATTAGATATAATTACATCTATTTATACAGATATAATTAGACAAACTAATATAACACATCTATATTAGTTTATCTAATTATATGTGTGTGAATATATGTAATTATATTTGTCAATTATATATATATATAGTTTTTATTAGTCTTAATCTCACATTGATTCTAATTATTATAATTAGATTAATTTTTTTATTTCATTGTTTTTTAAATTTTGTAAAATCTGATTTTTTAGGGGAAATATATATCATTAGGGGATTTCCCTCTTCTCTTCATGAAGGGAGGGGCTAAAACCCCAAAAGTGAGAGGAAGCTGGACTCTATACTCACTCACCCTATTATTTGTATCCCCACATAGATCCACCCCATCCATCAGCCTCTCCCTCATCGTCTAGCCATCGCCCTCTCCTCGAGGGGAAGAATCCACTAACGTTCTCACACCAGGCGAATGCGCCTATATTATAGTAGCCCATGGTGCCACCTCCCATAAACACCCCAGTACACCAACATCCTAAGTATCACCCCTACTAGAAAAATAGTGGCACACCTTCATTTACCTCAATAATCACACTTGAACCCACCGACCTCTAGTAAAGTAGAAAATGTCGTCACCTCCATCATGCTTGCACATCACCACTACGAAGCACTAGGTTAGCCCCCTATACAATAGCTGATGTCCATATATCCCTCCATCTGCATTGTTGAAATCAATTTAGGTTGAAAACATCCTCCTACTTACATAGCAGTTGGCATCACATTTTATTTTTTTCATGTGCGCTATGACAACACATGGGGTTTACTTTGGAGTTTTGGCTAGTGGGATAATTTGGTATCTCATTCAACGATCATCAGCTTTATCCAAAGAGGATTGAGGTGAAAATTATGATAACATGAAGATAGTGATACCTTATGTTTACTATTTTTTTCCTTATTATCATAATGGATGACTAATTTTCATGTTGTCAGAGTGTTGATGAATGTGAGGGTAATTACAATCCTTTAATTTGTTTTCAAATTTGGGTGTCAGATAATTAATATCGATTGGATTTTTATTCCTCAAATTATACTTGAGTCAATCCTAATTTTCACATTGTATCTAAACTCATACTTCAGTGATTTTCTTTTGATAATTAATAAGTAATCATAAGTGGGAGATCATTAGAGAATATTTTTGTTCGTAACATGATTGATCGCTAGAGAGAATCGTAAATCTCATGCGAGTGAATATCAAATAAATAAATATGTTAGTTCAAAAATAATTTTTTATTTTCATAAAATATTAAAACTTTCATGAGTGATAACTAATAAATGATCTTATGTTATTGAACCCGACACAAATTGATACTTATTTTTTGTTAGAAATTGATCGTTACATTTCACAAAGTGATTCAACAAAAAAATGCTAAGCATTCATTCATCAAAATAAAGAATGAAATGATGATGATTTGTGTGACTAATTAGAATCCTTTAAAAATTAGATAATGAAAACTGATAGTATTTTGATTCAATTTGATATCAGAGATAATCGAATAAATAATTACTCAGATTTGAGAATTGAATAATTTGCATTGCATGCACCTGAAGTGATGTCACAACTCTGACACTCCCATCTCCACCTATTTCGTCCCTAGATTAATATGGTTTACTTAACAAGTTTCATTTAATCACTAAAAATTATTTTTAAATATTTTCATATTTTTTTTAATTTCTCGTTCTTAATCTCATTAAAAACATGTTTTCCTGTACACACTTTCAAGAGAATGTTCCTAATTTCTATGAACATTTTCCATGTGGTTCAACACTAATTTTCACTACAACAATAATTAGTAGGTTAATATAATTTTATAATTTGGCTTCTCACAAAAACACTTACCAAATTTTTAGATCTATTTCCAGTGAGAATGGTAGAATTAATAGATCCTTAAATGGGTCGATTAATGTCTATAATTAAATATATTTATACATTAGAAAAACTTTCAGATCTACAATGTTTTTTTGCGGGAAAATTTAAGACACCTAGAAGTTTGGAATGGAGTGGGGCACACCAGAAAATTATAACCAATACCCACCACTAATAAAAAATTGTTCATTAGTGACCGCCAACTGATGGCCAATGGTGATTGTAGTTTACCGTCACTATAGGGACTCCATAACTAACCACAATGGCATTTTCCGAGATGATTACTAGCAACTCCAAAAAATGGCCTCTACAAATTAATATATAGTGACATCCGTAGGAGGTCAGTAGTGCCCCCAAAATGTAAAATCATTAGAATACAAGGAATTTTTTTTAAAAAACCCACATTTTGAAAGAATCCATAGAGGGAAAAAACAACCGCTGGTAAATAGAAGCACGTGCAGAAGGTTCAATGTGTTTGTGTGTTTCGATTAAGTGGAAGGGAAATAAAATTTATAAATCACATAAGGTGAACAATATAATAGAAGATATCTATTCTTGAGTAATGCTGGTGAATTATATTTATCTAAAATTATGATAATATCGTATGATATAGGTAACTGAAATAAGGCATTACTGGAATCCACTTCAATCACAACTCACATTGAAGGAATAATGTTGAGTAAAAATAAATTCAAATAAAGGCAGATGATCATAAAATAATTCATACATAAATATAGTAATGTTTTCATGAGGGGTATTTTATTCCATGAATGAAGATTATTGGATGATCAAAAAATGTATTTTCATAGATGGACAAGAAAGAATCCATTTAATGTTTACATAAGTGCTTCATGTTTCTTTATTGAATCTAGAATCATGTGAAAGACAAAGAGGATATGCCTTCAACAACTGAAGATGTTATGAATTTAACACAATCCAAACATTGAAATATTTTGGGATATGATATTCTCCCAAACATTAAAACATTTCATATTTAATAATAATAAAATATAAATATGGGGAAATAAAGTGTTCAACTCTAAGAAATAAGGCAAAAATACCTATAAATCGAAAATGAAAATACGATAATTTTGATTCTCTATCGTTCCATTATAAAAAATTCATCATTTAAAAATTTAAACTATATTCAGATCTATGTTAAAATAAAATATGATGAATATGAACTAACCAATGTTTTAAAAACCCAGATCAATAATCATATCCTTAGATTGAAATGATGTGAAAATTCCACAATGATTTAAAATATCAATACCATGACTAACAATTCTTAAGAATTATTCCTTGATACAAAATACATATGGAAACAAATCACCAAAGACTTATCCCAATCATATATATTATAAGCTATTTTATACTCAATAACTATATTGAATAAATGAAATGATGAAAAGTTCTATCAACCACGATTCGCATAATACTAACAAATTCCTTTTTTCTATTAGGGAAATATGTATTTAATGTGATATTTATCAAAACCTACAAAAAAATAAGATAAGTTCCATAATTGAAATATAAAAAATAAATTAATGATACATCATGGGATAACACCTTAAATTATGATCAGAATTAGTATAAATTTAATAATTAAGTACCTTAATCACTTTTATAATCTCATGATCTAATGTTAGGCCTAAATAAAAATGTTTCCCAAGGAAACTATGGAATCAAATATATATTTATGAACCATTAAATCAGATGTGATTTAAGGAAATCGAAATCAACTACAAGATGGTTGTGATCCACTTTCTCCACATCAATGACAAGACATATTAACTAATTCCATAGAACATACTTCTCCTAAATTTTACCAACATTCATATTTTTTATATTTTTCCTCTTTTTAAAAATGACTCATCACCTAGAATAAAATTATTTCTATCATCGTACACTAATTCAAGATTCATTTTTTGACAAATTTGAGATAATGGGAAATAATATTTATAATTTATAATTATATTTTACATGAAGTAAAATAATTCAATCTGATCACTTCCCCAAAAATAAAAAAGACATATCCTTGAAGTTCCCATATAAAAAAATCTCGACGTAAAAATTTACTAGATTCCATTTATAGCTAATATAAGATCAATAATCATGACTTGTAATGTAAATAAATCCACTACTTAAATTCAAAAAATTATGTTCTTTAAACTAAAATGAAATTTTTTGAAAATAAAGTTTACCTAATACTTTATTTCTGTAATCTAGATCTGCATTATTTGATGAAATACGTTTGAAGAGGATCACTAAAACAGAAAATAAAAGATTCCTACCTATAAGATAATTACAACACTCCTTGGATACTTTTTCACACCAAAAGGATCTCTATCCCTTAAATGGATTCTAGTGAATTCTTTGAAGAAGAATAATGAAGGATTTACAATCATTGAATCAACTGTCGTTTCAAAAAATGGAAATCATCCCATTGCAGGCCATCCCTGAGGATATCCATTAAATAAAGTGAATTGATCATATTGGGTGCCATCTTATGGAGCCCATACATTATAACCTATTATTTTACATAAAAAATTTATTTGATTCATTTTAATCCATTAATAAATCCATCACATTCATTTATAATTGATGAAAAACTGTAGGATGTGGTTGAATTAACACATGAAATGTCATAAATATAACACCCCCATTATAATACATAATACAAATATATCATAAGGACTTATGTATGAATGTGAATTCTTAAATAAAAAATTATGATCCATGGATAAATTTGTATATGAAGACCCACCATTTTGCATTTCCGAAAATCTCCCACATGGAAAACTCCAGTAAGGACTTAATGAAAAAAATCCCAACTCTTTTTGAATCTATTAACAAATATCTTGATGACAATTTACCACATTTTATAAAAAAAAGGATTCACCTTCTCACAATGGAATGCTAATTCCTCACAATGTAATTGTAGAATATCTGTAGATCTGTGGGACTAATGGGTTACTCAAGGATTATGCAATTTTTAAAGACATAATATGGATGCGATGCTTTATAAAATCATCGAGTGCATTCATATAGTGTTATCACATTTACTCATATGTTAAAATGAATGAGTAGATTCATTGACCATCTCATTAATCTCATGTATCAATTCAAATCCTCTCACACATTTCATCTTATAAAATGATACTTAAATGATACCTTAGGTGGAAGATTCACTTTACTGAAACAATTTATCATTATACCACCCTTATGAACAAAGAAAAAATTCATATGATACCATAATTGTACCTTTCCACTTTAAAATGAATTTACTCATGATATAACATCTATCATACATTAGAATAGAAGCACGCTGTTGTATAAAATAATTTTTCATGAATTATGATTTACCCTAAATCTTGATATATGATATACCTCATATAAACCAACAATTTTTAGTATATAAGTCATATTATATGATTAATTATATCATACCATATGGTATAACTGATATATATCATACATTTATATATAAATGATTTAGGGAATACCTCCCTTAATCCACCACTTTCACAAAAACAAAATAAAAAGTTTCTCATTTCACTTTATATTTTATCATATATGATAAATTTGGAAATCATATCCAAATGCCTTTTGGATATCTTTCAAAAAAATTGGAAATTGTTAAATTCACCATGTATCACATAATATGTAATACCTTTTGGATACCTATCCAAGAAACTTTTATATTAACTATAAAACACCTTTAGATTAGAAATCTGAGTTAAAATCAACTCTAATTCAATGATGTGGTTTGCAGTGATTCCTCTGGACTTCACAATTTTATAAAACCTTGAACATTTTATCACATGTGTTATAAATATTTAATTTTAGAATGTGGGTAGGTTTATGGAAAATCCAGGAAAAACCCACTGGAATGATTTGAAGTGGCTAGAGAGAAATACATTTACAACTTCAATGATATGTTTTAATTTTGGTAAATGTTGAAATGTGATTATTTAGTAGTTTACATATTTTTACTGTACCAAATATAAACATTAAGATATTGATTATATGTTTTGTTTTTATGGGATGTAGAGGATTAAAAGATCATAAATATAACTTTAAATTTAGAGTTCCATTATCTAAATGAAAAGTAGAATAAATAGAGTTTACTAAAGGTTTTATGTAAGCTTTATAGCATAAAGATTCTATTTGAGAACTAGGGTTTTCATAATTCACTGTTTATTGGGATGACCCATGTTCTCTTCACATATATTGAAATCACATTTTCTATAACTGGGTTATGTATGTTTTTATTTGGTAATATTTCATTAGTGTAATAGTAATAAAGATGCATGCTTCAATGGATAAAATTGGAATGGGGGAAACAAATATTATATGTAATAAAATCTATAAATGTGTCAACCGATAATAAGAAACACCCAAATAATGTATTAAGTATGTAAACAAAACCAAAATAATCAGAAAATAAAAAACCAGATATATAATATAAAAAACTACTAACCAAAGTATGAAATTTCCATTCTTGATATTAAATTCATAACATATTTATGAAATAGAACTATAGATATGGATACTATATGATCCTTGAGAAGTACATAAACTCAATATCTGGAAGATTACGAAAAATAAACATTGGAATCATAGAATAGACAAAATCTTCAGATTTAGAGTAACATAGAAAACTTGATAAAAACACTCAAGTCTCTACTAGTGATCAGTATACAAAGGAATTAATGATATTTACTAAAGGTGAAAAGATGAGAATAAACTAATTAGTTATCAAAAGAATACAAGAAATAGGGTTCAAATAGGATATTAGTAAGGGAATGGACATGTATTTGTAGAATTCATTTTTTGTTTTTTTGTTTTGATATGGGAAACAACTATTTTCACTATAATTTACATGGGGTTATAGGGAATGGAACTCAATATTATATAAATAATATCCCCCATTTTTATTTACCTAAGAAATAAATATTTTCAAAGAGAATATTATATATTTATGATAGAACTATCAGTTTGGTTTTCACGCATAAGGTATTAATTAATAATCACAGTGGAATAAAATAGATTTGGGAACCAGATATTCATTGATATATATATATTTTGGTCACATGCTTAAAGAGAACCAATAGAAGTAATTCCATATGAAATTTGGGTGATGGAAGTTCCTAAAATCAAAAACCTAAAAATAAAATTAGGGACTACCTGATTGCATGAAAAATGTAGAACCAAGTGAATAATCTAGCATGTTGATGTAGAGTTAGTTGCGAAATCATCTTCATATATCCACTATTCACTAGGAATGACATAATACAGTCAATAGGAAATTGAATAAAATAAGATTAGGAGAGATGTTGTTCAACCTCATCTGTTGTCAAACACTGAGAGCATCATTCAAATCATTTATCATGTAGTACACATCAACCATTGTGACATAATTAAAAATTTTCAAACAATAACACAATATGTTTATTTAAGAACATTTCACTCTTTATGAAAATGCATACTGGAAGAGTATAACTTTAAAATAGAATTATAAAACTCACAAAATAAAATGGTCAATAAAATAAGGTGATGTGTATGTGGAAAGAACATACACAACAATTTTAGATATAGAATTCTGAAATTCCATGATATATGTTCTATTAAAATTCTAGAAAAAAACACCATCACACATAAAAAAAAGACAATTATGTTTAAAACATCCAATTTAGTAACAAATATAATCATAATAAAAGTATGTATTTATAAGGCCCCATCCTTAAACATTACTTAATCTTGAGTTATTACAAGATTACACATTGAGGATATTTTCAGGTTTAGATTTTTAGAGAATTAGATCATAAAACATGCATTATATTCCACATTCAAACAAAGTGGTTACATAATGATAGTATTCATTTTTTTCCATCAACGGAAACATATTTAAAATAAAACATGGATTCTTTATTGACACTTCCTTGACACTATCATCATATCATGTACCTTTCCCTTGACCTATGAAAAACATTTCAAAAAACATGGGATGAGCATAAAAAGCTCAGTAAGGGTTATAAAAAATATGGAAAGGAAACATGAGTTCATATATACATAAGAATGAAATCAAACTTTACCCATGAAACATAGGAACTTTAACATACCTCATCAAATCATGAATAAATCATAGAAATCATAAGACATAAAAGGTAACTTGAGGAATTCACAACATTCTTATGTAGGGAGTAACCCTCTTAGTTACATTTGGAATACCCACCACAGTATATTCCCTAAATCTCTTCGGAGAAACCTTAACATTTCACTCCGTCGCGTTACCCAATGCATTGGAGAGCTATATCGGGCTCACCCGCCCTTAGTTTATCATGGAACCACCCGTTTTCATAACAATGCCCATGAACCATAACATAAACGTATCACATAAAACATGCATAAAAGAAACATAACATTTCCACATTTCAATCACAATATAACATTTTAGTATATTCAAATAATGAATCCATTCAAAAAGAAACCATTTCCAAAACCATTTAAAACATTTAATAAAGAGATTTTTGAATCAAAGTGTCCCATACCACCTTGAAGCTTTTAAAATTTTAAACCATTAATATCCATATAAATAAATCCTTAAAACCATTTTGAAAACATGGATATTAATAAGAATAAATAACTAAAACATTTAAAGCGATATTTTGGTTAAAGGGGTTTTACCAAAATAAGAGACATTTGAATACAATATTTGAGGAATAACATTTAGTCAGAACTTTATAATATCATGAGAATAAATGGATTCATGATATAATATTCCAAAGGACAGTATATACACCATATAAGAGTGAATTGGTGCATAACAACAATGAAGTCTCAATAGAAATGTCAAATGTGATGAAATCCCTTATAAAGAAGGTATCCTTAAATTAAGGATAAATCAATCTAAAAATTATGTGTGACAAATATAAATACACCCAATATAAGTGGATATTAAGTGTAAAACAATAAAATTTCATTCACACATATTCAAAGGATGACATGTTCCATAACTAGATGTTGAACCCCAAGAAATCGAAATTGGGTTAAAAAGTTCCCTTGGTAAAATTCGACAGCCTAACGGCATCACTTCAAAATTCAGAAAATGAGTTGATGGGAGATAAAAAGGGAATCTCATCACTTGGACATAAAATTTACATCAATAAGGATATAAAAGAACATGTCCCAACATAATAGTATGTGAATTAAAAGACATAACAAAAGAAGATTTTTAAGAAGTGGAGGGTGAAAGGTCCCCTACCGAGTTGGGTAACTTTCGAAACGTACACCCCATGGAAGAAGGGTCATAAAATGAAGATGTGAATACCCATAAATGAAATTATACTACACAAAGTGTATAATAATTTTAATTACATACACCACTCAAAGGAAATTGTTGCAAATGTAGCTTAAATCTCATGGGAATATAAGTGAGGTGAAAAATCTCTTACGAAAACACGGCAGCCTAACGGCGCCACTTGAAACTTCCAAAATGGATTGATGAGAGAGAATAGGGTCTCTAATTATATGAACATAAAAATTACAGTAAGCGTAATATAAAATAATATCCCAATAACAAGAAATATGAGCTTTAAAAGGAATGACATAAAAGAGTGTACTTTTAAAGAAACAGAGGAGTCAGATCCCTTACCTCAAGTCCAACTTATCTTGTTCGTTTCTTTATATTCCTGAATAATAATATTTTGTCAATTTATAATTGCTTAAGGACCTCCTATAAATATTATTATTCAGTTCATATCACATATTTTAATGTTATAATAATTGGTTAATAATATGAGTTCATATCAGATGTCTTTGTCGATGTTTGGTGCATGAGTCAAAAATTGAACTTGTTGGAAAATAATTTTCCATGTAGTTATAGGTACATCATATCCAGAATAGTATTGATGTTTTAAATATCATATATATCCAGTATATATTCATTTTATACTATTCCATAGCATTTGGAGAAAAAAAATTAAAAGCACCGTTCATGGAGACGGTAGGCCGTACGTACGCATGAACGCTACTTTCATTTTTTGTCATATTAATGGAATTAAAACAAAATGAGATATATATATATATATGTTATAATTCCAGAATTATATCCATAATTTATATGTAATATATTACATATATATCAATTATATATATGTACTTATAATAGAACATAACATTTTGAGATAAGAAATGAAATGTACCGTTCATGGAGACGGTAAGCCGTACGTACGCATGAACGCTACTTCCATTTCTATTTCATATTTAATGGAATTAAAACATAATGATACATAATATTATTTTAATTCCAGTATGGTATAATATATAATATCATTAAATATATCCTTTATACGTACCGCATATGGTATTAATGAATCAAATCACTTTGAGGGGGCGGTAGTCTGCACTTCCTTAAATGAAGATATCACGTTTACCCTAATGGAAACCATAAAGGTATGCCATAAATGAAAAATACAGAGGCTTAAGTAAAACATAAACATATTATATATCATATATAAATATAGTTTCATCTTAATGGACACCTTTGAAGGTGTTAGAAGAATGTTGAACAATCATCGTTTCGTGAGGCAGAAATTCACCATCCACAGAAACAGTATGTTCTTTAACCATTAGATGTAGGTGTGTGTAAGTTTAGCTCAAATGATTCTTATAAAAACATCCTAGTATATTGAATATACTGTATTTGTTACGAAATAAATTAATAAAAAGAGTTTAGGGGGTTGGAGAAACAAAATAACACAAAAGGACACAGGTGAAGACATTACCTTAAAATCAGGTAACTCCCATTGGTTTGAGCTCAAACACTTCCTTGGGAAGACTTATGCCCAAAGTGGGGCTTCAAGAAGTTAGAGACGGATGTGGATAGACAGAATGGGAAGGGTTTGGTCGAGCCAAAGGCTTTGGAAGTGTGGGTAAGGAGGTAGAAGTGGGGGCCTTTTATAAGAGGAGGGGAGGGGCACTCTTGGAAAGTAAAGAAATGTTAATTTATTTTAGAATGAGTTTCGGATTGTAATGGTCCCACATTGATGTGTTTCTAGGCTAAGGTGATAAGGGTTCTAAATACACCCATTAAATAGGTTTTGGACATGTTTAGGTCTTAGATTGTACATTATCTTTCCATTTTATTTAAATCGTTAAATAATGAGGTCATCGCTGCATCATCATGATGTCATAAATAATGTAATTTATTTAATGTCTAAAAATTATAAAAAATATACTATGATGTATGAAATCTTTTTATCTTTCCAATTACTATTTATAGTAAAAAATCTGACTTGTATAACCCCATGTAAAAATTGTTTTAGTAAACCATCTCATGTTTGTGTCATTTTTACTTTAACATTAAATAAAAAGGTATTTATGTCATTTTCCAACCAAAGTGGCTCCATGGGGTCCCCAAGTTGACCCATGGATTTTCTTGGTCGGACATGACTCATCCAATGAAGGTAGTACATGTGTCTAGGTCATTTCATATTATTAAAATATTATTTTTACCTTAAACTACACTAATTACCTCTAATCGCGATTAAAAACTTAATAAGTTACTCTTCACCAAAAAATTATTTTAAACCCATTGAACCAAATTTTACTTCTTAATGACAACCATGTATGTCGGATTTTTGAAATTCAAAACACAAAGGTGGGAAATTTTCATTTAAACGGAAAATCAGTTTTTATAAGTACCACTTAGTGGTTTCACTATTCATCAAAAATTGAAGTTTTTCAGAAAATTACCAAAAATTCACCCTAAGCTATATTTGATATTCCGAATTCAAAAATGATGTCTATTTTAAAAAATTCAAAACATATTAGTTGCATTAATTAATTCAATAATTAATTCCCGCTGTCAAAACAAATAGCGTGTTTTTATGAAACAAAATGTATCAAAAGATTGACACTAGTTTAAGTCCGATTTCAAAGTGAAATTAATTCCAACGAAAACTATTGGATTAAATGGTAAAAATATATTGTAATTTCACTTTAAAACCAATTAAAAAGATTATATAATCATATAAATAAATTAGATTAAAAAGAGGTTTTGAATTAAAATACAACATTTTTCACTATTCATTAAAATATGAACTTTTTCGGAAAAACACCAAAACTTTACACAAAGTAAATTTTTATGTCCCGATTCTAAAGAAGAATTTTATTTTGTCAAATATAACACATACAATTGTCAAAAAGTGGATTTAAAAGAGGTTCTCCATCAAAAGGCAGTTAATCGACCTTTAAAAGAATATTAGAATGTTTACGCTTAAAATTGGATTCATTCGCATTTTTAATCCTCTAACATTTATTGTAAAAAGTAAAAATATTTGACAAAAATATATAATCATTTTTTAGTTAGTTCTATTCATTCCCACCATCATAATAGATAGGCGTTAACTACCATTTAAAATAATATTATTTTATTATTAGAGTGCAACGTAAGATTCCCAAGAAACTCGTTTTTGCGTATTGGGTACGCCATCAGGCATAGCATACCCTTTAAAGTAATATTAATATTTTATTCAAATAAAATATGGATAAAAATAAAAATGTCATATTCTTTATTTACCTGGGGTGTTACATCCTTCCCCGCTTCTGGGAATTGTGTCCTCCCAATTTTAAAATTGAGCTCAGAAACATCCTTGAAAGTCCCACATCGGAAAAAGAGTCGGTAAAACAATCACTTTAATATAAAGAAAGATAAGTACAGAGGTCACCCAAGTTAACCCAAACTAGGATTCCGTGTAAGAAAACATGGACATGGAGGAGAAAACATAGGGTCATGTTCTGATGGAGAGTGATATAAAACATGTTTAGGAGAAATTTAACCACAAGAAAATCACAAACATGTGATGGGTTAAACGGTATTCGATTCCCCAGTAGGAAAATTTAACAGAATTTTTTTTTGTTTTATGATAGTCTTCATTGAGGAATTTATTTTTGAGCTTAACTAAATCATAATGAAACATACTTACTTTTCACGTAGACTTTCAACTTTTACTATATTTCTTAATCAAACTCATATTTTCTCCAAAAGACGAGTATTTAAGAAGACTTGTTCGCATTAAGTGTACTATAATCAACTTCTAGAGAATCACCTAATCCACAAAAGAGAAATATATACACCCCATGTCTTTAGAATCTAACCAAAACCAAAACCCAAAAGGTTAGTAAATGATCAGATAATCCAGAAAAGGATAACCCTTTATAAAAATAAAATCTATTCTTAATCTCCAAAATTTGTCCAACAAAACCCAGAGTTCAACTAGGACCATTCGATAAACAGTTTGTCCATAAAATACTTCAAAGTTAACCAAAATAAGATTGAAACCCAAATATTTGAAGGATTTAGTCACATAGTCTTCCAAGTTAAATCGTAACATTTATCTCCAAACAACGTCAGTTTCTCTTAAAGTCTCATATTGAAAAGTAATTAACCTAATCACATATCCTCCATGATAGGTTAATAAATTTCCATAGATAACCCAAAATCAGCTCATTCTAGATTCATAAGATCATCTAACTAAAAATAATTAGTTAAACTAACCAGGGACTTCACGTAGTCCAGTGGTAGGCGATAAATACCAGTTGCACTTTGGTTGTGGGTTCGATTCCCGCAGCTTTGTCCGACGCGACGGGTTGTCACACGGTCTGCGTGTTGTCCTTTTTCCAATACTATATAATTCTCAATTCATTCCCCAAAAAGATATAAGATCATCAAAAATAACCATAACATAATTTAACCTCAATTTTATCTCATGCCTTTCACTTCCATCATAACATATAGTAACCCATAATTACCTCAAAAGTAAGGATCATATAAACCCAAATGGTTCTTTATAACTATGTCCACAAAATAATAGATAACTATTCCTTGAATAAAATTTTCATATGTTAAACATCAGGGTTACACATACTATAAAAAGTCTTCTAATGTAACCCCATCATCAAAAGAGACTTAATACTCTTAATAATTTCACGATAACTTTTGAAGACCTTATATGATGACTTCTTACTCATTCAACATTCTTCATGATCCATTAACCATTCCTTTCCAACTTATTTTGAAATACTTATTTCCTACAAACAAAATCATGAATCATATCCTAAGATTCCAAAATAGGAAAACAATAGTTATGAAATAATCCATACCTTTGATTGGTCATTGTCAGTTTCTTCATCCTCAATCGGAATGGAATTAGGTATTGGTAAACAAATATTCGTATGATTTTGGTGATCCCATTCACGAAACTTCTTCATAGGACATGTGTTTTCATAATGACCATGCACACCACATTTAAAACATTCAATTGATCCCTCAGAAAGAACTTCTTTCCCTTTCCTCGAGTCAACTAGATGCTTCCTTTTTCCATGGTAGGTTCTTGCTTTATGACCTTCATTTCCACATCTATAGAATATTTCTGTCCCTTTGAAACATTTTCCTAGGTGTTTCTTTCCACATCTTTGACACATAGGGTTTTGAACACACTTACCTTTATGATTATTACCTGTAGTTCCGTAGGGACTTGTTTCTCGCATATATGATGCCTTAGAGAAATCACCAAGGTTTAGGTGGTCAATCATGACTCCAGATAGTTGGTTGAGGTTAATCACAAGAGTTCTCATTGCAGCCCCCATATGATTCAGTTGCTTGGTCAAAAAACTGTCATAGTTTCCTTCACATCCACTATTACTTTGATGCCTTCTAGATCCAGCCATTTACTAAAACCAAAAAGGTCAGTGTGAGTATATCAACAAAACCATCACATACCAATGAGGAAGATAAACAGTAAGATATACGTACTCATTCACTTTATCTAGAACTAGGACTCTTTCTGAAATCCTAACCATTATGTTAATGTCACTTATGCTTAAAGAATACCCTAACCCCTAAAGTTATCTAAACCGACCTCTGATACCAACTATAAGGCCCCAGCCTTAAACCTTACTTAATCTTGAGTTAGTACAAGATTAAACATTGAGGATCTTTTCAGGTTTAGAGTTTTAGAGAATTAGATCATAAAACTTTCATTACAATCCACATTTAAACAAAGTGGTTACATAAAGATAATATTAATTTTTTTCCATCAACGGAAACATATTTAAAATAAAACATGGATTCTTTCTTGGCACTTCCTCGACACTATCATCATATCATGTACCTTTCCCTTAACCTATGAAAAACATTTCAAAAAACCTGGGATGAGCATAAAAAGCTCAGTAAGGGTTATAAAAAATATGGAAAGGAAACTTGAGTTCATATATACATAATAATTATATCATACTTTACCCATGAAACATAGGCACTTTAACATACCTCATCAAATCATGAATAAATCATAGAAATCATAAGACATAAAAGGTAACTTGAGGCATTCATAACATTATTACGTATGGAGTAACCCTCTTGGTTACATTTGGAAAACCCACCACAGTATATTCCCTAAATCTCTTCGGAGAAACCTTAACATTTCACTCCTTTGCGTTACCCAATGCATTGGAGAGCTATATCGGGCTCACCCGCCCTTAGTTTATCACGGAACCACCCGTTTTCATAACAATTCCCAAGAACCATAACATAAACTTTTCATATAAAACATGCATAAATGAAACATAAAATTTCCACATTTCAATCACAATATAACATTTCAGTATATTGAAATAATGAATCCATTCAAAAAGAAACCATTTCCAAAACCATTAAAACAATTTAATAAAGATATTTTTGAATCAAAGTGTCCCATACCACCTTGATGCTTTTAAAATTTTAAACCATTAATATCCATATAAATAAATCCTTAAAACCATTTTGAAAACATGAATATTAATAAGAACAAATAACTAAAACATTTAAAGCGATATTTTGGTTAAAGGGGTTTTACCAAAATTAGAGACATTTGAATACAATATTTGAGGAATAACATTTAGTCAGAACATTATAATATCATGAGAATAAATGGATTCATGATATAATATTCCAAAGGATATTATATACACCATATAAGAGTGAATTGGTGCATAAAAACAATGAATTCTCAATAGAAATGTCAAATGTAATGAAATCCCTTATAAGGAAGGTATCCTTAAATTAAGGATAAATCAATCTCAAAATTATGTGTGAAAAATATAAATACACCCAATATAAGTGGATATTATGTATAAAACAATAAAAGGTCATTCAAAAATATTCAATGGATGACATATTCAATAACTATATGTTGAACCCAAAGAAATCGAAATTGGGTTAAAAAGTTCCCTTGGTAAAATTCGACAGCCTAACGGCATCACTTCAAAACTCATAAAATGAGTTGATGAGAGATAAAAAGGGCATATAATCACTTGGAAATATAATTTAAATCAATAAGGATATAAAATAACATGTCCCAACATAAGAGTATGTGAATTAAAATACATAACAAAAGAAGTCTTTTAAAAAGTTGAGGGTGAAAGGTCCCCTTACCGAGTTGGGTAACTTTCGAAACGAACACCCCATGGAAGAAGGGTCATACAATGAAGATGTGACTACCCATAAATGAAATTATACTACACAAATTTTATAATAATGGTCTTTACATACACCACTCAAAGGAAATTGTGGCAAATGTAGCATAAATCTCACGGGAATAGAAGTGAGGTGAAAAATCCCTTACGGAAACTCAGCAGCCTAACAGCGCCACTTAAAACTTCCAAAATGGATTGATGATAGAGAATAGGTTCTCTCATCATATGAACATAAAAATTATAGTAAGAGTAATATAAAAGAATATCCCAATAACAAGAAATACTAGCTTTAAAAGGAATGACATAAAAGAGTGTACTTTAAAAGAAAGAGACGAGTCAGATCCCTTACCTCAAGTCCAACTTGTCTTGTTCGTTTCTTTATATTTCTGGATAATAAACTTTGGTCAATTTATAATTTCGTAATGACCTCCTATAAAGATTATTATTCAGTTCATATCACATATTTTAATGTTATAATAATTTGTTAATAATATGAGTTCATATCAGACGTTTTTGTCGATGTTTGGTATATGAGTCAAAAATTGAACTGGTTAGAAAATAATTTTCCATGTAGTTATAGGTACATCATATACATAATAGTATTGATGTTTTAAATATCAAATATATGTAGTATATATTAATTTTATACTATTCCATAGCATTTGGAGATAAAAATTAAAAGCACCGTTCATGGAGACGGTAGGCCGTATGTACGCATGAACGCTACTTTCGTTTTTTGTCATATTAATGCAATTAAAACAGAATGAGAGATATATATATATATTTTATAATTCCAGAATTATATCCATAATTTATATGTAATATATTACATATATATCCATTATATATATGTACTTATAATAGTACATAACATTTTGAGATAAGAACTGAAATGTACCGTTCATAGAGATGGTAAACCGTACGTACGCATGAACGCTACTTCCATTTCTATTTAATATTTAATGGAATTAAAACAAAATGATACATAGTAGTATTTTAATTCCAGTATGGTATCATATATAATATTATTAAACTTATCCTTTATACGTACCACATATGGTATTAACGAATCAAATCACTTTGAGGGGGCGGTAGTCCGCACTTCCTTAAATGAAGATATCACGTTTACCCATAATGGAAACCATAAAGGTATGAAATTAATGAAAAATACAGAATCTTAAGTAAAACATAAACATATTATATATCATATATAAATATAGTGTCATCTTAATGGCCACCTTTGAAGGTGTTAGAAGAATGTTGAACAATCATCGTTTCGTGAGGAAGAAATTCGCCATCTACAGAAACAATATGTTCTTTAACCATTAGATGTAGGTGTGTGTAAGTGTAGCTCGAATCCTTCTTATAACAACATCCTAGTATATTTAAGATACCGGATTTGCTACAAAATAAACGAATAAAAAGAGGTTAGGGGGTTGGAGAAGCAAAATAATACAAAAGGACACAAGTGAAGACATTACCTTAAAATCGGGTAACTCCCTTTGGTTTGAGCTCAAAGGCTTCCTTGGGAAGACTTCTGCCCAAATTGAGGCTTCAAGGAGTTAGGGAGGGATGTGGAGAGACAAAATGGGCAGGGGTTGGCCGAGCCAAAGGCATTGGAAGTGTGGGTAAGGAGGTAGAGTTGGGGGCCTTTTATAAGAGGAGGGGAGGGGCACTCTTGGAAAGTAAAGAACTGTTACATTATTTTAGAATGAGTTTCGGATTTTAATGGTCCCAAATTTATGTGTTTTGAGGATAAGGTGATAAGGGTGCGAAATCCACCCATCCAATAGGTTTTTCACATGTGTAGGTCTTAGATGTTACATTATATTTCCAATTTATTTAAATCGTTAAATAATGAGGTCATCGATGCATCATCATGATGTCATAAATAATTTAATTATTTAATGTCTAAAAATTATAAAAAACTACTATGATGTTGGAAATCGTTTTATATTTCCAATGACTGTTTATAGTCAAAAATCTGACTTGTATAACCCCATGAAAAAATTGTTTTAGTAACCATCTCATGTTTGTGTCATTTTTACTTTAACATTAAATAAAAAGGTATTACTGTCATTTTCCAACCAAAGTGGCTCCATGGGGTCCCCAAGTTGACCCATGGATTTTCTTGGTCCGCCATGACTCATCCAATGGGGGTAGGACTTGTGTCTAGGTCATTTAATATTATTAAAACATTATTTTTACCTTAAACTACAATAATTACCTCTAATCGCGAATAAAAACATAATAAGTTACTATTCACCAAAAAATTATTTTAATCCCATTGAACCACATTTTATATCCTAATTACAACCATGTATGTCAGATTTTTGAAATTCAAAACACAAAGGTGGCAAAATTTCATTTAAATGGAAAATCTGTTTTTATAAGTACCACTTAGTGGTTTCACTATTCATCAAAAATTGACGTTTTTCAGAAAATTACCAAAAATTCACCCTAAGATATATTTGATATTCCCAATTCAAAAATGATGTCTATTTTAAAAAAAATTCAAAACATATTAGTTGCATTAATTAATTCAATAATTAATTCCCGCTGTCAAAACAAATAGCGTGTTTTTATGAAACAAAATGTATCAAAAGATTGACACTAGTTTAAGTCCGATTTCAAAGTGAAATTAATTACAACGAACACTATTGGATTAAATGGTAAAATATATATTCTAATTTTACTTTAAAACCAATTCAAAAGATAATCTAATCATATAAATAAATTATATTAAAAAGAGGTTTTGAATTAAAATACAACATTTTTCACTATTCCTTAAAAATTGAACTTTTTCGGAAAAATACCAAAAATTTACACAAAGTAAATTTTGATGTCCTGATTCTAAAGAAGAATTTTATTCTGTCAAATATAACACATACAATTGTCAAAAAGTGGATTTAATATAGGTTCGCCATCAAAAGGCAGTTAATCGACCTTTTAATGAATAATAGAATGTTTACGCTTAAAATTGGATTTATTCACATTTTTAATCCTCTAACATTTATTGTAAAAAGTAAAAATATTTGACAAAAATATATAATAATTCTGTAGTTAGTTCTATTTATTCCCGCCATCACAACAGTTAGGCATTAACTACCATTTAAAATAATATTATTTTATTATTAGAGTGCAACGTAAGATTCCCAAGAAACTCGTTTTTGCGTATAGGGTACGCCATCGGGCATAGCATCCCCTTTAAAGTAATATTAATATTTTATTCAAAAAAAATGTGGATAAAAATAAAAATGTCATATTGTTTATTTACCTGGGGTGTTACATCCTTCCCCCATTTTGGGAATTGCGTCCTCGCAATTTTAAAATTGAGCTCGGAAACATCCTTGAAAGTCCCACATCGGAACAAGAGTCGATAAAATAATCACTTTAAAATAAAGAAAGATAAGTACAGAGGTCACCCGAGTTAACCCATACTAGGATTCTGTGTAGGAAAACATGGACATGGAGGAGAAAACATAGGGTCATGTTATGATGGAGAGTGATAGAAAACATGTTTAGGAGAAAGTTAGCGACAAGAAAATCACAAACTTGTGATGGGTTAAACGGTATTCGATTCCCCAGTAGGAAAAGTTAACAGAAAAATTTTTGTTTTAAGTTACTCTTAATTGAGGAATTTATTTTTGAGATTAACTAAATCATAATGAAACATACTTACTTGTCACATAGACTTTCAACTTATACTAGATTCCTTAATCAAACTCATATTTTCTCCAAAAGACGAGTATTTAAGAAGACTTGTTCGCATTAAGAGTACTATAATCAACTTCTAGAGAATCACCTAATCCACAAAAGAGAACTATATACTTCCCATTTCTTTAGACTCTAACCAAAACCAAAACCCAAAAGGTTAGTACAAGATCAGATAATCCAGAAAAGGATAACCCTTTATAAAAAGAAAATCTATTCTTAATCTCCAAAATTTGTCCAACAAAACCCAGAGTTCAATGAGGACCATTCGATAAAAATTTGTCCATAAAATACTTCCAAGATAACAAAACTAAGATTGAAACCCAAATATTTGAATGATTTAGTCACATAGTCTTCCATGTTAAATCGTAACATTTATCTCCAAACAACATCAGTTTCTCTTAAAGTCTCATATTGAAAAGTAATTAACCTAATCACATATCCTCCATGACAGGTTAATAAATTTTCATAGATAACCCAAAATCAGATCATTCTAGATTCATAAGATCATCTAACTAAAAATAATTAGTTAAACTAACCAGGGACTTCGCGTAGTCCAGTGGTAGGTGATAAATATCAGTTGCACTCTGGTTGTGGGTTTGATTCCCGCAGCTTTGTCCGACACGACGGGTTGTCACACGGTCTGCGTGTTGTCCTTTTTCCAAAACTATACAATTCCCAAATCATTCCCCAAAAAGAGATAAAATCATCAAAAATAACCATAACATAATTTAACCTCAATTTTATCCCATGCCTTTCACTTCCATCATAACATATAGTAACCCATAATTAACTCAAAAGTAAGGATCATATAAAGCCAAATGGTTCTTTATAACGATGTCCAAAAAATAACAAATAACTATTCCTAGAATAAAATTTTCATATGTTAAACATCAGGGTTACACATACTATAAAAATTCTTCTAATGTAACCCCATCATCAAAAGAGACTTAATACTCTTAAGAATTTCACCATAACTCTTGAAGCCCTTATATGTTGACTTCTTACTCATTCAACATTCTTCATGATCCATTAACCATTACTTTCCAACTTATTCTGAAATACTTCTTTCCTACAAACAAAATCATGAATCATATCCTAAGATTCCAAAATAGGAAAACAATAGTTATAAAATAATCCATACCATTGATTGGTCATTGTTAGTTTCTTCATCCTCAATCGGAATGCCATTAGGTATTGGTAAACGAATATTTGTACGATCTTGGTGATCCCATTCATGAAACTTTTTCATAGGACATGTGTTTGCCAAACGACCATGCACACCACATTTAAAACATTCAATGGATCCCTCAGAAAGAACTTCTTTCCCTTTCCTTGAGTCAACTGGATGCTTCCTTTTTCCATGGAAGGTTCTTGCTTTATGACCTTCATTTCCACATCTATTGCATATTTTTGTCCCTTTGAAACATTTTCCTAGGTGTTTATTTCCACATCTTTGACACATAGGTTTTTGAAGACATTTACCTTTATGATTATTACCTATAGTTCTGTAGGGACTTGTTTCTTGCATATATGATGCCTTAGAGAAATCCCCAAGGTTTAGGTGGTCAATCATGACTCCAGATAGTTGGTTGAGGATAATCACAAGAGTTCTCATTGCAGCCCCCATATCATTCAGTTTCTTTCTCAAAAAACTGTCATAGTTTTCTTCACATCCACTATTACTTTGGTGCCTGCTAGATCCAGCCATTTACTAAAACCAAAAATGTCAGTGTGAGTATATCAACAAAACCATCATATACTAATGACGAATATAAACACTGAGATATACTTACTCATTCAATTTATCTAAAACTAGGACTCTTTCTGAAATCCTAACCATTATGGTAATCTCACTTATGCTTAAAGAATACCCTAACCCCTAAAGTTATCTAAACCGACCACTGATACCAACTATAAGGCCCCAGCCTTAAACCTTACTTAATCATGAGTTATTCCAAGATTACACATTGAGGATCTTTTCAGGATTAGAGTTTTAGAGAATTAGATCATAAAACTTTCATTACATTCCACATTTAAACAAAGTGGTTACCTAAAGATAGTATTCATTTTCTTCCATCAACGGAAACATATTTAAAATAAAACATGGATTATTTCTTGACACTATCATAATATCATGTACCTTTCCCTTGAACTGGGAAAAGAATTTCAAAAAACATAGGATGAGCATAAAAAGCTCAGTAAGGGTTATAAAAAATATGGAAAGGACACATGAGTTCATATACACATACGAATGAAATCATTCATTACCCATGAAACATAGGCACTTTAACATACCTCATCAAATCATGAATAAATCATAGAAATCATAAGACATAAAAGGTAACTTGAGGCATTCATAACATTATTACGTAGGGAGTAACCCTCTTGGTTACGTTTGGAATACCCACCATAATATATTCCCTAAATCGCTTCAGAGAAACCTTAACGTTTCACTCCTTCGTGTTACCAAATGCATTGGAGAGCTATATCAGGCTCACCCGCCCTTAGTTTATCATGAAACCACCCGTTTTCATAACAATGCCCAAGAACCATAACATAAACGTATCACATAAAACATGCATAAAGGAAACATAACATTTCCACATTTCAATCACAATATAACATTTTAGTATATTGAAATAATGAATCCATTCAAAAAGAAACCGTTTCCAAAACCATTTAAAACATTTAATAAAGAGATTTTTGAATCAAAGTGTCCCATACCACCTTGATGATTTTAAAATTTTAAACCATTAATATCCATATAAATAAATCCTTAAAACCATTTTAAAAACATGGATATTAATAAGAACAAATAACTAAAACATTTAAAGCGATATTTTGGTTAAAGGGGTTTTACCAAAATTAGAGACATTTGAATACAATATTTGAGGAATAACATTTAGTCAGAACATTATAATATCATGATAATAAATGGATTCATGATATAATATTCCAAAGTACAGTATATACACCATATAAGAGTGAATTGGTGCATAACAACAATGATGTCTCAATAGAAATGTCAAATGTGATGAAATCCCTTATAAAGATGGTATCCTTAAATTAAGGATAAATCAATCTCAAAATTATGTGTGAAAAATATAAATACACCCAATATAAGTGGATATTAAGTGTAAAACAATAAAATTTCATTCACACATATTCAAAGGATGACATATTCAATAACTACATGTTGAACCCAAAGAAATCGAAATTGGGTTAAAAAGTTCCCTTGGTAAAATTCGACAGCCTAACAGCATCACTTCAAAATTCAGAATTTGAGTTGATGAGTGATAAAAAGGGCATCTCATCACTTGGACATAAAATTTTCATCAATAAGGATATAAAAGAACATGTCCCAACATAATTGTATGTGAATTAAAATACATAACAAAAGAAGTCTTTTAAAAAGTGGAGGGTGAAAGGTCCCCTTAACGAGTTGGGTAACTTTCGAAACGTACACCCCATGGAAGAAGGGTCATACAATGTAGATGTGAATACCCATAAATGAAATTATACTACACAAAGTGTATAATAATGGGAATAAAATACACCACTCAAAGGAAATTGTGGAAAATGTAGCATAAATCTCACGAGAATAGAAGTGAGGTGAAAAATCCCTTACGAAAACTCGGCATCCTAACGGTGCCACTTAAAACTTCCCAAATGGATTGATGAGAGAGAATAGGGTCTCTCATCATATGAACATAAAAATTAAAGTAAGAGTAATATAAAATAATATCCCATTAACAAGAAAGATGAGCATTAAAATGAATGACATAAAAGAGTGTACTTTAAAAGAAAGAGAGGAGTCGAATCCCTTACCTCAAGTCCAACTTGTCTTGTTCGTTTCTTTATATTCCTGAATAATAAACTTTGGTCAATTTATAATTGCTTAAGTACCTCCTATAAAGATTATTATTCAGTTAATATCACATATTTTAATGTTATAATAATTTTTTAATAATATGAGTTCATATCAGACGTTTTTGTCGATGTTTGGTACATGAGTCAAAAATTGAACTTGTTGGGAAATACTTTTCCATGTAGTTATAGGTAAATCATATCCAGAATAGTATTTATGTTTTAAATATCATATATATCCAGTATATATTCATTTTATACTATTCCATAGCATTTGGAGATAAAAATTAAAAGAACCGTTCATGGAGACGGTAGGCCGTACGTACGCATGAACGCTACTTTCATTTTTTGTCATATTAATGGAATTAAAACAAAATGAGATATATATATATATATGTTATAATTCCAGAATGATATCCATAATTTATATGTAATATATTACATATATATCCATTATATATATGTACTTATAATAGTACATAACATTTTGAGATAAGAAATGAAATGTACCGTTCATGGAGATGGTAAGCTGTACGTACGCCTGAACGCTACTTCCATTTATATTTCATATTTAATGGAATTAAAACATAATGATACATAATAGTCTTTTAATTCTAGTATGGTATCATATATAATATCATTATATATATCCTTTATACATACCACATATGGTATTAATGAATCAAAAAACTTTGAGGGGGCGGTAGTCCGCACTTCCTTAAATGAAGATATTACATTTACCCATAATGGAAACCATAAAGGTACGCCATAAATAAAAGATACAGAAGATTAAGTAAAACATAAACATATTATATATCATATATAAATATATTGTCATCTTAATGGCCACCTTTGAATGTGTTATAAGAATGTTGAACAATCATCGTTTCGTGAGGCAGAAATTCGCCATCCACAGAAACAGTATGTTCTTTAACCATTAGATGTAGGTGTGTGTAAGTGTAGCTCGAATAATTCTTATAAAAACATCCTAGTATATTGAAGATACTTTATTTGTTACAAAATAAATGAATAAAAAGATTTTTGGGGGTTGGAGAAGCAAAATAACACAAAAGGACACAAGTGAAGACATTACCTTAAAATCGGGTAACTCCCTTTGGTTTGAGCTCAAAGGCTTCCTTGGGAAGACTTTGCCCAAAGTGAGGCTTCAATGAGTTAGAGAGGGATTTGGAGAGACTACATGGGTAGGGTTTGGCCGAGCCAAAAGCATTGGAAGTGTGGGTAAGGAGGTAGAGGTGGGGGCCTTTTATAAGAGGAGGGGAGGGGTACTCTTGGAAAGTAAAGAAATGTTACTTTATTTTAGAATGAGTTTCGGATTTTAATGGTCCCAAATTGATTTTTTTATAGGGTAAGGTGATAAGGGTTCTAATTCCACCCATACAATAGGTTTTGGACATGTTTAGGCCTTAGATTTTACATTATCTTTCCATTTTATTTAAATCTTTAAATAATGAGGTCATCGCTGCATCATCATGATGTCATAAATAATATAATTTATTTAATGTCTAAAATTTATAAAAAAAATACTATGATGTAGGAAATATTTTTATATTTTCAATGACTATTTTTAATCAAATATATGACTTGTATAACCCCATGTAAAAATTATTTTAGCAAACCATCTCATGTTTGTGTCATTTTTATTTTAACATTAAATAAAAAGGTATTTATGTCATTTTCCAACCAAAGTGGCTCCATGGGGTCCCGAAGTTGACCCATGGATTTTCTTGGTCGGCCATGACTCATCCAATGAGGGTATGACATGTTTCTAGGTCATTTCATATTATTAAAACATTATTTTTACCTTAAACTACACTAATTACCTCTAATCGCGATTAAAAACATAATAAGTTACTATTCACCAAAAAATTATTTTAATCCCATTGAACCACATTTTACATCTTAATGACAACCATGTATGTCGGATTTTTGAAATTCAAAACACCAAGGTGGCAAATTTTCATTTAAACGGAAAATCAGTTTTTATCAGTACCACTTAGTGGTTTCACTATTCATCAAAAATTGAAGTTTTTCAGAAAATTACCAAAAATTCACCCTAAGCTATATTTGATATTCCGAATTCAAAAATGATGTCTATTTTACATAATTCAAAACATATAAGTTTCATTAATTAATTCAATAATTAATTCCCGCTGTCAAAACAAATAGCGTGTTTTTATGAAACAAAATGTATCAAAAGATTGACACTAGTTTAAGTCCGATTTCAAAGTGAAATTAATTCCAACGAACACTATTGGATTAAATGGTAAAAATATATTCTAATTTCACTTTATAAGAAATTCAAAAGATAATCTAATCATATAAATAAATTAGATTAAAAATATGTTTTGAATTAAAATACAACATTTTTCACTATTCATTAAAAATTGAACTTTTTCGGAAAAATACCAAAAATTTACACAAAGTAAATTTTGATGTCCCGATTATAAAGAAGAATTTTATTTTGTCAAATATAACACATTCAATTGTCAAAAATGGATTTAAAAGAGGTTCACCATCAAAAGGCAGTTAATCGACCTTTTAAAAAATATTAGAATGTTTACGCTTAAAATTGGATTCATTCGCATTTTTAATCCTTTAACATTTATTTTAAAAAGTAAAAATATTTGAAAAAAATATATAATCCTTTTTTATTTAGTTTTATTCATTCCCTCCATCACAATAGCTATGCGTTAACTTCATTTAAAATAATATTATTTTATTATTAGAGTGCAATGTAAGATTCCCAAGAAACTCATTTTTGCGTATTGGGTACGCCATTGGGAATAGCATCCCCTTTAAAGTAATATTAATATTTTATTCAAAAAAAATAATTTTAAAAATAAAAATTTCATATTCTTTATTTACCTGGGGTGTTACAGTGTTATAGATTAAAAGAATATCGTAATGAAATTTAACAAATAATTTTGTGATGAGATTAAAATTATGTATGGAGATTGAAAATTATATTTATATTAAAATCATGTATGGATAATAAAAGTTCAGGAATAAGTTATCTGTTAGAAATATATAACATACTATTTTCACGTAATCATAAAATTTTGAAAATGTAATAAAAATCTATACAGACTGTATTAATGGAACATTATAAATGTTTCAGGTGTTAAAAATTATTCAATGGAAGTAGTCAAAATAAAATAACTTGTCTAAATCTTTTATAATTATAAATTTAATATTGTAACGTTAACAAAAATTATAATAAAGCTTAACTTCATGAACTGCCGAGCCAAGGATGTAACCATTTGATAAGAAATGTCTAACTAATGATATATGTTTTGGGTAAGGTTGAGAATTTTACATTAAGAAGTAATAGTTGTATGTATATACAATTTTATTATCATGATAAATCCTATGATATTGATATTATGAAGGAAGATTAATTTTAAAATCTATAAAGAACGTACTATAAAAATAGTGAGTAAATAAATGTAGGTGTAAAAGAGGGTTATCATTTTGGGACTAACTCGATGAATAAAGAGAAGACATATATTCAAGAAAAAGATAATGTATATAGAATATGTTCAGAATAAAAAAAAATTATATTGCATTCATTCAAATAGAATGTGTATTGGATACATTTAGAGACATAAAACATGTATATTAAAATATAATTCACATTCAATGTTGTATATATTTAAAAACATAACATATATATTTATAAACAGAAGGAATAATTCCTAAACAGAATTCATATTTCATAAAAATAATCAATATTTATTAAAAAAAAATACATATTTCATATTTCATATATCAAATTTCATATTGAACTTACCCAGAACACATATTTCATATTCCATATATTCGAAATGGAGATAGGATATATTTACACATATGTCTATCAAGAGAACACAATATTTACAGAAACTAATTACATGGTGCTACAAGTAGAAAACCATGACCATGAACTTCATTGATTATTATAGGTACCTCACATGAATATTATTCTTTGAATAATTCTTCTGCTAATGAACCAATAATCCCTGGATCATGAGAAATAGAATCGACATCACCTGATCAGTCAATCCAAAAATACCAATTAATTAGCTTTTATGTTATGGAATTGTGAAATTATTATCCAATCTAACTCACCAAATGGGGATGCTCGGGCCGGTGGATTGGGAGGTGGGGGAGCCATGAATGGGAATATGGATCTCTAGATGGGAAGAGGGTGGCAACTGACAGTGTTCAAGATCTACATATCAGTGGGATTAGGGCTAGGGAGCCGTAGTGGCAACGGGCTTTGAGCGAGGAAGCCACAATGACAGTGGGTCTAGGGCTAGGGAGCTACGACAGAGGGGGCAGAGTAGGGGTAATTTAGTAGGAAAATTTTTTAATCACCATGACCGCATATTACACACCTTAAGCGTAGTCTCCCATGTCCCATATCCCCAGTACTAAAATTTCTAATAGCAACAGAGAGAAATGAGATTTGAAAAAAATTAAAATATGTACACATAATAATATTACTATTAAATGTTAATATAATTTATTGATAATATTTAACTAATAATATTAATATTTTTAATATTTATAATGATATATAATAATATATAATACTAATATAGAAAATTAATATGTATCTTTATATATCAATAAACTAATAATAAAAAATATATTAGAAAAAGTATTAAATATAATAATATAGTGTTAAATATTATATATAAAATTAATACAAACTAATTAGATAGATATTAGTAAAAATTATAAAATTGACTAAAATTATAAAGAAAAATAAAAACAGTTTAAAAATTCTGAAATAAACTCAATACACTAAAATCCACTAAATTATTAAATTAAAAATAAGTAATAAAATTATAAAAATGTTACCGAAATACCTGTGCAACAATCCCGTACTTATAGAAAAATTTGGATATGGCTAGAAGACTGAAAGAGAATAATTATATATTTACATATATGAAGAACATGAATGAGATGATTCTTGGCCCATTTTTTAGTGATCCAAACTTCACAAAAAAAGTGTGAAACAAGCTTTGTATTATTGAGTGTTCATATTCAAATTGATTCAAGGAATATCAAAGAAATAGGAGTTCAAGAGCATTTCAAATGTTGATAAATAATGAAATTATAGTGTTATATTGAAACATATTCCAAATATTTTGATGTTGTTATTAATTTATCTAAACATTAGGATGTTACTAAGAACCATGATCCCAGTCTTGAGTTGATGAAGCTTATGTGAGAAAAGCATGTGGATATCACTACATGAATTGTTTGAGGATTTTCATATGAGAATATTTGAAAATCGATTTTGGAGATCTAAAATGAATAAGATTTGAATATTCATGATCTGATTTGAAATTTGTGAAGTATCCCAAAGGGGAATGCGATTCAAGCTATAAAAATTTGGAGCTGAGATGAATCTGAGTTTTATACAATGTTTCGATCTTGCATTGGTATTTTCTAAAGAACTCAAGTTATAGGAAGTGATTCTATTCCATATATTTGAATATTGTTCTCTTGATAAATCAAAGGAGAATATTATATCTATGGAAGATTGAAAAAGAATATGGGGATGGGAAGAGAGGGAGAAATATGAGCTTAAGACTACTAATGAATTATGGAACATCTATGGAGTTTGGAACTGCTATGTGTTACCAAGAGTAATGATAAGGAAAATCCATATCTCTGATTTCTATATAATTTATTTATATCCATGTAGAATGATTAAATTTATATATTTAAATATGAGTTTGAGAATAAGATGGAGAATACTCAAGACTAACTTCATGAAGTTATAAGTCTATAATATTTTATTTTTCCCATGGAAAATGATAAATTAATTGAGAATGATAAATCTAGGGAAATCTTCATTTTATTAGGAGAAAAAAATTAGCGGAGAAGATGATATTGATATATCAGGGAAATCCATGTATGAAAAAGTTGATATATTAAAAGTATTAGGGGAACTGAATTATTTTTAGTAGATATTCTTTATACCTAAATAGAAAATAGTATTTTTTCTATTGACCTAAGTTTAAAATGGAAAAGTTGAGGAGTTCAAGAGTTCATAAACTGATAGTTCAAGAGATGTTGTGTTGTGAGAAATATTTGAGAAATATAAAGAAATAATAAGAGTATTGAATGACTGTGTTGAAGCTGGTAATCATCTGGGAATTGAAGCTAAAGAAAAATAAACTGTTACCAACCATTTAGTGATCAATGTGCTGAAGTTGAGATGAATAAATAGGAATAAAAATAACTAGGGAAAGGAATTTGTGTTATACATGGTCCTATTAATTTATTTTAATAATTTTAGAATAATGAGGATATGTTGGGTTTGAAGATCACATAAACTCATTGAGTTAAGGAATCTAGTGAACATGTTCTGAAGAAGACCTATGATACAGTGTGGTAAGAAGTGACTGAGTTTCAGGTCATGTTATTGAAGAATATTTGGCATTGAAGATCATTATTATGAGTGGAAGACAATCCAATCTCGTGAATTCTATGATATCATAAGCGAAACTATTGACTTACTTCCTCGAAGAAGGAATAACTAAAGAGGAACTACTGGGACAACAAAATAAATAAGGGCGGGGAGATGTTGTTTTGATCACTTTGATAAATAGTGATCGCACACCTTGTAATATGGTGTGATGGGTTTCATGAGGATACATAGACAACTCCATTACTATTTAAAAAACTACAGAGTAATTTTTGGACTTGGTCATCCCAAGCATGGAAAGAAGTGGGTATTTATATCAAACCATGTAAATCTTGTTTTATTATTTTACTTTCTATACTGTTTAAAGAATTGGAATTAATTTATATTTTAAATGATTAAAAAAATACACTTACCAAAAATGGAGGTTAAATACTAATAGAGGTTAAGGGGTTTAAATATAATTTGGGATTTGGTAAAAATAGGCAGCACCTGATTCACCCCTTGATGTCTACACCAGTTCATTGGGCATCTCAGTGTTAGAGATGTTGATGTGAATGAAGAAATAAAAATAAGTGGTGTTGGTTTTTCATCCATTGATGTTGATCATTACTATGGACTATTGAATAACAATATTTAGGTTATTTATATTCAGGGCTTGAAATATATACTGTTGTGGTGTGATTGAGTTGATCTAGTTCAGTGAATGAAAGTAGAGAATTTTCAATTTACGTTAGTAAACATTAACAATTTTTTGTATAAAGATGATTGAGTAAGCAATGTTCCATTTATACAGGTGTCACAAGTTGAACATGATTACATTTTCAACAATGATTTGAACTGGAAAGTTGTGGTGAAAATGCCGAAAATGGGTGTTTTATGATTAAATGAGAAGAACCAGATATTTTTTCCTTCTTGAGAAAACACATGAGAAAACCACTGTAGTTATATGTGTAAATTATATACAACAGGTCAGAGAGATGTTGAAGGATATATGATAGATTTTCATGATCATCTAATTATTGCATTTAATTTTTTTAAGTTATATATAAAAAACCTAAAAATTTGTAAAAAATTTATAATTATGTGTATACAAATTGATCGATATAACTTTATGTTTTTTTATATATGTAGATATGTCAAAGGAAGCTATGGTTACATCATATAGAATCTCCAATATGTTTATTTTCATTTATTATGTAAATTTACTATGATTTTTTGTAAGTATGTTCTCGTATTGGTTTCATTTTAAATTTAATATCATTTATCATTTAAAAAATTATGAATTTTTGTTTGGAAAGATCAGGTATGTCTCCTATAAGATATAAGGGTCATGGTAAATTAGTATGATCTTATAAATCTTGTATCCGCCAGGATGTGTTATTTAATTACATCGTGCATCCAGTCAGATAGGGTGTTAGTTCACAAAGACATTAGATGAGGAGTATGATTTGAGACCCCACAGATTCCTTATAGTTACTCATGAGAATATCTCATTCCCCTTAGACAATATTGACATATTTTTTGGGGGATCAGGTAAAATAAATATTTATTTCTTCATGACATTTTTTTATTATTATCATAGCCACTGATAATTTTTTTTAAATAGGATAATTTTACATCCTATCCAGATGGATTTCTTGAAATGTGAAAAAAAAATTAAAAAAAATGTAAATATTATAGGAGAAGGGTGAAGAGAGCTCACTATCAACCATCTATGGGTGTTTTAGATATCATACAGTGAGTCCCTTTGGGAATTCTTCTCACCCAATGGGAGGATCTTGTTTTGTTTTGGTTATGTGAGGTAGAGATAGTAACATTTATTTCTTTTAAAAAATAATTGATTATAATTGTTACCATGCCTAATAGCTAAATACATTGAATGTGGAATGATTATGGTCATCATTCATGCAATCAGGATTTGTAGGTAACACATTATAGACTTGGTTCTCAGCACCTGTCAAATATTAGACATAATGTATGTTTAGAATTAATTTCTCATTCATTTATTTAAAATATTTTATTATAATGTCAATAAAAATATGTAACTGGTGATAACACTTATTATTGTTTCACCAATGAGGTGTATCCCTTGATTGGATATTTTAATGGATAAGGACTCACTGGGAGGGTGATCCAAATGTTAACAACATTATAATATAAAAATTATTTAGTAAAATTTTTATTTATTTTTGTATTAAATTATTCAAATTTGTTCATTAATTAATTATGTATATTCAATAGGATTATTTTGATGGTGTGCAAGAAGAGATTCCATATGAGTAGTGACATAATACTATGTGCATATATGACATATTTCTATGTGTCGTGGCGTGTGATATTCATGGTTACTCATTGATACCCGGAATATGTATCCCATGGTTTGAACCTATTAGAGAAGAGGTGATTGGTGATTGTAGATATGTAGGGATGTGCGCACTGGCTGAGATAGATACTGTAGAGCAGACTATGGAGCACAACTTGGATGATCCATTTCAAAACCAATAGGTAGAGTTTGAGGAGAGATTATAACAGATGTCGACACATATAGATGACGTGATGTCAGAACCTCCTATTGATGGTGAAAGGATGTCAGCAACATAGGTAAAATATAAAATAAATTATACACACACTAATTTTTGCAAATATTATTATAATATTAAATATTTATATATATTGTAATATCTAAATGTTTTTTCAGACATCATCATGAGTCCATAGTTGATCCCGATGTTGTTGAAAAAAAATGAATCAGGTATTTTCTCTTTTAATTATCATTAAATGTTTCATTTTTGATTCATAATTAAAATTCGTTTTTTATTTGTAATGTTGTAATAGTAAAATAACAATTTTGTCTCAAATTATAGTGGCACACTTAAAACATATCAGATTATTCTAAATAGCTCGAAATCCAAGGAAAACAATCATACAATGATTTTTGAAATGATTGAACATATGTTGAGTGAATCTGTGTTTTCATTTTCTTGAAATCTCTAAAAAAATATTTTTATTTTTTTCAAATATTAAAAAGTTCATGTAATAGAAAAAAAAATTTTATTAAATTTAAATCATAGGGAACTATATTTGAATTATTTTTGATATGTATTAGAAGACGACACAAAATTATAATGAACGGCGAGCTCAGTCTGACTGAACAACCAGTTCTTAAATAACTAGTAATATTTAAAAATACGTGTTGGATGGTTAAAACCGGGAAAATGATATCTAATTTCAATAAAATTTTAATACAATAACCATAAATTGATTTGTGAAATTTAGGAAATAACGATAAGTCAATCCAAGTTATCTTTTTTCTAAGATGATCAAAAATGACATTATAATGTTTTGAAACACTAAAACATGAGTGTAGTGCTAAAAACTGTAGAAAAAACCTCATATTGATTTGAAATAATTGGAAAACTATATTTTAATTATTTTTTATGTGTATGAGTAGGAAAAATTCCAATTCGACATGTTGTTTGATTGGGCTGACAATATAAGAAATTATTTTTGAATTGACAGTCTTTAAAAATGTGTTCCAGAGGGTCAAAACAAAAAAACATCATTTTACTATTGTGAAATAATATGAAAATAATAATTGTTTAATTTGTGAAATATAGTAATAAATGTTTCATAAACCCGAGTTTTCATTTTCTCATGATGACCAAAAACACATTTTAGTGTTTTAAAATACTAAAACCTATGTGTAATGGTCAAAACCATACAAAAAAACCTGGAACTTTCTTTGAATTTTTTTGATGTGTATGATTAGATAACACAACAACCTGAAATGCAGTCTAATCAGACTAATTAAATAACCAATTCGTAAAGACTTGACTATATTTAAAAATGTGTACTAGGGGGTCAAAACAAAGAAAATGACCCTTAAAATATATTAAATTATAAGAAACCAAATATAGAATTATTTTTGATATATATGAATTGAAAATTCATGCATATGAGTCTTCATTTTCTTGGGATTAATCGAAGCACATTTTTAGTGTTTTAAAACACTAAAACATGAGTGTAATAGTAAAAACTATAATAAAACAAGAACAAGTTAACATTAATATATAGGAAAATTGTATTTTTTTTGTGTACAAGTATATGGAGAATCAATCTAATGTGTGGTGTTCCCCTAATGACTGCATAAGCAATTATTAAAAAAATTAATGTCATTATAAACATGCACTTAAGTGTCAAAACCAAGAAAACATCATCTGATTCTAATGAAATCATAGGAAAAATAATGTATATATATTTTTGAAATGTATGAAATGATAGAATTTCAATCCAAGTTGTCATTTTCTCAAGATGCTCGTAAATTAATCTTAGTGTTTTAAAACACTAAAATATGTGTTTAATGGTCAAAAACATAGAATAAAACCTCATATTTATGATAAATTATACAAAAAGTGTATTGAATTATATGTGAGTTTTATAACTGGATGGAACATCAATCAAAGGTGCAGTGTGCTCAGACTAACTGAGTTAGTAATTATTTAATTATTGGAAGTTTTTAAGTGCTTACACATGGGGTTAAAAACTAAAAAAATGATGTATGATTACTATTAAATCATAGAAATACAACTGTAGAATGATTCTTGAAATATTGGAACTAATGGAATGAAAATCCAATTTTTCATTTTCCCTGGATGACTAAAAACACATTTTTAATGTTTTAAAAGAATTGAAGGAATGTTTAATGAAAAAAACATAGAAAATGTCCTAAAATTGGTGTTAAATTAAAATTAAATTCTCTTGGGATTTTTTTTAAAATTTATGATTACACAAAACTTTGATCCTACATGTTGTGTGCTCTGATAGACTGATAATCAGTTCTTAAAAAGTTGAAAATATTTAAAAAATGAATCTGGGGATTAAAATAAATAAAATGACATTTGATTTACATGAATGTATATGAAAATAACTATATATTTAGACCATGAGGCTTTGAGTATTTGAAATGAGAAAGAACGTGGTTAACAAGAAGAATATTTTTTTTATTTTGTTCTCTTTTGTTTTCAATATATAAATCAATATGATAATATTTACCATTCTTTATAAAGTTGTACAGAATGGAGAAGTTACCAGATCGATAGGATTCAGTTAAATGAGATTATATGGACATTATTTCTCACTGTTTTCTAAGAAATCAAAGATGAAGAAGAACTTATATGAATAAAAGTGTTAATAATTCAACTAGTATAGTGACGACATATTGAATCTTGTTATTTAAGGTTCATTTTGTTATCACAAAACCTTTTTTTATCATATTATCTATGCAAGAAGCACATGTCCTTTAAAATTAAAATAGTGGTCTAAAATTGATGTATATACTATACTTGTAAACCATAAAGGATTTCATTCTATTTGAATGTGTGATCCAGGATTGTTTCCAGATCATACAAAGGAATAGCTACTCATATTGACTAGTGAAATTTATGAATTCTTGTGTTCTTGTAGGTGCCCATGTGTGTGGTTTTTTAGTTGTTCATTTTCCTCGTAGTACTTTTAATCTCCTTTCAATTAGTAATCTCACAAAGGGCATGAACAATATGTAGGACCCAGGGACATCCTAAGAGGGGACGGGTGAATCGGGGTGTAAACCTTTTCTCTTAAAAACAAGGATCTTGTTCCCACTACGGTAGGAACTCGTGAAACCTATAAGACTGATGGAAACAAAATTAAAAACAACCACAAGAAAAGAGACCACCGAAAAATTTTACTTGGTTCACCACCATGGGAGAAATCCACGGAGCATACGTCGATATATTGTTAGTCAGACCTAATTCCACTAAACTTCACTAGTTGGGGATTACAATGTTTAGGCACAGTCACTCTGTCCCAGGAAAAATGCCTTTAAAAAAGTTTAATAATAGCTCACCGCGTCCCTCGGGTCACTCCCATTAACTCCCCCTGGCTCAATGGATTTTGTAAAGTCCCAATCATTATATAGACGTGAAGGTCTCTTCAATAGATTCACATTGAAGTCTTTGCCTCTGCTTAGCACCAGACTCTACATTCATCGAAGTCCGGAATTGATGCTCTTGAATGCACTAAACCACTGAACCAGATAATCAAGACGTGCCAATAGGTTTCACTGACGATTGTGAGAAACACCTACCCTTTGTGTGTAAGACCTCACTTTTGCATGCAATATGTTCCTTTCACGCTGAATGAATATTTTGCTTAACATCACCCTTTGTACACAACTTGACCTTTTACGTGCAACTCAGAATTTTTCACGCAAGCCGGAATATTTTTCATAGATTGGAATTTTTCATGCAAGACAGAATACTTCAAGCAGCTCGAAATTTTTTGTGCAGCTCGTAAGTTTTTGCGCAAATCAGAATTTTTCACTCAAGCCAGAATTTTTCACACAAGCTCCTTTACGCGAACCTTTTACTAGCATCAGCACTTGGATCTTCTCTAAGTCTTCAGATGTATGGATTGAGATAGGTCACCTCTTATTTATAGGTGTCACCGAACCCCATGTGCAGTACCCATCATGGTGCGAAAAACCTCTCATTCGGCGTGAAAAACTTTTCGCGCATGAACCGTTTTCCGCACACATCTCCAGGTTTTTCGCGAACCCCATGGATTTTCCATTTTTCGACAATCAGATTCTGAAACACCTCTTGCACGAAAAACCTCACTCCATTATTTCACACTCCATGATATTTTTCACACACCATTCCATTTTTCATGCACGATCAACCTATTTCGTGCACCACTTCCTTTTTGTGCACATCTCCTTCGGCCAAAATCACATGCCTTCATTTTCTGAATTTCAGGCCCAAAAATTTTGCAAACACTAGGAAATGATGCCACCTTCAATACTATCGTCTACTTATACTGTAAAATCAATGTGATGGAAAACATTCTGAACTTACAATAAGGATTGAAAACAAACACAAACCATACTCTAATTCTTTCAAAGAACGACCATGGTTCCAACAATTTCCCCTTTGGTTTTGTTGGGAATCATTAAATAAATTCAATAGAGAACCATCCATATGCAAACCTAAAATGCAAGAATCAACTCATCCAACACTCTAATTTTATGTGAGTAGTGCTCGGTGTAGTAAACAAGAGGGGAAGTGTGAATTGGGATCCCCTGTTTTTTGGAATTGTCAAAGACGCCCAAGCTATTCTCTTACTGTGTCATAGAAGGATTACATGCCTTGAATGTATTCCTTCTCCTCCAAACACAGAATTCTCATCGTGATACCAAACATGTCCTAAATTTATTCATTCTCCCGCATTGGAAATAAACCCAAAGATTGGTATTTTTTCATTGAACTTCTCAATAAGCCCCCTGGATAATATCTCCCCCATAAACCTGTACCATATCCACATACAGATTTAAAATATTTAACATAAATGGGGATAGGGGTATTTTGTAACCTCCTTAGGCATTGGGATGTGGCTGAACACCAAGGTTCAACTGATGTTTCTCAAACACAGCTGCTGAAAGTGGCTTGGTTAGGATATCAGCCACTTTCTCATCAGTTCCCACATGATCCATTCTAATAACGCATTGCTCAACTTTTTCATTGATAAAGTGATACCTGATTTTAATATGTTTTGTACAATAATGATGAACATGATTCTTCGTAAGATAAATCACGCTCTTTTTATCACAGTGAATCAACATTGTTGTTTCACCTCATCACCAATATCTATTAGCTATTTCTTCATCCATAGTAGTTTAGTGCATGCCTTTGTGGTAGAGATATACTCAGCTTTAGCAGTACTAAGAGAAGTACTTTCTTTTTTCTTTCTCAACTAGCCAACACATTTATTCCAAATATAGTATGATCCACCACTGGTGGACTTTCTATCCACTACATCGCCATCCCTGTCAGCATTATAAAATGATTATAATTCACTATCCTTTCCAACAGCAATGTATAATCCAAAATTGTGAGTACCTTGAATATAACTCAAGATTCTTTTTACTACTGTCATATGTTTTCCTTTGGATTACTCTGAAAGAGGGCTGCTAAGAATGTTGCAAAGACTATGTATGGTTGTGTTGCTGTCAGGTACAATAAGCTCCCAATAATTCTTCTGTACATTGTGGGATCTACATAGGTCCCATCCTCATGCTTTCCATGATTGGTTCCAATTGCAATTGAAGTTGACATTGGTTTTAGGTCATGCATATTAAATTTATTTAGCAGTTCTTTTGCGTACATTTCCTAATAAATGAACATGTAATACTTCTTTTGAATCACCTACAGCCCCATGAAATATGTGAGCTCCCCAATCATAGACATTTCAAATTCTTATTTTATTTTATTGGCGAATTCATCTCTTAATTTCTGCCTGTTACCACCAAATATAATGTCATCAATGTAAACTGGAAACATGAACTGATCTTTTTAAGAAATATTCACATAGAGATTGTGATCTACTCAACCTCTTTTAAATTACATCTTCTTGATGTAAGAATCCATCCGGGAATACCAATCTCGTGGTGCAGGTTTCAAACCATAGAGGGCCTTGTTTTGTTTACCAACCATTTTTTCATCCGTAATAAGAATAAAACCCACTGGTTTTTCTATGTAGACTTTTTCTTTGAGAACACCATTAAAGAATTATGTCTTTACATCCATTTGATATACTTTATATCCTCTTCGGATTTCCATAGCACGAAAAATCCTGATTGACTCTAGTCTGGCCACTTGTGCAAAGGTTTCTTCAACATTGATACCTTCAATCTGTGAATATCCTTTACATACCAATCGTGATTTGTTTTTGATAACCCTTCCATTCTCATCAAACTTGTTATTGAAAATCCACTTTGTACCAATGAAATTATGACCTTGGGGTCTCTTGACTAGATCTGAGGTATGTTTTTTGTCAATCTGATCTAACTCTTCATTCATGGCTTTTACCCACGATTAATCCTTTGTAGTTTTTTCAAATGAGGATGGTTCCACCATAGATAAAATTGTAGATTTTTCATTACTCCTAATTCTTCTCATTTTGTGGGTTTAGTCCAATCCCAAAAGATATTGGATTGATCAATTTCTGGTCTTCAATTCCTCCTCTAAGGTTCAATTGAATTCTCTCCGGCAATGGTTTCAACTTCAGATTCTTCTTCTGAGTCAACATCATGATGTGACTCATGGGGGTTTTTTATGCCTTCCACCATTTCTGTATGTTCATTTTCTCCACGTACACAATCATCCTCATCTTCTACCTCATCAGTATAGAAATTAATTGAAGCATTTGGGGTTTTGCATTTAATGATCTTAACATCATTGCTTCCCACAATCCTACCCAAGTGTTTATTGAAACACTCGTTCGCATTTTTGTTCATTGGATATCCAAGAAATATTCCTTCATCAGCACTTTAACCAAACTTGTAACACCCCAAGATTCCACAATATTCTTCTCTTTAAACAATACAGTAGTGTGTGTTGTATGCAACTTCAAGTTCTAACACACCACAACCAATCAAACTAACCGTTATGAATAGTAATACCCACTTTTTGAAATTTTATACATTTTATCATTCAAAATGGTCTTTATTTTTGGATTTTGAATATCGAAACTAGCTTAGAATGAAATTTTTGTACTTTTCTGATAACTTTAATTTTTTGATGAATAGTGAAAATTACTAAATTTTAATTAAAAACCCGTTTTAATCGAAATAATTAATAGTGATAAATTATGAATTTGAGTGATTTTAAAGTATAATTAGATCAATTTTTTACCAGTTAATCCAATTTTGGTCATTGGACATAATTTCACATTTAAATTAGACATAAGCAAATGTCAATCTTTTGATAGATATTATTTCTTAAAAACACGATTTTTGTTTTGACAATGGGAAATAATTTTAAATTAACTTCTGCTGCTTCTATGTTTTGAATTAAAAAAATGGATTCTATATTTAGAATAATAAGTTATAAATTGTGTAAATAGTTAACCTTTATTTTTAGACATTTTGAATAATTACTTCGGTAAATATTTTATTTACCATTGTTAAACTGTAAATCCGGTAAATAAGGGTAAACAAATAATATTATAATAATGTTAAATTACCCTTAAACGTGTCCTAACCCTCTTGGTTGATAAATTTCCGACAATTGGCATCCTTGGGTCGATTTGGGGACCCCATGGAGCCACTTTTAAGTGATAATGACACTTTATAATAATTAAATTAAAGTAAATACAAAAATGGTATAAGCATATATCTTCTAGAAAAACATTTTTTACATAGTGTTATATATGTTATATTTTCAACTATAAATATTAATTATAAATATAAAAGGATTTACTGTATAATGGTATTTTATTTATAATTTTTAGACATTTAATAATTAAATTTATTTAGGACACAATAATGATGCAGTATTTTCTAGATTAATGAAAGAATCAAATAATTAGTATTATAAATGATATAATAAATATAATATGAAAGTTTTTATGCCACAAAAGGATTTTATAGGTTAACATGACATGTTATTATTGATTAAATGAATTTTGTTAGAATTAATAAATCTGTTAAGTCTTTAACAAAAATCAATTATTACATAGTGTCAAAATTGACATAAATGAATTTTTAAAACAAATATTAGATTATTAATTGATATTCAATTCTTAAAAATATATTGTTCAGCCAAAGGACTTATATAATGATATTTGTATCATTAATGGACCACTTGGGGGTCACTTGGATTTATATAGTAATTTTATTTACTATATAACATAAAAATACAAAGAAACATGGTAAATGTCAAACTATTCAGCTAAGAGTTAAATCAAAATGATAAAGTTAATATAGTGACCCAAACCAGTCTAAAAAATATTGGTTGAGTGGTTTTCGAACTATCCCCACCATAAACTTTAAATAATCTACTATGGATCTATTGTAAATGGAATATGAATTGATTATAAAATAATATTTCTAGCTTTTCCAAAGGTTCCCCTGACCCCTCTTATAAAAGGGCACTCCCCCTTCTCAACAATTCACACCTTAAAATCCTTTTTTCTCAAACAAACTCTGCCAAAATACCCTCTCAACTATATTACCTTAATCCTAGATGCCTTACTTTAGTCAAAAATCCATCATAAGGATCCCTTTTGATCAAATCAAAAGGAAGAACCCGAAGAAGAGGTAATGTTTTCACCACCCTCTTTCAAGTTCATTTCTTTTTCCACTTCTAATTTCATTGTTATTTCCATTATAAAATAATAAATCCAGTATCTTTTATATACTGTGATGTTATTATAAATATGGTACAACCATATTCAGTTTTCTATCCGTCCTTTGAATGACATGTCACCATACATGTGTACGTACGGCCTACCGTCTCCTCGTCGTGGTGAAATTGTTATTCAAAACATTATTATTTGGATGGGTATGATAATGATGTGTAATTGAAGTAAATAACAAATATTAAATTATAATTATTCTGTATATATGATATACCATCCAATTATATATGATTTTAATATAAAAAAAGTGATATTCTCGCTCGTGCGTACGTACAGACTACCATCTCCCTGAACGCGATGAGATTCATTCCCCATCGTATCCATTCAAGACTAATTCTCATTTGATGATTAAAAATAATTTTTAAGGTCATGTTATCATTTTGGATATTAATAATATACAACCTATACATAATAATCATGTCTTATGTAACAAAACATATAAAGGAAAATTAATCCGTTAACACCCGAAACAACGATAATACTAAGATATTTTTAACAATGCAATGTTAAAAGATCATATATGATATCATATTAATTTATATGATTTTTGTATAATTTAATAATAATTTTTTCCCCATTATACAGGATGTTAACCTACCTTTGAACAAGGAAAATTAAAAGGTAAGGGTTTATTTCACAATCACTTCATTTTTCGAGGTTGTTTATAAGTAATTATCTGCTTAGACCTCTTTATCATTTGCATCCATGTTTCTTTAAAATTTATTTCAAAAAATTATTACTATTTTATAGACTATGGGTTAAAGTCATTTATACCCTTTCTTGGATTTTATAAGATGTTTATAAAGGAATCTTTCCGTCATTTTCCAAGCATTGTCGTTTTTAACCTTTTTGAAAAAATTAAGGTAAGTATGTCTTTTTAACTTATATGGAGGGTGAAACTATTTTATGCCCTTATAAAATCATCGAAGATTCCCTTACAATCATATAAGAATATTTTATAATTAACAGTTTTATTTTATAATTATCTTACTTTTAAATTATTTAAAGAAATAGATATTTCTCTCAAATAGTTTTGATTTCATTTATGTCAACACCCTTTGATGGATTTTAATCTTATTTGAAGTTGATTTATTATGAGACAAAACATCCATATTGTATTGAAGGTTTTGTGATATGTTTTACTATGGATGTGTTATTTTTATACCATTCATGGTTTATGGAGAAATTATTGACTTTTTGTATGCTAGATTTAATATTAATGTTTATGTTATGTTTAAACCTATTCATATGAGGAATGAATTGGACTTAATAAGTGACGGTGGATCCCACTATAGCTCCACGATGCATCGGTAGGTCTCATGAGACAAGTAGATGTGGAATTTTCCGAGCCCTTTCCCAATTTTATTTATGGTTTTGGTCGAGGCCTTAATCATTTTTAGACGTCTTGGATGAGGCATTGAAAAAATGATTCAGAATGTCCCGCATTATACATTCTCTCATTATGGAAATAATATTAATGGTTCATGTGGTCATTCGACTAGTAGAATACCCATGATTATGTTTTATTATGGCATTATTTACTCATCTCATATTATTTTCATAGAAGTATTCATGTTTATTATTTTTAAAGGTAGGTGGTTTCAATTATTCAAAATGATTAATATTTATGTCATTTTCTACTGTATTACTGACCCTTACAGGGCAGTTGATCTCACCCCTTTTTTATGTTTAATTTTCCCAGGATATGAAGAAGTTAGTTATGAGTGGCCTTCAGGCATAATCTAGGAGGCTTGAATGTTTCTAATGAAATATACTGGTGTTGTATTTATCTTCAAGTTGTAAAGTTAAACATTATGATGTAATGTAATCTTTATGAATGTATCTAGTGATTCCAAACCTACAAAACCAATCGGTCTTTCGAGAAATGATCTTTTTTATCATGCCAATGATATGATATAATGCACCAACTCTGGGTAACTGGGGTCAGGGTGTTACAGTTGGTATCATAGGAAGTTTAGTACAAACCGTGGAAGCTAGATTTAGGTAAAATTTTATTAGAGCACATAGACCTAAGATGGACTTTGAGGATTAGTATAGAAGAACGTCCTAGAATTTTGGTATTGTAGATATTTGGTGAGTTTTCCGAGCAATACATCCTTGTTTGGATATGAGCAGGTAGTGGTGACTCTGGCACAGATGTATCTAGGGGGTGAAACCTAAAAACACCGCTTTGAGATAGACATAGACGGGAACTGGTGCATGACAATGAGCCTTTCTGCACTCTTGGTTACAACACTCCTGGGGGATATGCTTAAGATAATTCTCATTTCCTTTACAAACCATTTTGAAGGGTTTATGAGTATATAATTACTCAATGAAAACATTTTTATGATTATATATTATATCTATAAACTGTTCAATTTATGTCAAGTGTTTTACATGTTTGGATTTATGTATGGTGAATCATTAACTAATCTAGTGTATTCCATTGTATAGAAATGGCGCCCAGTATAAATAATGTGAACTTCAACAATATGTATGATCCAAGGAGTAAGAAGGATCATATCATTCATGGTATTTATCCAATATCTAAAAAGGAAATAGTCTCCCATGTATTCTCAACATATGAACAAATAGTATTATGTGTTAATAATATAAGTACAGAATTCTCTCAGTCCCATGGCTTTGAAGGGAAGCAAGAGAAGAAAATTATGGAAGAGAGAAATATGGATAAAGGGAAGAGGAAAAATAAGAATTTTCTCATATGTGATAAATGTGGGAAGAAACTCCCTGGAAGATGCCTAAAGGGAATGGGAGTTTGTTATAGGTGTGGAGAAAAATGACACAAATTACGTGACTGTAAGGGTAAGAAAAAGTTTTCAAATGTACAATGCTTCATTAGCAAGGAGATTGGACACTATACAAACCAATGTTCAAATCATCAGAGTAATCCCCAAAATATGGTATTGGATAATAATAATGTTGTGATTCTACCACATATGAGGAGGAATGATTAGAGTTATTATGTTTTTATTAAAGAATTATGTCATTTGATTGTTGAATCAACATTGTACTAGTTATAATAATTATGGAGTATATAAGGATTGTACTATAGTACTATTTCATTATGGACTTGAGATTGTGTGGAACCAAGAAAAGTTACTCAATAGTAGGTTAAATTTTTGGAAAATATATAATTAGAGAAGGATAAACAATAATATGGTTCTGATACCGAGGTAGTGATTTTGAAATAATACATCATTGATTTGGATAAATTATATTGGACATTCTTGAATACCTTGAAACTGATTATTGATTTCTATATTCCATCATTGTTGGAGTTTACATAATTTTTGGATAGAAGGAGAATATCCAGCAATCTATATGGAATATGGGATCATGAATGTAATCAATAAGGTTTTATGGTATTTCAGGATGTTGTATTGTTTAAAAAAATACATGATGAAGGTTAATATGACATGATATTACTGCTTAAATGAATTTTTATCGAATTAATAATGTTTTTAAGACTTTAACCAAAATCAATAATTAAAGAGTGTCAAAATTGTCATAAATAAGTTTTTAAAACTAATATTGTATTATTAATTGATATTCTATTCCGAAAATCTAAGGTTCGACCAAAAGACTTATATAATGATAGGTGTATCATTAATGGACCAGTTTGGGTCTCTTAGAAGTATTTAGTATGTTTATTAACTATATAATATTTAAATACAAAAAGACATGGTAAATGTCAAACTATTTAACTAAGAGTTAAATAAAATAGATAAATTTAATATAGTGTCCCAAACCTCTCTAAAACCTATCGGTTGAGTGTTTTTCTACCTATCCACAACTTAATCTTTAAATAATTTACATTTTAGCCATTAGAAACCGAATATGAATTTATTATAAAATAATATTTCTAGATTTTCCTAAGGTTCCCCTCACCCCTCTTATAAAAGGGAACTACCCATTCTCACTAATGCACACCTTCAAAACCTTTTGAATCGGCCATCCTATGCCCAAATACCCTCTCAACTATCCCCCCTTCATTTTAGAGGCATTACATTATTCTGAAATCCAACCAATGGATCCCTTTTGATCAAATCAAAAGGAAGAACCCGAAAAAAGAGGTAACGTTTTCACCACCCTCTTTCAAGTTCTTTTATTATTCCACTTCTTCATTCTTTGTTATTTACATTCTAAAATAATAACTCCAGTATATTATATATATTGTGATATTATTATAAATATGGTACAACCATATTCAGTTTTATATCCATCCTTTAAATGACATGTCACCATACGTGCGTACAAACGGCCTACCATCTCCACGTCGTGGTGAAATTGTTATTCAAAACATTATTATTTGGATGGGTATGATAATGATGTGTAATTGAAGTAAATAATAAATATAACATTATAATGATTCTTTATATATGATATACCATCGAATTATATATGATTTTAATATCAAAAGAATGATATTGTCGCTCGTGCGTACGTACGGACTACAGTCTCCACGATCGTGGTGAGATTCATTCCCCGTCGTATCCATTGAAGACTAATTCTCATTTGATGATTAAAAATAATGTTTATGGACATGATATCATTCTGGTTATGAATAAGATACAACTTATCCATAACAAACTTGACTTATTTAACAAAACATATAAAGGAAAACTAATCTGTTATGATGAGGATCATGGCACACATGGGCACCATGGGGTTGGAGGGGGACATGATGAGAAGGGCGGAATGCACACAAGTGGGCATGACCCATTACATAGAATCAGAGGCCCAATGACAAGGGAGTGGACCATGAGAATGAAAGAGGCCTTAAATGGGTTAATCATGGAATTCCAAGAGGAGGCCCAACACCCTTGCTTGGGGGAAGCATCAGGGCCTATAATTACATTAATTAAGGCCCAAACATGCTTTTAAAAATCTGACGCTAGTGGTGCTACGAATTTTCATTCCCACCCCACCATGGAATCTCAAAGTCAAAAGGTTGTGGGATACTTGCCTTTACTTTTCCAAAATGGTGTGCTACTTTTCTCCTAAAGTCATGGGAAAGTGCCAAAGTTGTCAAAGTCATCATTTAGGATTTTTGACTTATGGAAACTAGGAATTAGACTAATTTAAAGAGCCACCCAATGTGTGATTCGAATTTCAAGTTTCTTTGGATATAAATAGCCACCCCTTGTACTCTTTGGACATGATGAATGGAATTAATGTTATTATGGTGTGTTTTTCTTGCAACCTTTTTGTTCTTGCTTAATTCATGACTTATCAAATTATTTTTCATCCTTTGTGGTGTCTTCTGGCTATATTTCTTAAAGAGAAGTTCCCTTTGGGTTCTACCTTGACCATTTCCCCCTTCCTTATCATTTTCACTATCTTCACACCAAATTCACTTGTTTTCTTGTGGAGATCTGAGTTCTCAATGCACGAACATTCTAATAGGTTCCTAGGACACTTCCTAGCAGGTATTGCATTGCATATCATTTGGTATCAGAGCCCATTTTCAAGAAATCTTGTTACTTCATTCTTACCATTTCTTCCATTTTCATTTCTCTTTGAATCGGGCCGACATAAATTTTGGTCCATTTTCTTCTGAACCTATGGATGTTATTTCTTCATCTTCTCGTATGTATAATATCTCATTATTGTAGTTGAGAATCTCATCTTTCATCTCCATTTGGAATCATCAAAATCAAAGCTAAAAATAGCAAGATACAACGGGTTAAAAATTTTCGACAAATTATTCAATTTTAAAACCATGAAAATCTCACATTGATTCCATTTGATGTTACAAATTATTGATTCTACTGAATTTAAATTTTGAAAAATTCTTCTTGTTTCTACTGCATCTACAAAAAAAAGATCCAAAAAAATAATCGAAAAAAATTAAAGGCTAAAAAAAATTGCATCATTTTGAATTCTACGTCCCATTTTCATTATTCTTATTCCATTTTCTTCCTCTTCCCCAATTTTTCATCATGAATCCAATTTCAATTTTATCTTTGAATTCTAGTTCAGGATTGCCACATTTCAAATATCCTTTTGATTTGTTGAAATTGGGTAAGAACAATATAAGAAGCAATTTGAGTGGTAAAAGGCAAGAGTGATACATTTTGATAAAAGACAAAATTGAGTGAAACACGAGAGAACATTTTATTTTTTAGTGTAAACACGTGAGGGAGTGTGTGAGGTCCATTTTCCTTTCTCTTCATTTTTTTACAGGATTCCTAAATGGCGGAGTCATGTAATACCAATGAAGCGGACATTAAGATGATCATGAGGGCTGTACAAGAACAATTCCATAGGTTGAATGTGAGGATGGATGAACTTTAATCCCCTTCCAATTCTAGAGAACCACCAAGGAGGTGGGTTTTTGAAGAAGAGGAGGAGTTGTCTGATTTTCACGAGTCACCAATTCGGCGAAATTAACCACCATGGAGGCAAGCCAACAATCTTGGAGGAGTAATGTTGAGGTTCCCTTCACTCCAAGGTAATAATGATCCTGAAACTTACTTGGAATGTGAAAGAAAGGTTGAACATATTTTTGGTTGTCACACATATTTGGTGGAAAAAATGTGAAGTTGGCAGCCATGGTGTTCACCGATTATGCTAGTATTTGGTGGGACCAACTACAAGTTAGTCGACGATGAAGTGGAGAAAGACCAATCCGCACTTGGGAGTAGATGAAAGTTGTAATGCGTAAGAGGTTCATTTCTATCCATTATTATCGTGATTTTTTCATCAAGTTCTAGTGTTTGAAACAAGGGGCCATGAGTGTTGAGGAGTATCATAAAGAGATGGAGATCATCATGATTCGGGTGAATATTGATGAGGAGAGAGAGGCCACCATGGAAAGGATTTTGAATGGCCTCAACCATGACATTCGAGACATAGTGGACATGCACCACTACATGGACATGGAGGATCTACTTCACATGGATATCAAAGTGGAGAGGCAAGTAAAGGCAAGAAGGATGCACCCTACATCTTATGGTAAGGATTGTAGACCTTATTTCATGTTTAAAGATTCCAAACCACAAGAGCTTGTAAGGGAACACAAAACTGATTCAAAGGAGTTGCCCAAACCAAAACCATTCTTCCTGGTATCCAAAAGTAAAATGGAGGGTAAGGTTATTTCCAAATCACGAGATATCAAATGTTTCTAATGTCAAGGATTTGGAAATATTGCTTCATAATGCCCAAACAAGAGAACCATGATTATTTTGGATGATGGATATGTTCTTAGTGCTAGCTCAAGAAAATATGAAATGCCATCACTTGAGGATGATTCAAAGGTGGAAGTATAAAGCCCCGTACATGGAGAAATGCTTGTTCCAAGGCGTGCTTTGAGTGCTCAACCCGAAGGAGAACATGATCAAGAGAAAAGGGAGCACATTTTTCATACTAGATGCCTCATCTATGATATGGTATGTAGTATGATTATTGATGGGGGGTAGTTGTACTAATGTAGCAAGTGGTTTGATGGTTGTTAAATTGGGAATGGCTACAACTAGATATCCTAGGCCTTATAGATTGCAATGGTTAAAAAATAGTGGTGATGTCAAAGTGGCTAAGCAAGAAAAAGTTCCATTTTCTATTGGGAAGTATGAACACAAGGTAATGTGTGATGTTGTACCAATTCATGCTAGTAATATCTTATTGGGAAGACCTTGGAAATTTGATAGAAGGGTCACACATAATGGATACACCAACCGCTATTATTTTGAGTACAACAGGAGGATGATTATTCATACACCATTGAGGACTTTTCAAGCTTATGAAGACCAATTAGGTATTGAGAGAGATTGTGAGAAGAGGGAAGAATAAAAGAGAGAAAAAATAGAGAGAATGAGATGAGTGGAAAAATCAAGAGTGAAAAAGGAGTGTGGATTGAAATCAAAAAAAATGAGGGAAATAAAAGAGTTGAACACAAGAGTGAAAATAAGAGTGAAAACAAGAGTGTTGAGTGAAAAGTGAGATTATTTTCAGGAAAAAGGGAGATAGAGAGAGCTTTATAGGGGGTGGAAACTCTTGTAATTCTCTGACAGGGAGAATGTTTTACCACTAACTCTCCTAACCTTTCAATTCCTTCTACTGTTACGTCTCTTTTGCAGGACTTTGGTGACGTGTTCCTAGAATAAATTCCTGATGACTTACCTCCCTTGTGGGGTATCAAGCACCACATCGACTTTCTCCCCGGAGAAACGCTTCCCAATCGACCAGCTTATCAGGCTAACCCAGAGGAGACTCGAGAAATACAACGACAAGTGGAAGAATTGATAAAGAAGGGATTTGTTCGAGGGAGCTTGAGTCCGTGTGTGGTACCGGAAATCCTTGTCCTAAAAAAAGATGGTAATTGGAGAATGTGTGTAGATTGTCGATCTATCAACAAAATCACAGTAAAGTACCACTATCCCATACCTTGTTTGGATGATATGCTTGATGAACTCCATGGTGCATGCTTGTTTACTAAAATTGAACTAAGGAGTGGATACCATCAAACTAGAATGAAAGTGGGAGATGAATGGAAAACCACCTTCAAAACTACGTTTGGATTGTATGAATGGCTAGTTATGCCTTTTGGACTAACTAACGCCCCTAGTACATTCATGAACATAATAAATCATGTTTTCCGTCCATTCATTGGAAAATGTGTGGTTGTGTATTTTGATGACATCCTTGTTTATTCTAAGAGCCTTGATGAACATCATGAACATTCGAAACATGTTTTTGAGACTCTTAGGAAAAATAGTATGTTTACAAACTTGTAAAAATGTTCAATTTTCATAAATTTAGTTGTTTTCCTTGGTTTTGTGGTAGGAGCTGATGGAATGAGGGTTGATGAAGAGAAGGTGAGGGCGATTTGAAATTGGACACAACCAATGAATGCCAACGAGGTGACGAGCTTCCATGGACTTGAGAGTTTTTACCAAAGGTTCGTGAGGGACTTTTCAACCATCGTGGCACCATTGAATGATTTGGTCAAGAAAGGGGTGAGTTTAAAGTGGGGAAAAGATCAAGAGGATGACTTCTCCATAATCCAAGGTAAGTTGACCAATTCACCGCTCTTAGTTCTACCTGACTTTTCTAAAGTTTTTGAGTTTGAGTGTGATGCCTCTGGAATAGGATTTGGGGCTGTTTTATTGCAAGACTCTAAGCTGATAGCCTACTTTAGTGAGAAGCATAATGGTGCTGCATTGAACTACTCCACCTATGACAAGGAATTATATGCTCTGCAATGAACTTTAGAAAATTGGAAACATTACTTGTGGGCAAGGGAATTTGTGATTCATTCGGATCATGAAATCCTAAAATTCCTAAAGTCACAAGGAAAGTTCAGTAGGCGACATGAAAGATGGCTTGAATTCATTGAAACATTTCCTTACATCATTAATCACAATCATGGAAAAGAAAATGTTGTCGTTGATGTGTTGTCTAGGAGATATTCTATAATTACTTCAATGCATGCTAAAATACTTGGTTTTGTAATGATGAAAAGCATGTATGAGAATGCTGTGGATTTTTCTGAAATTTTTAAGTTGTGTGAAAAAAATGGCAAATGAGATTTTTACAAACATGATGGATTTCTTTTTCAAAAAAATAAATTGTCTGTTCCATCTTGTTCTATGCATGAATTGCTTGTTATAGAAACTCATGGTGGTGGATTAATGGGGCATTTTGGGGTTGAGAAAACTTTTTCCTTATTGAGTGAACATTTTTATTGGCCTCACATGCATAGGGATGTCGTTAGTGTTTGTGGATATTGTAATGTGTGTAAACATGCAAAGTCGAAAGTGCTTCCACATGGATTATACACCCCATTGCCCATTGCTTCTCATCCTTGGGTTGACATTTCAATGGATTTTGTGCTTGGCTTGCCAAGATCACAATCAGGTAAGGATAGAATCTTTGTGGTGGTAGAGAGGTTTAGTAAAAGGGATCATTTTATTTCTTATTCTAAAACCAATGACACAACTCATATCACTGATTTGTTTTTTAGGGAAATTGTTAGGTTGCATGGCTTACCCAAGAGCATTGTGAGTGATAGTGATGTCAAATTTCTTAGTCACTTCTGGAGGAAATTGTGGATCAAACTTGGAAGAAAACTTTTGGTCTCGACCACTACACACCCACAAACAGATGGTAAAATGGAGGTGGTAAATAGGACACATTCCACATTGTTGTGTTCCATCCTTAGAAAAAATATGAAACATTGGGAAAGATTCCTACCTCACATTGAGTTTTCTTATAATCGAGTGGTTCACTCCACTACTAATGCTTCACCGTTGGAAGTTGTGTATGGTTTTAACCTATTAACTCCACTCAATATTTTACCTTTGCATACTAATAAATTTTCTAATCTTGAAGGTGAATAGAATGAAAAGTTTTTGTAGGAGTTCCATGCAAAGTTAAAGGTGAACATTGAGCAGAAGAATGAACAAGTAGAGAAGCACACAAAAAAAGGTCAGTGAAAATTGGTGTTTCAACTGAGAGATTGGGTGTGGGTACACTTGAGGAAGGAGAGGTTCCCGGAGGAACAAAAATAAAAACATCATCCACGAGGATATGGTCTTTTCTAGTTCTAAGAGAAGATCAGTGATAATGCCTACAAAATTGAGTTACCCAACAGGTATTGGAATGTTAGTGCCACCTTTAATGATGATGATCTTTCTCCCTCTGAATTATCTGATTCAAGGATGAATCCTTTTGAAGAGGGAGGAGATGACGAGGATCATGGGACACATTGGAACCACAGGGTTGGAGGTGGACTTGATGAGAAGGGTAGAATGCACACAAGTAGACATGACCCATTGCGTGGAATCGGAAGCCCAATGACAAGGGAGTGGACCATGAGAATGAAGGAGGCCTTAAATGGGTTAATCATGGAATTCCAAGAGGAGGCCTGACACCCTTTCTTAGGGTAAGAATCTAGGACTATACTTACATTAATTAAGGCCCAAACATGCTTTTAAAAATCCATCCCAAGTGGTGCTACGAATTTTCAAGCCCACCCCACCATGGAATCATCAAAGTCAAAAGGTGGTGGGCTGCATGTCTTTGCTTTTCCAAAAGGGTGTGATACTTGTCACCTAAAGTCATGGGCAAGTGCCAAAGTTGTAAAAGTAATCATTTAGGGTTTTTGACTTATGTAAACTAGATATTAGACTATTTTGAAGAGCCACCCAATGTGTGATTCGAATTTCATGTTTCTTTGTCTATAAATAGCCACCCCCTTGTACTGTTTGGACATGATGAATGAAAGTAATGTTTTTATGGTGATTTTTTCTTGAAACCTTTGTGTTATTGATTAATTCTTGACATATCAAAGGATTGGTCATCCTTTATGGTGTCTTGTTGCTAGAGTTCTTAGATACAAGTTCTATTCGGGTTCTACCTTGACTATTTCCCCCTTCCTTCTCATTTTCACTATCCGCACACCAAATTCACTTGTTTTCTTGCATAGATCTGGGTTCTCAATGTGAAAAAATTCTACATGGTTCCTAGGACACTTCCTAGCTGGTCTTGCAATACGTATCACGTTAACACCCGAAACAATGATAATACTAAGATATTATTAACAAAGAAATGTTAAAAGATCATATATTATATCACATTAATTTATATGATTCTTGTAAAATTTAATAACAACTATTTCACCATTATACAGGAGGTTAACCTACCATTGACCAAGGAAAAGTACAAGGTATGAGTTTATTTAACAATCTCTTCATTATTTGAGGTTGTTTATACGTAATTATCTACTAGGAACTCTTTATCTTCCTCATCCATGTTTCTTAAAAATGTATTTCAAAATATTCTTAATATTTTATAGAATATGGGTTAAAGTCATTTATATCCACGTTTGACTTATATAAGTTGTTTATAAAGGAATCATTCCATCGATTTCCAAACACGGTCCTTTTTAACCTTTTCGAAAAAAATGAAGGTAAGAATGTCTTTTTAACTTATACGACGAGTGAAAATATTTTCCACCATAATAAATTTGTCGAAGCTTCCCTTACCAGTTTATAAGAATATTTTCAAAGTAAATGTTTTAATTTATAATTATGTGACTTTTAAATGTTTTAAAAAAAGATATATTTCTCTCAAATAATTTTGATTTCATCTATGTGAACATCCTTTGATGGATTTTAATCTTATTTGATGTTGATTTATTATGATACAAAACATTCATATTTTATTTACTGTTTTGTGATATGTTTGACTGTGGATGTGTTATTTTTATACCATTCATGTTTTATGGAGAAAGTATTGACATTTTGTATGCCAGTTTTAATATGAATGTTTATGTTATGTTTAAAAAATTTCAAATGAGGAATTCATTGTACATAATAAGTGACGGGTGGATCCCACTATAGCTCCTCGATGCATCAGTTGGTCACATGAGAAAAGTACCCATGGAATTTGCAGAGGCCCTTTCCCAATTTGATTTATGGTTTTGGTCGAGGCCTTAATCATTTTTAGACGTCTTGGCTGAGACCTTAACAAAATGTTTCAGAATGTCTGGCATTATACATTCACTCATTATGGAAATAATATTAACGGTTCATGTGGTAATTCGACTAATAGAATACCCATGATTATGTTTTATTATCGCATTATTTACTCAGCTCATATTCTTTCCATAAAATTATTCATTTTTATTATTGGTAAAGGCATGGGGTTTCAATTATTCACCATAATTAATATTTATGTCATTTTCCACTATATTACTTTCCCTTATAGAGCATTTGAGCTCACCCCTTTCTTATGTTTCATTTCCCCATGATATGAAGAAGTTAGTTATGAGTGACTTGTAGGCATAATCTAGGAGGCTTGGATGTTTCTAATGATATATATTTGTGTTGTATTTCTCTTCAAGCTGTAAAGTTGAACTTTATGTTGTAATGTAAACTTTTTGAATGTATCTAGTGATTCATAGTCTACTAAACTAATTGGTGTTTTGAGACTTGATCTTTTGTAATCATGCCATCGATATGTAATAATGCACCGACTCTGGGTAACTGGGGTTTGGGCAATACATTTGGAATCAAAGGAAATTTAGTACAAACCTTGGAAGTTAGATTTAGATAAACTTTTATTAGAGCACAAAGACCTAAGATGGAAATTGAGGATTATTATAGAAGAAATTCCAAGAGTTTTGGTATTGTAGAGATTTTGTGAGTTTTTAGAGCAATACATCCCTTTCTGGATACGAACAGGTAGAGGTAGTTCTGGCACAGATGTACCTAGGGGTAAAAACTGAAAACCCCACTTTGAGCTAGACTCGAATAGGAACTGGTGCACGACAATGGGCCTTGTTGCACTCTTGGTTATGACACTCCCAGGGGATATTCTTAGGATAATTCACATTTCCTTTACAAACCATTTTGGAGGGTTTATGAGTATATAATTTCTCAAAGATAACATTTTAATGATTATGGATTATATCCATAAACTGTTCAATTTATGTCAATTGTTTTACAAGTTTGGATTTATGTATTGTGATTCATAAACTAATCTACTGTATGCCATTGTATTGAAATGGTGCCCAGTAGAAAGAATATGAACTCTAGCAATACGTATGATCCAAAGAGTAAGAAGGATAAAATCATTCATGGTATCAAGCCAACATTTAAAAGGGAAATAGTCTCCCATGTATTCTCAACATATGAAGAAATAGTATCATGTGTTACTAAGATAAGTACATAATTATCTGAGTCATATGGCTTAGAAGTGAAGCAGGAGAAGAAAATGATGGAAGAGAGAAACATGAATAAACGGAAGAGAGAAAAGATGAATTTTCTCATATGTGATAATTGTGGGAGGAAACTCCCTAGAACTTGCCTGAAGGGAATGGGAGTTTGTTATAAGTGTGGAGAAATATTACACCAAGTACGTGACTTCAAGGGTAAGAAAAAGGTTTCAAATGTACAATGCAACATTATCAAGGAGTTGGGACACTATGAAAACCAATGTTCAAATCATCAGAGTATTCCCCAAAAGATACTATTAGATAATAATCAACTTGTGATACTACCACAGATGTGGAGGAATGATTAGATTACTTATGTTGTTATTAAATAATTTTGTCATTTGAGTGTTGTATCAATGTTGTACAAGTTATAATAATTATGTAGTATATAATTATTGTACTGCAGTACTATTTCATTAAGGACTTGAGATTTTTTGGAACTAAGAAAAGTGACTCAATAGCAGGTTAAATTTTTGGAAAATATATGATGAGAGAATGATAAACCATAACATGGTTTTGATACGGAGGTAGTGATTTTGGAATAATACATGGTTGATTTGGATAAATAATATTGGATATAATGGACTACCTTGAAACTGATTAATGATTTGTATATTCCATCATTGTTGGAGTTTACAACATTTTTGGATTGAAGTAGTATATCCAGCATTCTATAAAGAATATGGGATCATGAATGTAATCAATAAGGTGTTATGATAATTCAAGATTTCACAGTGTTTAAAAAAAATACATGATAAAGGTGTTCACATGTTATTATGCGGAAAAAAAGGATTTTATTGTGTTTACCTTCCTTATAAATTTTGGATTGTGAGTTTGGAAAGAAGTATTTTGGATAATTCTAATCGGAGATTATTTTTGGATTTCCATAAAAAGGACAACCCGGAGGTTGGGCGGCGACCCGTCACGTCCGGTAAGGCCGTGTGACTTGAACCCACAACCAAAGGGTGATAAGGGTGTATCACCTACCACTGGCCCATGTGATGTCCTGGATTGAATAATGTATTTTTTTTTAATGTTCTGATATATGAAATAGAAATTCATTTTTTTGGAACCCTATACAAATAGGATAAATGGAATATTTTTTATGTTATATTATCTTTTAGAGAGAAAGATGAGTTTTTGGAAGAAATTAGTGAAAGGATTGAACTATACTAGTCAAGTATATATATATATATTTATGAAGATATTAATTCATAAACATTAGGTAAGGGATATTAAAACTAAAAATGTGTTATCCTAATACATTATGTTTTGTTGAACTGATGATATTTTAAATCATCATAGATTGATGGCTTTGAGGCCCTCAATTCTATAATTTTTTGTGACTAATGACCTCAATCACTCACTATAGATATTTATGTTTTTCCTACAATTATGTGTCTCTAATTCCCACCAATGTTCTCCTAATCGAGATCATAATTTGGTGGTGACAATTTCATTTCCCTTTTCCTCTTATTAAGACTAAATTTTATTAACCCACTTTCTGATTTTGGTTTTTCCACAAAGATATTAAATATTTTCGACCTTTTTTTTTCAAAGAACAATTTCAAATTGTGAGGATGAAATTAATTGAAGGAGGGAAGAATTTAACACCCCATGCTTCCATGGTATGCTGCTCTTTGAATAATACAGTACCGTGTGTTGTACGCAACTTCGATTTCTAACACACCACAACCAATCAAACTTGCCTTTATAAATAGTAATACCCACTTTTTAAGATTTTATACGTTTTATCATACAAAATGGACTTCTTTTTTGGATTAATAATATTGAAATTATCTTAGAGTGAATTTTTGGTACTTTTCTGATAACTTTCATATTTTGATGAATAGTTATAATTACTAAATTTTAATTACAAACAACTTTTTAATCAAAATAATTAATAGTGATAAATTATGACTTTGAGTGATTTTAAAGTATATTTAGATTAATGTTTTACCATTTAATCCAATTTTGGCCATTGGAAATAATTTCACATTTAAACTGGACATAAATAAGTGCCAATCGTTTGATAGTTATTATTTCTTAAAATAACGTTTTTTGTTTTGACAACGAAAATTAATTTTAAATTAATTTCTGCCACTTCTGTGTTTTGAATTTAGAAAAATAGATTCAATATTTATAATCATGAGGTAAAAAGTATGTAAATACTTAACTTTTATTTTTAGACATTTTGAATAATTATTTCGGTAAATATTTTATTTACCATGGTTAAAGGGTAAATCCGGTAAATAAGGGTAATAAAATAATATTATAATAATACTAAATTTCCCTAAAACGTGACCTAACCCTATTTATTGATAAATTTATTTCCATGGGCATATTTGGGTCGATTTTGGGACCCCATCGAGCCACCTGTAAGTGATAATGACACTTTGTATTAATTACGTTAAACTAAATACAAAAATGGCAAAAGAATATATCTTCAAGAAAAAAACATTTCGTAGGGATATATATGTTATATTTTAGACTATAAATATTAATTATAAATATAGAAATATTTCCTACATAATGTTATTTTATTTATAATTTTTACACATTGAATAATTAAATTTATTTATGACACAATAATGAGGGAGTAATTTCCTTATTAATGAAAGAATCGAATAATTGGTATAATAAATTATAAAATAAAATTACTTTTAAGGATTTGAGGCTATAAAAGGTTTTTATAGGTTAATATGACATGTTATGATTTCTTAAATAAATTTGGTTTGAATTAATAAAGATTTTAAGACTTTAACAAAAATCAATTATTAAAAAGTTTCAAAATTAAAAAAAATTAGTTTTTAAAACAAATATTATATTATTAATTGATATTATATTCTTATGAATCTAAGGATCGGCCAAAGGAATTATATAATGATATTTTTATCATTAATGGACCACTTTGGGGTCTCTTGGAGGTATATAGTATGTTTATTAACTCTATAATATAAAAATAGAAAGAGACATGGTAAATGTCAAACTATCTAACTAAGAGTTAAATAAAAAAGATAAAGTTAATATAGTCACCCAAACCTATCTAAAACCTATTGGTTGAGTGGTTTTATACCCATCCCCACATTAAAATTTAATTAATACACTTTTTAGTCATTATAAACTGAATATGAATTTATTATGAAATAATATTTCTAGCTTTTCCTAAGGTTCCCCTCACCCCTCTTATAAAAGGGCACTCCCCCTTCTCACTAATTCACACTTTCAAAGCCTTTTGGATTGGCCAACCACTACCCAAATACCCTCTAAACTATCTACCTTCATCCTATATGCCTTAATTTAGTCATAAAGCCATCCTATGGAGCCCTTTTGATCAAATCAAAAGGAAGAACCAGAAGAAGAGGTCACGATTTCACCACCCTATTTCAAGTTCCTTTCTTCTTCCACTTATTTTTTCTTTGTTATTTACATTCTAAAATAATAAATCAAGTATATTATATATAATGTGATGTTATTAAAAATATTTTATAACCATATTCTTTATTTTATCCATCCTTTGAATGACATGTCACCATACGTGCGTACGTACGGCCTATCGTCTCTACGTCGTGGTGAAATTGTTATTCAAAACATTATTATTTGCATGGGTATGATAATGATGTGTAATTTAAGAAAATAATAAATATAAAATTATAATTATTCTTTATAAATGATATAACATCCAATTATATATGATTTTAATATCAAAAGAATGATAGTGTCGCTCGTGCGTACGTACGGACTACCATCTCCACGAACACGACTAGATTCATTCCCCATCATATCCATTGAAGACTAATTATAATTTGATAATTAAAAATAATGTTTAAGGACTTGATATCATTCTGGATATGAATAATATAAAACCTATCCATAACAAACATGGATTATGTCACAAAACATCTAAAGGAAAATGAATCTGTTAACACCCGAAACAACGATCATAATAAGATATTATTAACAAAGCAATGTTAAAAGATCATATATGATATCATATTAATTTATATGATTCTTGTATAATTTAATAACAATTATTTTACCATTCTGAATGAGGTTAACCTACCTTCGACCAAGAAAAATTACAAGCTAATGGTTTATTTCACAATCTCTTCATTATCTGAGGTTGTTTATAAAGAATTATCTACTGGGACCTCTTTATCATCCACATCCAGGTTTCATAAAAATGTATTTCAAAACATTCTTCTTATTTTATAGACTATCAATTAAAGTAATTTATACCCTTTTTTGAATTTTATAAGATGTTTATAAAGGAAATTTTCCATCATTTTCCAAACATGGTCCTTTTTAGCCTTTTCGACAAAATTATGGTAAGAATGTATTTTTAACTTATACGGTGGGTGTGGCTATTTTCCGCCGTTCTAAAATCGTCTAATCTTTCCTTAAAATCTTATAAGAATATTTTCAAAGTAAATTTTTTATTTTATAATTATGTGACATTTAAATGATTTAAAAAAATGAGATATTTCTCTGAAATAGTTTTTATTTCATCTATGTCAACATCCGTTGATGGATTTTAAGATTATTTGAAGTTGATTTATTATGATACCAAACATCTATATTCTATTGAAGGTTTTGTGATATGTTTGAATGTGGATGTGTTATTTTTATACCATTCATGGTTTATGGACAAATTATTGACATTTTGTATGCTAGTTTTAATATGAATGTTTATGTTATGTTTAAACCTGTTTATATACGGAACACATTGGACTTAATAAGTGATGGGTAGTGCTTTATATAGATCATCGATGCATCGGTAGGTCTCATGAGTCAACTAGATGTGGAATTGGCCGAGGCCCTTTCCCAATTTGATTTATGGTTTTGTCCGAGACCTTAATCATTTTTAGACGTCTTGGCCAAGGCCTTGACAAAATGTTTCAGAATGTCTGAAATTATACATTCCATCATTATGGAAATAATATTAATGGTTAATGTGGTCATTCGACTTGTAGAATACCCATAATTATGTTTTATTATGGCATTATTTAGTCATCTCATATTCTTACCATAAATGTATTCATGTTTATTATTGGTAAAGGCATGTTGTTTCAATTATTCACCATGCTTAATATTTATGTCATTTTCCGTTGTATTACGTACCCTTAAAAAGCATTTGAGCTCACCCCTTTCTTATGTTTCATTTTCACAGGATATGAGGAAGTTAGTTATGAGTGACCTGCAGGCATAATCTAGGTGGCTTGGATGTTTTTAATGAAATATATTTGTGTTGTATTTCTCTTCAAGTTGTAAAGTTGAACTTTATGATGTAATGTAAACATTATGAATGTATCTAGGGATTATAAGGCTAAAAAACTAATCTGTCTTTAAAGACATGATATTTTGTGATCATGCCAATGATATGTAATAAGGCACTGACTCTGGGTAACTGGGGTCGGGGCGTTACAAAACTTCCCTTGATTTCCTTCTTTAATTCGGATGAAGCATTTGCTTCTGAAAACACGAACATATTTCAACGAAGGCTTCCATACATGTGACAATTCATATGGTTTCTTCGTTTCTTCCATATAAAGCCCTGTTCGATTCTGAATGTGATCTACAACTTCAACTGTTTCTTTTGAGTAATGCTGAGAGATACGACTCTCAATTAGCATAGTCCTAGCCATGTTGTTAACCTGGCGATTCTGGTACTCAACAACTCCATTTTTCTATGGATTTGTCAAATCAGGTACCTCATGTCGTATTCCATGTTTTTCTAGATAATTCTCAAACTCATTGGATTTGTATTCCTCTCCATTTTCAGATCGCATGACTTTTATTGTCCGTCCAGTATCATTCTCGGCAATTTAGTGATTTGTTTTCATGCAATCAAGAACATCTCTCTTCCTTTGAATAACCATTACACAAGCCATTAACTATAATCATCAATGAAAAGTACGAAGTACCTCTCTCCATGAGTTCTGACAACGTTTATCGGGCCACATATTCTTGTCTGGATGAGATCAAGAATGTGTGATACCCTTTTCTTCATTGTTCTATATGAATTACAAACTAGCTTCCCCCGTATGCAAGCATCACAAGTCTCTTCCCATTCACGTTTCAGAATGGGGATATCCATTAAAATATTCAATTTAGATATCTTTTCCATGTCTTTATGGTTAATGAGGCCCAACCTTCGATGCCACTGGTTGTTTTCTTCTTTAACACACAAATAACAAGAGTTCTCTTTGCTATCAACCTGATATAAGTTTCCATCTGTTCTACAACCTTTCATAAGAGAGATCCATGTTTTCCCTTTTGTAGTGATGAACTTTTGATTGAATGTTATTATGAGCCCTGAGTCACAGATATAACTCACACTAAGGATATTGTGACGTAGACCGTCCACATAAAGAACTTCAGGCTTCTTCATCTCTCCATTGATTAGAGTTGTATTTCCACAACCTTTAATCTTCAAAGCACCATCATTACCAAACCTCACTATTCCATCAACCTTCTTTTTAATGTTCTTAAAAAGGTCATCATTTCCTATCATATGGGAAGAGCATCCACTATCAATAATCCCAGTGCTGCTGCTTTTCGTAGCCTTGAGGGAAACTTCTACAAGATTAGATTTCTCGACCTTCTTCTTTTCTTTCCAAGATATATTAGATTTAGCATAGGATACTAATAGCATTCAAATTCTTTCTTCCACATAAACATATTCTTCATATGCATAATCTTGAGTAAGAGGAGGAACCTTGTTCATGAGAGAAACCTCATTGGGAGGGTGAGTATTGACACGTCTCTCAAAGTTTTATTAATTTCTCATGTCATACCTTATCTTGCAATACATTGATTTATGGCTAAAGTTAGAACAATTAAAAAAGGTATCCATAGAAACTGTTTCTTCTATAAGATAGAGGATATGAAATTGGCCTCCCCTTTTGACTTCCTAGATCTTCCCCATTCTAGTATCTCTTTACCTCTTTTAAATATGACATGTTTTGGACCAGATAGCCATAGAACTGACACTTCATGAGGGGAAATGTCTTATCACTTATATTTCTCCTCATTCATTCTTCCTTGGGAAAATGGTCGGACTTCTGATCATTTCTTAAATTTTGTGGATAATTTTCAGTTCTTCATTTAGTTTGGATTGAGGGTTTCTTTTCTAGAACATCATGAAATTTTTCAACATGTCCAACTTTAATCTTTTCATTCTTTTTTCTCTCTTCAATTGCTATAGTTGATATCTCAGCTTCACAACCGATTCCAATATTTCCCATTCAAGCAGGTCTTTGATCAATCATATTTTTCCAACCCCATCTGAACCACGTTTCACTCTTACCAGTAATTATGCACATGAGAATCTTCCAAATTGAATTTTATTCTTACCCTCATTTGTGGTTGATCGACACTCAAGTTTACTTCTAAGAGTAATAAATTCTTCCTCAAGACCCTCAACAGTCTTGGAATTATCTTCCAGTCTAGAGGTAAGGTCATTTATGACCTTTTCTTATTCATCAATTCTAGTCTTTAGTTCCACAATGTCATCTGTGCTTTCAAGGATTGAAGATTAAACTCTCACTAGTTCTTCCAGTCATTCAATTTCAGCTTCAAGCTCATCAACATATTCTGATGATTCTTCCGCCATTTCATTCCACTTATTTCATCTCTTACATTTGTTCTCCGTAATTCCCCAACCCCAGTTACCCAGAGTCAGTGCATTATTACATAACATTGGAATGATCACAAGAAAGATCAAGTCTGGAAAGACCAATTAGTTTAGTATCCTTGTAAACAGTAGATATATTCATAAGTCCTAAATTACGTCATAAAATCAAAAAAACTACAACAAAGTCATTTCATCATATCCCATCCTACTGTCCCTGCAGGTCATTCATAAATTACTTCATCACATCCTAGGAAAAATAAAACATTGAAAGGGGTGAGCTCAGATGCTCAGTAAGGATAACAAAATAGCATAAACTTTCATAAATAAGCATAAACATTTAAGGCAATGTATAACCAAAATAAAACCCTTTTAAACTAGAACATCAACATAATATGGAAAATATAAAATGAAATAATGTCATTTAATTATTCACATGGATATTGTACTAGTCGAATAATCACATGCAATATCAATAACCAATTTCATAATGATGGAATGCATAATGCTAGACTATCATAAACACATAGCCAAGGCCTTTTTCCAAGACTACAAATACGATTTTGTCAAGGCCTTGTGCCAAGAAACTAGTTTGTCTCATGAGACCAACCGATGCATCGAGGAGCTATAGCAGGCACCACCCGTCACTTATTAAGTCCAATGCATTCCTCATATGAACAGGTTTAAACATAACATAAACATTCGTATTAAAACTAGCATACGAAATGTCAATACATTCTTCATAAACCATGAATGGTATAAAAAAAACACATCCATAGTCAAACATATCACAAAACCATCAATACAATATGGAAGTCTTGTATCATAATAAATCAACTCCAAATAAACTGAAAATCCATCAATGGATGTTGACATAGATGAAATCAATACTCTTTTTAGAGAAATATATCTCTCTATTTTGAAAACATTTAAGAGTCATATATTTATAAAATAAAAAATTTTATTTGAAAATATTCTTATAAGATTGTAAGGGAATCTTCGACGATTTTATAACGGTGGAAAATAGCCACACCCGCCGTATAAGTTAAAAAAAAATTCTTACCTTAATACTGTAGAAAAGGTTAAAAAGGACATTGTTTGGAAAAAGACAGAAAGATTCCTTTATAAACCTCTTATAATAAGTCAAACAAGGGTAAATATGACTTTAACCCATATTTTAGTAAATAGTAAAAATATTTTGAAATAAATTTTTAAGAAACATGGATTTGTATGATAAATAAGTCCCAGTAGATTATTACGTATAAACAACCTCGAATAATGAAGAGATTGTGAAATAAAATCTTACCTTGTACTTTTCCTTAGTCGATGGAATGTTAACCTCCTATATAATAGTTAAAAATTGTAATTAAATTATACAAGAACCCTATACATAATTATGATATCATATATGATCTTTTAACATTGATTTGTTAATAATATCTTAGTATTATCATTGTTTCAGGTGTTAACTTACTTGTTTTCTTTTATATGTTTTGTTACATAAGTCATGTTTGTAATTGATAGGTTGTATATTATTCATATCCAGAATTATATCAAGTCCTTAAATATTTTTTTAATCATTAAATGAGAATTAGTCTTGAATTGATACGATGGAGAATGAATCTCATCGTGTTCGTGGAGAAGGTGGTCCGTACGTACGCACGAGCGACAATATCATTATTTTGATATTAAAATAATATATAATTGGATATTATATCATATATAAAGAATAATTATAATGTTATATTTATTATTAACATGAATTACACATCATTATTATACCCATCCAAATAATAATTTATTGAATAACAATTACACCACGTCGTGGAGACGGTAAGCCGTACGTACACAAATATGGTGACATGTCATTCAAAGGATTGATAGAATACTGAATATGGTTGTAACATATTTATAAAAACATCAAAGTAGATATAAGTTACTGGAGTTATTATTTTAGAATGGGAATAACAAATAAAGGAGAAGTTGAAGAATAAAGGAACTTGAAAGAGGGTGGTGAAAACATTACCTCTTCTCCGGGTTCTTTATTTTGATTTGATCAAAAGAGCTCCTTAGGTTGGCTTTATGATCAAACTAAGGCCTCTAGGTTGAAGTGAGGGATGTTGAGAGAGTATTTGGGAAGGGGATGTCCTAGAAAAAAGACTTTGAATGTGTGAATTAGTGAGAAGGGGGAGTGCCATTTTATAAGAGGGGTGAGGGGCACCTTTGGAAAATCTAGAATTATTATTTTATAATAAATTCATATTCGGTTTCTAATGGATAAAAAGTGGATTATTTAATTTTTAAGGTGGGTATGGGTCAAAATCCACTCAACTAATAAAATTTAGACAGGTTTGGGTCATTATATTAACCTTATCTTTTAGTTTTAACTCTTAGTTAATTAGTTTGACACTTACCATGTCACTTTGTATTTTTATATTATATAGTTAATAAACTTACTATATACCTCAAAGGGACCCCAAAGTGGTCCATTAATGATACAAATATCATGATATAAGTCTTTTGGACGAAACTTAGAATTTTGGGAATTTAATATCAATTAATAATATAATATTTGTTTTAAAAAAACATTATGTCAATTTTGACACTATTCAATAATTAATTTTTTTAATGTCCTAAAAACTTTATTAATTCGAACAAAATTCATTTAAGCAATAATATAATGTCATATAAATCAATATAATTCATGTATGTCATCAAAAAATTCAAATTATATTAATTTTAACATTTATAATACCAATTATTTGATTCTTTCATTAATAAGGAAAATATTGCATCATTATTCTGTTATAAATAATATTAATTATTAAATTTCTAAAAATTATAAATAAAATAAAATTAAGTAGGAAATATATTTATCATTCTAATAAATATTTCCAATCGAAATTATCTTATGTATAAACCTATATTAAAAATGTTTTTCTAAAAGATATATGCTTATGTCATTTTTTTATTTATTTTAACTTAATTAAAAAAAATTGTCCCTATCACCTACAAGTGGCTCCATGGGGTCCAAAAATAGACCCAAATATTCCTAGGGTCGAACATGTATCCACCAATAAGGTTAGGACATGTTTTAGGGTAATTATATATTATTATAATACTATTTTTACCCTTATTTACCTGATTTTCCCTTTAACCATGGTAAATAAAATATTTACCGAAATAATTATTCAAAATGTCTAATTATAAAAGTTTCCTATTTACACAATTTGGACATCCTGATTCCAAATATGGAATCCATTTTTCCAAATTAAAAACACATAAGTGGCATAAATTAATTGAAAATTAATTCCCGTTGTTAAAACAAAAAACGATGTTTTTAAGAGATAATAACTATCAAAAGATTGACATTTGTTTATGTCCGGTTTAACTGTGAAATTATATCCAATGACCAAAATTGTATTAAATGGTAAAAATATTTTTTAAATATACTTTAAAACCACTCAAATTCATAATTCATCACTATTAATTATTTTGATTAAAAAAGTTGTTTTTTATTAAAATTTAGTAACTTTCACTATTCATCAAAATATAAATGTTATCCGAAAAGTTCCAAAATTTTACCCTAGGATAATTTTGATACTCCGAATCGAAAAATGAATTCCATTTTGAGAGATAAAATTCATAAAATTTCAATAAGTAGGTATTACTATTCATAACGGCCAGTTTGATTGGTTGTGGTGTGTGTTAGAACTCGAAGTTTCATATAACACACACTACTATATTATTCATAGAGAAGCGTACCGTGGAAGCTTGGGGGTTACATTCTCAATCTTGGAAAAAATAATCCTTAATGTTCAGCTTGGGATCACCCTTAAGAGTCATATTATTGTCTCTACCATTATCAATCGAGGGTTCTAACTTTTCAATGGTCTCCATCATAGAATCATGGTTTCCAGTTTTAAATTCTGGTTCTTCTTCTTCACAGAATTCAATATCATCAACTTCCTCTTCATAAAAAAACTCTCCTTCTGAACCTTCATTCTAGATTTGAAATATCCATTTTTGAAAAAACTTTTCTGAGGCTTCTGAATGTCTTCTACTTCATTCTCTTCATCATCAAATTTTCTTTCACACTAAGAGGCAATGTGCCCACCTCTTCCACAATGAAAGCATTCCAGAGGTAACGTACCTTTAAATTTCCATTTTTCCTTATTCAGCTTCTTGCATATGAGTGAAAGAATTTATTTTTCCTCATCATCTTCACAACCACTATCTTCTAAAATTTTCTGTTTGTCCATGGATTTTAACGCCATTTTCTTTCTAACAAGAGATGTAGCATCATCAGGTTTGACTCTCATCTCATATGCCACTAGACTACTTAGAAAATCATCCAGAGATATTTTAGATAGATCTCTTTCTTCAAGGGATGAAACCTTTTCATTGTACATAGGAGGATGTTTTCTCGAGATCTTCATTACGATATCAATGTCTTTGATTTCCTCTCCAAGACTTCAAATTGCTCCCACTACTTCAGTGATTCGATTAAAGAATGAATCTGCATTCTCATAAGTATGCATCTTTAGATTTTCAAACCTATTGTGTCGGACTTGATGTTTTTTATCCTTCACTTTGTTGTTTCCTTCATTGATATTTTCCTGTTTATCCCACCTATTCTTTGTTGAGGTGAAACTCATCACATTTAGATTGATCTGATCTGAAAGAGCCATAGTGATAGCATTCTGAGCTTTAACATCTGCGTCAAGAACATTCCTATCTGTATCAGTCACAGAAAGACCTGTTGGATTAGTAACATGTATTCCTTGAATATTAGGAAAGAGGAGTTCGATTCCAAGGGATCTTAAATGAGATCTAATTCTGTTCTTCCAAAAATGAAAATTACTTCCATCAAAGTGAGGGATTCCCTTATCATTAACTGCATTCTCCATGACGGAAATGGACATATCTAACACCAGTAACTCGCCTCTGATACCACTTGTAGGACCCAGGGACACCTTGAGAGAGGAGGGGTGAATCAGGGTGTAATCATTTTCTTTTAAAAACAAGGATCTTGTTCCCATGATGGTAGGAAATCATCAAACCTGTAAGACTTATGGAAACTGAATGAAGAACAACCAAAAGAAAAGAGACCAAAAAACACTTTTACTTGGTTCACCACTAAGGGCTACGTCCAAGGAGCATACACGGATAGGTTTCAGGTCATACCTAATTCCACTAAACTTCACTAGTTGGGGATTACAATGTTTGGGAACAACCACTCTGTCCCAGGCACACTGCCTTTACAAAAGTTCAGGGATAGCTCACTACGTCCCTCAGGTCACTCCCATTGACTCCCCCTGGATCACTACCTCTGGTGAAGTCCCAGTCTATTTATATATGTGAAGGTCTCTTTAGTAGATTCACATTGTAGTCATTGCCTCTACTTAGCACAAGACTTTTCTTTCATTGAAGTATAGAATTGATGCTCTTGAACGCATTGAACAACTTAACCAGATTATTAGATCGTGCAAACAGGTTTCACTGACGATTGCGCACAACACCTACCCTTTGTGGGTAAGACCTCAATTTTGTTCACAATATGTTCTTTTCATGCGGAGAAAATATTTTTCGCAACAGCACCCTTTTCGCGCAACTGGAACTTTTTTTCGCAACATGAAATTTTTCGCACAACCCGGAATATTTTTTCCAGCTTGGAATTTTTCGCACAAGACAGATTATTTCGGGCAGCTCGTAAATTTTCACGCAGCTCGAAATTTTTCACACACCTCAGAATTTTTCACGCATGCCGGAATTTTCTGCGCAATCCCCTTTACACGAATCTTTAACGCACATCAACACTTGGATATTCTCGAAGTCTTCATCCGTACGAAATGAGGGGGTTCACCTCTTATTTATAGGCGTCGTCGACCCCCGTGTGAAAACCCCATCATGGAACGAAAAACCTCTCATTATGCACACCATACTTTTCTCACAGGAACCGTTTTCTGCGCACATCTCCATGTTTTTTTCACACCCCATGCCTTTTCCATTTTTCGACATTCAGATTCTGAAACACCTCTTGTGTGAAAATCCTCGCTCCACTATTTCATGCACTACACTTTTTTTCATGCACCACGCCATTTTTCATGCACAATCAACCTATTTCGCGCTCCACTTCCTTTTTGCACACATCTCCTTCAGCCAAAAGCACATGTCTTCATCTTCTGAATTTCAGGCCCAAAATTTTGGCAAACACTAGGAAATGACGCCACCTTCAATATTTTTGTCTTCTTATACTGTAAAATAAATGTGTTGGCAAACATTCAGAACTTCAAATATGTATTGACAACAAACACAATCTATACTCCATTTCTTGAAAAGAACGACCATGGTTCCAACCCAATGTTACTATTATTACATCCTATGGTGTTTTTTCAGGAGCGATCAATGAATCAGGATCCTTCTAGAGGTCACATTCATGGTGGGGTGAACATGTTCAATAACCCTCATTACATTAATTTATTTTCTAACTCTTCTCATGCTCTAAATCTACATTTTTACCATGGTCACCCAATTATTTCAGTCTTACATCAATTTTTCCCCCATTTTTGTCTGCTACATTCCATATACTATAAATCCAGAAGTTATCTAAACATCATCAGAAGTATTATGTTACTAGTTTGGTAATGCAAGCATCTAACAATTTTGACTTAGTCTATTCCACTATATCGGGTCCCCACATGGTCCTAAGACAGTTATGTTTCCATTATTATGTATCTTTTTTGATGAATTCTATCACATCACATGAATTTATCTCCTTTGTGATTGTTATGAGGTGTGTTATATTTTCATGAAATTATACCATGATATCCACACTCAATTATACAGGCCTATTAAATGTCTCTTCTAAGATAGTGGCTAATAATATTTATCTTCCTCTCTATATATTTTCTCAATAATACATGTGTCCTTCATCAAACATCCTACCCTGATACCCCTTAACAAAATGGTGTCGACCAGTGTAAACATCATCGTATTATAGAAACTACTTTCACCCTATTATTTCATATGTAGGTGGCACTTAATTTTTTGGGGGATTATATTCTTACTGGAACTTATCGTATCCATCAAATTCTTCTATAATTAGAGGGGGGATTTTGTTTTGTGCTCGGTTCCCCTCTCCTCCACCTCACCCACTTCCACATTGTGTGTTTTGCTGTCTCTATTATGTTCATGAAACAAGTTCCCATATCCCTAAATTTTCCCCAAAAGACCTTAGTTACATATTTATGGGATACTCTCACACTCAGAACAACTACTTTTGACTCTCTCCTAATTTGAGACATTATATCATCGCTTCTGATGTCTCATTTATTACAAACTATCCATTCTCATTTTCTCCACTCTATCCGCATCGATACTACCATTGATTTTTATATTCCTCTCACCATCCACCCACCTCTACTTATATTGTATCAATATGATGATCACATATTTTTATATTTTTACCCTCATAACCCATTAAACATTCCCCTGCCCAGAATAAGGCTGCCATTTCCATGACTTTGTTTGTCGCTCCTGTTATAGGTAGAGATGACTTGATGATTTTATTGCATAAGGGTACTCTCTCTTTCCAAAATAATATTATATACAAAACTTCCTACAAAGGATTATATGTTCAAGACATGACACTTGATCCTTTTATATTTTCTGAGGATAAATCTCACATTGGCTGGCTTTAGTAAAGGCAAGATGAATTATAAGTGTTGGATGAAAATCATAAATAGGAACTTGTCCACCTTCCATAAAGTTAGTAGGTTGATGGAAGAAAATGGATTTATATAATCTATCTCAACTCTAATGTTACTCTTCATCACCTTAAATCCCACCTAGTGGCCAGAGGTTTTTCTCAGATATATAATGTTGAATATTTTTTCATTTTCTCGTCGATTACTAAAAAAACCTCTATTTGATTATCCTTATCTATTGTAGATATTTATCTTTGGACTATTAATCATCTTTTTTCCACGAATGCATTCCTACATGGTTTTCTTGATTATGAAGTTTATCTATAAAAAACTTATGGATTCATTTCCTTAGGTTCTAGTTCATATGTCTATCAACTTCATCGGTCTCTTTAGGGACTCATGTAGTCTCCTCATGATGGTTTTGGTTGTTTTTTATCCATCATCGCTATATTTTTTCTATTTTAGAGTATAAAGGATCACATTGTTTTTTATCAATAAACATCCTCTAGAAGCATATATCAGTCATGTACATTGATGATATCATTATTACAATTAAGGATTCTCATGGAATTATTCATCTCAAGGATTGTATCAAATAGGAATTTCATTCCAACAACTTGGGTCCTTTGAATTATTCTTTTGGAATTGATGTATCTCACACTACAACTGGTATCTTTCATTCACTGTGAAAATATGTGTTGGATATCTTCTAGGATATTGGATTGTCTTAGTAAATTTTCATTAAAACTGCTCTTGAACCAGGGGAAAGGTCTCTCTATGATAACACTTACTCATATTCTCATCCAGACTGATATCATCATATTATGGGAAAACTCAATTCTCTTATAATGACTCATCCAGATATTGCTTGCACTATTAGAAAGGTTATTCAATTCAGGGACCATTCAATGAAATCCAAATTGGATGTTGTTCTTTTCCTTGAAAAAAATTAAGAACTACCCAACTCATGATCTTAAATATTCACATCATGATCATTTGAACATTGAGTCTTTCTATGACACTAACTATGTTGGTTACTTATATACCCTGAAATCTACTTCTGGGATTGCGATATTTCTAACAGGTAACATAATTTTCTACCAAAGCATTAAAAAATCCATCATCTCTATATCTAGTGCTGAATCTGAATACAATGTGATTACCCCAGTCACTACCAATGTTTTTTGGATTTTTCTCCTTCATAGATGTTTTTCCCAGCCAGCACCCCATATCATATTTGGTGTGATAATGAAGCTTTAACAAAGATTTTTTCTAATCTAGTATTCCATAAATTCACATAGTATATTGAAATTGCTTGTAACATCCTTCACCATCACCTTAAGGAAAAACATATCACCTTAAGCTATATTCCAAGTGCTCATCAACTTTTCTACATCTTCATTTGAGAATTTTTCGGAGCTCCATTCGATTCTCTATGCATCAATTCGGACATCCCTATCATTAAGGATCAAGATTGAGGGGGGGGGGTGTGTTTGGTATTTGTGATTTATTATCTCTTTATTTTTTGATTCTGGGACCCTTCTTATATGATATACTTATTCTACCTGGAGGAGGGAGTATTTGACCTGGTTATGTGTATTTTAGAGTCCCACATTGGTTTTATTTATCTTTTATCACTTTACCCTATCTATAAATAAAGGGCTTTGCCTCTCATTGTGGTAAGAAATACTATTGTAAAACAATATTTAAAATCATGTGTGTGGGGATCAAAACTATGAAAACCATGAAATTATAATAAAAGAAATTATAGATTTATTTTTGAAATATATGAACTCATGGTGCATCAATCCAAGTTATTATTTGATCAGGATGATATAAAATGCCTTTTTAGTATTTTAAAACTCTAAAATGTGTGTGTAATGGTTAAAACTGTAGACAATGACTTCAAATTTATGTGAAATCATAGGAAAATTGTATTTTAATTATTATTGATGTGTACAAGTAGCATGTCAATCTGATATGTGGTGTTCCCTCACTATGCTCGCTTGATTCTGGGAGGGTCTTCTCTTCAATCCACATGTCAATACTCCAACTTCCACGAAGTCCCAAGAAGAAGTATCCCAAAAGACCACCACGTAAAAGGGGTCTCAACACAATAGACGGTGCATCAATCAAACACCCAGTTGTAAGTTATTGGCCTTTTAGTCCTAAGGACTTAGTTGGATTCGTGTTTGATCCAACCCGACTATACCCAAACTTTATCTAAATCGCAATTTGGGTATACCGAATGAACCATTTCGATCCAAGGTTTCTGGCACAACATACAGTTCGTCAAATGGAGGCTCGTAGCTCATGTTATGGACAAAAGAGCGAAAAAGGTCAAAGTTAGTCCGGGTCCGGTCCAACCCAGCCTGGGCCTACCCGACCCAGGTCTGGCCCTGGGTCCGACCCGGCCTACGGATCTCACCCATCCCACGAGGGGCAGCCCGTGGTACGCGACTCGCGATGGGCTGCCCGTGGTGTGTGGCCCGTCGGGAGGCCCACACTGGGTAGCCCGCAGTGGGCGGCCAACCATCCACCTTGGCGCGGTCACATGCCACACCACTACTGGCAGCCGGCTGCTCATTGGCCGCCCTCCTTCACCGTCGCGGCCTCGTGTCATGGTCCCTACATACCGGCGGCACGGTCGCACACCACCACCCCCTTCACGTAGAGAACCGAGCATCGGCCGCCACCTCTACTCTACCGTGGCCACATGCCTCAACTGTCCTCTGACGGTGTGTTTGTGCCAACGCCGTCTTCACTGGCGGTCGGAGTGCCGGTCGTCGCTCCCGAGCCCTTCCGGCGATGTTCCTCGAGTCACCATGCATGCCCCTGTGGCCCGACCTTCATTCCGTAGACTCCCACACTCACCTCGGGATGTCGCCATCTATTCAAGACCATCAAAATCCCACAAAGATTACGGAGGGGTCGGGCCATGTTAGTTTGGAATTCTCCCTTTGCATTATAATGGTTGCAAGCGGCATAATGTTTGTTAAATCAAGATGAACGTTAAGAACAGGGTAAGGGGTATACAAACAACAATCCCTACCTCGATTTCTCGTTGGAAGTGTCGCGAGATGATTTCGGTGAAGGCGATGAGGGTTCCAACGATCGTGGCTTCCATAACATGCTTTCGAAGTTGGGCTCGTGCATCGTCATCATTCTTGATTCCGAAGAATGTTTTTCGTTGGAGAGGGTGTTCTTCGCTTGGAGGAAATGTTTCTACAAAGTTCTCCGAACTCTAACCTTTTCCCATGATTTCCAACCAGGAAAAATATGTTCCCACTTATTAAATAATGTTTTTTTAATTTAATTAGAGTTGCCATCAATTAAGTTGATGTTGGCATAATTAATTAATTGAAGGTGACAAAATTAATTAATTGAAGAGTTGAAAGGTTTTTCCCACATTAAGAGGGGTTCGGGTGGTCCCCACCACAAAATTCAAATAGGGAGGTTTTCTAGCTCGAGTGGTCCCCACCTCCATAACTCAAAAATAGAGGTTTGAAAAGGAAAATAGAATGTTAATTATTTTATTTTTCTTCTTCCACGAAAAACCAAAAAAAAATATTCCACCCTCAACCTACTGCGGTCGAGGTGAAGATCTCCTTAACCGAATACTGGCGCTGCGACTTAAATGGTGTCATCTACAAGGTTTGATGTCCTGAGAAACAACTGTTTTGTACCTTGATTACATGAATGTTCACTTATTATATATTGTTCATTGTACTTCATGACTATAATATAATAATGTCGAAGAATATTTGTTGCATTAATAAGGTCATGACAGATCCCCGCTATGATGACAACCTTGAAATGCTATAACAATATTCTCAAATAATGTTTTGAGGTTGGAATACATACTACGATAGGACACATAGTATACAGACCGTCATGTCCAAGTACTCGTAAGAAGATGAGACTCCCTCTCATGGAGTTCACACTTGGTAATCTCCAAGATGGGAGATTATGAGAATAGACCAGCCATTAGAAATTCCACATGTCTTGGTTTCATCGGACATTACTATCTATGAGCATGTGTAATGGTCCTTAGACTGAAAGATTATCATTAACTAATGTCATGACTCACACACTATGATTTGCTGATGAAAACCGTCATGAAGACAGTTGGAGAGATGTAGGGTACGTTGGGTGCATCACACATGACATGTTGTTAATGGATAAGTCAAGGAAGGATGTGTCCCTTCCATATTTATAGATGTAGATATATCGGGCCCTTTGATTGAAATAGAACTGTCAAACAAATTCCATGTCCATGGTGTACCGACGAGTTTATTTCAGGAAGTCAAAGAATGACAGATCAAGCTTATAGGTTTTTGACACTACCATGAATCCTTCTTGATGAGATATTGAGACAAAGGGATTAAATTACATAGTAAAAATTTGTATGAGGTGATACGTCAAGGCGACGTCAACTTATTTCTCTTGGATACCTTGACCCGTTGCTAGAAACTAATCTTGGACTTTAGGCAAACCCGCCTAATGCCAATGAGAAAGGGGCCTAGAGGGTCACACACTAAGTGTATTCAAGTATCTCATGTATAATAAAGATTATTCCTGTACGTGGTTTAATAATTATTCAAGGAAGCCTAAATTATTTTAATGTTGGAGGAAGAATAAAATGAAAACAAGTAAATGTCGTGTATTAATTATTACACGTCGTGGAGTTTTTATTTTGAAAACAACTACATTTTATGTATTATTAAATGTACATGTCGTGTAGTTTGCATTTTGGAAATTAAAAGAATAAATGAAAACAAGATATACACTCCATGTACGTTGAATGTACACGCCATGTAGTTTTCATTGAAAAACAAGTAGATGCCGTGTATTTATTATTACACGTTGTGTAGTTTTTCCAGTCGGCATTTTGAGGAAATATCATTTTATTAAATGCTATTTATTTTAATCAGTGTGGGTGAATGTCAAGGAATTAATGACTCGACATGGGGTTTTCAAAAGAGTTAATGAAATAAATAAAACACGTAATGCATTTATTTATTGTCATAACTCTACAACCTCAAACCCGATTATAAATATCCTCACCACCCCAACTCTTTTCCTCAGACAAGAGAATCATTGTGCACAATAATTCTGCAGAATTCTTTCAAGGCCGAAAGAACTTATTCCTCCAAGAACGCTCTCAAGACCGAGAGAGATCCTCTTTCATCGGATCAAGATAATCTAAGGCGTAAAATGCAAGCAAAGGTTTCTTCACGCTAGCACCCACAGACTCCTTTAGCGACGTCCAGAGATACGAGGTGCACGTGTTGATCGCCGCTAGGGGAAGTCTACACTGGGCTTCTGCGACGCAACGATGGATCACATCAGAACATGACCAAGAATATCAACGATGAAAGAACCCAAAAAGTTACTTATTTTCAATTGATTAAATTAATTATAATCAACCTGTAATGATCCTACTTTGTAGTTCCGGGACTTTCCTTTTCTTTGTCTATTTATATGATTCGATATGTGGAGACTGGAATTTATCATCGTATTGATTCCAGATTGATCACTGTTAATGACAAAAAGCCATGTGGGCACATCCACCCACATGCTTCCGCTACGCCCAGAACCATCAAATGGTATCAGAGTGAGGTTATGAATTTGATTATAGTTATTTAATTTTTGTCGATAATTTACGCATTTATATTTGATTCAATTAAAGATAAATCATTCCCTAATCAGAATAAACAAGATCTGTTCTTCCTCCTTTGTTTCTCAATTCATATCACAGAAACTAACTTTTAATTTTAATTTTTGATTAAAATAAAAACGAGGAACTCTTCTGGAGGATCCTCTCTTTCTATATGTACAAAATAAGAATACATGATGTGAAATTAATACTACATGCTGTGTACTTAGGTTCAATGAACCAGTACTGGTTCTCCAAACCACGCCGTGTGAATTCATTACACATAAGTATTTATTATGCCGTGTTGACCAGAAATGAATGACGCATTTAAAATAGGAATACACGACATGTTTGTTGGAGCAACACGCCATGTAGTCAGATCCTGTCTAGGTGAAACCGTGTACAAGAATAAGCCGTCTTCCACATACACGGGATATCCAGGTCGGTAACCGCGTAACAAGGAAGTAAAATCCATTTCAGATTAATCTACACACCGTGTACTACAAAATTTCCAAAGTAGAGAAAACATGCCAAAGCCCCCAGAATGTACTTTGGATAAAGAGTGAAAATAAATACAAGTCATGTAAATATAAACTAAACGCCGTGTACTTTCTAGAAATGGGATTTCACCAGGTTTCCTCCAAAAGTAAAAAGACCTATACAAGGAATATGGATGAGAAGAATATGATGGAAATTCAGAAAGGAATTTAAGTTAATGAATTGATTAATTATAAGATCATAATTAATTGAATTCAAACACGACATATCTTAAATGAAAGAACGAATAGAGGAATTTGAATGTGCGTAAATATTTTTGCACGATATGGATGGTCATGAGCTAGACCAAAGACCCTTTGTATGTGTGTATGGTTTCATTTAAATTTGTTTAATTTAAATTCATTGGCCTTTGAGACTTCTTCCAATAAAATGTAGGGCCTGCGTGCCCATGGTTTCTTTATTGTAAGCCCCATATAATAGAGGATCTCCCAAGCCAGAGGAGACGGTTCCAAAATCTGAAGTTGAGGTGAAACGAACCCAAGAAGATGGAAAGGTGGACAGATGGGAGCTGCAAAACACGAACCATCGGGTTCAAGGTGTTTTCCCAAAGTCAGGGTTAGCTTATCAAACCACTTGATAATCTAACCAATAGAAGCTCATGATCATGCCATCTTATTTTATTTCTGTCTGATTGAATGGTTTATTTATTATGTATGTGTTGTCGCGATCACATAATTAATAAACAAGCATGTAAAGATGGAATAAAATAAAACCAAACTATGTGTAATCATTATCAGAACATGTTTAATCACTTAAGCTAGCATCACTTAATATTAACAAGCATGTGATAATTCAAAACTACGCATAAAGAATAAAATCTCTCAAATACCATATTATGTCAGACCAAGCCTTCCATTACATGATTATGGGAAAGACTTAATAAAACTATGTGTTTGACCAACCCTTGTTGGGACACTTACTTTTATAATGGAAGCCCTTTTGAAAGGTTTCAGGTTGAATTAGCCATATTACATCCAGAGGAGTAGCCATTTCTAGACTTGGTGTAACATTGGAGGCAAGAGTGAATGAAATCCAAGTCAGGATTTCAGGATAAGGGAGTCCACTCAACAGATCAAGGAACTGTAAGCTCACAGTTGGCAAAGACCTACCTACCTAAATAGCTTCAAATAGCTTGACGAACCCTTGTTTGGGTTATGAAAAGGGGAATATGGATCCTTTCCACTAGATTGTCAAAGCAACTAGACATTCCAAGTTCAACGGTGATGGCCATTGGGACTTGATAATATAGTGGGGGAATTAATAAATTCATTTATTATTTCTCTTAAAATTTTAATCAAGAAAGTACTAATAAATCTGTTCTGTTAATTTGTATAATCAACATGACAAACTCATCAACCACATTTTCTATAAGGCCCCATCCTTAAACATTACTTAATCATGAATTAAATGAACAATTCACATAAAGGATCTTTGCAGGTTCAGAGTTTTAGAGAATTAGGTCATAACTATTACATCTCAAAAGATTACATAGTAGACACTTCTACTAAGTTTCCATAAAATAAAATAAAACGCTCAAAAAGAAACATGTTTATTCCATGTTTTAGATAGAATGTCTTTCCTTGATCCCATCCTCGAACCTATTCATCTTTAAGTCCTGTGGAAAACATTTAAAAAACTTGGGATGAGCATAAAAATCCTAGTAAAGGATACACAGAGAAGGAAAACTGTTAGTTTTTCAAAATAAAAAGTAAACCATGAGTACTTTACCAAAGTAATACTTTTCACCTTTATGAAGTAGTAAAAACTCTTCACTGAATAAAAGACCATTACATACCCTTTTGTAACCAAAATACTGCCATAAAACCCCTATATAGAACACATAACATATAAAGGTAACTTGGGACATAAACATACTTAAATGGAATAACCATACGGTCGACTTCCACACATACTTAATGCAGTATCCATACGGCTGACTTCCATACCCAATTCATTGGAGGATATAACGTAACCACCCGTCCTGGTATTCACGGAACCACACGTCATATGGTTTATCACATAACCACTCATAAAATGTCCAAGTACCATAATTACACATAAAATATTGAAAATATAAACATTTCAATAACAAAATTTCATTTTCAATCACAATAAGTAATTCCAAGATATTGAATTAATCAATCCATTTTCAAAAACCATTCAAAAGATATTTTTGAATCAAAGTGTCCCATACCACTTTGAAGATTTTAATGGAATTAAAATTTTAAAACATTAATGACCATATAAATAAATACTGAAAACCATTTTGAAAACATGGACATTGAAGATAAAGATTTAGAATAATGAATCTTTAAAACATTTAAAACGATATTTTTGTTAAAGAGTTTTTAACAAAATGAGAGACTCTTGAATACAAATAATTGAGGAATAACATTTAATCCGAACATTATAATATCATGAGAATAAAGGGATTCATGATATAATATGTCAAAGGACAGTATACACGCCATATAAGAGTGAATTGGTGCATAACAACAATAAAGTCTCAATGGAAATGTAAATTGAGATGAAATCCATTATAAAGATGGTATCCTTAAATTAAGGATAAATCTATCACATAATTATGTGTGAGAAATATAAATACACCCAATATAAGTGGATATTAAGTGTGAAACAATCATAGGTCATTCACAAATAATATTGGAAAAACAAAACCAATGACATAGATATTTTACTTAATGAAATGAGATTGAGTTATGATTTCCCATACAAGTTCGTAAGAATTTAACAATGAGATGATTATGTGTAGAAATAGTATATCTAAAAAAAGGTTTTTGGAAATTACAACATAGATATTCCACACATAATCTTGGCATAATAAAATCAAGAAGTAGAGGTTTAACCCAAAGAATTGAAAGTGGGTTAAGAAGTTCCCTTACAGAAATCCTACAGCCTAACGACATCAATTTAAAATTCAGAAAATGAGTTGATGAGATTGAAAATGGTATCTCAGAACATGGACGTAAATTTACATAATTAAGGATATAGAAGAACATATCCCAACATAATAGTATGTGAATTAAAAGACATAACAAAATAAGTCTTTTAAAAAGAGGAGGGTGAAAGGTCCCCTTACCGAGTTGGGTAACTTTCGAAACGTACACCCCATGGAAGAAGGGTCATACAATGAAGATGTAAATACACATAAATGAAATTATAATACAAAAAGTGTATAATAATGGGCATTACATACACCACTCAAAGGAAATAGTTGCAAACGTAGCATAAATGTCACAGGAATAGAAGTGAGATGAAAAATCCCTTATGAAAACTCGGCAGCCTAACGGCGCCACTTAAAACTTCCAAAAAATTGATTTTTGAGATACAATAGGGTCTCTAATAATATTAACATAAAAATTAAAGTATGAGTAATATTAAATAACATCCCAAAACATAATAAAGATGATCTTAAAAGAAATGACATAAATGAGAGTACTTAAAAAGAATGAGAGAGGTTGAATCCCTTACCTCGTATCCGACTTGACTCGATCATTCTTTAATCTCCTGAATAATAAACTTGAGTTAATATATACTTCCTTAAGAACCTTTTTCAAGTTCATTATTCCTTTTATATCACTTATTACCATCTCATGAACACTATGTAATTATTTAAGTTAATAACGGTCGTTTTAACGATCATTGCTACTTGAGTAGAAAATAAACTCTTTATAATTACAAGTTTGTTCATGGGGTAAAATATCCATTATATCCATAATTATATTAATTATTTACACAACATATATATCATATATATCCATTATATACATCTATTTATAATATTATATATCATTTTGAGGTAAGAAATGAAATGCACCGTTTATGGAGACGGTAAGCCGTACGTACGCATAAACGCTACTTCCTTTTCTATTTCATATTTAATTGAATTAAAACATAATGATACTTAATATTATTATAATTCCATTATGATATCATATATAATATCATTAAATATATCATTTATATGTTCGACATATGGTACTAACGAATCAAATCACTTTGAGGGGGCGGTAGTCCACACTTCCTAAAATGAAGATATCACGTTTACCCATAATGGAACCATAAAGGTACGCAATAAATGAAAAATACAGAAGCTTAAGGAAACAATAAAAATATTATATTTCATATATAAATATAGTGACATATTAATGGCCACCTTTGAAGGTGTTAAAAGAATATTGAACAATCATCATTTCGTGAGGCAGAAATTCACCATCCACAGAAACAGTATGTTCTTTTACCATTAGGTGTAGGTGTGTGTATGTGTAGCTCGAATAATTCTTATAAAAAAATCCTAGTACATGTAAGATACTGGTTTTGTTACAAAATAAACGAATAAAAGGATTTTAGGGGGTTGGAGAAGCAAAATAAAACAAAAGATCACAAGTAAAGACGTTACCTTAAAATCGGGTAACTCCCTTTGGTTTGAACCAAATGGGCTTCTTGAAGAGCTTACTGCCTACAGTAAGGATTCTAGGATGATGAGAGGGATGTGGAGAGACATAATGATCAGATCTTGGATGAGACAAAGGCATGAGAGGTTTGGGTAAGGTGGTAGAGGTGAGGGCCTTTTATAAGAGGAGAGGAGGGAACTCTTGGAATGGTATAAAATGTTACTTTATTTTCATATGTGTTTCGGATTTTAAAGGCCCCAAATTGATGTATTGCTAGGATAAGGTGATAAGAGTTCTAACTACACCCATCCAATAGGTTTTTGACATGTTTAGGTATTAGATTTTACATTATCTTTTCATATTATTTAAATCGTTAAATAAAGAGGTAATCGCTGCATCATAATGATGTCATAATTAATTTAATTTATTTGATGTCTAAAAATTATAAATGAAATACTATGATGTAGGAAAACTTTTTAGATTTACAATTACTATTTATAGTCAAAAATATGACTTGTATAACCCCATGTAAAAATTGTTTTAGTAAAACAATACATGTTTGTGTCATTTTTACTTTTACTTCAAATAAAAGGCATAAATGTCATTATCTTACTGAAGTGGCTCCATGGGGTCCCACAAATCGACCCATGAGTATTCTAGGTCGACCTTGACTCATCCAATAGGGTTAGGACAAGTGTAAATATATTTTCATTTTATTATAATATCTTTTTTACCTTAAATCACACTAACTACCTTTAATCGCGATTAATAAAACTTAAAAGTTACTTTTCATCAAAAATTATTTTCATCCCATTGAACCACATTTTACTTAATAATGAAAAAAATTATATTGGATTTTTTAAATTCAAATCATAAAAGTGGTAGAGTTCAATTTAAACAAAAAATCAGTTTTTGTAACTACCACTTTGTGGTTTGACTATTCATCAAAGATTAAGGTTTTTCAGAAAAATACCAAAAGTTCACCCTAAGCTATATTTGAAATTCTGAATTCAAAAATGATGTATTTTTTACCAAATTCATAACATAGAAGTTTCATTAATTAATTTTATAATTAAATCCCACTGTCAAATCAAATAGCGTGTTTTTAAGAAACAATGTCTATCAAAAGATTGACACTCGTTTATGTCCAATCTCAAAGTGATATTAATTCCAATGTCCACCATTGAATTAAATGGTAAAAATATATTCTGATTTTACTTTAAAAAAATTAAAAAGATAATCTAATCATATAAATAAATTATATTAAAAAGAGGTTTTGAATTAAAATACAACAATTTTCACTATTCATTAAAAAATGAACTTTATTGGACAAATACGAAAAATTTACACAAAGTAAATTTTGATGTACCGATTCTAAAGAATAATTTTATTTTGTCAAATATAACACATAAAATTGTCAAAAAGTGGATTTAAAAGAGGTTCTCCATCAAAAGGCGGTTAATCGACCTTTTAAAGAATATTAGAATGTTTACGCTTAAAATTGGATTCATTCGCATTTTTAATCCTCTAACATTTATTGTAAAAAGTAAAAATATTTGAAAAACATATATAATCATTTTCTAGTTAGTTCTGTTCATTCCTGTCATTACAACAGCTAGGTGTTAACTACCATTTAAAATAAAATTATTTTATTATTAGAGTGCAACGTAAGATTTCAAAGGAACTCGTTGTTGCGTATTGGGTAAGCCATCGAGCATAGAGTACCCTTTAAATTAATATTAACATTTTATTCACAAAAAAAGGATAAATATAAAAATGTCATATTCTTTATTTACCTGGGGTGTTACATCCTTCCCCCCTTTTGGGAATTGCGTCCTTGCATTTTTAAAATTGGGCTCGGAAACATCATTGAAAGTCCCACATCGGAACAAGAGTCGGTAAAGAAATCGCTTTAAATGAACGAAAGAGAAGAACATAGGTCACCCAAGTTAACCCATACTATGATTCCATATAGGAAAACATGGATATGGAAGAAAAATAAAAGGGTCATGTTATAAGGGAGAGTGATAGAAAACATGTTTAGGAGAAAGTTAACCAAAAGAAAATCACAAACTTGTGTTGGATAAAACGGTATTCGATTCCCCAGTAGGAAAAGTTAATAGAAAACATTTTTGTTTTAAGATACTTTTAATTGAGGAATTTATTTTTTAGCTTAAGGAAACATACTTACTTTTCATGTTGACTTTCAACTTTTACTATATTTCTTACACAAACTCATACTTTCTCCAAAAGGGGAGTATTTAGGAAGACTTGTTCGCATCAAGAGTACTATAATCAACTTCTTGAGAATCACCTAATCCACAAAAGAGAACTATTTAATTCCCATGTCTTTAGACCTTAACCAAAACCAAAAAAATTTAGTACAAGATCAGATAATACCCAATAAGGATAATCCTTTATAAAAAGGAAAACTAATCTTAATCTCCATAATTTGTCAAACAATACCCAAAGTTCAACAAAGACCATTCAATAAACATCTACCCATAAAATTCTTTAAAGTAATCCAAACTAATATTTAAACCCAAATCTCTGAAGGATTTAATCACATAGTCTTCCAAGGTAAATCTTAACATTTATCTCCAAATAACATCAGTTACTCTTAAAGTATCATATTGAAAAGTAATTAACCTAATCACATATCCTCCATGATAGGTTAATCATTTTCATAGATAACCCAAAATCATATATGTCCATAATAAAACCATAGATTCTTCCAAAATAAAATTCCACCATTTCTCCTCAATTGAAATCTCAAATCATTCTATTTTCTGTAGGCATATATTTTTTCCATGAAATAGAGAACATCATCCAAAATAATAGTTATTACTTGATCACCAAATCATTCTACTACACTAAGGATATCTATTTGATAAAACATAAGTTCCCAAAATCAACTTCTTCTTGATCCATAAAATCATTTAACCAAAAAGAATAAGTCATACTAACCAGGGACTTCACATAGGCTAGTGGTATGCTATGCACCTTTGTCGCCCTTCAGTTGTGGTTTCAATTCATTTGGCATTTCCGAACGCGACGGGTTGTCACCCATCTTACGGGTTTTTTTATAAATATCAAAAATAACCCTAACATGTTATAACCTCAATGGTTTCCTTATACCAGTAATTTTCATCCAAATTCATTATGATCCCAACATCTTATTTCTTGAAGACTTACATCACCATCATAAGATAAAATAAATCCATCCCCAAAATGAAGAACATCATACATTGATCGTGGTGTCCATTGGATTTCATTGTCGACTTGTTCTTGTAGGTAGAAGGTCCATGCAACGCAACAATAATTTACAGATCCTTCAAAATCATTTGCTTACTCCATCCAAATACACCTTGTACAACATGGGTCATATGGGTGTTCATAGAAAAACAGTTTTGGAAAATAATCCTATATGACATATAATTTCAAAACATCTTGTAAAACATGATTTCTATAAAATAGTCAGACCGAAATAGAGTTGAAACTTTCAATTAATGGACCTTTTAAAATAACATAGGTATGTGCTGAGAGAATATATTTTAAAAGCAAATATAAATAGGTTGCACAAGATTCTCCTTCTTCATCACCATTTTTAAAATCATAATATGCCTCAAAATCTTGTGATAAGGAAAAATATCTGAAAATGCCTTGATAATATTTACCTTTCTTGAAAATATGAGAATATTGTGAAAATAGGATTTGATTAAATACAACCCATGATCCACGATGATATTTAGGTATAGTGGAGGTGTTTGATATCTTAAATAATTGCTTGCAAGTGAGTTGTATTCTATAAAAAGTTTCACAATCATCCGAACATGGCTTTGCAATAATTATTGCAAGCTTGTCATCAGGAAGAGATAGGAATTTCGTTTGAGATCCTCCTCCTCCCATTTGTAACTGACTTTCCTTGATCTGAAAAAGATATAAAACAAAGATATAACTGAAATAATAGACCTAGGGACTAACCATGTTTTTAACGAAAACTCTTAATCCATAAAGTTGTCTAAACCGACCATTGATACCAACTATAAGGCCCAAGCCTTAAACATTACTTAATCATGAATTAAATAAATAATTCACATAGAGGATCTTTTCAGGTTTAGAGTTTTTGAGAATTAGGTCATAACTATTAGATCTCAAAAGATTACATAGTAGACACTTCTACTAAGTTTCCATAAAATAAAAAAACCCTAAAAAAGAAACATGTCTACTTCCATGTTTTAGATATAATGTCTTTCCTTGATCCCATCCTTGAACCTATTCATCTTTAAGTCCTGTGGAAAACATTTCAAAAACTTGGGATGAGCATAAAATTCCCAGTAAAGGATAAACAGAGAAAGAAAACTGTTAGTTTTTCAAAACAACAAGTAAACCATGAGTACTTTACCAAAGCAATACATTACACCTTTATGAAGTAGTAAAGAATCTTCACTGAATAAAAGACCATTACTTACCCTTTTGTAACCAAAAGATTGCCATAAAACCCATATGAAGAACACATAACATATAAAGGTAACTTGGGACATAAACATACTTAAATGGAATAACCATACGGTTGACTTCCACACATAGTTAATGGAATAGCCATACAGACGACTTCCATACCCAATACATTGGAGGATATAACGTAACCACCCGTCCGGGTATTCACGGCACCACCCGTCATATGGTTTATCACATAACCACACGTAAAATGTCCAAGTACCATCATTACACATAAAATATTGAAAATATAAACATTTCAACAACGACATTTCATTTTCAATCTCAATAAGTAATTCCAAGATATTGAATTTATCAATCCATTTTCAAAAACCATTTAAAAGAGATTTTTGAATCAAAGTTTCCCATACCACTTTGAAGATTTTAATGGAATTATAATTTTAAAGCATTAATGTCCATATAAATAAATACTAAAAATCATTTTGAAAATATGGACATTAAAGAAAATGATTTAGAATAATGAATCTTTATAAAATTTAAAACGATATTTTTGTTAAAGAGTTTTTAACAAAATGAGAGACTCTTGAATACAAATAATTGCGGAATAACATTTAATACGAACTTTATAATATCATGAGAATAAAGGTATTCATGATATAATATGTCAAAGGACAGTATACACACCATATAAGAATGAATAGGTTCATAACAACAATGAAGTCTCAATGCAAATGTAAATTGAGATGAAATCAATTATAAAGATGGAAACCTTAAATTAAGGATAAATATATCACATAATTATGTGTGAGAAATATAAATACACCTAATATAAGTGAATATCAAGTTTGAAACAATCAGAGGTCATTCACACATAATATTGTATAAACAAAACCAATGACATAGATATTTAACTCAATGAAATGAGATTGAGTTATGATTTCCCATACAAGTTCGTAATAATTTATCAATGACATGATTTTGTGTAGAAATAGTATATCTACAAAGAGGTTTTTAGAAATTACAACATAGAGATTCCACACATAATCTTGGCATAATAAAATCAAGAAGTAGAGGTTTAACCCAAAGAATTGAAAGTGGGTTAAGAAGTTCCCTTACAGAAATCTGACAGCCTAACAACATCACTTTAAAATTCAGAAAATGAGTTGATGAGAGAGAAAATGGTATATAATCACTTGGACATAAAATTTACATAAGTAAGGATGTAGAAGAACATATCCCAACATAATTTTATGTGAATTAAAAGACATAACAAAATAAGTCTTTTAAAAAGAGGAGGGTGAAAGGTCCCCTTACATAGTTGGGTAACTTTCGAAACGTACACCCCATGGAAGAAGGCTCATACAATGAAGATGTAAATACCCATAAATGAAATTATACTACAAAAATTGTATAATAATGGGCAGTACATACACCACTGAAAGGAAATAGTGGCAAACATAGCATAAATGTCACAAGAATAAAAGTTAGATGAAAAATCCATTACGAAAACTCAGCAGCCTAACGACACCACTTAAAAATTCCAAAAAACGGATTTTTGAGATCAAATAGGGTCTCTCATAATATGAAAATAAAAATTACAGTATTAGGAATATAAAATAACTTCCCCAAACATAAGAAATATGAGATTAAATGAAATGACATAAAAGAGTGTACTTAAAAAGAAAGAGAGAGGTTGGATCCCTTACCTCGTATCCGACTTGACTCGATCGTTCTTTAATCTCCTGAATAATAAACTTGAGTTACTTTATAATTGCTTAAGAACCTTTTTAAATTTCATTATTCCTTTTATATCACTTATTACCATGTCATGAAGACTATGTAATTATTTAAGTTAATAACGGTCGTTTTATTGATCATTGCTACTTGAGTAAAAAATAAACTCTTTATAATTACATGTTTGTTCATGGGGTAAAATATCCATTATATCCAGAATTATATTCATTATTTACACATAATATATATCATATATATCTATTATATACATCCATTTATAATATTATATAACATTTAGAGGTAAGAAATGAAATGCACCGTTTATGGAGACGGTAAGCCGTACGTATGCATGAACCCTACTTCCATTTCTATTTCATATTTAATGGAATTAAAACATAATGATACATAATATTATTATAATTACAGTATGGTATCATATATAATATCATTAAATCTATGATTTATATGTACGACATATGGTATTAACGAATCAAATCACTTTGAGGGGGCGGTAGTCCACACTTTCTAAAATGAAGATATCACGTTTACCCATAATGGAACCATAAAGGTATGAAATAAAAGAAAAATACATAAGCTTATGGAAAAAATAAACGTATTATATATCATATATAAAGATACTGTCATTTTAATGGCCACCTTTGAAGGTGTTAAAAGAATATTGAACAATCATCGTTTCGTGAGGCAGAAATTCACCATCCACAGAAACAGTATGTTCCTTAACCATTAGATGTAGGTGTGTGTATGTGTAGCTCGAATACTTCTTATAAAGAAATCCTAGTATATGGAAGATACTTTTTTTGTTACAAAAGAAATGAATAAAAGGAGTTGATGGGGTTGTAGAAGCAAAATAAAACAAAAGAGCACAAGTGAAGATGTTACCTTAAAATCGGGTAACTCTCTTTTGGTTAGAACCAAATGGGATTCTTGAAGAGCTTCCTGCCTACTGTAAGGCTTATAGGATGATGAGAGGGATGTGGAGAAACATAATTATTAGAGCTTGGCCGAGCCAAAGACTTGAGAGGTGTGCGTAAGGTGGTAGAGGTGAGGGCCTTTTATAAGAGGAGAGGAGGGCACTCTTGGAAAGGTATAAAATGTTACTTTATTTTCATATGTGTTTCGATTTTTAAAGGTCCCAAATTGATTTATTTCAAGGATAAGTTGATAATAGTTCTAAATCCACCCATACAATAGGTTTTTGACATGTTTAGGTCTTAGATTTTACATTATATTTTCTTATTATTTAAATCGTTAAATAATGAGGTAATCGCTGCATCATCATGATGTCATAATTAATTTAATTTATTTTCTGTCTAAAAATTATAAATGAAATAATATGATGTAGGAAATATTTTTAACGTTCAAATGACTATTTATAGTAAAAAAATATGACTTTTATAACCCCATGTAAAAATTGTTTTAGTAAAACAATACATGTTTGTGTCTTTTTTACTTTTACTTCAAATAAAAGGCATAAATGTCATTATCTTACCGAAGTGGCTCCATGGGGTCCCAATAATCGACCCATGGGTTGTCTGAATCGACGTTGACTCATCCAATAGGGTTAGGACAAGTGTAAAGATATTTTCATTTTATTATAATACCATTTTTACCTTAAATCACACTAATTACCTTTAATCGCGATTAATAAAACTTAAAAGTTACTTTTCATCAAAAATTATTTTCATCCCATTGAACAAAATTTTACTTAATAATGAAAAAACTTTATAATGTATTTTTTAAATTCAAATCATCGAAGTGGTAAATTTCAGTTTAAAAAAAATCAATTTTTGTAACTACCACTTTGTGGTTTCACTATTCATAAAAAATTAAGGTTTTTCAGAAAAATACCAAAAATTCACCCTAAGATATATTTGATATTCCGAATTCAAAAATGATGCATTTTTTAAAAAATTCATAACATTGATGTTTCATTAATTAATTTTATAATTAAATCCCACTGTCAAATCAAATAGCGTGTTTTTAAGAAACAATATCTATCAAAAGATTGACACTCGTTTATGTCCAATCTCAAATTGATATTAATTCCAATGACCACCATTGGATTAAATGGTAAAAATATATCCTTATTTTACTTTAAAACCAATTAAAAAGATAATATAATCATATAAATAAATTAGATTAAAAGTGGTTTTGAATTAAAATACAACAATTTTCACTATTCATTAAAAATGAACTTTATTGGACAAATACCAAAATTTTTCACAAAGTAAATGTTGATGTCCCAATTCTAAAGAAGAATTTTATTTTGTCAAATATAACACATAAAATTGTCAAAAAGTGGATCTAAAAGAGGTTCTCCATCAAAAGGCAGTTAATCAACCTTTTAAAGAATATTAGAATGTTTACGCTTAAAATTTGATTCATTCACATTTTTAATCCTCTAAAATTTATTGTAAAAAGTAAAAATAATTGAAAAAAATATATAATAATTTTTTAGTTAGTTCTGTTCATTCCTGTCATTACAACGGCTAGGTGTTATGTAACGCCCCGACCCCAGCTACCCAGAGTCGGTGCATTACTTCGTAACATTGTCATGATCACAAGAAAGATCAAATCTCGAAAGACCGATTGGTTTAGTAGCCTTGGAAACACTAGATATATTCATAAGTTTTACATTACATCATTAAACGAAAAACTACTACAACAACATATTGTCTCCATAATCCACACTCATATCCCCACATAATATCCCTGCAGGTCATTCATAACTTACTTCTTCACTTCCTGGGAAAAATAAAACAAAGAAAATGGGTGAGCTCAAATGCCCAGTAAGGATAACAATATAGCGGAAACTTTCATAAATAAGAATAAACATTTAAGGCAATGTATAACTAAAACAAAAGCCTTTTAAACTTGAATTTCAACATGGTATGGCATAAATAAAATGAAATAATTCCATTTACTTATTCACATGGATATTCTACTAATCGAATAATCACATGCAAAAATCAATAACCACTTTCATAATGTTGGAATGCATAATGCCAGACTATCATAACCACATAGCCAAGGCCTCGTGCCAAGACTACAAATAAGATTTTGTCAAGGCCTTGTGCCAAGACACTAGTTTGTCTCATGAGACCTACCGATGCATCGAGGAGCTATAGCGGGCTCCACCCGTCACTTATTAAGTCCAATGCATTCCCATATGAAAAGGTTTAAACATAACATAAACATTCGTATTAAAACTAGCATACGAAATGTCAATAATTTCACCATAAACTATGAATGGTATAAAAATAGCACATCCATAGTCAAACATATCACAAAACCTTCAATACAATATAGAAGTTTTGTATCATAATAAATCAACTTCAAATAATCTTAAAATCCATCAAAGGATGTTGACATAGAAGAAATCAAAATTCTTTTTAAAGAAATATCTCCTTTTATTTTGAAATCATTTAAGATCCATATAAAATAAAACATTTTCTTTGAAAATATTCTTATAAGCTTGTAAGGAAAGCTTTGAAGATTTTATAACGGCGTAAAATAACCGCACCCGCCGTATAAGTTAAAAAAAACATTCTTACCTCAATTCTGTCGAAAAGGTTAAAAAGGACCTTGTTTTGAAAATGATGGAAAGATTCCTTTATAAACCACTTATAAAAGTCAAAAAGGGTATAAATGACTTTAACTCATATTTTAGTAAATAGTAAAAATGTTTTGAAATACATTTTTAAGAAACATGGATGTGGATGATAAAGAGATCCCAGTAGATTATTACGTATAAACAATCTCGGATAATGAAGAGATTGTAAAATAACCCTTACCTTGAACTTTTCCTTGGTTGGGGTAGGTTAACCTCCTATATAATGGTGAAATAATTGTTATTAAATTGTACAAGAATCATATACATTAATATGATATCATATATGATCTTTTAACATTGCTTTATTAATAATATCTAAGTATTATCGTCGTTTCGGGTGATAATCGATTCGTTCTTCTTAAATGTTTGGTTACGTAAGACATGTTTGTAATGGATAGATTATATCTTATTCATAATCATAATGATATTAACATTATTTTTAACCCTAAAATGAGAATAATACTTGAATGGATATGATGGAGAACGAATCTTATCGCGTTCGTGGAGACAGTAGTCCGTACGTACGCACGAGCGACAATATCATTCTTTTGATATTAAAATAATATATAAATGAATGGTATATCATATATACAGAATCATTAACATGTTATATTTATTATTTACATGAGTTACACATCATTATTATACCCATCCAAATTATATTATATTGAATAACAATTACACCACGACGTGGAGACGGTAAGCCGTACGTACGCACGTATGGTGACATGTTATTCAAAGGGTGGATAGAATACTGAATATGGTTGTACCATACTTATAATAACATCACAGTATATGTGAGATACTGGAGTTATTATTTTATAATGGTAAGAACAAAGGAAGAAGAAGTGGAAGAAGAAATGAACTTAGAAAAGGGTGGTGAAATCATTACCTCTTCTTCGGGTTCTTCCTTTTGATTTGATCAAAAGGGATCATTAGGTTGGCTTTCTGATCAAAATAAGGCCTCTAGGTTGTAGTGAGGGATGTTGGGAGAGTATTTGGGCAGAGTTTGGCCGAACCAAAAGGCTTTGAAGGTGTGAAGAAATGAGAAGGAGGAGTGCCCTTTTATAAGAGGGGTGAGGGGCACCTTTGGAAAAGTTAGAAATATTAATTTATAATAAATTCATATTCGGTTTCTAAAGGCTCCAAAGTTGATTATTCAAAGGTTAAGGTGGGGATAGGTCGAAAACCACTCAACCAATAGAATTTAGACAGGTTTTGGTACTTATATTAACCTTATCTTTAAGTATTAACTCTAACTTAATTAGTTTCACTTTTACAATGTCTCTTCGTATTTTTATATAATATGGTTAATAAACTTACTATATACATCCAAGCTACCTCCAAGTGGTACATTAATGATTAACCTATCATGATATAAGTCTCGTGGCCGAACTTTAGATTTTTAGGAATTTAATATCAATTAATAATATAATATTTGTTTTAAGAACTCTTTTATGTCAATTTTGACACTATTCAATAGTCGATTTTTTGTGAAACTCATAACAGATTGATTACTTCGATAAAAGTCAATTAAATCAATCCTAATATATCATATTATCCTAGAATATTAGTTTAATTCATTAAAAGTTTCATATTATATTTATTTGGGTATTTATAATATCAATTATTTTAATTTTTCACTATTATAGTAATTACTGCATCATCATTGTGTCATATATAAAATAAATTATTTAATGTCTAAAAATTATAAATAAAATATCATTATGTAGGAAATCTTTTTATCTTTCTAATGAATAATTATAATCTAAAATCCAACATATATAACCCTATGTAACAATTGTTGTTCTAAAAGATATATGCTTGTGTCATTTTTGTATTCATTTAAACTAAATTAAAATAAAGTGTCATTATCACTTACAAGTGGATCCATGGGGTCCCAAAATAGACCCAAAGATTCCCATGGTCGACCATGTATCAACCAATAGGGTTAATACACGTTTTAGGGTAATTTAGTATTATTATAATATTATTTGTTTAACCCTTATTTACCGGATTTACCCTTAACCATGGTAAATAAAATATTTACCGCAGTAATTATTCCAAATGTCTAAAAATAAAAGTTACCTATTTACACAATTTGAACATCCTGATTCCAAATATGGAATCCATTTTTCTAAATTCAAAACACAGAAGTGGCAGAAATTAATTTAAAATTAATTCCCGCTGTCAAAACAAAAAGCGTGTTTTTAAGAGATAATAACTATCAAAAGATTGACACTTGTTTATGTTCGGTTTAATTGTAAAATTATGTCCAATGACCAACATTATATTAAATGGTAAAAATATATTCTAAATATACTTTAAAACCACTCAAATTCACAATTTATCACTATTAATTATTTTGATTAAAAAAGTTGTTTTTAATTAAAATTTAGTAATTTTCACTATTCATCAAAATATAAAAGTTATCCGAAAAGTACCAAAATTTCACCCTAGGATAATTTTGATATTACAAATCCAAAAATGAAGTCCATTTTGAAATATAAAATATATATGATTTCAAAAATTAGGTATAACTATTCACAACGGCTAGTTTAATTAGTTGTGGTGTGTGTTAGAACTCGAGGTTGCGTACAACACACGCTATCGCATTATTCGAAGGGAAACGTACCGTGGAAGCTTGGGGTGTTACATTATACCCTCCTTCAAATAATTGCGTCCTCGCAATTTCTAGGGTATTACTGTATAAAAAGACTCGGGTGGTTCTTCATCATAAGTTCCTCGGGTTCCCACGTTGCCTCTTCCATCTTATGATTTCTCCACAAAACTTTTACCAGACGCGTCGTCCGGTTTCTCAGCACTTGTTCTCTCGTATCAAGAATCTTGATGGGCTCTTCGCAATAAGACAGATCGGGTTCCAGTTCTAAATCTTCATAGGTGAGTACATGCGTTGGGTCAGGCATGTATTTCCTCAACAGAGATACGTGGAACACATCGTGAACTTTGGAGAGACTTGGCGGCATTACCAATCTGTAAGCTACAACCCCAATTCGTTCTAGAATTTCGAAAGGTCCGATGTACCTGGGACTCAATTTACCTTTCTTACCAAAACGTATGACTCCCTTCCATGGAGATACCTTTAGGAAAACATGATCACCGACTTGAAATTCCAAATCCTTCCTTCGATTATCGGCATAGCTCTTCTGCCTACTTTGAGCTGCTTTGATGTGATTTTGGATTACTTTCACCTTTTCCACCGTTTCCTCCACCAGTTCTGGGCCTACAAGTTTTCTTTCACCAACGTCATCCCAACAGGTTGGTGTACGACATCTCTTTCCGTATAACGCTTCTTATGGTGCCATCTGAATACTCGAATGGAAGCTATTGTTATAGGAAAATTCTACCAGAGGTAAATATTGATCCCACATACCCTGAAAGTCAAGTGAGCAAGATCTCAACATGTCTTCTAAGGTTTGAATAGTCCGTTCTGATTGTCCGTCTGTCTGAGGGTGGTAAGCAGTGCTCAAATGAAGTTCAGTATCCAGGGATTTCTGAAGACTTTTCCAAAATCTTGAAGTAAAACGGGGGTCACGATCAGAAACAATCGATAGGGGTACTCCATGAAGTCTCACAACTTCATTAATATATAGTCTTGCTAGACGTTCCAGGGGTAGATCTTCTCTTATAGCAAGAAAATGTGCTGACTTGGTAAGACGATCAACAATCACCCATATTGCATCGTTCCTTCTAGGAGTCTTTGGTAGCCCCATGACAAAGTCCATCGTAACATTGTCCCATTTCCACTCTGGTATGGGAAGAGGTTGCATGACTCCTCCAGGCTGTTGCCTTCCAGCTTTCACTTGTTGACAAACCATACATCTTGATACAAAATCAGCAATCTCCCTCTTCATGTTGTCCCACCAAAAATGTTCCTTCAAATCTCTATACATTTTGGTGCTCCCAGGGTGTATAGAGAAATTGGAACTATGAGCATCATCCAGCAATTCCCTTTTTAGATCAGGTATATTGGGAACACAAAGTCTCTTCCCGAATTTCAAAATTCCATCTTCATACACAAAGTCTCTCAATCTCCCATCATTCACAACTTTAATCTTCTTTTGGAATTCTTCATCATCGGTCTGAGAACTCTTAATCCTTTCTAGTAAAGATGGTTTGGCAACCATTTGAAAAAGCATTGATGTTTCACCTTCCCTGAATATTCCCATGTCCATCTTCACTAGATCCATAAAAATTGGATCCCTTTCAATTCTCATATTGTTCAAAACTCCATGGTCATTTCTACTCAAAGCATCTGCCACCTTGTTTGCCTTCCCTGGGTGGTAGTGTATCGTACAATCATAATCCTTGAGTAATTCAAGCCACCTCCTTTGCCTCATGTTGAGTTCTTTTTGTGAGAAAATATACTTCAAACTCTTGTGATCAATATAAATCTCAAATTTTTCACCATAGAGGTAGTGCCTCCATATCTTCAAAGCAAAGATCACAGCTGCTAACTCAAGATCATGAGTAGGATAGTTTTGTTCATTAATTTTCAACTGTCGTGATGCATAGGCAATAACTATATCATTCTGCATAAGGACACAACCAAGTCCTTTCTTTGATGCATCAATATAAATAACGAACCCATCATTCCCCGATGGTAGAGTTAATATAGGAGCATTGACTAATCTTCTCTTCAGTTCTTCGAAACATTCTTCACACTCTTTTGTCCAAACAAATTTAACCCCTTTACGTGTGAGCTTCGTTAATGGGTTAGCCAATCGGGCAAAATTCTGGACGAAACGTCAATAATAACCTGCCAAACCAATAAAACTACGTACCTCAGTTATATTCGTAGGTGCTGGCCATTCTTGGATTGCCTTGGTCTTAGAAGGATCAACAGAGATTCCATCTTTAGAGACAATATGGCCAAGAAAAGAAATCTCCTGAAGCCAGAATTCACACTTGCTAAACTTCCCATATAATTCATGCCTCCTCAGAGTCTTCAAGATAATGCGCAAGTGATTTTCATGATCTTCGTAGGTTTTGGAGTATACCAGAATATCATCAATAAATACCACCACAAATTCATCGAGATACTCCTTGAAAACTCTATTCATCAGATCCATGAATACAGAGGGTGCATTAGTCAATCCAAACGGCATTACAGTAAACTCGTAATGCCCGTACCTGGTTCGAAATACTGTTTTCAGAATGTCTTCCTTCTTCACACACAACTAATGGTATCCATATCGAAGGTCAATCTTTGAAAAGTATTGAGCTCCATGCAGTTGGTCAAATAAATCATCAATACGAGGTAGGGGATACTTGTTCTTTATTGTTATAGCATTGATCTCCCTGTAGTCGATACATAACCTCATAGATCCATCTTTCTTTTTAACAAAAAGAACAGGGGCTCCCCATGGAGAAACACTAGGGCGAATAAATCCCTTATTACTCAATTCCTCTAGTTGTTTCTTTAGTTCTACTAACTCTACAGTGGCCATTCTATAAGGGGTCTTCGATATAGGCCTTGATCCAGGAATCAAATCAATAGAAAACTCAACTTCTCATTCTGGAGGATGTCCAGGTAAATCTTCCGGAAATACATCTACAAATTCTTTCACAACAGGTACATCCTCTATTTGAACATTCCTTTCCTCACCGACAGTTATTTCATTCTCTTCCTCCCCAATAATTGAATTAAGTTGAGCTACTGGGGGTGGATCTAAATAAGAATTAGGTGGTGACGATTCTGCTCTAAAAATAAGGTGCTCCTTATCATTATCATCAAGAATCGTAACCTCTTTCTTCTTACAATAAATCTTCGCATCATAGTCCGAAAGCCAGTCCATACCGAGGATTATATCAAACTCAATCATAGGTATGACGATGAAATCAGCAGATAAAGAAAATTTATGTGCTCTAATGGGGACTGATTCACAAAACTTTGTTGCAACGATACTTCCCTTAGGAGTTTTAACTGAAAACTCCCTTATTAAATCAAATTGGAAATATCTAATTTTCTTAGCAAACTGGGAAGATATGAAACAATGCGATGATCCAGAATCAAATAATGCATTTGCTAAACTTGAGGAAACCATTAAATTACCTGCCACCACGTCTTTCAGAGCTTCTACCTCAGGAGTAGTGATAGCATAAGCCTGGCCTTGATCCCTTGGCCTTTTCTGAGGTAAGTTCTCCTGACGCTTAGGACATTCATTTGCATAATGCCCCATCTTCCTGCAATTGTAGCACTGAACGTTGGTAGCTTCCTTCTTCCCCTTGCAATCATGAGCTTGGTGGCCTTTTTCACCACACTTGTAACAGACTCCCATTCCCTTCAAGCAAGTACCAGGATGTTTCTTCCCGCATTTACCACAAGATGGATATTCAACCTTTCCCTTCTTCCCCTTATTTCCATTCCCAGATTGATCAGCAGGTCTCTTCTTCTCTTGCTTTGATTTAAAGTCATAAGACTTAGAGAATTCCTTTTCGGTCTTGATAGCACATGAGACAATGTCTTCGTACGATGAAAAGGATTGTGAGACTAATGCTCGACGGAGAAATGGTTTTAACCCATCAAAGAAACGATCAATCTTACTTCTTGGGTTGCGAATATAATCTCCAGCATACCTTGCTAACCTTGTAATGTTAGCCTCATACTTTGTGACATTCTCATCCTCCTTTTGTCTCAGACTTAGAAATTGTCTTTCCATATCTGCTCGATGGTCGCGAGGAAATTATTTTTCTAAAAACAGATCTTTGAACTCCCTCCATTCCATATTTGATACTTCATCATCTTCCTTCATGTTATGAATCAATGACCACCATTGATCAGCATCTCCAGTGAGGCGGTAAACTGCCATGATAACCTTTTCCCTTTCACTGCTCCCCAAAGCCTGAAATATTTTCTCTAGGGAAAATATCCATTGCTCAGCTACTAAGGGATTTGTATTCCCATTGAACGTTGGTGGTTGTTGCCTCATGAATTGATCTAACATTGATCCTCCACGTTGCGGATCAGGGTGCTCCATACGGGTAAGGTTATTATTCATAACCTGAGTAAGTTGTCCCAGTATGGTGATTAGCTGATCAGCACCAGTTGCATCACCAGCCCCACTATAATTATCTTGAGCAGGAGGGCAATCCCTACATGGAGTGCGTGCATTGATACGGTTTCCATTTCTTCCACTAGGCGCCATTTCTAAACAATGGCATAAACTAGATTAGTTTATGAATCAAAATACATAATCCCATACTTATAAAACACTTAACATAAATTGAACTATCTATGGATATAATCCATAATCATAAATATTTTTTTCTTTGAGGAAGTATATACTCATAAACCCTTCATAATGATTTGTAAAGAAAGTGAGAGTTATCCTAAGCATATCCCCCGGGAGTGTCGTAACCAAGAGTGCAGCAAGGCCCGTTGTCGTGCACCAGTTCCCGTTCGAGTCTAGCTCAAAGCGGTGTTTTCGTGTTTTACCCCTAGGTACATCTGTGCCAGAGCCGCCTCTACCTGCTCGTATCCAGACAGGGATGTATTTCTTGGAAAACTCACAAAATCTCTACAATACCAAAATTCTAGGAAGTTCTTCTATACTAATCCTCAAAGTTCATCTTAGGTCTACGTGCTCTAATCAGAGTTTATCTAAATCTAGCTTCCAAGGTTTGTACTAAACTTCCTCTGATACCAACTATAACTCCCCGACCCCAGCTACCCAGAGTCGGTGCATTACTTCGTAACATTGGCATGATCACAAGAAAGATCAAATCTCGAAAGACCGATTGGTTTAGTAGCCTTGGAAACACTAGATATATTCATAAGTTTTACATTACATCATTAAACGAAAAACTACTACAACAACATATTGTCTCCATAATCCACACTCATATCCCCACATAATATCCCTGCAGGTCATTCATAACTTACTTCTTCACTTCCTGGGAAAAATAAAACAAAGAAAAGAGGTGAGCTCAAATGCCCAGTAAGGATAACAATATAGCGGACACTTTCATAAATAAGAATAAACATTTAAGGCAATGTATAACTAAAACAAAAGCCTTTTAAACTTGAATTTCAACATGGTATGGAATAAATAAAATGAAATAATTCCATTTACTTATTCACATGTATATTCTACTAATCGAATAATCACATGCAAAAATCAATAACCACTTTCATAATGTTGGAATGCATAATGCCAGACTATCATAACCACATAGCCAAGGCCTCGTGCCAAGACTACAAATAAGATTTTGTCAAGGCCTTGTGCCAAGACACTAGTTTGTCTCATGAGACCTACCGATGCATCGAGGAGCTATAGCGGGCTCCACCCGTCACTTATTAAGTCCAATGCATTCCCATATGAAAAGGTTTAAACATAACATAAACATTCGTATTAAAACTAGCATACGAAATGTCAATAATTTCACCATAAACTATGAATGGTATAAAAATAGCACATCCATAGTCAAACATATCACAAAACCTTCAATACAATATAGAAGTTTTGTATCATAATAAATCAACTTCAAATAATCTTAAAATCCATCAAAGGATGTTGACATAGATGAAATCAAAATTCTTTTTAAAGAAATATCTCCTTTTATTTTGAAATCATTTAAGATCCATATAAAATAAAACATTTTCTTTGAAAATATTCTTATAAGCTTGTAAGGAAAGCTTTGAAGATTTTATAACGGTGTAAAATAACCGCACCCGCCGTATAAGTAAAAAAAAACATTCTTACCTCAATTCTGTCGAAAAGGTTAAAAAGGACCTTGTTTTGAAAATGACGGAAAGATTCATATATAAACCACTTCTAAAGTCAAAAAGGGTATAAATGACTTTAACTCATATTTTAGTAAATAGTAAAAATGTTTTGAAATACATTTTTAAGAAACATGGATGTGGATGATAAAGAGATCCTAGTAGATTATTACGTATAAACAACCTCGGATAATGAAGAGATTGTGAAATAACCCTTACCTTGAACTTTTCCTTGGTTGGGGTAGGTTAACCTCCTGTATAATGGTGAAATAATTGTTATTAAATTGTACAAGAATCATATACATTAATATGATATCATATATGATCTTTTAACATTGCTTTATTAATAATATCTTAGTATTATCGTCGTTTCGGGTGATAATCGATTCGTTCTTCTTAAATGTTTGGTTACGTAAGACATGTTTGTAATGGATAGATTATATCTTATTCATAATCAGAATGATATTAACATTATTTTTAACCCTAAAATGAGAATAATACTTGAATGGATATGATGGAGAACGAATCTTATCGCGTTCGTGGAGACGGTAGTCCGTACGTACGCACGAGCGACAATATCATTCTTTTGATATTAAAATAATATATAAATGAATGGTATATCATATATACAGAATCATTAACATGTTATATTTATTATTTACATGAGTTACACATCATTATTATACCCATCCAAATAATATTATATTGAATAACAATTACACCACGACGTGGAGACGGTAAGCCGTACGTACGCACGTATGATGACATGTTATTCAAAGGGTGGATAGAATACTGAATATGGTTGTACCATACTTATAATAACATCACAGTATATGTGAGATACTGGAGTTATTATTTTATAATGGTAAGAACAAAGGAAGAAGAAGTGGAAGAAGAAATGAACTTAGAAAAGGGTGGTGAAATCATTACCTCTTCTTCGGGTTCTTCCTTTTGATTTGATCAAAAGGGCTCCTTAGGTTGGCTTTATGATAAAACTAAGGCCTTTAGGTTGTAGTGAGGGATGTTGGGAGAGTATTTGGGTAGAGTTTGGCCGAACCAAAAGGCTTTGAAGGTGTGAAGAAATGAGAAGGAGGAGTGCCCTTTTATAAGAGGGGTGAGGGGCACCTTTGGAAAAGGTAGAAATATTAATTTATAATAAATTCATATTCGGTTTCTAAAGGCTCCAAAGTTGATTATTCAAAGGTTAAGGTGGGGATAGGTCGAAACCCACTCAACCAATAGAATTTAGACAGGTTTGGGTACTTATATTAACCTTATCTTTAAGTATTAACTCTAAGTTAATTAGTTTCACTTTTACAATGTCTCTTTGTATTTTTATATAATATGGTTAATAAACTTACTATATACATCCAAGCGACCCCCCAAGTGGTCCATTAATGATTAACCTATCATGATATAAGTCTCTTGGCCGAACTTTAGATTTTTAGGAATTTAATATCAATTAATAATATAATATTTGTTTTAAGAACTCTTTTATGTCAATTTTGACACTATTCAATAGTTGATTTTTTGTGAAACTCATAACAGATTGATTACTTCGAAAAAAGTCAATTAAATCAATCCTAATATATCATATTATCCTAGAAAATTAGTTTAATTCATTAAAAGTTTCATATTATATTTATTTGGGTATTTATAATATCAATTATTTTAATTTTTCACTATTATAGTAATTACTGCATCATCATTGTGTCATATATAAAATAAATTATTTAATGTCTAAAAATTATAAATAAAATATCATTATGTAGGAAATCTTTTTATCTTTCTAATGAATATTTATAATCTAAAATCCAACATATATAAACCTATGGAACAATTGTTGTTCTAAAAGATATATGCTTGTGTCATTTTTGTATTCATTTAAACTAAATTAAAATAAAGTGTCATTATCACTTACAAGTGGATCCATGGGATCCCAAAATAGACCCAAAGATTTCCATGGTCGACCATGTATCAACCAATAGGGTTAAGACACGTTTTAGGGTAATTTAGTATTATTATAATATTATTTTTTTAACCGTTATTTACCGGATTTACCCTTAACCATGGTAAATAAAATATTTACCGCAGTAATTATTCAAAATGTCTAAAAATAAAAGTTACCTATTTACACAATTTGAACATCCTGATTCCAAATCTGGAATCCATTTTTCTAAATTCAAAACACAGAAGTGGCAGAAATTAATTTAAAATTAATTCCCGCTGTCAAAACAAAAAGCGTGTTTTTAAAAGATAATAACTATCAAAAGATTGACACTTGTTTATGTTCGGTTTAATTGTAAAATTATGTCCAATGACCAACATTATATTAAATGGTAAAAATATATTCTAAATATACTTTAAAACCACTCAAATTCACAATTTATCACTATTAATTATTTTGATTAAAAAAGTTGTTTTTAATTAAATTTTAGTAATTTTCACTATTCATCAAAATATAAAAGGTATCCGAAAAGTACCAAAATTTCACCCTAGGATAATTTTGATATTCCGAATCCAAAAATGAAGTCCATTTTGAAATATAAAATATATATGATTTCAAAAAGTAGGTATAACTATTCACAACGGCTAGTTTAATTAGTTGTGGTGTGTGTTAGAACTCGAGGTTGCGTACAACACACGCTATCGCATTATTCGAAGGGAAACGTACCGTGGAAGCTTGGGGTGTTACATGTTAACTACCATTTAAAATAAAATTATTTTATTATTAGAGTGCAACTTAAGATTTCAAAGGAACTCGTTTTTGCGTATTGGGTAAGCCATCGAGCTTAGAGTACCCTTTAAATTAATATTAACATTTTATTCACAAATAGGGATAAATATAAAAATGTCATATTCTTTATTTACATGGGGTGTTACATCCTTCCCCCATTTTGGGAATTGCGTCCTCGCAATTTTAAAATTGGGCTCAGAAACATCATTGAATGTCCCACATCGGAACAAGAGTCGGTAAAGCAATCGTTTTAAATGATAGAAAGAGAAGTATAAAGGTCACCCGAGTTAACCAATACTATGATACCATGTAGGAAAACATGGATATGGAAGAAAAAGAAAAGGGTCATTTTATGAGGGAGAGTGATAGAAAACATGTTTAGGAGAAAGTTAACCAAAAGAAAATCACAAACTTGTGGTGGGTAAAACGGTATTCGATTTCCCAGTAGGAAACGTTAATAGACAACATTTTTTTAAGATACTTTTCATTGAGGAATTTATTTTTGAGCATAAGGAAACATACTTACTTGTCATGTTGACTTTAAAATTTTACTATATTTCTTACACAAACTCATACTTTCTCCAAATGGTGAGTATTTTGGAAGAGTTTCTCGCATTAAGAGTACTATAATCAACTTCTTGAGAATCACCTAATCCACAAAAGAGAACTATATATTTCCCATGTCTTTAGACCTTAACAAAAACCAAAAATTGTTAGTACAAGATCAGATAATACCCAATAAGGATAATCCTTTATAAAAAGTAAAACTAATCTTAATCTCCAAAATTTATCAAACAATACCCAAAGTTCAACAAATACCATTCAATAAACATCTACCCATAAAATTCCTCAAAGTAATCCAAACTAATATTTAAACACAAATATCTGAAGGATTTAATCACATAGTCTTCCATGGTAAATCTTAACATTTATCTCCAAATAACATCAGTTACTCTTAAAGTATCATATTTAAATGTAATTAACCAAATCACATATCCTCCATGATCGGTTAATCATTTTCATAGATAACCCAAAATCATATATGTCCATAATAAAAACATAGATTCTTCCAAAATAAAATTCCACAGTTTCTCCTCAATTGAAATCTCAAATGAATCTATTTTCTATAGGCATATATTGTTTCCATGAAATAGAGAACATCTTCCAAAACAATAGTTATTACTTGATCACCAAATAATTCTCCTACACTAAGGATATCCATTTGATAAAACATAATTTCCCAAAATCAACTTCTTCTTGATCCATAAAATCATTTAACCAAAGAGAATAAGTCATACTAACCAGGGACTTCACATAGGCTAGTGGTATGCTATGAACCCTTTTCGCCCTTCGGTTGTGGCTTCAATTCATGTGGAATTTCCGAACGCGACGGGTTGTCACCGATATTACGGGTTTTTTATAAATATCAAAAATAACCCAACATGTTTTTAACCTTAATGGTTTCCTTATACCAGTCATTTTCATCCAAATTCATTATGAGTCCAACATCTTATTTCTTGAAGACTTACTTCACCATCATAAGATAAAATAAATCCATCCCCAAAATGAAGAACATCATACCTTGATCACGGGGTCCATTGGGTTTCATCGTCATCTTGTTCACGTAGGTAGAAGGTCCATGCATCGCATCAATAATTTACATATCCTTCAAAATCATTTGCTTCCTCAATCCAAATACACCTTGTACAACATGGGTCATATGGGTGTTCATAGAAAAACAGTTTTGGAAAATAATCCTGTATGACATATAATTTCAAAACATCTGATAAAACATTATTTCTATAAAATAGTCGGACCAATATTGAGTTAAAACTTTCAATTAATCGTGCTTTTAAAATACCATATGTATGTGCTGAGAGAATATATTTTAAAAGAAAATATAAATAGGTTGCACTAGGGTCTCCTTCTTCAGCACCATTTTTAAAATCATAATATGCCTCAAAATCTTGTGATAAGGTAAAATATCTGAAAATGCCTTGATAATATTTACCTTTCTTGAAAATATGAGAATATTGTGAAAATAGGATTTGATTAAATAAAACCCATGATCCACGATGATATTGAGGTATAGTGGAGGTGTTTGATATCTCAAACAACTGCTTTCAAGTGAGTTGTATGCTATAAAAAGTTTCACAATCATCCGAATATGACTCTGCAATAATTATTGCAAGCATGTCATCAGGAAGAGATAGGAATGTCATTTGATATCCTTCTCCTCCCATTTGTAACTGACTTTCCATGATCTGAAAAATATATAAAACAAGGATACAACTGAAATAATAGACCTAGGGACTAACAATGTTTTTAACAAAAACTCTTAATCCCTAAAGTTGTCTAAACCGACCATTGATACCATCTATAAGGCCCCATCCTTAAACATTACTTAATCATGAATTAAATAAATAATTCACATAGAGTATCTTTTCAGGTTTAGTGTTTTAGAGAATTAGGTAATAAATATTACATCTCAAAAGATTACATAGTAGACACTTCTACTAAGTTTCCATAAAATAAAAAAAAATGCTAAAAAAGAAACATGTCTACTTCCATGTTTTAGATATAATGTCTTTCCTTGATCCCATCCTTGACCCTCTTCATATTTAAGTCCTGTGGAAAACATATAAAAAACTTGGGATGAGCATAAAAATCTCATTAAAGGATACACAGTGAAAGAAAACTGTTAGTTTTTCAAAACAACAAGTAAACCATGAGTACTTTACCAAAGTAATACTTTTCACCTTTATGAAGTAGTAAAGACTCTTCACTGAATAAAAGACCATTACTTACCCTTTTTTAACCAAAATATTGTCATAAAACCCATATAAAGAACACATAACATATAAAGGTAACTTGGGACATAAACATACTTAAATGGAATAGCCATACGGTCAACTTCCACACATAGTTAATGGAATAGCCATACAACCGACTTCCATACCCAATGCATTGGAGGTTGTAATGTAACCACCCGTCCTGGTATTCACGGCACCACCCGTCATATAGTTTATCACGTAACCACCAGTAAAATGTCCAAGTACCATCATTACACATAAAATATTGAAAATATAAACATTTCAATAACAACATTTCATTTTCAATCTCAATAAGTAATTCCATGATATTGAATTAATCAATCCATTTTCAAAAACCATTTAAAAGAGATTTTTGAATCAAAGTGTCCCATACCACTTTGAAGCTTTTAATGGAATTATAATTTTAAAACATTAATTTCCATATAAATAAATACTGAAAACCATTTTGAAAACATGGACATTAAAGATAATGATTTAGAATAATGAATATTTAAAACATTTAAAACGATATTTTTGTTAAAGAGTTTTTAACAAAATGAGAGACTCTTGAATACAAATAATTGTGGAATAAAATTTAATCTGAAATTTATAATATCAGGAGAATAATGGTATTCATGAGAAAATATGTCAAAGGACATTATACACACCATATAAGAGTGAATTGGTTCATAACAACAATGAAGTCTCAATGGAAATGTAAATTGGGACAAAATCCATTATAAAGATGGTATCCTTAAATTAAGGATAAATCTGTCACATAATTTTGTTTGAGAAATATAAATACAACCAATATAAGTGGATATTAAGTGTGAAGCAATCAGAGGTCATTCACACGTAATATTGGAAAAACAAAACCAATGACATAGATATTTAACTCAATGAAATGAGATTGAGTTATGATTTCCCATACAAGTTCGTAAGAATTTATCAATGACATGATTATGTGTAGAAATAGTATATCTACAAAAGGGTTTGTGGAAATTACAACATAGAGATTCCACACATAATATTGGCATAATAAAATCAATAAGTAGAGGTTTAACCCAAATAATTGAAAGTGGGTGAAGACGTTCCCTTACAGAAATCCGACAGCCAAACGACATCACTTTAAAACTCAGAAAATGAGTTGATGAGAGAGAAAATGGTATCTCATCACTTGGACATAAAATTTACGTAAGGATATAGAATAATATTTCCCAAAATAATTGTATGTGAATTAAAATACATAACAAAAGAAGTCTTTTAAAAAGAGGAGGGTGAAAGGTCCCCTTACCGAGTTGGGTAACTTTCGAAACGTACACCCCATGGAAGAAGGGTCATACAATGAAGATTTAAATACCCATAAATGAAATTATACTACAAAAATTGTATAATAATGTGCAGTACATACACCACTCAAAGGAAATAGTGGCAAACGTAGCATAAATGTCATGGGAATAAATGTTAGATGAAAAATCCATTACGAAAACTCGGCAGCCTAACAGCGCCACTTAAAACTTCCAAAAATTGGATTTTTGAGATCAAATAGGGTCTCTCATAATATGAACATAAAAATTACAGTATGAGGAATACAAAATAACATCCCCAAACATAATAAATTTGAGCTTAAAAGAAATGACATAAAAGAGAGTACCTAAAAAAGAAAGAGAGAGGTTGGATCCCTTACCACGTATCTGACTTGACTCGATCGTTCTTTAATCTCCTGAATAATAAACTTGAGTTAATTTTTACTTTCTTAAGAACCTTTTTCAAGTTAATTATTCCTTTTATATCACTTATTACCATGTCATTAACACTATGAAATTATTTATGTTAATAACGGTCGTTTTAACGATCATTGCTACTTGAGAAAAAAATAAACTCTTTATAATTACAAGTTTGTTCATGGGGTAAAATATCCATTATATCCAGAATTATATTCATTATTTAGATAACATATATATCATATAAATCCATTATATACATGAATTTATAATATTATATAACATTTAGAGGTAAGAAATTAAATGCACCGTTCATGGAGACGGTAAGCCGTACGTACGCATGAACGCTACTTCCATTTCTTTTTCATATTTAATGGAATTAAAACATAATGATACATAATAGTATTATATTTACAGTATTTTATCATATATAATATCATTATATCTATCCTTTATATGTACCACATATGGTATTAACGAATCAAATCACTTTGAGAGGGCGGTAGTCCGTACTTCCTAAAATGATGATATCGCGTTTACCCATAATGGAAACCATAAAGGTATGCCATAAATGAAAAATACAGAAGATTAAGGAAAACATAAACATTTTATATATCATATATAAATATAGTGAAATTTTAATGGATATAATGACCCATGCTTTTAATACATTGTTAGTACTTCAAATTTTAAGTACACTTATTACAACATATAACAAAACCATGAAAGGACCGTATAGGTATAGAGTCTTTAGAAACTGGGAAACATAAACAACTGGTTCATAAAGCGTCTACACTATCTCCCATTTATTTCATCATATCTATAGTCCCTTTTGGCATATCTTACTTAATAAACTTCTTCCTGACCTCGGGAAAGAAAACATACAAAATGGTGAGCTCAAAAGCTTATTAAGGGTAAACAAAATAAATATCAATCACATCATATTCATAAGAACATAACATTTTGGAAATTTTACCCAACAAAAGAGATCATAATTTCTTAACATCGGATAAATCATAGTAGTGAAATGTGATCACAATAATTATAACATAAAACATGAAGCTTTGTGGAATACACACATAATCATAGATAATCATTTCATAGTAGTCAAGAATCATTGCCAAGACTATCTTAGTGGACAAAGTCCATTTCTGAACCGAGTTCACTCCTCGTTTCAGTCCTGTTTCACTGAACCGGTTTAACCTGCCATTTCAGCCATGTCTATCTCATGAGATATGAAATCTTTACCCAATTCATTGGAGGGAGATACAGGTACCACCCATCTCATAATGATACCATTCTTATGTGTGCCACAAAATCATAAACCATACATCATAGCATAATCCATGTAATAAAAATTCGATTCTTAAACATCGTGACATCATAAAACAATTAATATAAGATAAAGGAATTCATAAAAATAATTCCATCACAACATAATAAAATCAATGTAATAATAGGGATAGAATAAGAACCTTTATTATCTTAGATGGAAAATAATTTTGATAATACACTTGAACTCCATTCTTGAGGAAAATATCGTTTCTACTTCAAAAACACTTTTCTTCTCTTAACATGTCATAAAATTCTAAATTAAATGATGTTTATTAAAAATAAACTTGAAAACTTGTAAAGTAATCTTCTTGGATATAATGTTTTAAAAATCCATTCAGGTCGTATAAGTTAAAAATGGCATTCTTCTCATACTTTTGTCGGAAAAGTAAAAAATTACCTCGTACGAAAAATGACAAAAGATTCCTTTCATATCTTTTACTAAAAACTCACCGAAGGATAAAATCGGATTAAAAAAATTGTAGGTGGATGGAAATAATATTACATATTGAGGAAACATGGATGTGGATGATAAAATACACCCCATTAAATTCCAAAGTATAAACAATCTCAGATAAAAATGAGATTGTGATACTTCCCTTACCTTAGGTCTGATTTGCTTCGTAAGTGTCTGAACCTCCTGTATAATGATTTAAATACTGTAATTGACTTATTCCATAATCATACTCATTGTTATGATATCATATATGGTCATATTCTTAGCTTATTATTAGTAATATTTCATTTTTACTTGTTATTCGGGTGTTTATTACTTTTTGTTCTTATGTGTGTTTTGTCGAATAAATTCTTATTATTAGTTTTAGGTTATAGATACCTCATTTCCAGAATGGTATTAGTGTAATATATGTCATATTTATTCACACAATTCATTTATGTAATCATTATGCAATGAAAACCATGTACAACGAGTCGCATCACATCATGGAGACGGTATTCCGTACGTAAGCAGGGGCGATTATATCGTTCCCATGATCATGGAATTGTATTGGAATGTATGTATACTATTTCAGAATCAATATAACATTAAAATAATCATATATATTCATTCTTTACACCATTATACCCATCCAAGTAATGTGGTGGTGGAAAATAGAATACACCACGGCGTGGAGACGGTATTCCGTACGTACACAAGCGCGGTGGTTTCGTTTTCCGTAGGATGGATAGATGGTGAAATAGGGATGTTTCATACATATAATAACATATCATTATATGAGTGATACTGATGTTATTAATTCATAATGAAACAAATAAATAAGAAGAAGTGGAAGAAGAAATAAAGTTGAAAGAATCGGTAACGGACATTACCTCTTCTTTGAAGCACTTCTTTGAGACCTCCTTTTAGGGCACTAAAATTGTTCTTTGAAGAAGACCATGACCTATATGATGTTTATAGGGAAGTGGAGAGGACAAATTGTCAGGTTTTGGCCGAGCTTGAAGGCTCAATGTGGTGTGAGGAAGAGAGGGAGGAGGTGCCCTTTTATAAGGGAGGAGAGGGGCACCTTTGAAAATATTATTTTATTATAAAGCCATATTCTGTTTTAAATAGCTTCAAATTGATTTATTTCGAAGCTAAGGTGGAGATGGGTCAAAATCCTCTCATAAAATAGAATTTGGACGAGTTTAGTTTTCTATTTTAACCTAATAATTTAGATTTAACTTTATGTTAAATAATTTTACTTTTACCGTGTCATTTTGTGTTCTTACACTATAAGGTTAACAAACATACCATAACAAGACAGACAAACGCCAAGTTGTTTATTATTAATATATATATCCTTATCTGATTCATTTGGCCAAACCTTCGATTTTATGGAATATAATAACAATTAATAATATAATAGTTGTTTTAAAAACTATTCTATGTCAATTTTGACACTATTTAGTAATTGATTTTTGTAAAACTCATAATAGAATGATTAGTTAGAAAAAAGATAATTAAATAAATACTAACATGTCATATTAACCTATAAAATTAGTTTAATTCATAAAAATTTTCAAATTACATTTATTTCTGTATTTATAACATCCATTATGTCAATATTTCATTAATAAGATAATTACTGCATCATCATTGTGTCATAAATAAATTAAATTATTTAATGTCTAAAAATTACAGATAAAATAAAATTATGTAGGAATTATTTTTATCTTTCTAATGAATATTTATTGTCGAATTTATCTTATGTATAACCCTATATTAAAAATCATTTACTTATTAAACTGTGATTTTAACTATTTTAACCCTTCTTTAAATAAATTAATAATAAAAGTCCTAATCTAATCCATGTAGGCCTAAATGGTCATATATTTTTCTAAGGTTGTTTTTGGTCGAATTACACTTATCTAATAGAATTAATACATGTATTAGGGTAATAATAATAAAATTTTTACCCTTAATTACCCTATTTACTTTTAAACGTGGTAAAAAAGTATAAAGTTACTATTCACCAAAAATTATTTTCATCCCATTGAACCACATTTTAGTCCTTGATATTAACCGTGTCGCTCGGATTTTCGAAATTCCACTCACAGAAGTGGTAAAATTAATTTTTATGTATATTTGGAAATTCTCCTATGAGGTGGGTAAAAGACGGTGAAAAGTTCAATTAAATTTTTATATATCTAAAATTATTATAAAATGACTCAAATGAATTTCATTGAACTTATATAGGTATTATGTATCAATTTTTACCTAAAACAAATTTAAATAAAATAAATTATTATTTAAATAAATAGTCGGTTTTTAAATAGTAACCCAGTGTTTTCACTATTCATAAAAAATTGAATGTTTCCAAAAAAATACCAAAATTTCACCCTAGGCTAATTTCGATATTCCAAATCCAAAAATGAAGTCCATTTTGAAAAATAAAATTTACAAAATTTTAAAAAGTGGTTATTACTATTCATAACGGATAGTTTTAATTATATTTTAATAGCATATTATTGTTTAATGAAACTCGGTATTGCGTACGACGCAAGCTATCAAGGAAGGTCGTGATTGAGTGTAAAGCAAGCGAAGCTACTGTTGTGTTTAGTAAAAGATTCCTTTGATGATTTATATAAAATAAAAACAAAATATTTCTTATAAAAGTCTCGGGTGTTACATTTTACCCCCCTTAAAATAAATTTTGCCCTCAAAATTCATCACTTGTAACAAACAGATGAGGATACCTCTCCTTCATCATATCCTCAATCTCCTATGTAGCATCTTCTAATTGGTGGTTCCTCCATAAAACTTTCACCAAGCGAGTGGTCTTGTTCCGTAGGACTTTTTCACTACGATCAATAATCTCTATCGGTTGTTCTTCATAAGAAAGATCTTGCTCCAGCAGTACAACGTCTGAGCTGAGTACATGTGAAGGATCAGGTATGTACTTTCTCAAGTGAGATACATGGAACACATCGTGAACTTGAGAGAGATTCGGTGGAAGCGCCAATCGGTAAGCTACCTTCCCAACATGATCCAGTATTTCGAAAGGACCGATATACCTAGGGCTCATCTTTCCCTTCTTTCCAAATCTCATTACTCTCTTACAAGGAGATATTTGTAAGAACACATTATCACCCACTTCAAACTCTAAGTCTTTTCTTCAGTTGTCAGCATAACTTTTTTGTCGACTCTGAGCTTCTATTATGTGTTGTTGAATAGATCAGACCTTTTCTGCCATATCATCAACAAGATCAGGTCCTAATAGCTTTCTTTCCCCAACTTCATCCCAGCATGTTAGAGTCCTGCATTTCTTTCCATAGAGAGCTTCATAAGGAGCCATCTGGATACTGGAGTGAAAGCTATTATTATAAGAAAATTCCACCAAAGGTAGGTGTTGATCCCAACCACCTTTGAAATCCATAGAGCAAGCTGTCAACATATTTTCTAGAGTTTTAATTGTCCTCTCAGACTCACCGTCTGTCTGAGGATGATAAGCAGTGCTGAAACTCAACTCTGTATCCAGAGTATGATGAAGGCTTCGCCAGAACATTGAGGTAAACCTCGGATCCCGATCAGATATAATAGAAAGTGGTACTCCATGCAATCTTACCACTTCCTTTCCATATATCATGGCAAGCTGATCCAGAGATAAATCATCTCTAATAGCAATGAAGTGTGTAGACTTTGTAAGATGATCAACTATGACCCAGATAACATTATTGCCTTTGGATGTTTTAGGATGTCCTATGACAAAGTCCATAGTGATTTTTTCCCATTTCCATTCGGGTATGGGTAATGGTTGTAAAATCCCCTTAGACTTATGTCTCTCTGCTTTAACTTGCTAACAAACCAAGCATCGAGAGACATATTTCGCAACATCTCTTTTTCATGCCATCCCACCAGAAGTACTCTTTCAGGTCCCTATACATCTTCATGCTTCCAGGATGAATAGAGAATGAAGAACTATGAGCCTCATCAAGCATCTCCTTCTTTAACCCGCGGTGATGCCACCCCGTACGGAGGTCCTCCCCGTACCACCACTCCACAGAGCGTGGGCCTTCCCCGCTCCGAGGTTCGTCGTGGAGGCATGCTTCATGCCGCCCCCATCCTACAGGAAGACCTGCCCCGGGGCAGTGATGCTCAGCGCGGAAACACTTCCCGCGCCCGCGGTACAGGGTATGAAGTCCGTCCTTCTGAAGGCATCATCCATCCGGTCCTTCGACGTGGGGGTCCCCCCCTACGTCCTCTCTGCGACTGACGAAGGTCCTCCTCGCCCCAGCAATTTGAGGAGTGAAGGTCAGCCTCGCTCCACTCGCATCGACCGTGGAGGCCTTCCCCATGCTCCTGCCGGTTCCAACAGAGGCCCCGCCCACGTGGGTACTGTTCATGGAGGTCCTCCCCATGTACCCTTTGATATTTGCCCTGGTGCCCCTCGCACCCCGGCTGTCTCAAGTGGGGGCCCTCTCCGCCACGTCGCTAGCGCCGCCCCAGGGCTGCCTGATAGGGGTCAACCCTGTCCCGAAGAGCCACCCAGGGGCAGAAGAGCGGGTCGTCGCCGCCACGGGAAGAATCTTGGGAAGGCCCAGGGGGGGATCAAACCTGCCCGCTTCTCCGATTCGGAAGCGGAATGCGATTCAGCGATGGAACCTTCTCCCAGCTCCTCCGTATCAAGGACTGGGGCAGGAACCAGACGCGTCAGCCTCGTTCTCCCCCGAATTTGAGGTCCATCGGATTCCCGTCTCTCTCCGCAGGTACATCCAGGAGGGAAGAAATCCTGGGAATTCCGCAGGTTTCGACCGCGCAGTCACCGCCACCGTCGCCCGAAGCGCCCTCTTCCTCTACCCGGGATCCCAAGGAGCTGTTTTGGGGGTCAACGGTGGTAGAGCCACGACATGACCGGACACCGGTAACGGCGATTCCCGTACCCGAAGTAGCGGCTATTAGCCCGTCCTATCGTGACGTTGTGGTCAGGTCACCTTGCTCTTCAGAGGAAGGCCCAGAGTACGGTGGCCAGTCTGCTCGCTTGCCGTATTCTCCGCCGCCGAGTTTGCTATCCCAGAGGTCCGCCTCGGTGCCGCTACCGGTCCCTCAGCCACCCCCGGTTGATGAGTGGGGAAATGTAGGGCCGAGCTCTGAGGATGAACCCAGGAGCTTCTGGAGTATTCTTGCAGCGGACTATTTCCCAGAGAAGTTCTGGCCCGCGGCAGCGTTGAATTTCCGCATACCCGAGTCGCTTACCCCTGAAGAAGTAGGATGCCTTTGTCGGACCCTGTGGGCGACGCACTTCCGCCTCCGTTGGGAACGGGTAGTGTACCCCAGGAGTCGGGAGCACTTCGAGGAGATTGGCAAACAGTGCCGCCTGATTGATGCAGCGGTGCTCCTTGTGGCCCAGCACCCCGAGTCGCCCGGTCATCAGGGTGCCCTCCAACGAAGATGCGTTCAGAGTTTCAAGGCACTCCGCAAGATTGTCAGGGAAGCTACCCCCCATGTGCAAGTCCGTGGTTGGGGACGCTATGCCGCCCTCCTCTTCAACCCTATTCTACGACAGCCTGATTCGCTATGCGACATTGAGGATATGCCCTCAAGAGGGGTCACAGTCCACATGGCCGACGTTATGGATAAGGAAGATGAGCTTGAGTTCCTTGATGGGGACTTACCACCCGAGTGCGTACCGCCACTACTCGACCCATCAGGGAGAGTCACCCGTCATCAAAGGAACCTGCTAGGCCTCCCTGTACCCACCGAGTCACTGGCGCTCGGTCGAAGCACTGGCAAGGGTAAGGAGCACGTCGGAATAGCCAAGCACTCCGACCCGTCCGCCTCCGTGCAGAAAACGGACGAAGATCCTGAGAAAGCCACGTTGCGCCAGCAGCTTGCTGAACAGAAGAGGTTGGTCGACGAACTCTTGGCTGAGCGCGCTGCAGAGCGACGACCCGACTACGGTAATCCCAGGCCGGGACAGCAGGGGCAGGAACAATTTCCCCCTGGTGAGATGCCTTCGGGCAACCCTGATCATGCTACTGCCGCGGACAGGGTGGAAGCCGGAACGTACGGCAAGAGGGCGCGATACGTCTCGCCAAACCCCCCTGAGCGACGGGGCAATCTGAAGAATCCAATCCGGGTTCCCCCAGTCGCCCAACAGGTCATTCAGCCAGTTGACCCGCGGGCAGCGGAAGCCGTCTACCGCGTTGAAGAACCTGGCAATGCGCTTGTGGTTAGGGATCCCCGTCAAGACAGGGACCCCCACCCGGAGGACCTTATTGCGGCACTCACAGCCCGCCTCGAGGCGTTGGAGACACGGCAGGTGGCGGTCCCACCCGATGGCAAGCCATATCCCGCGTGGGTGGATGATATGCCCGCGCCTCCGGGTTTTGGGAACCCCACTTTCTCGCCTTTTAACGGGACAGGGGACCCACCCCAGCACTTGGCTCATTTCTCTTCCAGGTGCGGCCCCATGTTGGGGACCCCGGCTCAGCAAGAAGCCGCTAAGCTCCGATGTTTTGTACAGACGTTGGAAGGTCCGGCATTCGTCTGGTACAGCCAGCTCCCCATCGGATCAGTGACCGGCTGGGAAGACCTTCGCCGGCAGTTCTTGTACCAGTTCAGCTCCACCACGCGGAAGACCAGCATCGCGGACCTCTTTAAGTGCAAATAGAGGCCTGATGAGCGGGTTGCGGACTTCATCGCCCGGTGGAAAGGACTTACGTATTCTCTCGATATGCCACTGACTCAAGAGCAATTACTGACGATGTGTGTGGGGAACGTAAAGACAGAGCTGGTACCCTCCCTGATTACCCAGAATTACCCTGGGGGGTTCAGAGATTTCTCGGATAAGGCCCAGCGCCTCGAAGAGGCCCTGCAACAGGCTAGTCAGGCACGTTTGCTGCCCCCAATGATCCCAGCCAGGAGGGCCGCCAGGGCTGAACCCGCCGCAGTGGCTCAAATAGAAGCCCCGAGGCAGCTGGAATTGCTACCGGCGGTACCACCCCCGCAACCCCGCAGAGGTCCTCCACCTCAAGCACAGGCTCCTGCTCAGCAGCGACCGCCTCAGAACTGACAGGTTCCCCCGCGCAACGCGCCACCGCCACCTAGGCGAGACAACCAGGCGCCGCCCCCTCGGCAGGCCCCTCCGGTCCCTCGACAGGATCAGGCCCCCAGGGCTCCTTACCCGGAAAGAAAATACCATACCTATTCGTTCAACGAAAATCAGGTCCCTGGTTACTTCCGAAGTGCTCTGGAGCAAGGGATTGTGCGTCTGCCTGAGTGCAGGAGACCGGCAGAGGCGCATCTCACTGATCACCCCAACTACTGCCCTTATCATCGGATCCTGGGGCACACCCTCAAGCGATGCTATGTGTTTAAAGACTGGCTTCAGGACCAGGTCAACAACAACATAGTCAAGCTGGGCCCAGCGCCAGCTCAGGTGGCAGGCGTCTTTGCAGGATCAGAAATCGGCAGTGACAGCGAGGGTGAGTGGCAGCAGGTCCCTAGCCGCGGGTCCCAGAAATACGACGACTGGATGGCTCGAAAAACTGTCATCCGTGCCCAGGGTATCATCCGGGCACGCCTGAAGCAGCCGGAACCTTCAGAAGAAACAGCCGGTGCCTCAGCATCGTCCTCGCAATCGACCTCTACCCAAAAGGGCAAGCAGCGACGACGTAAGAAGAAGCAACGTGCACCGCCAGTGCCGTCGTCATCCCGCACTCTTGGCGACTTTATGCCTCCTGAAATGGGCATTCCCCCCAGAATCCGCCCAGCGGTGGATGACTCTTCGAGTGATAGTCAAGGGTACGCTTCGGTTAACACCGTGGAGCTGGTAAAGCCCTATATGACCCCCGATGAGGGGGAACCCCAGGCAGACCGCCCCAATGTTTCCAGCCGACGTCAACGTCGGCGGAATCGCAATTGCGCCGGTCACCGAGGTGTGTCAGCAGGCACTTGTGACCAAGCCGTGCACGCTACCGAGACGAGGCAGCAGGCTCAGCGCAGATCTCAGCACGCGCAGACCCATTCAGCACCCTCGGCTCTACCTCCACCACCATTCGTGTTGCTGGATCAGGGAGAGCCGCCTCGTTCGTATCACAGCCAGTCTCGCCCGGCGACGGGCCAGCTCCCGCTGTTCAACCTTAGCCCGGCGACTACTCCCCAGGCTTCTACTAGCAGGCAGCAGGATGTACCCAGTGCTAGCCGACCGCCAGTTCAGCCAGCAGGACCCGCTATGCCTCCAAATGCCGAAAAACCCCCTGTAAGCAGAGGTGCGCGTTTGGCACGCAAGTATGATGTCCTAAAGCACTTAGCCGGCATTCCGGCGAGGCTTTCCATCCTTGAGGCCCTGCGCTTGTCATCCGAGATGCGCGAGGCACTTGCCGAGGCCCTAAGGAGCCCCCTCCAGTTCGAGACGGAAGTGGCAGCCGCGGAGGCCTTCCATACCGAGACGATTGAAAACGCCGAATGTCAGGCGGTTATCTCGTTCTCTGGTGAAGACGAAGACCCTCCTATACAGGGGCACATTCGCCCACTGTATGTCACTGGCCACTTTAACGGTGTGGAAGTCCGTCGCTGCCTCGTTGACACGGGTTCTGGAATCAATCTAATTCCGACCCGGACGTTGCGAAAACTGGGTTTGTCTGAAGGTGATTTGACTCCCTCTGACCTCAGGATTCAGGGGTACGACAGGACAGAGCAAACCCCGGTCGGCAAGATCCGCCTGAAGACCCAGTTCGGTGGCTTAATTGCCAGCACCGAGTTCATGGTTGTTTCTCAGGACACCGCCTACAACGCACTGATGGGTAGGCCATGGCTCCATCTGCATGCTGCGGTCCCCTCATCGTATCACCAGTGCCTTAAGTACTCGCTCAACGGTCGAGTAGGCGTGATCCAAGGAGACGCGTCCCCCTTTGCTTCTTGTGAGGCCCGCTATCTGGATGCGGGTTATTACAAAAGCAAAGACAAGCAGATCCTGGTCAGCGAGGATGAGCCCGCTCCAATCACAAGTGATCCCTGGGCAAGCATGGACGACGCCTACATCCTCCCGATCCACCGGTTGGAGGCCACGACCCCCGACATGGGACAATGTTTTGTTGTTTCGGGTACGCAAGGAAGGCATGTTCCCGCGTCCAAGCGACGGCGGAGAATCACCTCGTACTCCTACACCAACCAGGCTCGGGTCATCCCGGAATCTCCTACCCCTGTACGGTACCGGGATGTCAGGCTCATGACAACAGCGGTGCGCCATACGTGTCTATTTCGCCGGGATGGAATCAACCGACTCGGGCCGACACGTCACCACTGCTTTGATATCGTCAAGCGTGGCCCCTTAGGCCGAAGGCCGGATGGGATAGGGTCAAATGCATTCATTGCTATGGTCTCCACGACGAGTGAGTCTCCTGATGTGATGACTGCTGCTGCCCAAGCCGGCACCAGCTGCCCCTCGGGTTTTGAGAGCCCAGAAGCACCTTCCGTCACGGAAAGTTTCCCCCCGGCTGGGGAGGAAGACTTGGAGGATGCTCCCCCAGCCTTTGAAGAAGGCGTCTCTACCACGGTTGATGAGCTGGTACAGGTGAACCTTGGCAGCAAGGCAGATCCAAGACCCACATTGATCAGTGCGGCCATGTCCCTCGAGGAGCGACAGCAGTATGTAGACTTCCTCAAACAGCACCGCGATGTGTTTGCCTGGAGTTACGATGAGATGCCAGGACTGGATCCCCAAGTGGCCGTCCACCGTCTGGGCCTCCCGGTAAAACATCGTGGGTTTAAGCAGCCTCCCAGGAAAATGCACCCTTCCCATGGTGCTATGGTTGAGGCTGAAGTTGATAAGCTAATCAAGGCCAACTTCGTCAAAGAGGTCCAGTACCCCAAATGGCTCGCCAACATTGTGCCAGTCAGGAAGAAGAATGGGCAGATTAGAGTCTGCATCGACTTCCGCGATCTCAATCGCCACTGCCCAAAGGATGACTTCCCACTTCCAGTGACGGAGCTGTTGATTGACGCCACGGCCGGGTTCCAAGCCCTCTCTTTTATGGACGGATATTCCGGGTATAACCAGATCCGGATGGCCCCCGAAGATGAGGAGTCCACTGCCTTCAGGGCTCCCCAGGGTACCTTTTGCTACCGGGTAATGCCATTCGGTTTGAAAAATGCAGGTGCCACTTATCAGAGGGCTATGCATCGCATATTCAAACCGATCCTCGGGACATTGGTGGAATGCTACGTGGATGACCTTGTAGTCAAATCATATCAGCGCCAGGACCATCTCAAAGACCTTGAGAAAGTGTTCGGTTTCCTCCGTTCCCGTCACCTGAAGATGAACCCGCTGAAGTGTGCCTTCGGGGTCACCTCCGGGAAGTTTCTGGGCTTTGTTGTCAGATACCGAGGTATCGAGATCGACCCGGAGAAGATCAAGGCCATCAGCCAAATGCCTCCCCCGAGCAACATTCGGGAGCTTCGAGGCCTGCAAGGCCACTTAGCCTATATACGCCGATTCATTGCGAATCTGGCCGGCAAGTGTAAGCCCTTTTCTCGGCTCATGAAGAAAGGCGCTGCCTACGAATGGGATGAGGAGTGTCGGATCGCCTTCGAGGAAATCAAGCAGTACCTGCTCCAACCTCCGGTCTTGATGCCACCCGTCTCTGGAAAGCCGCTGGTCCTTTACGTGACCGCCCTGGAAAGATCCCTCGGCGCGCTGCTCGCCCAGAAGAATAACGAGGGCACTGAGAACAGTCTCTACTATCTCAGTCGCATGCTTCTCGATACGGAGGTCAGATATTCCCTTATCGAAAAGAGCTGCCTTGCGCTCGTCTTCGCCGTGCAGAAGTTGCGACACTACCTGCAACACCACGAGGTGCAATTGATCTCTCGGGTGGATCCGCTGAAGTACATCCTGAACCGCCCCATGCTGACTGGCCGACTAGCGCGGTGGGCAGTAATTCTCCAGCAGTTTGACATCAGGTTTGTGCCTCAGAAGGCCGTCAAGGGACAGGCATTGGCAGACTTTTTAGCTGCCCATCCAACCTCCGCGGATCAATCCCTGGACCTGGATTTCCCCGATGAGACGATTCTCTCGGTCGATCACGATGTCCCGTGTTGGCAAATGCATTTCGACGGCGCCTCCCGGAGCCCCACCGGTAGAAGGCTCAACGACCCCAAGCTCAACAGAGTGGGTCTGGGTATTGTTTTCATTACCCCGATGCAAGCCGTCCTGCCGTACTCCTTCCTGCTGTCAGAAGGTTGTACGAACAACGAGGCAGAGTACCAAGCTCTCATCACCGGCCTCGAGTTGGCCCTCGAGATCCATGTACCCCATCTACATGTGAAAGGAGATTCTGAGCTGGTAATCAAACAGGTTAATGGTGACTACGTCGTCAGGAAGCCAGAGCTTGCACCGTTGCTGGAGTACACCCTCCTCCTGATGGCCCAGTTCTCTTCTCGGCCAGAGGTTACCCATGTCCCGCGGTCGCAGAACGGCCAAGCGGACGCCCTAGCTGGCTTAGCCGCATCGCTCGCAGAACCCGAGCAAGATGATTTGGTCATACACGTGGCCCACCGGAGAGTCATTGCTCCCGTCACCCAAGAGGACCGTGATAGCCTGCGGGTAAGTCATCTCACCGCCGGACCCTCCGTATCGGAAGTCCCGGGTTCGTCGGATGCAGTGGTTGAAACGACCCCCGATTGGAGAGCACCTTTTGTCGAGTATCTCCAAAATGGTCAGCTCCCGGACAACCGGGCCGAGCGCGAGCGAATTCGACGCCGCGCGCTTCAATTTACCCTCCAGAGTGGCCCCAGTCTTGAGCAGACCCTCTATAAACGGAGTTTTGATGGTGTCCTCCTCCGTTGCATCCAAGGAGTAGAGATACCTCAAGTTATGCAAGAGGTTCACGCCGGTTCCTGTGGCGCCCATCAAGCTGGGCCGAAGCTGTCCCATCAAATCCGGAGGCTAGGGTACTTCTGGCCCTCCATGATCCACGATTGTATTGGATACGCCAAGAGATGCCACGCGTGCCAAGTGCACGCCAACTTCTTGCATCGGCCGCCAGAACCCCTCCACCCCACCAAGTACTCTTGGCCATTTGCGGTATGGGGACTCGATGTAGTGGGACCGTACCCGCCGGCAACAGCCCGCCAGTGTAGGTTCATCCTGACTGCTACAGATTTCTTCTCCAAGTGGGCAGAAGCAGTTCCGCTCAAAGAGGTCAAGGCCCGTTCCGTCGTTGACTTTGTGAGCTCCAACATCATCCACCGGTTTGGGGTCCCTCACGCCGTCCTCACTGACAACGGCACCAACTTCCGAGCAGCTGAATTGAAGAAATTGTACGCTAAGTACGACATCCGGTCAAACCATACCTCCTGCTACCACGCACAGGCAAATGGACAGATCGAGGCGTTCAACAAGACCCTCTCTAACATTCTGCAGAAGATGGTTGGTCAGAACAAGAAAAGTTGGCCGGACAAGCTCCCCAACGCCCTCTGGGCTTACCGGACGACGACTCGCAACTCTACCCAGGTGACCCCATATTCCCTGGTGTATGGAGCTGAGGCCGTCCTGCCCATCGAGATCCAGCTGCCGTCGCTACGCACGGCCGTTTATGATCACCAGACATCAGATGAGGTAGCCGAGATCCGTCTAGCTGAGCTAGAAGCACTGGACGAGAACCGGCTTCGTGCCCTGCACAATCTGGAAAGGCATCAGGACAAGATGGCAAGAGCTTTTGACAAGAAGGTTCGTCTCCGCTCTTTTCTACAGGGTGACCTGGTGCTGGCCCTGCGAGCGCCAATGATTCCCGGAAGGAAGCCGCCCAAGTTAGAACCCAAATGGGAAGGGCCCTATATCATCCATAAGGTTTACCCCAATGGAGCTTACTCCTTGGTGACCACAGATGGAGAGCGTGTAACCCCTCCCACCAATGCCAGATTCCTCAAGCGATACTTCGCCTAGGGCACAAGATGGTCCCGCATGACCCTAAACTGCGAGACGGTCCCGCATGACCCTAAACTGCGACTTGGTCCCGCATGACCTTAAATTGTATCTCCGTCCTCACTGCAAGACGTTAAACTGCAAGTCAGTCAGTTCTTCCTGACCGAGGCTCCGCCTCAGGCCCCTCGGCCTCTTTGGGCCCCTGGCCCCGTCTCCACCGAGGTCTGGCCCCAGGCCCCCCTCGTTTCTCTCCGACTTACCCTCTTACGGGATTGTACGGTACAGTGCAGGACTACGTTCTCACGTTGAGATCATGACCATGCCGCACACGTCCCCGAACGAGATACCCCTCGTCCCGCATGACGTTAAACTGCATGTCAAGAACTACGTACGGCTTGATTCTCATCTTTATGGGATACGTAGGAACGCTCGGACGCCTCGTCTTGAGCCCAGCCCCAAGCTTCTCTCTTCCACTATTCCACCTGGGAATGGTCTCCTTGGAGGATCTTTGTGTAGCAGGGCGTCGGCCTTCTTGGCCCCGCTCATGCAACCCCACTCACGCAAAGATTGTAAAGGTCGCACCATGCGCCCGCTCCGTTCTTCTACCCTCCCACGTCCTTACCGCATGACGCTAAACTGCATGGCCTTCAAGAACTACGTATGGCTTGATTCTCATCCTTATGAGATACGTAGGAACGCCCAGACATTTCGTCTGTTGGCCCAGCCCAAAAGCCGAAATCTTCCCCTCGGGTTAAGACACGGCAGGGCGCACATTTTTTGCCCCGGCCCATGTCGAGCAAGCCTCGACCCGGCTGCACATCCCCCCCTGGAGGTGTTTGCCCCTTTCATGGATGGATTCACACCCGGAGGGACCCCCCAAGAACGGCCTGGATACAAAGCCCAAGGGCTCTCCTACCGATACGGGCCAACGCCCCCGAGGGTTTCTCAAGCAACAAATTGAAACAAGTCCCGCGTTGCCAATTTAGTCAGCGGTCGACCCTCAATTGTTGCCCCCATGCGAGTCACCATAGGAACGCTGTGTTTCGACTGTGGTCAACAGTGATTCATTCTGCCCCATCCTGAGGTGATAAACTTCCCCCAGGTGGTGCTAGTGATCGGGACCACAGCCCACAATTCCTCACCCGGAGCGTACGGTGTGGTGTGGGACTACGTCCTCATTTACGTCGGGATCATGTACCATGCCGTACAACTCCCCTTACGAGGCTCAGCCTCAGGCCCCTTGGCCTCCTTGGGCCCCTGGCCCCCCGTCCTCATGTAAGACGTTAAACTACAAACCGGTCAGGCCCTCCTGACCGAGGCTCAGCCTCAGGGCCCCTCGGCCTTTCTAGGCCGCGGCCCAGGACCTATCTTATAGGATTGTACGGTATGGTGTAGGACTACGTCCTCATTCACGTCGGTTTTTCGCCATACTATACACCTTGCTCAGGAGTATATTACTCCCCACCCAAGTCCCGCATGACGTTAAACTGCACTTCAAGAACTACGTGTGGCTTGATTCCCATCATAATGGGATACGTAGGACCACCTGGATGTCCAAAAACCGGGTCCAGCCCCATCTCTCGGGAATCCTCATCCCATCTTGGCCCCTTGGCCCATCCTTCCTCCATGAAGAGATCATATGGTGCGGTGTGGGATTATGTCCTCATCTACGAGGATCTTGTAGTGACCACGCCATGTTTCCCGCACCACCGAGCTGTTTCGTCGATCCCTCTTTCGGCTGTTCACCAATGTGCTTAAGAGTACTCTGGTTCATTACCTGGAATGCCAAGCTTTACTCGGACACGTCCGCACCCGCTTTCCAGGCTTTGCGTATCCCCGCATCAGGGCTTTCACCATTTTCCACACCCGGAGGGACCCCCAAGTACGGCCTGGATACAAAAGCCCAAGGGCTCTCCTACCGATACGGGCCAACGCCCCCCGGGGTTTCGGACGACAAATCGATAAAATCCCGCGTTGCGAATATGGTCAGCGGTCGATGCTCGTTTGCTGCTCCCACCTCAGGCTAACGCGATACAGACGCTGTGTTTCCTTCAAGGATAACAGTTTTCCTCTGTCGTCACGCCAACCCATTAAGCCCAAATGCCGGGTACACAATTCACACCCTTCATCACTTCATCGTGTCCAAGTAGAATTTCGGGACTCTTGGTACTTTTTTCCCCCGTGCACGTCTGCACGTTTGAGGAACAAGCTACATCAAAGGTGTCCTTCGGAACTCTCTGCTGACTCCCCTTTAATGGATGCCCCAAGTGTTGCAATGAGGGTCCCCCCCTTGTTTCCCACACCGAGTTTATCTCACGTGGGCTTAGGGATTGGGTTGACCTCTGTGCTTACTTGGGAGTTGTCACCATCCACGGTCCGAGCTCTAAGACCATAAACTAAGACTCTCATCTGGAACTACGTTCGAGGCCCCTTGCCCCCGAGTCCAGCTTGAGTTCAGCGAATTTATCTCTCTAATCCTGCCTTCAGGACCCTGATCACGGGACTGCGTGGCGCAGTGTGGGACTACGTCCTCATTCACGTCAGGTACGCAATAGCTGCACTACGCACGCCCCATTCTGAGGTTCAGTCCTCCTGTCCCCTGTCCTGCATGACATTAAAAGGCACCCTTCAGAACTACATGTGGCTTGATTCCCATCCTAATGGGATACGTAGGACCACCTGGATGTTCAAGATTTGGGTCCAGCCCCACCTCTGGGAGATATCCTGATTTCCCGGTCACCTAGACCACTTGGTCCATCCCTCTCCAGCGGGGGGTGCGTAGGTATGATACGAGGTTGTGGGCATCATGCCCCCCCTTCCCCTGGGAATCTGCCATCTCTCGATCACCCTCAAGGTTGAGTCCCTTGGCTCCCCGCAGTGGTTCACCATGTATTAAGAGTACTCTGGTCTAGGACCAAGAGTGTCAGATTCAACTTGGTCAAGTTCCTTCCACTTGCCAAGCTTCGTGTTCCCATCTATTCGGACTTTCATCATCTTTCACACCCGGAGGGACCCCCAAGTACGGCCTGGATACTATGCCCAAGGGCTCTCCTACCGATACGGGCCAACGCCCTCCAGGGTTTCGGACAACAAATCGATAAAATCCCGCGTTGCGAATATGGTCAGCGGTCGATGCTCGTTTTGTTAGTCCTCATTTCAGGCTAACGCGACAGGATGCTATGTTGCGAACATGGTCAGCAGTAATCCTCTGTCGTCACGCCAGCCCCTTCAGTCCTTGAATGTTGGTTGCATGATTCACATCATTTTCCACCCCATCATGTCCAGGTGGAATCTCGACACTTTTGGCGCTATCCCTCAGTGCACCTTTGCATGTTAGGGGGACAAAGCTGCAATCTGGCGTCCTTCGGGACTCCCTGGTCCGAGCTCTAAGACCATAAACTAAGACCCATTCGGGACTACGTTCAAATTCCCATCCTCATGGGACACGTAGGACCGCCCAGACGCCCTGTCTCTGGGTACAACCCATTCAGGAAGCCAGTCTCTCTCCCTGTTTCACCTCCGGATGGCGTACGATTTGATGTGGGATCATGTCTCTGTCAAATGTGTTTTATAAACACTGCGCACATTTCCCGCCTAGCATCGTCTCTGCTACGTCTGCGCTGCATGACGATAAAATGCATGCTTGGTCCTATCATACGACCCTAAACTGTGACATTATCGTCCTGGCCGCACGACGAAAAACGGCACCGCATTATGGTGACCTCGCTGTAGAGGACATCACGTTGGGTACTGGCCACGCGCCATGCCATTTGTCAACTCCCATCACGGCTTGATTCTTGTGGCGACATCACGACCTACAGTTCTAGGCCTGTCGCTTCACAAAAAAAAAACCATTCACCTCGAAGAACAAACAAGATACATCAAATTCCGCTTCTTTTAGTGCAAGGGCCACGTCCGCACTTCCCCTTTCCCCTGGCACTGGTACCTTACCCTGCCACCTTCCAGAACTACGTACGGCTTGATTCTCATCCTTATGAGATACGTAGGAGCGCCTGGGTACTTCCCCGCGGGTCCAGCCTAACCCTTGAGTTCGGTCCCTCGACTCGAGCTCATTCACGTCAGGTTGTGATGTCATGCGTCCCCTGATCCCCTTTTTCCAATCCATGGTCCGAAGTCTATGACCATAAACTAAGATCTCCCCAAGGGAAAGGAATCTGCTCCCTCTCTCTAATACGTTTCGTTGACGTATTCAGATGTGTTTTGACAAAAGGCCCGAAGCATGGGATTTTCACAGGGACATTCCCCTCATCCCATGACCAAGCTTCGTGAGCTCACTATTTGGATCCTCATCCTCTTCCACATCCAAAAGGACCCTCGGACGACGTGGATACTAAGCTTAAGGGCTCTCCATGAATGCTGGACCTAAGGGCCCTACAATCGTTTCGGGCCAACGTCCCTGCGGATAATCGACAACATTTGTGACACGGTCCCGTGTTTCGAATACGGTCAACGGTCGACCCTCATTTGTTTGTCCCCATTTCAGGCTAACGCGATAGGATGCTGTGTTGCGAATATGGCCAGCAGTAGTCCTCCATCGCCACGCCGTCACCATCGTGATCCGAATCTCGAGCGTCATGATTCACACATTTCCACTCCCTCATGTTCAAGTGGAACTCCACCATACTCGGCTCTTTCTCTTCGCGCATCTAGATGCGCTGAATGATCATGTTAGTGTCATTGGGCCGGTAGTCACCGAGCATCCCTTTACCCTCACCTGCCCCTCTCTGCATCGGGAAATTCCCACCACTACTGCTTGTTTCCCACACCGAGCACGACTCACGTGGGCTTAGTAGTTTTGGCTGGATGTGTACCAACACAGTCAGGCTGCTCCTCGTCCTGCATGACGTTAAACTGCACCTTCAGAACTACGTATGGCTTGATTCCCATCGTCATGGGATACGTAGAGACACCCAGGCATTTCACCTAGGGTCCAGCCCCAGGAATCGCAAAATCCTATTCCTCCTCATTTCCAGCCCTCGCCAGAGAGGCCCTATCTGGAAGAAAGAATGATCTGTGATCAGGCCGATGCGCCCATCTGGCGTACACCCACCATGGTGGTGTAACTACTGAAGTGTTGGATTCTGTTTGAACAAACCATCACTCCATATTCCACGCTTTGCGTGCCCCTTATTCGGACCCTCGTCTTCTTTCATGTCTGGAAGGACCCCCTAACAGTAAGGATGTCTGACCTATGGTCCACCAACTGTCCTGGGCCAACGTCCCGAAAGATTAATCGACAACAAATCGATAAAATCCCGCGTTGCGAATATGGTCAGCGGTCGATGCTCACTTGTTGTCCCCGTTTCAGGCTAACGCAGTAAGGATACCGTTTCTCCGCCACGGCTAACGGTTGTCCTTTATTGTCACGCCGCCTCCATAGCGTTCCGAATTTGGGCATCGTGATTCACACTCCCCATTTTCATCTGTTTGAACTGATTTCAGCGCCCCTGGCGTTGCCCTGTCCGTGCATAAGAGCACGTCGAAGAGACAGTGGTTCGGCTATCCTGGAAATTCCTCCTCCGATCAAGCCTTCCCCATCTTTCGGGAATCTGGACTGGTTTGAGAGAATTGTCGTCAAACGTCCCGCAAACATTGCAGGGATGTAACAAGGCAATTCAACAGTGGATATTGTGCGTACTACGGAACTCAAAACAAAGGAGAAAGAAAGAGTTGAAGCACAAAAGTGTTAATAAAAGTTTCTTCGGGTTCGCTACAATACTCGGGGGTTGACTTCCCCCATGGACGGGTTGACTCCGTCAAAAGAGCGTTGCAGCTCCGCCACCCGTTGACTTGCGGCGTCTAAAGCCTGTTGCCGCTGATTCAACTCCCGCTCCTCTTCAGCAGCGGCGGGGCGTAATCCGTCAACCCTGGCCCGGGCCCTTTCCACCTCGGCCTGGACGACAGCCATCCTTCCAGAGGTCTGCTCCATATGCTCCTCAGCCTTTGCCAGCTGAGCCTTCAATTGTGAGACCAGCTCAGACTGCGCATTGAGAGTGGCTGAAAGCTCGTTGGCCCGAATCTGCATCTGATGGGCCTCGCCCTCAGCCTCCTGGAGCTTCCTAATGTTGGTCGCCTTCCTCCGCTGCCATCCCACGCTCAGCCCACGATCATGCTCCCGGATCTTCTCAGCCATGAGGTCTCGGATGAGCGCGTGAGGGCGTTGGGCATCCACTCCCCCGGCACATAGCTCGCGCAACCGTGAACGGAGTCTATCCATTTCGTCCAGCCATTGCGCTTGGGGAGTGTCCCTGATGAAGCGCGTGATCAGCTTCCACGACCGGCGACGGACTATGCTGCTGTCTTCCTCGTCAGAGGCCGTTTCGTCCCAATCCGCGTGGTCGGCAGGCTCGTACGCAGGATATGCCTGCAGAAATTCCTCAGCGGGATCCGCATCTGGTGTTGAGTCTGGTACGACGCCTGACGCCGGCGCAGGCACGGCGGGACTGGGACTGACCGGTTGATCCTCTTCCTCAGAGTCCACCTCGATGACTTCAGGTATGGCCCTACTGGTGGTCCCACCAGTGATGGTGTGCGCCACAGCTTGAGGAGGTGAAGGGACTATCGACACCATCACCGGCATGCCCCTGGGAGGAACGCCGCCAGACATCCCAACCAGCCTCGCCGCAGCAGCCCACGCCAGTCGGAGAACTGTATGACAGAAAGAGACATAAAAGTTAGTCGACATGGCCCACGTGTGGCAACGAAGAGACCGGTGGAGGAGACTTACGAAGATTGACCTCCGAGCGCTGCTCCCGGACCGGTACCGATGGGACTCCAAGACGAGGCCCCCCGTATACTGTTGGAAGGCCCGGAGAGTCCGGAGGAGCCACCTCAAACCCCCCGGTTCCACCAGGTGCAGAACTGGACGCAGCCATAGGCGCGGGTTCTGAAGGCCCCGCATCGTCACCCGCCGAGGAGCGAGAACGAGGCCTACGAACAAGTTCCTCCTGCACGACCCAAACATTGGTGAGAAGTCCGTATGGATTCAACAACAGATCGTAAGAAGAGAGGTTCGGAATGCTACCTCGAGAGCCTCCGCGGAGTCATCGGATTCTGAGCTTCGGTCTCCGACCTCGCCCTCCTCCAACGGGCTCCCTCCTCCCGCCTCATCCTCCCGAGAAGAGCCCCCTGATTCCTCCGGCAAGGGGAAGCGCTCCCTCAGGTCGGCAGCCGATAGCTGTGGAGGGACCGTCTGATTCAACAGTACCCTCACCCGGTCTGTCATCGGGCGAGGAACACCGCTGGAGTGGACGTAATCCTCCAGCTCGTTCAAGTATTGCTCCGCCTCCGCCGGAGACGCCATGAATCCAGCCCGAACTGGGCCTATGCCCGGCAGTCTCATCCCGAGGCGATTCAGGTGATCCCACATCTCGGTTGGGCTGAGAAATTGCCGGTTGACATCCCAAATGTCCCAAGCTTCCGGAAAGATGGCATTTTCTGCCATGTCGACGTGACGCAGCCGCTTCCCCGGAGCCTGAGCGGATACCCGACGGAATCCCCTCGGTGGCCGCCCCTCCGGATGACCCTGCTCTTCCGGAACCACCGGATCCGCCGCTGCTGCCCTACCTTCAGCCGGTGCGGGTCTCTCTGCCACGGCAGCCCCGCTGCCGCGGGCGGCCCTAGCTGCCCTCCGACCCCGGCCTCGAGATAAAGGAGGCCCACCGTCACCAACCCGGATCGTTGGCTGCTTCAGCATCTCCCCGGGATAAGCAGCCTCCCAGCTGATGGCGTACTCCTTCACCAAGCCGAAGGCGGCGGTGGATGGAGGCAGTGTGATCTGCATCTTCCCATCCTCACGCGTGAACATGAGCCACAACTGCCTCATCACGCACGGGTGCTCCTCGTGACGCACCTCCCAGTATACCTGCGGGGTCAGCCGCTGGAGGCACCGGAACTGCCTCGCGAAACGATGCGGGGTGTACGGTTCACAGATTGGCTCACGATCTATCCGAGCCACCAAAACGCCACCTCGGAAGGCCAGGAGGTAAGCCCGATGCTCTTCCGTTCCCCGTCCATCATCGGCAAGCCTTCCCGTCGGCAGTGGAAAGGGATGAAAGTTGAACTCGTCCGCCCTCCACACCCTATTCAGCACCATCGGAACGGCCAGTTTAAATGGGAAGCTCCCAGCTGCGTTCAGGATGGAAGGGCGAAAGTTTGATCCTGGCGGCGAAATGGGGTTTGGATACTCGTAAATCCCCCTGATGTGCGCCGCGATCCACCCATACAGGAGGTGGAAGGGCCCGCATATTCTTAGCGGCTTCTTGCTCTCGCTGATACGTCGCAGCAATCTGTATAGCTTGGCGAGCATCGGGATCCCCAGGTTGATCCGCTGCCCCATGGCCAGCATCGACGCCATGATGAACGAGCTGGGCCGTACCCCCATGCTTGTATCTCTCACTGGTAGGATCCACCCACATATGAGGGCCGCGATGAACGCCGCCAGCCTAACTATTGGCTGTTGTTCGGTGCTGACGCTGAAGCCCCAAGTCTTCCATTGGCTGTCCTCCAAAACCCGCCAATACGAGTGCCCCTTACCCCGCTGGGCTGCCCTCGGACAAGTCCGAGGCCTTGGAGGGAACTCTCGATTCTCTGGAAAGTTCAGGAAGCATTTGAACCATCTTCTGAAGTGGACGTCCCTCACTGCTTCCTTGTCATCCGCGGGGACAAACGCCATCAGCGCTGACGCCAGTCGCGGCATTTGCTCCGCATCTTCCCACACACTGATGACGGGGAGGAACTCGTCGTACATGGCCCCCAAGACCGGGACCCCAGAAACCTGGTGGACATCCCACAGGCTGATGCCCACCTCCCCGTGATGCAGATGAAAAGTGTTGGTCCTGGACGACCATCTACTCAGCAGTTCCGGCATCAGCTGCTTTGGCTGGTAAATGTGGAACTGGGAGGCCCATGCCGCCTCGTACAATCCCACTCTCCTCAGCTCAGCCTCGAACTCCTCGCATGAGGCGCCTACCCAGTAGGCCCAGGCCCAGTCGTCGGTAAAATTGCCGCCCTGGCGCAGGTCCCACTCATCAGACCATCCCTTCGTCGGATCCTGCAGAGCCGCCTTCAGCATGGTGCGGTAGAGAGGAGGGGACGTCTCCGGTTGCAGTGGCCTCCCGTCAATGTCGTTCACATGATTGTAGAGACAATCGGCGGTGACGGGTGTGAAATCCTCCTGTGCATGGCCATCGGCCGCCCTGAACCATTGGCGCTGGCATGGTGTGCTCCTGAACCAGCAAGCTGGTTCATCCCTTCCCGCCTCAGGGATGAAGACGTCATCCCTCAGCCCAAAGCCGTACAACGGCAGTTTTTTGCACTGTGGATAATCCCTCTGGCCTTCCGACAGCAGATCTGTCAAGGAAGTGTGGTCCGAGTGGTTCCGGACCATTTCCCCCAAGCCCGGGCGGTTGGCCATCTCATCCCGGCGAGCAGCATCTGCAAGCACTTCCCGCACAGCTTCTTGATGAGCCATGTTAACTCTGGCCCTCGGAAAAGGATTCTTCCGGATGAATCGCGAAGCTCGGTCGCGAAGCTCGGTCGCGAAGATGGATTGCGAAGATCGGTCGCGAGATCAAACCGCGAAGTCCGGCCAAGGCAGGCACGCAAAGATTCGCTTGGCGCGGACGCAGAGTCAGAGACTCGTGGTTCGCCGCGAAGCTCGATTCGCGGAGAGCTGTCGCGGAGTACGCGGAGCTTCGCGAAACCGAGAGCGCAAGAAGACAAGGAAGGCGCGTAAAGACAAAAGAGGGCGGACCCCCTATTTATAGACGCCGACCCCGGAGCATCGCGGCGCGCCTCGCCCGCGCGGAGCATCGCGGCGCGTCCGGATCTGCGGCCCCGACGAGCATCGCGGGCCTCCTTCGCGATGCCGCATCGCGAACCACCGACAGTTTTGGCGATCTTCCCTCAGACTTCGACCCTTCACCCTCCGCGGCTCCAAGTCTGAGGGGGGGCATTTGTTGGCGCCAAAAATAGGGCCCGAAAGGAAGGAACGAAACAGACAGCCGGCGTGCTGCATCGCGAAGCACCGCCGCGAAGCCCCTCCGCGAAGCGCCCCAGCCCTGGCGGCGCCGCGAAGCACCAGAGGCGGTGATCCTCCGCGAGCGCGTTTGACGTTCGCGAGCCGCCGCGAAGCACCAGAGGCGGGGATCCTCCGCGAGCGCGTTTGACGTTCGCGAGCCGCCGCGAAGCACCAGAGGCGGTGATCCTCCGCGAGCGCGTTTGACGTTCGCGAGCGCGCCGCGAAGCTCAAGAGGCGGCGCGCGAGCCCTGCTTCGCGGCGCCCCTTCCCTATAAATACTCGACTCCCCCTGAGTCCCGGGGACGGACAATCCGACCTTTCGGCTTCTCCTCTCCCGAATCGCGAAGCAAGCTTTGCCCCGGGAATCATGAGCTCCGCGAGGTATTTCTACTTCGCGAGACGACTCTGATTTGTTTCGTTCTGAGCCCCTCTTCCGAGAGGGATGCCCTTCGCGAAGCCCAAGGGCGTTCGCAAAGGAAGGGGATTCCCAAGGGAACCCGGGCAGCCGCGGAGCACTCGTGCTTCGCGAAACACCCAACCCATGCTAGTAATCCCTATGCCAAGGCAGGATAACTATGCATCGCGAAGCACTTTGCTTGGCAGGACCCTGCTTCGCGAACCACTCCTTCGCGAGGCAGTGCTCCGCGAACACTGTTCCACTTCGCGAAGCACCTCCCACTTCCACCTATGCCCCATGCTAAGGCCAAGGCACCCCACTTCGCAAAGCACACTCCTCTGCTTAGCGATTCCTCCTTCCGTGCGACCCTCCAGGTTTGCACGATGTGATTTCAAAGTCCCATGGACAACACCTCCCGTAGCGTTGCTTCGCCCAATGCTCCTTCGCATAGGCACGCTAACGGCTATTGCTTCTTCGCATAGCCACGCTAACGTGGACCCCTCGATGATTCCTCCCGCGACCCCCTTTTACCATGGCCTTACCGACACCTTCCCTTCCCCAAGGACCAGAGGGTACCGGTTATGTAAGCCCTAGGGGTGTGGAGTGAACCCACCTCGTCCGAGCTGCAGGACGTTAAACTGCCAAGCACCACGTCCTCAACACATGACGTTAAACTGTGACCCAACCTCGTCTCCCTCACGAAGGGTTTCCCCACGTCGAACATTTTTTACACCGCTCGTCTCCACGGGAATGGAACTCCTCCGCACATGGAATGAGATCCTCCTTGTCGGAGTGGTGTATGTTCGCAGGGGAAGGGTCGCCTCAGAGCGTAAATCCCTAACCTTTGGTACGGATGATTGCACCCGTGCATCTCGGCACTTCCCCACTACCAAGGTCAGTGGAGGACGTGATAGGGAACGAGGCACCTCCCATCGCCGGACCAAGGTCCATCTTCCCCGCGCTTCATCGCGCCATGGGCCTCCATCCTGGAGTAAGCCCCAACACCATGGGCCGCTCAACGCGTAAGCCCCATTTCGCTTCTCACGGACGCACCCTTCGCGACGTGATCGTCAGGTCCTTGCAACCTCTTGTTTCTCACACCGAGCATGACTCACGTGGGCTTAGAGTGAGCACCGACCCTGACAAACCATCCGAACTACGAGGACTTTGATCCGTGTCAAGGCATGGTACGTAGGAAGCCTCCACGAGGTTCAAGCCCACCATCAGTGGACCAAGGTCTGCTTTCACGTCGGTTTACCGACAAACTCCCCATTTGAACTACGAGGTCTTTGATCCATGTCAAGGCATGGTACGTAGGAAGCCTCCACGAGGTTCAAGCCCACCCGTCTTTCACGTCGGGTTTCATCCCCATTTGAACTACGAGGTCTTTGATCCATGTCAAGGCATGGTACGTAGGAAGCCTCCACGAGGTTCAAGCCCACCCGTCTTTCACGTCGGGTTTCACCCCCGTCCAGCACGACGTTAAACTGCACCCCGGTCCAGTGGTAAGCCATTGCGACTCACCATCCGAACTACGAGGACTTTGATCCGTGTCAAGGCATGGTACGTAGGAAGCCTCCACGAGGTTCAAGCCCACCATCAGTGGACCAAGGTCTGCTTTCACGTCGGTTTACCGACAAACTCCCCATTTGAACTACGAGGTCTTTGATCCATGTCAAGGCATGGTACGTAGGAAGCCTCCACGAGGTTCAAGCCCACCCGTCTTTCACGTCGGGTTTCACCCCCGTCCAGCACGACGTTAAACTGCACCCCGGTCCAGTGGTAAGCCATTGCGACTCACCATCCGAACTACGAGGACTTTGATCCGTGTCAAGGCATGGTACGTAGGAAGCCTCCACGAGGTTCAAGCCCACCATCAGTGGACCAAGGTCTGCTTTCACGTCGGTTTACCGACAAACTCCCCATTTGAACTACGAGGTCTTTGATCCATGTCAAGGCATGGTACGTAGGAAGCCTCCACGAGGTTCAAGCCCACCCGTCTTTCACGTCGGGTTTCATCCCCGTCCAGCACGACGTTAAACTGCACCCCGGTCCAGTGGTAAGCCATTGCGACTCACCATCCGAACTACGAGGACTTTGATCCGTGTCAAGGCATGGTACGTAGGAAGCCTCCAGGAGGTTCAAGCTCACCCGTCGCTCTTTCACGTCGGGTCTCACCCCCATCCAGCACGACGTTAAACTGCACCCCGGTCCAGTGGTAAGCCATTGCGACCCCCCATCCGAACTACGAGGACTTTGATCCATGTCAAGGCATGGTACGTAGGAAGCCTCCACGAGGTTCAAGCCCAACAATAGTGGATCAAGGTCCCTCACTTATGTCGGCTCACCGACACCCACCACCCGTCGTTTATTCACGTCAGGGTCCATTACCGTCCCGCATGATGTTAAACTGTATCATTTGAACTGCGAGGACTTTGATCCATGTCAAGGTATGGTACGCAGGAATCCTCCCAGAGGTTCAAGCCCAACCCCCACCGGACCAAGGTCCACCCTCATGTAGGTACGCTGACGATGCCCATCGGACCAAGGTCCACCATCACGTCGGTTTACCGGCACCATCCCGAACTACGCGGACTTTGATTCCCTGCCACGGGGATACGTAGGAAGCCCCTTTAAGGCTCAAGCCCAACTTCGTCGTCACCACCCCTGCGATGGTCCCATTCCATTCTCAACCGTCTCCGCGAGACGTTAAATTCGCGACCTACCTCGTGGTAAACACGAGATGCCTGAGGAAAACCTCGGATGGAACGCCTTTGGCGTAACCGTCTTTGCTAGACGTTAATCTTGCAAACATACCCTGTGTTGAACACGGGAAGCTGAGGAAAACCTCAGGTACGTGTCTATGACATGTAACCCCCCGCGCTCGATGTGGGATGCCTCGGGTTTCCACGCCCTTGAGAAGCCTCGTGATCGAGGATAACAGACAGACATGCCAGGTACCCCAGCATCCAGACACGCTACCGATGCCTCGAACGTGATTACTCCCCTGACCGAAGGTAGCTGCCCTGACTGGACCCTTTGGAATGTCCCGACAGAAGCAGCGTAATTAACCGGCGTCCATGGAAACATGGCACTGGGAAGAGTTTCACGAACTACGTATTAAATCTATAAGGGAGACCCGGACTAGGTGACGAGTTCTGAGGAGGAATCCACAGGAGGAAGAACCGACATCCCATCATCCCGTTTCGATCAAGGAGCAGACGTACCTGAACAAGGAACGAATGCCGCCCGCCTTTGGAAAGCGGGAATGCGGGGCAACGAAGCCGCGCGTCCCCCTCCTCCGCGGACGGATGCGCGCGCGCCCCGGCGAAAGCGTCGGAAACACTTATCATAAAATATCGGGTTGTTACATTAACTGTAACACCGAGATAGAAAAAAATTCAGTTTGATGAATCTTATGCTCCTTTAGTTTGATGGATTAGACTGAATAATTAAATTTTATATCTGCAGTACATTATAATTATTTCTAAATTAGGTATAAATTCACATTTCGTACAAAAAACATACTAAAACCCTTTGGGAAATATAAATTTGTAAATGATGGTTTTGTGAAAGTGTTTGTGATTTCCAAAACTATTAGAAGGAAATGTAGAAAGTAAAACATTAATCTCAATAGGAAATCATTAAAATAAGTTATTTATTGATAGAGAAACTATTTTAATTATTTTTCATTGGTTTTTAATTATTTTATCTCCTCCAATTTATCAATTTAATTGGAATTTCATTATTTTTTTATTTTTAGTGAATTTTGCGATAAAATGTGTAAATTTATTAATTATTGAATTTTAATAGTTTTTGTTCACTTCTGTATTTAGAGAATAAATTTAATAATATTGATCTAATTGGAGTGATTCTTTATTTTCTATGAATAATTTTTTCATGAGATGAAACTTCTTCTTCTGTACCTAGATCTAATTCAAAATTCAAAGGCCGAGAAAAATCAATCAAGTTTAAAAATCATTCTTGGTGACAGAATAGACCCCACCATAGTAAATGAGGAAAAACTCAGGCTAAGGACCTCCAAATTATGTGATTCTACCTATATTTGAAAAAAGTCTAAAATATTAATTTCGAAATTAAATTTCATGGATATTTTCACTCGTTAAGGTATCCATTTAATTTGCCAAAGTGGAGGAAGTTGGATAGTATCTTCACCCAAAAAATGTGTTCTTGAATAGTTTGGGAATAAATTTTTTGAAACTTCTCCAATGAAGCTGATATTATGAGGGTACATGACCAAGATATATAGGAAAAACATTTATGAAGACACATTTTTGAGAATATGCCCTTTATTATTGTAAATAAGCTCAATCATTCAATGGAATGAAACTGGATGGAAAATTTTCCATCCCTCAACACTATAAATATTTGTATCCACTTCCATTCAAAGGCGTTGATGGAAACATAGGGGTTGTTCTAGATAATTGGTAACTTGATGTGCTATGTATTTTCTTTTATTTATTTATTTATGTTTACTTTTATCTCTTCACCTCCATTCAACTCTATTTCCATTCACATGGAGGTGTAAAAATTTTGAGTGATCAGGGAATGAGGAGTTCTTCTTTTGTAATGTTAGAGTCTTGTTATTTAATTTAAAACTATATTTTTTCTATTGAAATATTTCTATTTTCAATGGTGTATAATTATCATAATTTTATGGAATTTACGGATTGATTCCATTAATTATTTATATCTTTGGATAATGTTATTTGAACTCCCTTGGCCTAGTGTGGTCTGTCTCGATCGAGAAGATTGTGTTAGGTGACCAGTGTCTAGCGGTCGTTGGCATATGTGTGGAATAAGTGAATTGTTTCAAGATTTATAAGGATAAAAAATTCCCAATTGGTTCTTTCCTATATGGTTTGGTGATGATTTATTTATTTTCATTAAAACATGATTATTTTCCATTGCTTTCTTCAACCAAGGTTGATTGAAAACTCTATGAGGGAGTATTTCATTTTTCGCTCAATCATAAGATAGGGGGAATGATTTTTATGACCCTGATGAATTTGGAAAAGGTAATCATGCCCATGCCCCATCACTATATTCATCAATTTCTATTCAACCATTATTTAATTTCTTTATTTATTTTTAAAATCAAACAATTTAAAAAACAAACCACTTTTTACTCTATTTTAAAGTGAAAAATATTATTATTGTAGTATCCTCACTAGAGACATCCTAGGTTGACAAAATTACTACATTTTTAACTTAGGGAATAACTTTTTCTCCCACACCCCATGAAAGGTACATGTCAATTATTTAAATGAATATTTTTTTGGTTGGAAGATAGATATAAAAATTACATGTGGAACTTGTCACCTTTTGGGAAATTCACTAGTTTCATGGTGTAGTGAAAAGTAAAATTTTGGTACACTATCTACAGTTGAGGATGAGGGAATAGTAACAAGATTTTTTTATTAAATAAATCTATAGATTAAACACGCATTTATAGACCATGGATATAAATTTAGATATTCCATTATAAATTGTTATAATACAAGTACAAATAAATATTTCCCAGGATCCATTATCTCATTATATAAAAAACCATATTGATGTAAGACATCACTTTTTGAGAGATCATTTCCAAAATGGTGGTAAAACTATTGAATCCATAGGAATTGAACATCATATTTCTGAAATTTTTACAAATCTCTTGAATTCTGAGAGATTAAACTATATAAAACAAGAACTATGAATGATAAACATCAGTTAATGCTTTATCTTTGAATATCAAACTTTGGAAGATCCACTGTTTAGGGATCTCCCATTAGAAGATCTATCGTTTGATGATCCACCATTAAAAGACCCAACATTGGGTGATCCACCAATGTAGATCTACTATTGGTGATCCACCTTTAGATATCCATCGTTGTAATCCACCATTGGTGATCCACCATTGGGAGATCCAATGTTGGGGATCTACCAGCCAATTTACCTATAAGAGGATGAAGTATTGACTGTGAAAATGCATATTTTTGAGTGAGTTGTTTTTCACATTCACCCCAAGATGATTCTAAATATTCAAGAAGTTATGATTGTGAAAATATTATTGTATGATGGTATGGATGAGATGTAGCATTTAATGGAGGTTCTGAGAGCCAGTTTTACAATAGGTCAATCACCCCTTCTAGAGAGGTTGGACACCCTACCTCCAGTTGTTTCCTCTACATCAACTGCTCCACCTCCTAAAATATATGTTAATGATGAGATGATCAATTCTATTATGGGAGTGGAGTTTTATTCCATATTGGTCAATCTCACTTCATCTGATCAGGAGGACATTCATTAGATCATGCATCCTGGTGATCATATATACAAATAGGTTAGGGTATGTTTGAATGATGATCTAAGTGATTAAGAGACTATCAATAATCCTGTTAAATACTAAATTTTTATAATTTATACCAATCATGACCTCAAATATTATTTTAAATTTTTTACTGAGAACTTAAGGATGCATTCTATGACTAGGGCCTCAAAGTCACAAGTGAACTAGTTTAAATTTTTGGTCCCTCTACTCAGACTATTTATGGAAGAGAAGAATGACTTCTTCATTGTGGTGGAGGGTGGTGAAAACATAATAATGAATCTTATGAATTTGATGATTCATTTTTTGTATTTTTATGGAACCGAAATGGTGGATCTAGAATCCATTCCTATGTCTAGTCTCACCTATGCACTATATTTTGCACCTCTACCTGCTCAGTTTCATCCCATTATCATGTCACCAGTTGAAGCAGTTCAACATCTCAGGATAGTTGGGATCTGGTAGCTTTCTACCCCAACCTTTGCACCCTCAGCCTCAATAAATGTTCCTCATATATCTATAAAATAAAAAGTCCCAGATGATCCAAAATTTGATGGACATAAGAGTGATTATGATTAGGATTTATCTTTGGGAAGGATTTTATTTGACATTGTATTTCAATTTGAGATATTTTTCAATGAAATTATTACTTCATAATGTTTTTATATTAACCTTCATTACTTATGTATTAAATTTTACTCATATTTTCTTATCATTTTAATAATCCCAAAAGGGGGAGAAATATTTTTCTTAAATTTATCTTTCTAATTAATTTTAAACATTTAATTTTATTTTTATACATTAGTAATCTTCAATGATAAGTAGATCATTAATTTTCAAATTCATCTACTTATTTATATAGTGGTTTTTATATACTTGGTTATAAAACTCCATTATTTGTGATCATCAAAAAGGGGGAGATTTTTGGTACCGAATTATATTAATCATCACAAATATAGATTGTTATATTTCTAATAAGATTAATGATTCATTATAGTACATTATTTTGTGAATAAATTTGGTTAAGTATAGAACTAATGTTAGTTTTTACAATCATCCATTGGATATGATGATCTTTCAATAGGTCAATATGATCTTCTAGTGGATTAAATCTTCCACAAGACTCTACCATTGATGGATCTACCATTGAGGACATCCAACATTAGTTCAAAATATCGACTGTTAGTTTAAACAAGATCTAATGGTGAACGTCATCTATCACTGGACAAGATCTACTGGGGAACCAGATCAATCGCCAAACCATATCAACTACCAGAACAGATCTACCTCCTGATAAGATCCACTATCGTTTTATCAACCACTATTTATATCTACCACCAGTTCAGATGATCTGTTGTTGAGAGATCTATTGATAGACTGTGCTACTGTTATTCTATTCTACTGTTAGTCTAACTACTATCATAGATGATCAACCCCTAATATTGTAATGACCCAAAATATTATCAATGGAATTTATCCCTTCTTATAGTAATTTCATATTGTATAAAGCACATAAATACCAGAATAAAATGTATATAAATGAATAATTAATGAAATAAGAAGTATTTCTAGAAGCTAAGGAACCTATACAAATGAAATAGTAACTTGATCTTAGGAATAGTAATACGACCCGTATGAATAGTAAATAAGCCAAATGAATAGTATCCTCACCCATTAATGTATAAATAAAATTTAAGAATCTTATAAATTAATGTATGATATAATTAGAACACAGTATAAGTAAATAAACGTTAAAAAAATTATTAATCATGTGTTTCTATTTTTCTAATCCATTTATATTTATTTACAATTTTATTAATAAATTTATAATTCAAAATAGTATATATTCATAAATTAATTTTTTTTCTTATGATTATTGGATAATTTTACTAGACCTTATGTCATTTTCCAAACTGTTATAAAATCAGTTAGAATTTTAAAATCTATATTTTTTTAGTAAATATAGATTGTAATTAAAAATTAAATATGTAAATTTAGAAAAATATATTAATAAAATGGATCTCATTTTTGAATTTTAAAAATTGATAAATGATTAGGGTGAATTTTTGGGATTTTTCTAAAATACTTGAATTTTTATTGTGAATAATAAAATATGATAATTTACGATAAAATCTAAATACATGAACTATTGAATCATAGATGATGTATGGATGATATAGGACCAATATATCAAACTATGATTCATTATTTCAATATATTTAGTGATAATTATCAAACTATTCATATTCTTGAGCCAAAATTAGAAACTATTGAATATAATAATGAGAAAACATACCTCTCCTCCACTATAAATACCACCTCCTCTCCTCACACCTTCCAAACTTTAATAATTGCCAAAATAAATCCCATCTTTCCCAATACCCTCACCCATGTCAAGGATCCCTTGGCCTCATTAAAATACCGAAACCTTTTCCTTAAGAATCTTCTCAAAGAGGAGAAATTCAAGTGGTGAATTTCTATTTCATTTATTTTAATTTCATTTCATGTTCTTTCATTTTCTTATTATCTCCACAAATCCCCTCATACAAATGACATGATAACTCTATTACATTCAATATACTATAATTATATCATGGTAATTGAATATCCATTATTAAAATACTCCCTCTCTCTTTTATTAAAACTCAAATCATCGCCCGTGATATGTAAATTTACCAACATTGTGGGAAATGCACTTTCCTTTTCCTTTAACACCTTCAAGGATGTTAATAAATCCATTATAATGGTTGAAAATGTAATTTATAATATTTTCCATGTATTATTTTTAAATATTATAAATAATTATTAAGAGATTATACCTTGTGGCGGTGTGCGAATCCAAGGCCCGGAGTGCCCACAATAAATGTTTGAAATAATTTAGACATTAAAATAGCACACATGAGGAGTTTTCTTGAAAAAAGTGGAAAATTTTTTAAATGGGTGACCTGATCAGAAATATGAGGACAATATTGGCTTCAGAATAGAATCTTTACATTAGGCATGGCCTAACATTGTCCGCCAACGGGTTCTCTTCCAATGTTCCAATGGAAATCCTCAATTCACAGGGTTATGTAGCTAACCCTACGAATTTACCAAAATTAGTTATTAATATGGGAGTACTAGGTTGTTGAGTAAAGGAAACATTAAAAAAAATAGCCTATTAATTTATTTCATTTCCATTAAAGCATCCAAAAACTAACTTTTGCAGTCGACCCATGCTGGTCGATGTTAGGCCTCACCTAAGGTAAATTCGCTATTTTGAACACGAAAGTGCCCTTGGATCTCTGATTTGGGAACTCATTTAAACATTATTCCACTTGTTATAGTTAAACCACTCATGTGTTCTTTTTAAAAGATTAAATTATTTCAAACACTTATTCCAATCACCCTGAGTCTCGAAATCGCACCCCGTTGTAATGCATGATCTCATAATATTTCCATATAATATTTAAAAATAATACGTTGAAAATCTGAGACATTATATAATCCCCACCTCAGGGATTTTACGTCCCTGAAAATCCAAAAAATGACTACTCAAATAGATGTGGGTACTGTGCACAAATCTGAGCCTCCAGGTGCCATGTTCTCTCCTAAAGATTCTTGTGCTGCCACCAAACATGCACCAAAAGAATCACTCACCCAAAAAGGATCCTCTCCTATCAATCCTCGATCTCCATTGGGTAATCTGTGATGTTTGCTACATCCTTGATGTCTAACTCGCCTCAATCGATGACATAAAAAGGTTTATGCACGTACCTCCTCAAATGCAACACATGGAAGACATCATGTACCTAGTGTAACTGTGGCGGTAGAGATAGGTAGTATGCCACCTTGCCAACTCTATGCAGTATCTGAAAAGGACCAATGAACCCTGGGGACAACTTTCTGCCCCGAAAAATCTTTGTAACCCTCATTCATGTTTAGAAATAAAGGAAGACTTGGTCTCCCTATTCAAAATCCAACGGTCTCTTCTATATGTTAGCATAAGAAAATATTCAACCCTTTATATTCTTCATCCTCTCCTTGATGATCTGCACCTTTTCGGTGGTAGCTCGCACCAACTCCTAACCCCTGACTGCTGACACTCTAGGGTTGGTCCAACAAAGCGGTGACTGGAAGGGTCTTCCATATAAAGCCTCAAACAGTGCCATACCGATGGTGGAGTGGTAGTTGTTGTTGTATGCATACTCCACTAGTGGTAGGTGGTCCTTCCAACTGTGACAGAAATTCATGATACAAGCCTACAACATATCCCCCAAAACCTGAGTTTTTCTCTCTATCGGACCAACTGTCTAGGGATGGAATGCCATTCTCAAGCGTGGCTAAGTCCCAAATGCCTCCTAAAATCTCTTCCACAACCAATATGTGTAATGATCATCACAATATAAGACTATCATGGAAGGGATGCCATGAATATTACATGTCTCCTACATGTAGAGGCATCCCAAGATCTCTATGGAACTCTGATCCCTGATAGCTAGGAAGTGTGCCAGCTTGGTGAGTCGGTCAATGATCACCCATATGGAATTGTATACCTTTGACTTTCATGGTAATCCCATCAAAAATTACATTGATATTCCATCCCACTTCCACTCCATCACTTCCAGGGGATGAGATAACCATGCTGGAACCTGGTGCTCAGCCTTTACCTACTAGCATGTAAGGCATCAAGAAACGAACTCTACTATTACATTCTTCATACCTGTCCAACAAAAGTGATGCTAGTTGTCCTGTAACATTTTTTCTACTCCAGGTTGTTCCACCAAGGGGGATATATGAAACTTCCTCAGAACCTCCTCCCGCAATTCCACTGGCACAACTGTGTTCCCTATGAAAAGGAACACATGCTCCCCACCTTGCGAATATCAATCAAGAGCATGTCCTATGGATAAATGAGCACATAAAGTCTCATAGTCGACATCCCCCAGTTGTGCCGCCCTAAATCACCATAAGAGTGGTGGAGGGAAAACCATTGACTGTAATTAAGCTGCATCATCTCGATCCACACTAGATAATAGTAGCAAGGACAACTGCTTTTACACATTGCTCAGCATCTGTGTACATGATCTCTTTCTAGGAGAATCCACCACAACATTTCCCCTCTCAAAAAGTATAGACGATCTCAAATTCATAATCCTAGAGGAAATATATCCATCACCTCTAACTCAGATTCAGATCCTTTAGTGGGAATATGTACTTGAGGCTCTTGTGGTCAGAGTAGATGATAAATTGTTCTCCCGTAAGGTTGTGTCGCCACATATTCAATGCGAAGACTACCACCACTAACTCAAGATAATGGGTTGCATAGTTTTTTTAATGTGGTTTTATCTAGAGTGAACCATATTCAATCACTAACTCCTCTGCATGATGACACAACCAAGCCCGATCTCTACTGTGTAGCACAAAACTACGTACTCAACACCATCTTCTCCCAATATCAAGATCGGTGCGCTCGTCAAACTCTATGTCAACTACTGTAAATAATATTGGAACCTCTCTATCCAAATGAAAGGCTTCCCCTTTTGGGTCCAGGCTGTCATAATTGCTGATATCTGGGAGAAATTAGGGATAAATCTCTGATAGTATCCTGCCAGCCCAAGGAAGCTATTCACCTCTGTAACACTCTGGGGTGGCTCCCATGCTAACACCACCTAGACCTTGGTTGGGTCCACTAATACTCCATCTGCTTAGATAATATGTCCCATAATGTGGACCTCATGTATCTAGAATTGGAACTTAAGGAGCTTCCAATAAATATGGTTCTCTCAGAGTACATCTATAACCATACGTAGGTGTCTCGTGTGCTCCTCCTCTAACACTGAGTACACAATGGTGTCATCGATGAAGACCACCATGAACTGGTCAATGTACGACTGACATATCCGGTTCATAAGTCCCATGAACACTGTGGGGGAATTCTTCATGCCTAAATTCATGACCAAGTACTTGTAGTGACCATAACAGCATCTGAAATCCATCTTCGATATATCCTCATCCCATACTCGTAACTGGTGGTAACCCGATCGAAGGTCAACCTTGGAGAACCATCTCACTCCTCTTAGATGATCAAAGAGTTCATTGATCCTCGATAGTGGATACGTTTTCTTCACTCTTACTTGATTTAGGCATCGTTAATCCATGTACAACATCATAGTCCCATCTGCCTTCTTGGAAAACAGAACACGGGCTGCCTAAGGTGAAACATTGGGTCTTACGAATCCCTTACTTTGCAAATACTCCAAATACACCCTCATCTCACAAAGATCTGTAGGAGCCATCCGATATTCATGTGAGGATATAGTTGTCGTCTCAAGGTGTAAGTTGACAAAAAAGTTGATCTCCTGGCGGGGAGGTAATCCAGAAATATCATTCGGAAAGACAACCTCGTACTCTTCCACTACTAGTGGGATCTGGAAGTTCAAAAAATCTACTACAATAAGGATAAGGCTATCGAACTCATGAGTGATTTCATGCACCCTCCTATGCAAGATCCCATTCTATGCTGGCTGGATTTCCTTTTCACCAAAAAAGGAAAGCCACATTCCATCTTTGTGGACACACTGCACTCTTCGCCTAAAGTTGTCAATATGGGCATTGACCAAAGATATCCAATCTATAACATGGATGATGTCGTAAGGGCCCGAAGCAGCCACCAAGATGTTCCATTCGAAACTCTCACCTCCCAGAAAAATATCAGATTGTCTGGAAAGATGTGTGATCATCGAGTTTCCTCCTGTAGGGGTCTCCAAGCATAAGGGTTGAGTTAATGGATCTACTGAAATATCATGGTTTCACACAAGACATGTGGCAAGGATAGAACAACTGGAACCTGTGTCTATGAGTAGGGAAGATATGGTAGAAAACACACATATCTTACCTTGGATTATCCCAAGTGTCTGTGGGTCATACACCTTGTTTGGATGCAGCTATCCCTGCCCATGTCCACCAGCTCTCTAAGCCTGGTGTGGACCTCTTGGTGGTGGTGGTGGAAGTAGATAAAATCATCTACCACCGCCTATAGCTCTCCCTGATCCTCATCCATGTCCACTGCCTAGTGGGTCTGCCTACTCCAGTCTCTGCCTCTGCCTCGGTTGTCCATTCCTCGCCTCCTTGTCAGAAGATCGATGGGTTGGACAGTCACTAGCGAGATGACATCTAACATCGCCTCTACCTAGGCTGACTATATCCATCCTGAGAGCCCTGTAACACAAATCCCCTATCTTGGGTCCTCCAATGATATCTCACACATCCCAATACAAATGTGTGATGTAAGCTCCTTACTACTGATGTATCTGCACCTTTCTACCTGCTGCTAATTTCCACTGGTTGTCTATGCTCATCCAAGAAGCTCTCAACCATCAAATCTCCCTCGAGCACTCTTACACAAGTTGATATGCAAAGAGGCACTACACTCTCTCGAGTGTCCCATCGTAGACTGCTCTTAAAGGTCTGATATCTAAAGTATTTCTCGTTGACCATATCCATCGAGTACCAGGCAAGGTTGGTGAACCTTGGTGAATATTCAACCACCATTAAACTACCTTGATAAAGCTAGAGAAGCAACTAGATACACACTTCTCTCAGTGTAATCGGAGATAAATCCTCTCTAAAGAGTCAGTCAAACTACATTCATGAAAGAGTCTCCTTTTCGTGAGTTTGTGTGGTAAAAATCCACCATTGTACCATCGAACCCTGAAGAAGGCTTGCTCCTTGGATCACCAAATGGTTTTCCTGTGTCCTCAATAAATGGAAAACTTTGGTCACCTCCTCAAGCCCATCCTCAGCCTGTTGAGGGTTGGTCTAGCCTCAGAACCTGAGGGGTCACTGATTCTGAAACTCATGTTGGGTGCTCAACATGCGCTCCTCATATGTCAGTACTACAGGAACCACGTGTTGTCCCAATGGTGGTGGTATAGCTGGTCCACCACCTAACGGTTTATCCTAGGGAACTGGTCCCTGTATCAAAGCCTAATCACTTATGGGATCGTCCTCATGATCGAGTCACTGAATTCTATCTGGTATGCATCGCAGAGGCATCCTATAAGGAAACATGATGTACCGTGGTTAAGAGTACATGTTGATAGATGAAAAAAGGACATTGAAAACATAACCCAATACTATATGATGTATGTATTATTATTTTGTTTCCCTATAACTAGTGTATTCATGTACCGAGTCTAAAAGCATGTTATCAGAGTCTTGTTGTATCGATATGTCGGCCACCCACACCAACACTAGAGTCCCTGGCCTGAAAGCCAACCTCAAAACAGTTGACATTGTTTCCCCAATCCAATATCGTAGACACATGGTCATATGGTAGGACCGACCACCTCTAATACCACTATGTCCTGACCCATCCTAGCGCGTCCTGTGTTACGACTCCCTAATCCGGCCTCCAATTGGCTAGGGGCTGGTGACTAGCATCGATTAGAAATATCACTAACATATGAGGCATTTCCTATATACATGTACACTTGCACGCATCTCCAAGCCCACAAATGTTGAAAACAAAAAACCAATAAGGAACAAAATTCATGCATAAGAATAAGCCCAACCAACAGTGTACAAGAGAAAGTAATGTGCGAAAAGTAAACTGCGCCAGAATACAATCTCACCAAAAGAAATATTTTCCAAACAACAATGTCTAACCTTTAGGTAATAATATATTTACTGGGACTAATGCACATCACTGTAGGAACACCTCATCTTGCAAAGATCTCATAAAGCCTACTCCAGTCTTAGTATACCCTAGACTCCCTCAAAAGGCCGCTCTTCTGCACAAGACATGGTACGTACAGGAAAATCCCGTGAAGGGATGAGTATAACAATACTTGGTAGGGGGCCCTGAAAATCATAAAGAAATACACAAAGTATCAATATAGTCATCTCCACACAGTATACTTCTAAATAAAATTCAACAAGAGAAACACATCCAGATATACTCAAAACCTGAACCTATATTCTAGAGGTTATTCACAACGAATGCATACCCATGATAGGGATTCAATTCAATGGTTCCACAAATAAATCGTTTGGGAGAACTCACACCACGAGGTTGATAGCTCTAATGAAGTCTGTCTGAGAAGTATTGTTCATTTGGAAAATATATAAGGGAGATAGATGCAATGTTAGATCTGAAAAGTTAAAAGATACACTCTTTCTAGGGGGACACCCTCTTCAATGGGAAAAGATCACAATGCATGGATGAGGTTCCCTTCCAGTACCTTGGTGGATACCACAACTAATCTGAATTTACCCTCTATGTAAAGGATAAGCATCATGTAGGATTGTTCATGTCGATACCTGACTCTACCTATGGTTGAGAATGGATAGAAGATCTCGCTCCGGGCCTCTCATAGGCATTCCCACTCTATTGAGAAAGTCCAGCTGAAGGGATCATACTCATGTGGATGGAAACGATACCTGAAATTTAGCGGAACTAGAAAAGGGGAAATAACCCAAACAAAAATTTTCCAAGGAATGGTGGAAAAGAAGATCAATACATGTAAAAAGAGGTGCATGCTATGTATAAAGGTCACATGTCATGTCTTATTACCTTGGGTATTTCTCGTGTACAACGAACCGTGATGAAGTCATGTCTTATAGAAGAAGGAATACACAACATGTAAGAGAGTGACATGTCGTGTTCCACTATTTGGGGAAGACTCTGTGTATGATAGAAATGTGATCATAAGTATGAAAACTAATCATGGGAACCAGAGGATTCGATGAAAGAGAAATACAATCACATGTTTATGAAAAACAAAATTTCAAGGGAGAAAATTCAAGAGGTAAATTCCACTTTCTTTTCGTTTAATTTCTTTTCACATTCTATTCATTTTGTATTCTCTCCTTGCCTCCACTTATTCAAATGGAATGATAACCCCAATACCTTAAATATACTATAATTATATCATGTTAATGGGATATCCATCATTAAACTCTTATCTCTCTCCCTCTTTTATTAAAAATGTAATTGTCTCCCGTGATGTGTCAATTTACCCACATTATGGGTGATGCACTTTTATTTTAATTTAACTCCTTCATGGATGTTAATAATATAATTATAATGGTTATGATATATTTTAAAATTTATTTCACGTCCATATTTATGTTCTAGAACTATCATTTATAAATCATGCTAAATGATAAAACCAAACGAGTTCATTAAGATCAAAAAATAGAAAAAAATTACCTAAAACGATCATTATTAACTTTTATCTAATGATTCATCTTCATACCATATAAAAAAATTAATAATTAGACCATTTAAACCTCTATAAGATCATTAATAATGTATAATAATAATTCTGGACATTTATCCACATTTTACACAAATTTCCATTCATGTATACAACTAATCCGATCATGAAATCTTAGAAAACAAACACTCCCAAACGATGAAATTAAACTGCATAACTCATTGTAAATCCTATAAATTAAATTAATAAAACTAGAATGAAATGAATTCAATTATGAAATTTTCATTATTTTTTATTTAATTATTCTAATGTGATTATATGTGATATTAAAATGAATAAGGAATTCAGACATATGGTAAGGGGATTCTCGTACCCAACTCCATTTCCTTGGGTTCTTTTCCCTATTTCACACTAATTTCAGTATGTATATTTATTTAATGATGCATAAAATTAATTTTCTTATTATACCCTTTAATTTTCTGTGATATATTTGTTTTCTACTTGATTATATGAAAAATGAAATTTTTTCCAAAAAGAACTCTTCTTTCAAAAAATCACACCTTTTACTTCTCTTGAGATAGTTTCTTCTTCGATCAAGATTAATGATTCCTATACCATTAATATTATTCCCTTTTTATTTAAAAAAATTATTAATTAATGTATTCATAGTTAAATGAAACCCATTCGTTTCCATGGGCTTTTTTATGTTCAACCGTGACATACATTCTATGTGGCATGCATGATAACGTAAATGTTATGATATGATGGGTGCGCTCAAAATTTTATAGCGCAATGTCAATGTTATGATGTGATGGGTAAACCCAAAATTATATAGAGCTCAAATGTATTGGGTAATGTGATGTATCTCATGAGAATGTGAATTATGTGTGAATATGGTGTTGTGTTTGTTCACAACTATGTGTGGTTTTTGACCAGTAAGACAAGATGATTCATTTTTAAGAATTTCCACATTCTATGCCTTTATCTAATGCCTCCTCTCATGATTATTATTATGATACCATTCGTATTTCATTATGATGATGACTATGCTCGACTTATGTTATATTGATTAATGTCTCTTTCCATCCTATTACTAGGCATTTATCTCAACATGTTTTGATGTATATCCCCAGGTGACTACTTGTACAATGGATAATATGAAGGCCACTAAGAAGCTAGTGAAAAACGAAATAAATAAATGTTTACAGTTTATTTTTTAAAATTTATTTATTGTCCTAATCTTCATAAGACACTAAACTTTTGGATGCTAGTTTTGAAACACTATTATGTTATTTATCATTGTAAGGATGTAATAGTATTATAAGAAAAAGTTTGGAAACTATAAGTATGGTACCATTGTTTTTCTGACTCTCATCCAAATTTTACTCTCCCAACATCTAGTTTATGTGAGTTAGTGTATTCAATATCCATGTGTACTTATTATTATTTTCTCCTAAACCAATCCACCGATGTATTTATGAAAAAATCAGATCTTTCCAAAATTATTTATCTGTATGAGGATTCAGGATATCTTTATTATTATTATTATTTAATGGATAATTGGACAAAGAGAGAAATATATTTTGGAGAAGTCCCTAATGCACCATGTAGTTGATGGATATGGGTGTAGAAGTGTAAAATATACAGAAAAACAATAACCTTCAAATGATAAATTGAGGAAAAATCCTAACTCACCTGTCTAAATTTTTTAGAAAATTTATTGAATGATAGAAAAAGGAATATTCCAAACACTAAGATACTATTTTTTCCTGCACGTTTTCAAGAACTCATTCAATGTCAGATGACAGGGTAATATGAGGACCATTTAACATCTAAAGCAATTCAGACTAAGAAATACTATTTATTTTATATTCTAATCTTTGCTCGATTTTTTATCCTATACTTTTGAGTTGTGTATTGCATTTACCTATTTATATGAACACAAAATATCCTATAACAAATTAGTGTGTGATTAAAAACGTCTCTCAACTCTTTATTTATATACCTATGAAAAGTGTGGAAGAGGTCATGCGTGATTTTTTTATTGACTTTATTCTAACATATTACTGTGGAAGAGGCTTTGAGACTAGAAAGCTATTGTGATGTTTATTGTAAAACCCAATATATGTTGTGTATATCACTATTATTATAATAATATTCTTGGTAGTAGGTGATTTCAAAATGGGGAGGATTAAGGTTGATCATGAGAACTAACCCCTTATTTTGTTCTCCTATGTGTTTTTAGTTTATTTCTATATTTCAAAGTTAAAACTTTATTTTAAATTTAAATTTACAATCAAAAATTTACTTTCATAATTAATATTAATATGTGTTTATATAAATAATTTGATTATGTAATATAGTTTCAAAAGTTCAAGTGATTTCAAATATATTTTTAACTAAACCCTAATCCCTCTTTGAGAAATTTTATAAAAGATCAAACATCTATAATTTTACTATTTTGATTAACTGGGAATTTTTAGTTAACATGGAGGATTTTGTTTAAAGAAAATTAATATAAATTTTTATTGTGATATCAATTCACCCCCTTCTTGATTTTCTCACTCTAACAAAAAATAATCATTAGGGAATATTTTTAAATAAGTGATTAAGTATGTGACAAATTAGTTCATGTTATAAATGTACGATAATGTTTTTAATTATTTAATTGGACATAGATTCTAAATATATAATTTGAAGGTAATTCTATGAACTTATCAATATTAAATTAATTATAATTAATTTCTAAATTACTTAAATCATAGTAATTAATAGATATTTTTTTCAAAAAATATAGAAATTCTTGTAAAATTTAAATATAGTAGATTATATTAATTTAAAGATGATATATTATTAATAGTTGAATGGTATTCATCATAGTAAATTAACTTCAAATATTCATGTCATATAGTAAATAAGTATTAAATTAAGATAATTATTCATAAATTACACTAGAAATCAAATGATTACTAAGAGACGTAAAAATTATGATATATATTGCTAGTTTCAAAAAAATGTATTAAAAATTGAAATTAATATATTTAATCATAGTTTTGTGTCATAACAGTAATATTTAATAATGAAAATAAATAATATTGTACATAATATATATATATATATATATAATGAATCCCTTAGAAATTTATTTGTATAAAATTGTATTGAATTATAAAATATAATTATAAAATTATAAGTAGTTTAGTAATTAGAAATATAATATATTTAGGGTTTATATATTATCAGATAATATAAAATAAGTGAAAATAATATATTTTTAATTATATTAGTGATTAATATTATTATGAAGAAGAAGAATTTCCAAGTCATAGGCAAACCAACCTAAGTAGCTATCCATCCTAAGCGGATATTTGTCCATGATTGAGGGATAGTTCATCCCGCACTAGTTATGCAGGTAAAGCAGCACCTGCATATAGGAAGGTGAGGGTGAGTGAGAGCACATAGGTGTGCATGGGGTTGGATAAGGGAGGTTAGTGGTGCTTGAGGGGTTAGACCGAGTGATGGGGGTGACCACTGACACCCCATGAATTTCATTTTCATTAAGTTTCGAGTCAACACTTTTAAGGAGTTTCCAATACCAATGTATTTTTTATGTGGCTATCATTTATATCGGTACTATTTATCATAGTTAAAAAATTATGTGTTGGAAATTAAAATTAAAAACTCATGACCATAGATGTTGTCTTCTTCCCCATTCATCTTCCCATAATCCTCACTATCAGTCGTAAATGAACTCCCTCCTCACTATCATGTTCCAACCCTAATATGATTTTGGTTATTAGTGTTTTAAGAGGAATTAGATTCAAACTATTCATTATATAAGGAAGGTCATAGGGCCAAAAATATGTATTGAGTTTTTATTTTCTTATCCACTTCCTGCCTCTACGGAAGAATATTTTTAGGTATATAAATAAACACACACACAGACACACTGAAGTGGTATGATATCCTTATTTTCCTCATGTTTTTTATACAATGTCCTTGTTTCCTTCTATTGTAAGTAAAAAAATGAAATTAAATGGATCTATGTAGGGATTCTTTTGATACAACTCAAGTAAAACATAACAAAATAGAAATAATAATTGATGCCTTATCTTGGATTTCAATCGATATTTTGTTTTTCTATACTAATAATAATTAATTATAGTAATAATAATTAATAATAAAGTCCATATCTTAAAAAAAGAGAACCCATATTTTTCTTCCATAGCCTAAATGGTTAACATACTAAAATTCCTCAAATTCAATCTAGTTACATATTTATTTAATTTTTTCCCTTTGTGAGGAAGGTATCATGAGTAGGGAGAAGTAAATTTCATCCACTATTTTTGGTTTGTCATGTTTTAGACGAATTACACATAAGCATAAAAAACTCTTTCTCTACAGGGGTCACTGCATGTTACTGAATAGAATATTGGAATTATTTATGGTTTTTTAAAAATTTAGTAGAAATTGTATATAAAAGGGAACAAATCCCTTCAATTTTAACCTTCTATGTTCTCTTCACTAGAATAAAATCTGCACATTTTCTCTAGTTGAAAATAAAGAGTGAGTGAGGATTGATATGGATTGTACGGGTTAGTTTCAAGAGATAAAGCTCTAAAGAGTATAATTTAGTAAATAACGTTAGGTTATCTACATGATTTAAGTGATATTTTATTATCAAAAAATCATCTTTATTTTTTAAAGAATCATTTATTTTTATGATAATTATTTAAAAAAATTTAAAATTCTATTATAATTTTTCAAAAAAAAATTATACGTGTTTTAAAAAGTAATTTTGTTTCAAGGTTGATTTTTAATTATCATTGTATGTACAAAATGTTTTTATGAGTTTTTAAGTAAATATTTTATGTGAGGTAAAATATTTTGAAATAAAATTTAATTTTGAAAATTTGTTTTAAGAGGTTTAAAATTAAAAATTTATGTGTAAGGGAAATTTTTTAGAAACTTTTTATTTTAAAAGGTTATCAACATTTTTTCAATTTTTATGGTGTTTCAACTTCCTATTCACGATTTGTTTTCAAAATTGTTTTGTATGAAAAATTCTCACATTAAAATCATCATTTTTTGTAAAAAATGGTTTTAATTTCAAACAATCACATCCTGTATTTTTATAAGTATATATTCTTTTGAAATCATGAAATATTTATTTCTTTTTAGAGGTCAATGTATATTTTGAAAAACATATATTTGCCTAAAAATTTATTATGATTACTTTTAAATGTTTCTAGTTAATTAATTATATATATGTATGTGTATTTATATTTAAATTTAACCATTGTTAAAGTTTTGAATGAAATCATTTAATGAAAATCCAGGTAAAAAAATTCGGGAAAGCTATTAACGTTTTATTAAAAAAAATATGGTTCCTGGGAACTATAAAAAAATAAGGAATGGCGATTAAATCGAAAACTCAAGAGAAATTTTCCACTGTGTGATAGGAAGGCCATATACAAAGTTTAATGTTCTAGGTTTCCACATGGTTTTGTTTTCTTATCATGGAATAGATTTAGAAAAGTTCACTAGATTTATTTTATGGGGAGATATCTTGAAATTATTTAAAAATGTATAATTTTGGAATTAAAGATGGATTTCTCAAATTTATACAATAATAATGGTTTAAATTGCAATTAATTTTATAGTATTTTAAAAATATTCCAATGAAATATTTTGATATATTAATGTTTATAAAATGTCATTTTTTTAATACTTGGATTATATAGAAAAAGATGTACTTTATGATAAATACATAATTTATTATAAATAATGTATTCGGTTTTGATGAGAAATTATTCTAAAGAGTTTTAAAATCTTTTAAAAGAGGTTTGTTTAAAAAAAATCGTAACATGAAGTTTTTGTCTCACCCCATTTTTCAAAAAAAATTATTTTTCTAGTATTAGTAATAAGTAGGATAAATTATGAACATAGGATTAACCTGAAGGATGTTACAGTAGCAATTAAGGATTTTCATTAATGTCATTTAAAGGATTAACATGAGTTTTAAATTATTTTAGAAGTTCCTAATTCTAAAAAACTCTAGAACTAAAAATATTCTCCATTATGTAGGTGACTTAATAAGTGGATTTGATATTTTTTATTCTAAAATGTTATATTTTGAGTAAATTAATTAATAATAATGTAATATATTCATAGTGTTTTTTAACAGACATGGGAATGCGGGTCTATGGAATCTCAATGTATGTGGTTATAGAATATCCTTTGGAAAACACAATCATAATGGGTTTTATGGGTCCTTATAGAGTATCTATAAGGTCCTTTGTGAAAAAAAAGTGTTCTCATATAAAGTATTCATAGATTAAAATTGATTCCATCATGGAAGTTCTGTACCTCAAGATTAGATAAATACATATCTAAAAAATATATACTAACTATGATACTAATTATTGTGTGGGAGGAAGATCCAAATGATATATAAGTCAGTTAATGGGTATAAAATACAGATTGGGTAAATAGGTGTGATTCTGGAAGAAGAGTAAAATGAAAAACATAATAAAGATGATGGAAATAGAAACATACAATTATAATGAAAATGTGGTAAACATAAAGAACATGTTGTATTTACTTGATTTAGGTTTCACTGGTCCTATATGAATGATAAGAAAACAACCACATATTTATTTATTTTGTAAAATAGAACAATAGACATACAAACAGAGGAGAATAAGAAATATAGAAACAAAAAAAATACCATGAAGGTTATCTAATTATTAGAGCATAGTCACTTTAGGGACCCACAGTCAAGCTGATTCCAATGTGTATGAACGCATGATCAAGGAATCAAAAAATGGGGCATGAATCAATGATCCAAAAAAACATAGTCAGAGAACAAGTGAATTTCATGGATCACTACTCAATGTGATTAGCTAGACCTCGGTATAATTTGGTAAAACCCATGATCTTATGATCCACAAGATAAAATTTGTGAACTATAGGGGGTAGGAAGAATCCTTACAACTCACATACAAGTATCCTAATTTTTTTTAATCTCAAACATCAAGTGCATCCTTCATGAATACAAAATTAAAATGATAAAGATACAATAGATACATATTTCTCCAATATAAAATAATCTAGTTTTCGAGAGGGATTATATATATTTCGTCCTCTTCTCTTATTACTCTGAAAATTTTTCACTACAATTTTCTTGCTCGGAATTGCATGCAACCACTACTTCCTCCAAAAACATCTTCATCAACTAATTCTCACATACACAGGCATATCTTAAAAACATATTATAAAAATTTAATGAACCATTATGAATACTCATTTACCATTCAAATTTATTCAAATATGTATGATATCATGTAAATATATTTAATTTGAAACTTCCAGGAAAAATAAATTTTGTTCATCACAATAACATCCATAAGAAATGTATTTTATAACTACTTTTAACTACATCGAGTCATGTAGAAAGAACATAGCCATTTAAATATTCATTAAAACCTATGTTTTATAAATATTAAATCCATATGTATGAAATAATACATCCACAATAAAAATACGAAATATTGTTATTCTTCCACTTAAAAGCGAACCACCATCATTCCATGATAAAATAATAGTTCCATTGAATAAAATAATCATTCATTTAAGAATGCAAGTAATATAGAAAATCATTCTTTAAAACATAATATAAATATTCCCATGATGTCTCCTTCATGATTTATTTCAACCATCTTTGAATGACATTCCATTAACAAAACCTTCATGACCAACTCATTAAACTGACCTTCATCATGTGAAAACAAAAGTGCACAACCTATCATTCTCATTCTCATCCTTTCTTTAATGCATCATAATAGTTTCACTAGATCTCACTTATTATACCTTCTTTAATCATTCATTATATTATTTTCATGAATTGTTATAGTGTATATTATTACATTTAATACATAAAAAACACAATACTTTTCATCACCATATTTAATTCATGGTAGAAACTTATACTATGCAACTCCTAAATTCCATTTTTTCATCAGGTGGTCGCATACCAGTTGTAGCACCTCAATTTTAGAACCCCAATGTTAGAACCCTTACAATATCACCCTAATGATAGCATGTCATAGGTAGAACCTTGGTTATAGAACCCTGCTGGTAGCAACTGGTGGCTGTACCTAGCGGTAGCATATGGCGTTGAAACCTGGTAGTATCACCTAGTGTGTGACAACTGGGCCCCGGTGACAGTACAAACACCCTTCCTTAACATGGTCATCAGGTCATGGCCTTCCAGGTACCACCAATTTCCCCGCAGACACGTGGTACCCATCCTGGGGCCCACTCATGTGCCCGAACGGGTCATCCGAATAATGAAAGTCCCCATAGGCCAACACATGTCCTTTCCAATGTGCTTTTTCCTCACTCAAACACACCCTGAGAAACTTCCCATAATGTCACCCATCCTGATCACTACTCTAGGTTAAGCACACACACAATGTTTTTTCTTCAGTGCATCATAACAGTTTCACAAGATCTCACTTCTTATACCATCTTTACTTATACAATATATTATTTTCTTGAATCGTGATAGTTTATATAATGAAATTTAATATATTTAAAAAACACTTTACTTTTCATCACCATATTTAATTCATGTTAGCAACAAATACTATGCAACTCATAATTTACCATTTTTCATCAAGTGGTCAAATACCAATGGTAGTACCCCAATGGTAGAACCCGTACAATATCAACCTAATGATATCACCTCAAAGGTAGAACCCCGGTGGTAGAACCCTGGTGGTAGCACCTGGTGGTTTCACACAATAGTAGCATATGATGTTGGCACCTGGTAGTAGCACCAAGTGTGTGACAACTGGGTCCTGTTGACAACACATACACCTCGCCTTAACATGGCCACCTAGACATGACACAGTAGGTACCACTAGTTGCCCCGTATACATGTGGTCCCCACCCTGAGGCCCACCTAATTGCTTGAACTGGTCACTTGACAAATTTCAGTTCCCACAGGCCAACACATGTCCTTTTAAGTGTGCTTTGTCCCCACACACACTATGAGAAACATCCCAAAAGGTCCCCCATTCAGATCACTACTCCAATCCAAGCACACATAACTATGGAGTTCTAATTCAGTATGCTATAGAAAAGGAATGTGAACCTTGTTCACATTTTTCATATCATTTATTCATTTATCACTTTATCATTATTGGGTGTTACATCCACCCCCCCTTTAGAGAACAACGTCCTCATTGTGGGCTCTAAAACTCATCCCGAGCAATGCAGTGCTCTTAAGTATAGGTTCCACCTCTAATACCAAATGTGATAGCTGGACCCTAGTGACAGCACAAACACCCCACATTTACATGGTCGTCGCGTCATGGCTTGTCAGGTACCACCAATAGCCCGTAAACACGTGGTACCCACCTTGGGGCCCACCCACATGCCCAAATGGCTCATATGACTAATGATATTCCCCATAGGCCAACACATTTACTTTCTAGTGTTCTTTGTCCCCATTCATACACACCTTGAGAAACTTTCCAGAATGTCACCCATCTTGATGACTACTTCAGGCTAGTCACACTTAACTATGGAGGTCTAAAAGATAGGCTCTAGAAAAGGAAGGTGCACCTTGTTGACATGAGTCATATCATTTAGTCATCTAACCCATTATCATTCTGGGGTGTTACATTCACCCCACCCCCCTTTAGAGCACAACAACCTCATTGTGGGCCCTACAACTCAACCTAGGTAGTACACCACACATAAGTCTGTGTACAACCTCTAATACCAAATGTGACAACTGGGCCCTAGTGACAGTACAAACACCCCTCCTTTACATGGCCATCAGGTCATGTCCCTCCATGTACCACCAGTTCCCCGCAGACAAGTTTTCCCCACCCTGGGGTCCACCTACATGCTCGAACGGGTCATACAACTAAGGAAAATCCCCCAAAAACAACACATGTCCTTTCCATTGTGCTTTTTCCTCACTCAAACACACCATGAGAAACTTCCCAGAAGGTCACCCATCTTGATCACCATTTGAAGACAAACATGCTTAACTGTGGAGTTCTATTCAGGTAGGCTCTTGAAAAGGAATGTGCACCTTTTTGACATGAGTCATATCATTTATTTATATAACCATTTATCATTATGGGGTTTTACGTGGTGGAAGAACAAAAAAATGGCACCTAGTAGTGGAACATGGCTATAGTGACTTAGCATTGATGATAACACCTCAAAATCAATGGAAGTACACCCAATGGTAGCACCAGGTGGTAGAACCTCATTGAAACTTCAGAAGTGTTGAAAATAAAATAAAACATCATAACCAATCCCATTTTATTCATAACAGCTTCTTTACCTCAACTAAAAATACATATCCTCTTGATCTTAACAATCTTCCGCTTTTGTTTTTTTAACCAAGGAACATAAATAATTGACACCTTGAAACTCAAGAAATGGATCAGTGTCCAACAATTCTAAGACTAAATGGGGAAACTCGATATAGGAAACATGAAACATTTATCAATAATGTAATTTAGTCCATAATCAGTTATTTAAGATACTTTATTAAGTAATTTAATATCCTCTAAGGTTCACCACCAAAATAAATCCTGAATAGATCTGATAAGAAAAACATACTAAAACCACTTCAACAAAATATTAAAATAGTTCATACATGATGAAATCATAGCTTACCCCTATAAGAAACTCCCCCTTAATATATTATCTTCCCAAATAGGTAAAACACATTTCAATAGATAGATTATGTTGTCATTTTACTCCCTTTGAAAACAACATCCAACGAAAAAGAGATTGGGTGTACACAATAGACACAATATATCCTTGTGTCGGGTGAGGTTGAACACCTAGCTTCAACATCAGATTTTGTAATGCATCTTTAGACAATACCTTGGTGAATATATCATCAATATTCTATTTTGTTGGAATAAACTCCAAATTCAATTCACTTCTCTCCAAAAGATCCTTTATGAAATGAAATTTAATATTAATTTGCTTGCTCTTGGAATGGTGAATTAGAATCATTTATAGTTTTAATGTGCTCCAATTTTCATACCCAAGAAGTGAAATATTCACACCCACCATCAAATCTTCCAGCTAATTTTCCATCCAAATAAATTGAGATATATCACGGTTTTAAGCTACATATTCATCCCTAGTAGTGCTCAATGTTACTGAACTTTTCTTATTTGCAAGCTAACACGCACATATATATCCAAGAATGAAATATCAACGAGATGTGGATTTATTTCCATTGGTACAACATGACCAATATGCATCAACATAACCAAACAAATACAAATTTTATTTAATTAAATATTTCAATCCAAAATATGGTTTACCCCTTATATAACTGAGAATCCTTTTTCCTATAATAAACTTTCATTCTTTCGGATCACTTTTATATTTTTCATAAAGATTTATATCATATAGAATATCTGGTCTTGAAGTTGTAAGGTATAATAAACTACTAGCTAACTTTATAAAAGACCATTTGAATAACTTATTTTACATGTTCATATGTGGAATACATTGTTCCATTAGAAATTATTGTAGAAATAGTTTTTAATCCTCTTTACTAATTATTTTAAAGATTTCCATTGCATACTTATCTAGGGAAAGGAACTTTTTATCATTCTCTTGAGAGAATTGCATACCAAGAAAGTACCACATCTCTCCAAGAATAAAAATTTCAAACAAATCATTAATTTTTTAGAAAATTTATCAAGAAATTATTAATAATTTATATAAAATATGATTTCATATATATAAATAGTAATAAGGTGAGATACCAATTCTTCATCTTTTATATAGATATTGGTGTCCACTCTTCCCTTTCTAAAATTCAACCTCTTAAAGCATGACTCAATATTAGAATACAATTCTCTTAAGAGTTTTTTCACCCAAATAAAGCCTTATTTAACCTAAAAATCACATCTTCTTCAAGAAAAACACACATGGTTTTCCATTGTAAACCTCTTCCTCTAATTCTCCATTGAGAAATATAGACATAACATCTATTTGGTATATCTTATAATTACTCTGTGAGTAAATAGCTATGAACATTCGAATTTTTTCAAGCCTTTAAACTTGTGAAAATGTATAATTGGATTCAACTCCTTAAATATTTGAATAGACTTTACACATCATTATTTCTTTACTCCTCACCACTTGACCTTTTTCATTAAATTTATTTGTGAACATTTTCCTGATGATATTTTTATCTATAGGTTTAGGAACAAGTTCCCAAGTCTCATTATTGTCAATTTCATCCAATTATTTATTTATAACACTCACCCGCTCTTTATGATACAAATAATCCTCAATATACATAGGTCCAAATTGAGAAAATATGAAAGTATAAGATATTTTCCTTAGAGTTATTCTAGTATGTACCTGTTTTTCAATATTTTTAATGATATTTTAAACATGAACCTGTCTTCTAAGCCTAGGATAAGTTGAATGTTATTGTTCTTCTTCACTTCATATGGATAAATTATTGCAACTTAAAATTTTATAAATGAAATTATCTTTTTAATGAATAAATTCATTATTAAGTAATATAGTTATAGAAAACACATACACTACTTTTGTTATTTATGACCAATTATAAAATATAGCATTTAAAATTTAAAATTTCAATAAGAATATTAATCATTGATAATATATATTTTCTTCAATGACAGTTAATTTTACTCTATATTAAAGGATATGATAAAGTCCAATTGACATAGACAAAAGAAGTGGTGGCCTCGATCTATAGGATTGTGCCCAATGAAGTCCATTTATCAGAGATTTAAAGGAAGATGGAATCTTTGGGATTTTCCCGTGGCCAAGCCCAAGATGTGATTCAGTAACAGAAGCTCGAGTGAAACCATATATGGGATAATTTCGATATTATCTAGATCATATCCCAAACAATGTTCGCTGAACCACCTTAAGAAATTACCCCCATCACACACCTACCATTAGGGTGTATATTGGTGTAATAATGGGTTTTACATCTAGAACCTAGTAATATGATTTTTTATATTTTTTTTAAGGAAATAACAATTATATTTATCTATTTTTTTACTAATTTATGAATGATTATATACTGATTTTGATAAATATTAGATTTTGACATGAAGAAATCAATGTTTTATTTTTGGGAAATACATTGTTTTAATTAAGGAACTCTACTGATAAACTCAATATTTTTTTAAGTAAATGATATTTTAATAAATTATTCTTATTAGATAATAATTACTTAAATATAAATAATAATATAATTTATTTAAGTCCAATATATTTTTTATAATGATCAGAAAGTGGTTAATATCGTAAATACTAATACATTCTGAAAAAAGAAATTTTAATTGAAATGAAAAAATTTATAATATTTAGAAACAAATTCATAAAATAAATATTATTTTCGAAATCATAATTTAAAAATTATAATTTTTTTAATTTTTCATAATTTTTTGTGACAGTTGAAATTTTAAGTAAAAAATAAATACATTATTAATATACGATCTATATTATGACATCATAATATCCAAAAATTGAATTAATATATTATAAAAAAGTAATTCCTGAAAAATATAGATTCCCCATTTAAAATAATTATTTTTTAAGATATTTTATTAATTTTATATTCCTTTAATGAATCCTTAAAAACCTTTGTTAAATATTAAGGTTTTAAAATCAATTATTTATAAACATGGCTCGCTTCCACATCACTAACGGAGTTATTTTTATATTTTAGGTTATTTGGAATATAAAATATTTAAAATAGCTCTTATTTGGTATAAACCATGTGTAAAAACAATGGGATGGTTTTTTTCATATAAAGTCCAAAATGTACGTTTAGAAATAAATAAAAAATACCCTTTATTTTTTTATAAATACACACCCAACATTCCACTCCTATTCACTCAAAACCCACTGAGTATGAATTTAATCTCCCTATCACTCTATAAATCCATCCCAAGGTGTTCCCAATATTTTAATAATATTCTCCTATGCTTTTAGAATCTCCCTATCAAGGTTAGATATTCTATCCTTCTCCACTTTATTCATAAAATTTTGTTGTATTATTCCATTTGATTTCAAATTTTTTATAACGGAATGACTTTTTACACATACCTTTTGTTATCATTATGATTTAAATGTAATGAGAGACCATATTTCACTCTCATTAAACACTTCTTTGAATCTTCATATACACCCATTATGCTTTTGATATTGTCTTTCAATTTTCAATTACATGCATTTTGAAGTGAATACCAATCCTTATTCTCACTCAAGGGTACGCACCTAGATTTACTTATCATTAATTTATTTTTGAATTGCTTTTATATAAAACACACCACTTAATCTTGGGATTAAAAGTGATAAAAAGAAGTATTATGTTGTATGGTATATGTGGAACACTAACACGAATAAATGATATGAATGGGAAAGGTGGGAATGGAATTATATATACCTTCAATGCATTGGGTAATGTTATTATCTCATGAGATTCCATTTATGCGATGTTATCTTAAGAACACTATGTTTTGATTTATCAATTAATATCCTTGACTTGTGCTTAGGATTTCATGTATTATCTTGATCCCATATTTATATTTTCCCTTGATGTTATTATTGTATAACAAGATTTAATGTTCATGTTTATGTTTTTCACCTATTTTATGTCACCCTGATATTCTTCTTGACAAACATGTATTAATTTCATTATTTTTTTCTTTGATTATTCAATTACTAGGATTTATACCACACCCCTTTCCTATGTGTGTCCCTAGGTTGTCTCATGCATTATTAAAAGATCGGGGGAATATAAGGACATGTTATAGAGTTTATAAATAATTTTATTGTATTCTTGTTTCAATTTATTGCATTATGTATCTAATTTCCAAAATACACTAGGCCTCAAAATCTTCTGGGAATGTACTACGTGTATCATTATGTTATAAATCATAAAAGAATTTTTATTAAAGATATGATTTTTCATAGTTGGTATCAGGGTAATGTCTAGTTATTTTAAAGGATTAGGATTATATAACATCATTGAAAGACATAGGGATAATAATAAACATTGTAAAATGCCTAAATTACGGTGGAGAGAGTTTGTGGTTTCCATGCAATAAGATCCATTTCTTGATACTAAAATTAGATATGGAATTGACATGGTTGTACCTATGGGTAATAACCCCAAAAATGGAACATTTTGAATTGACCCAATAATTGCCTAGTTCATGAAAAATGGCTGTGTTTCACACCATGTTTTACACTCACTGAGGATATTCTTAGGTAAAGTCACAATCTCTTTACAAACCATTATGAAGGGAACAAAAATTACTATAAAATTTTATATTAGGAAATAAAACATTGATAACATAGATTGAAACCTATAAATTCATATATTAATGAATATATATCATTTATAAGTAATCCATTCAATGTTCGTAGTTTCCCTTTCAACTATTTATTATTTTAACAATTATCATCCCTAATTTTCACTTTATTTTAGTTAATGACTGGAAAAAGGAGGAACAGAGACCAATACCAAAGTGAAGGGGAATTCCCAAATGAGATGCCTAAACTAATGGGAGTAGGATTTAAGAACATCAATACAATACTACTCTATTAATTCAGGCTCTAAATAGAAACATGAATTGGGAAGAAATGTCACATATCCCTAAGAATGAAAAAGTTCCAATTGAGACCACTATGTGAAAATTCCCTCCAAATTTTAGTGGATATTAAAATACATTATTCAAGAAAAAATAGATGAACTCCATTTAAAAAATATTCTCCATCCTTTAATTATCTATGTAAGAGAATATTGTGTTGGCTATTTATCATTTTGAGGCTGAATCTGATCGATTCTATACATTGATAAAAAAATATGATTCTTGAGGAAGAGATAAAATCAATTGACTGTAAATAATTTTAAAAAAAATGAATAAATATTCCCCTCGCACTACCTTACTTAAAATGGAGAGTGATTTCTTTAGAATATATTAGAATGATGATGAATATATTGAAGAGGGTGAGGAAATATTCATTAGAGATGCATGATATACCTCTAGCTTTTTCAATGACCCCAAAAGTAAAGTTCAATGCTGCTTTGGTAGGTTAAAGTTGAGTTTATGAGAAGATTTGGAAATTTTATACATTGATAGCTATAAGGAAATTTTCTAATGTGGCCTCATAGTTGAGATGGAGATCAAAAAATCTCAGTGGTGTCATGGGTCTAGATATAGGAAGATGAGAATCGAGTTTAATTCTAGTTGAGCGATGGAGAAATATCATAGTGGAATGAAATTCCAGCATTCCATTTATCAAAAGTATAGGAAGAAGCATCCTAGAAATTTCATGAAGGGGATAGAGTATTAATTTATGTTCAGGAAAGAAAATCACCTAGCTATAAAATTAGAGTGGGAGAAACCCAATAATGTGATAAAATAAAGGAATTCTTCAATCAAACCGCAGCATACAATCCAATGTTTCAGTTGCAAGTAATAAGGAAACTATTCACTCAAATGCACTAAGCCAAGGGTTTTTGAAGATAAGCAATGACAAAAACCTTGAAGGCCTATATAGAAACGGTGATCTCATACCATCAGTGTAACACCCCAAAAATTTAAAAATAAATTTACTATAGAATGTGCGAAACCCTTAGCCTCTACAAAACACAACTTTATTATAACATAGCCAAAAAACATAATTTATCCACCTTTGTGTTTTGAATTTTGAATATCTGACATACATGGTTGCAATTAGTACGTTATTCAGAGTCCGATAAGAAAAACATAACTTTTGGTGAATAGTAACATACCCTTATAAATAGTGATATACCCGAATGAATATTAACCTTACAAATTATAGTATATAAATAATATTCAAGTGGAAGTACGATATACCTATGTTTTGGAATAAGTAAATAAATGATTTAAAACTATTTTTTTAGAATAAATTATGATTTTAATTATATATTAAATTAATGATATCTATAAAATTATTTTTAGAAATTGGACTTCATTTTTTGATTATACACATCGAAGAATGGTTAGGGTGAATTTTTAGTATTTTTCTGAAATACACAAATTTTTTATGAATAGTGAAATATATAAAAATACCGTATATACAAATTATTAGATAAATAAACTAATTATGTCATAATAAGTGATGTAAGACCAATTTTTTCTAACTCACATGCATTTATTACAATTCCATGTCATCGAATCATCACAATGTATGGTCTTGTGGGAAATTAATAAACTAATGATTAAAAAATTATGAAAACCCTCATCTCCTCCAATATGACCGCCCTCACTCTCTCCTATTTTCACAGCTCTAAGAATTGAATATCCTCAACGTTCTGGCCAAAAAACCTTACTTAATAAATCCCCACGTCCAATAAGCTCTTGGTCATTCCAGGAGACCAAAATCCCTTCCCTTAAAGAGGTTCTCAAAGTGGTTATTTTAAGAGGTAAATCACCTTTATTTTTCATTTAGGTTCA